>CM019148.1:362167684-362206339 GCA_009733165.1 Naja naja
CTGATGCCCACATATTAAAACTAATAGTGCAATTCTCGACATGTCTGCTTGGAAATCAGCCTCTCTGCGTTCCCAGGAGGTCTTTCCTTCCAACAGCTGCACATCCAAATTGCAATCTACAAGCATGCAGCCGAGTTTTGAAGTTTTCTCTCTCTCTTTTTTTTTCTTTCTCTCTCTCCCACTTGTTCCACGACGACGGGATGCGTGGTGGTTTATTACTTTAATGAATGGTTGCATTTCAAGTTCTCCTCTAATGCAAAGAGGATTGCCTTCACAGACTTGGGGAAGAGAAGAGTTCCAGGTGGAGAGAAACCGGCAGTTGACGGAGGGGAATCCTGAGCACGCTTTGATGGGTGAACTTGGCCAGCCGTCGGATAATCCAGGGTGGATCCTTGGCGATGGGATTCTCCAGATGGGTGGCTGGATCCAAAGATGGAGCAAAAGGGGGAAACAGATTTGGCAGGAAAATGACCGAGAAATATTCTCATGTGGGAGATGGCAGGCCTGTTGGTGGACCCCTTTGGAATGCCGTCTCGTGGTTTTCGTTACAGGTAGTTCTCGACTTATGAACCTTCATTTAGTGACCATTCAAAGTTACGACGGCACTGAGAAAAGGGACTGATGACCGTTTTTCCACACTTAACAACCATTAGCTGCATCCCCATGGTCACATGATCAAAATTCAACCGACTCCTGTTTATGACGGTTGCAGCGGAGTCCTGGGGTCCTAGGATCCCCTCCTGCGACCTTTTGACAGGCAAAGTCCGTGGGAGAAGCTGGATTCATTGAACGAACTGAGTCGTTGACTTAACAAACGCAGCAGTGATCCACTTAACCAGGGTGGCAAGGGAGGGTCGTAAAAAGCAGCCAAACTCACCGGATAACTGTCTCGCTTAGCAACAAAAATGTTGGCCTCGACAGTGGGTCGTAAGTCAAAGGCTACCTGTATAGTCCTGTACAACATAAAAGGTGGGTGATTCTGAACACTGGACTAAACCGTCCTTAGATGTAGCAGGTGAATTTTGCATACCTGCTGTATTCACACCTGTTCTTTTGGTCAACAGGTCTTTTTATAAATGAGGGAGGAAGCCCCCCCCTCCCCAATTTCCAAATCAGAGCGCCAGTTCAAGGTTGGGTTGATTTTTTTTAAAGTCAGAAAATCGACTTGTTGTGAGGGGGTTTGTGGGACTGCAATGATGAAGCATCTCCTTCCAACACAGGAGATATCCAGAAGGGCCCTTGCAAATTTTAACAAGAAGTTCAGTGTTTGGAGTCAACTTTTCAACCTGGGTGGTTGAAAATTTTGACTTCTGCTTCAAATTCCTACTTCTTTGCACAAGAATGAAGGAGAAATGTTCCTGCATAAGCAGTTGACCCCACTCAAATAATTCTGAAAGTCGGTTTGCAACGCCCTCCTGCCAACAGCTGCTGGGTTTGGGGGTGGTCTCATTTTTTGCAACCCTCCACTCATTTCAAAACGGTGTTTGCAAAGAAAGAAAGAGAAATACAGGCAGTCCTCAACTTACAACCACAACGGCATCGAAAAAAATGACGTGCAACCGGTCCTTGTACTTAGTAATCATGGCAGCATCCCCCGTGGTCATGTGATCAGAATTTGAGTGCTTGGCAAGCCAGCATGTGATCATCATTTGCAACCTTCCCAGCTAGCTTCCGACAAACCAAGTGGCAACTACTAAAACAGTGCCAATATGTCGCCTCTAATAAATCCTTTGAAGTTTTTTGAAGTTTGGCTCGAGAATCATGATTTCATTAGTAAGCCGCCCTGAGTCTTCGGAGAAGGGCGGCATATAAATGTAATTAAAAAAAAAAATTAGAGCGATTGCTGAAATCGTGACACCAAGTCAATGAGGGAAGCCAGATTCGCTTAACAACCATGTGATTCATTTAACAACTTCAGTCATTTGTTTAAGCGGGGCAAAAAAAAAAGGCATAAAATCAGGCGGGATTCACATAGCAACCGCTTTGCTTAGCAACGGAAATTCTGGCCCCAATTGTGGTTGCAAGTCAAGGATTTCCTGTATGTTTTGCTCCTTTGTGTCTTTTGTTATCTCTCACAAGAAGCGATTCCTCTAGTCTTGTGCGTCTAAGAAACGCTTATCCAATCCTCCTTGTTTTGTTAAGAATGGTGGTAGATGGGGGTAAAACGACAAATGTATCTTCTTAAAAAATGAATACATCCAAGCTTGGGTTTTATATATATATATATATATATAATGGTGGCTAGCTAAGAACATCCCAGTAGTTTGTCAGACCAAGCTGGAAGGCTGTCAAACTTGTGTTTTCTCCACCTGCTTCTCTTTGATGGTGGGCTCCACCATTGGGCTGGGGGTGTAATTAAATGGGGTCACCCGAGCAGCCCGGCTTGGGGAGCTGTGCCTGCTGGAAGGGAAACTCCCAAGAGAGCTGACTAACCCTTCGTGAGTGAAGGAGATGGACGCAGTGGTGGCCTTCGTGGGAGCAAAGCCATCTCCTTCGTAGCTGTCAGGTGGGATCTTGACAGCCTTCTGGGTCTCCAGAGTAGGGGAGGTGCTGGAATTAGTCTTTGTGGTGGAGAAGTCTTCGGTCTGCACGACTGCGTCACTCGTCTTTGGCTGGAGGACTCCAGGCGTCTGATCGCTCTCTTCTTCTTCCTGCCAAGTGCTAACCAGGGGCAACGCCGTTGAAGGAAGGGTGCTCTTCAGAATATGGGGTATGTCTTCATCACGGATCCGTTTCCAGGTTCCTTTCACCATCGCTGGCTGCTGTGGTTGCGGCGGCGGCTGCTGTGGCTGTAGTGGAGGCTGCTGTTGCTGTGGCTGTGGTGGTTGTTGTTGCCGCTGCCGCTGTTGATTTTCGGCGCCTTTCTCTGCTGAAGAAATCACTGGTAGTTTTGAGACCTCCTCATTCTTCTTTCTCCCACATGAGGGTTCAGGGCCGTCCGACAGAGTAGAAATAGGGCTGGCGGCCCTCTTGACAATGTTGATTTGAGGAGAGGATGAGTAACGCTTGAAAGGCTCTGGAGGAACATTGTTGGATTTGATGGGAAGTCGGGAGGGGCTTTCTGAGCTTGTCCTTCGGGGTGGCCTTGGGGGGCCCCCTGCAGAGGGACTCTGGCTGGGAAGAGGCCCCCGGGAGATGACAGGGCGTTGGCTCGGCCTAGTTGGCTTGTCTGCTTTGAGATCGTCGCATCTGGAAGAGCAAAGGAAAACGGTTGGCAGGCCAAGGCGGCCTCTCCGTGGCGAGGCACCCTGAGAGAGTGAAGACAAATGCTCGGAAGAGGAGACCTCAGAACGTTGCCTCATGCGAAGAGTGGGCGACTCCTTGATGAATGTCAGCTGCCGTAGGAAGCCCGACTGGTGGGAGTCACTGCTGAGGGATCTTGCTGAGGACATGCGCATCAAATTAAGATGGTTGGCCTGGAGAATACCTTTCCCATTGACCTTAGGCCTTAGCTCACTGCTGCTGTTTCCTCCTCGTTCATCCAGCTAGGCATGGTGTTCCTCACTGGAAGAGTCTTCTTAACAGGCTTCTGCATAAAAGGGATGCGGACAGGTGATTTCTGGGTCTTGTGTTGCTTGGACACGGGGGATTTCTGGACGGTTTGGGGGCTGGGCCAACGGGTGTGGTGCTTCCACTGGTCTTTCCGGCTTCACGTGATGGCGTCTGTCGGTTGGGTTGCTGCGATGGTGATGTGAGCTTCTTCTGATTGGGTTGGGAGGGCGTGGACGTTCTGGAGGATCCGGATGACGGTGCTCTGTTCATCCTGGCAGGTGGGGTCGCGCTTCTTTTGGGCAACATCAACTCCACCACTTCTGAGATCTTCCCAGGCCGATGGAGACTCCTGGATCTCGGTTGGTTGAGATTCAGAGTTTTCTCGGGAATTTCTTGCTTGGTGGCCCCTCCTGTTTTCTTTGGGGTGGACCTGGTGCTCTGTGCTGGGGATTCCTTGGCTGCATCAGGCATGTAGATCACTGTCCTGCCTCGGAAGACGACAGGTAGGTTGCTCCGTGGCTTCTGCTGCCCTATGTTTTTCTCCGTCTTATTCCTGCTGCCAGCACCTCTTGTTTCATTCAGATTCTTGCCATCTTGGAAAGATTTGGGGAGGTTTTTCTTCTCCATGCCACCGGTGGGACCTTTCCTGCCTTGGATCTTGTCTGTTCTGTCCAAACTCAGCTGTAAAGCAGAGCTTGCCGAAAGGCCAGACATAAAAGACAAAATGGAGTCAGATTCTGAGGATGTCTCCTTGCCGAAGGAAGAAGTAGCTTGGTGCAGCCAAGTAACAATGGAGTTTGCTCCTTCCTGGATGGCTTTCCAATCAACGCTATCCAGATCTGAACCTCTTTCAGAAGCGATTTCATCAGGAAACCCCTCGGGCTTCCATTCCTTGGCCTTGAGACCCTTCTGCTCCTTCTCAGCATTCTTCCTTTTGGCTGAATGGCGTCTCCTCTTGGGCCCACTCAAGCCGATGCCCTTCTGCAGGAGATCATTGTCTGAATTGTAACTGAGGGAACTGGCAGAGCTGTCCCTCCCTTTGGACACAGTTGCTCTTGTCCCCTGCCGACGGTTCATGGTCGGTTGGCGGTTAGCTTTGATCTTGGACATCTGCATCCTTTCTCCAGTTGCATAGAGTTCGAGATCGCTCAGGGAACTTAGGGAGGAGCTGAGAGAGTAACACGGTGGAGTCTCATCTGCAATCAGGTTGCTCCGGAGATGGGACGCCATCTTGTTTTTAGCACGAAGCTGCTGACTGGAACTTAGCTCAGGTTCTTTCTTAGCCCAGCATTCTTTCTTTTGACCTTTGCTGACCAGGTTGGGCTTTTCTTGGGTGAATTTTCACGTCTAACTCCACTAGGTCATCAGAGTCATTCTCATAGAAGCAGTAGACAGCCTCTTCGGTTGGTGTGGTGTGGCAGAAGGATGGGAAGGCTCCATCGCTGTCATGGCTGCTGTTCTCCCGAGGTTCCTCCTTCTTCTTGGAACGGTTGCCCTCAGAACTTGCCCTTGAGCTACCTTGTCTCAAGAAAGTCAATTCTAGGTTTCTGAGGGGAATGTTTCCTCTCCTGGACTCAGCCGATTGGGCCCGGGTTGCACGGAGTGGGCTGGTGTGATTCGATCCAGTTTTGTGCTTAGAAGAGGAGGCCATTTTGGTTGGTGTGGAATGGCTGGAGGTGATTCTTCCCATCCGGGAGCTGCTTTGTTCAAGCTGGCGGATCTCCCTCTTGAGCCCCCCCATCAGAGCCCCCGTTACTTCCTTTCTTTTTCCAGAGCAATGCTGGGAATCTCCCTCATCTTTCATAGGGTATTGAAGGGTCTCATCGCTCAACGAAGCAGCACTGGAGAAGTTGACAGGGGTGCCTTCTGCTGAGTCAGTGAAGGAATCCTCGTTGCCCAGATAGTCCTTGTTGGGTCTGGTGACTGTGGCCCATCTGTGCTTGGAGATACCCAAGTGGGAATTGGCGGGAACTAACATGTAGACTGGAACCTGCATTGACTTCTTTGACTGAGAGTTTAGGACTTGGCCCGAGACGAGGGATGTCCTGATCTTCCGGAAACGGGGTGGCATGGCCGAATTGATGCACTCCCTCAGAATTTCAATATCCTCATCTGACGTCAACTCAAGGCACTCCAGTTTCCTTTGGCCCTCAATGGCCCTTTCATCATCTCTCTTCTCATGTGTTATGAAGTTCAACCCACTCCTTTCTGGGAAAGGCGGGATAAGTTTCAACTCAACGTCCTTCTGGACATAGTGCTCATGGAGGGGTAATGCACTCAAGCTGGAGGCACATGAAAAGTTCTCATTGGGTTTCTCCACTGTGAAGTAGACCATGGAGTCGAGGTCTTGGGGCATCTGGAAACGCTCCTTAAAATCCGTGATGTCCATAAATTTCTTGACGTTGTTCTCCCACTGGATGTTGAACTGGCTGGCCTCCTTCTCTGGCTGGCTGTTGAGTTCAAACAGAGGTGTTTTGCTACGGCTTGGAGGCATGGTTTGACCGGGGCTATCCGGGAGCTCACTTGGACTGACTGTACCACTAATCATCTCACTGCAGGGTTCACTCTGGATAGAGCTGGCAATGGACGGGCTCTCAAAACTGCCCAGAGAACTGACCGAACTGCAGCGACTCATCACCAAAGGAGTCTCCTGGATGTAGTTTTCAGATGAGCTGGAAGGGGTCAAATCCTCATGGCGAGAAGGTGACGCTCCCCTAAGAAACATTTTCTCTTTCTTAGGGAAGGGGATAGCAATGGGTTGTGAAGATGAGTTGAGGGGTTCCACCTCCTGCTTTGCCTTCTTTTCTTGATTGTCCTTCTGAGCTTCTTCCACTTCTTCTACCTCGATAATCTCTAGAGAGGAATCGGTGTCCATCTCGTTCTCACTGTGGCTCTGTCCGTCTAGTACGTTGTCGGCGGAGGAAATAGAAGACAGGGAACTGCATCGGGAGAAGCAAATTGGCGTATCTTCCATCGCGTATTTCTGCAGCCGTTGTTTCGCTGGTTCTGCTGCAGTCAATTTCTCTGGAACCTTGTTAAGATTATCGGTGGTTTTCATGGATAAGCTGGGATAGTAAGAGCTGGTTCCCAAGACCCCCATAGTCCCAGATGCTGTGGCATTGTTCTCTATGAGGGGCACATGCTGATAGGATGGGGAGAGTTTGATTGTGTGGACTTTGGGATCAGGATCTAGCTGTCTGCCTCCCTCTTTCTTCTTACATTCAGACTCCTTCTCAGCAACATCAGGATCAGGTGGAAGCCTTGTTACCTTGGCTTTTTCAAGTAGTTTGTCTCTTTCTGGTTTCTCCACCACCACATTGGATTCTTGCGGTTTCTTCTCAGGCAGTTCCATCTTTTCTGGCCTATTCATCAAGATGTTCTTCAAATCAAGACGGCTGGGCCGTTTCTGATACCGGTGTAGTTCATCTTTAAAGTCCAAGAAGGTTGTCCGAGTGCATGGTCTCATGTGTTCCTTTGGGCAGTAGCCATCACTGGTGCTTCCGCTGTTGAGGCTATCATTGGACAAGCTTGTATAAGCGTTTTTCAGCCGCAGGAGGGTGTGAGCCCGGCTCAGACCTTCACGCTTCATAATCCCACTGGTGTCCGAGAGGCGGCATGGAGAGCACGACTGGGCACGGGCCTCGTGGGCTTCATCCAGTCCATACTGCCATTCAAGGCAGTGGTCTTCAGAGCTGAGGCTGAAGCTGTCATCAGAGGAGGTATGGAGAGTGGTTATGTCTTCCACCAACTTATCTATCTTGGCCACAGTCGTAGTGATCTTGTTGGCCAACTTCTCAGCCACCACGGAGACGTCGTTGTCCTGGGACGCGAGCAGCGGGGAGACCTTCTTGGCTTCTGTGGACTTCCCACTTTGATCTTTCTCCGGTTCTGGGCCTCTTCTTTGAGAAGCGGTTCTTGGCAAAGTTTGACTTTGGAGGAAGGATGAATTTAGGAACATGGAGAGAACTGACGCATTTCCTGTCTCTGTACTGCTAGAGACGTTGGGCACTTCGTCGTCATCAAAGCAGCCTGAATCAGAAGCATAGTCCTTGGCCAAACTATCCATGTGCCGCATTGGTTTCTTGGTCACGCTCTGCTTCTTCATCGTCTGCTTCTCCATGGTGTCAAAGGTTTCAGCCAAGTGCTGGGCATCCAATTCAGCCTCCAGGGCCTTCTGTTTCCGCATATAGAGGGAGGGCATACAAGAGCCTGGCGAGACAACCATGGCATCTTTATATTTTAGTGGCCGGTTGGCAAGGAGGTTGCGGAGGGCTGCAGTGCTGCCCATGGCGATCATCTTGTGCTTGGAGTGGACGAGATTCCGGAGCATGCTGACTGCCCCCAGGTCCCACAGTAGCTCTTGGTCTTTGGGGCTCCGTGCAGAGAGGTTCCACAGGGTGCCACAGGCGTTGCTGACAATGGTCAGGCTGTGTGACTTGAGGTGCTGGAGGAGGGTTTGAAGGCAGTTGTGATCCCTCAGAATTTGCCTAGGAAAGAGCAGAACGAGGGTAAGATAAAATCAGCCCAGATCCTGGAGGAAAACGCAAAGGTCAAGCTGGCAAAGGAAAGGTCAAGGGAGGCCTAAGATCCGATCTGGGTTGGTCACCGGGACCAGAGGTTTTGTTTTCCGAGCTTTCAGATTCCTATTATTTACAGATTAACAGAGTTGGAAAGGACCTTGTAGGTCACCTGGCCCAGTGGTCGCCAACCGGTGGGCCAGGGACCACTGGTGGTCCGTGAGAAAATTTTGGTGGTCCACAGAGAAATGTCCCCCGCAAAGCAATTAATCCAGGCTGTGTGGGAACACAAGGCTGTGCTGCTCACATGGCCTGCCCACCTGCTGGCCCCCACCCTTTGGCCGAGCGCAAACCTTACCACGAGCTGGAATTGGAAGGTAAGACCAACGGCAGAGGAGGGAAATCCGCCTCGGGATGGCTTGCTGACATTGGAGGGAAAGTCGGTCCCATATTCCAGAGCGGCAGTAGTCACAAGACTGGCCCTTTGGTCATCCTGGAGCAGCTCCTCCAGTCCATGGCAGGCTGGTGCACCTGGGTGCAGGAGCAGTGGGATGACCAAAGGGCCAGTCCTGTGACTACTGCCGCTCTGGAATATGGGACCTACTTTCCCACCAACGTCAGCAAGCCACCGTCAGTCAAAATTCATATTAGTGGTCCGCGGGATTTAAAATTATGAGTTTGGTGGTCCCTGAGGTCCAAAAGGTTGGCGACCCCTGATTTAGTCCAATACCTCCCCTGCCCAATCAGGAGACCCTACACCATTTCTGACAGATGGCAGCCCAGTCTCTCTTGAAAGCTTCCAGTGATGAAGCTCCCATAACTTCCAAAGGCAACTTCTGTTCCCTTGGTTGATTGCTCTCACTGTCAGAAAATTTCTCCTTATTTCCAGGTTGAATCTCTCCTTGTTCAGTTTCCATCCATTATTCCTTGTCTGGCCTTCGGGTGCTTTAGAAAACAGCTTGACCCCTTCCTCTCTGTGGCAGCCCCTCAAATATTGGAAGACTGCTATCCTATCCCACCCTGGTCCTTCTCTTCACTAGACTAGCCAGGCCCAGTTCCTGTAACCGTTCTTCATATGCTTTAGCCTCCAGTCCCCTCATCATCCTGGTTGCTCTTCTCTGCACTCGAGTCTCAACATCTTTTTTAATAGTGTGGTGACCAAAACTGGACACAGCACTCTAGGTCTTACTAAGGCTTCTTGTTCCCTGAAGATGGGCTCCAGCAGGAGTCCAAAAACTTCGGAAGATAAAACCTCTGGTCCCGATGACCGACTCAGATTGGATCCGGCAACATTATCCTGGGACACCTATATTCGCTTTCATTCGTAAGGTACAACTTCATTATAACTTAAGGAGGGGAGGAATTTGAGAGCTATTTTAGGAGCTCTGAATTCATAGTCCACTTCTGAATACCAATTGCTGGGAACAACAACCCAAGTGGGGTTTTAGCTTTCATATCCAAGGTGTGGCTATCCAAAAGGAAAAATGGACCACATCGGCAGGAAAAAGGATACAGGTAATCCTTGACTTAGAACCGTTCGTTTAGCGACCCAAATTACAACGGCAGTGTTCCCCCAGTCAAGGGATCCAAATTTCAGGTGCTTTACCTCTGGCCTGTATTTGTAACGGATGCAGCATCTTGGGGTCATGTGGTTGCTATTTGGGACCTTCCCAGGAAACTCCAGCAAGCAAAGTCAGTAAGGGAAGCGGATTCACTTAACAATCACAGCATTAAAAAAAAAGGAAGTAAAATTCAATGTGATTCACTTAATGATTGCATTGCTTAGTGATGGAATTATGGTAAGTCGAGGACTAGCTATATAAGGATTTTCAGGAGATTAAATGGAAATAAAGCCACTCATTTTCTGGCAGACTAGGGGACTTTGGGAAGGGGTCAGAGATGCGGTTGGGGACCGCAAGGGCTGGTTTTGACTCTTTAATTGGTTCCGGGAGGCATGATGAGTACCAAAAATGATAAATACCAAACAATTTTTCCCCCCATGAATACATACATTTAGTCCTTGACTGCAATTGAAGCCGAAATTTCTATAAGTGAGACATTTGCTAAGTGAGTTTTGACCCATTTTATATCTGTTCTTGCCACAGTTGTTAAGTGAATCACTGCAGTTGATAAGTAAGTTGTCAGGACTCCAACAAATCCACCCCCATCTTTTTAGTTGACATAAGTAATTTCATGCCCCTGTTGGAATCTGATTCCGAGGGAGTGGTGGAACAGCTGACAGGGAATGGGAGTGTGACTCCAGTGGCTGTGGAGAAAACGGGGGAAGAGCACAGTCCGGCTGGGCATTCAGAGGAAGACCCAGGCCCACTCCCTCTTCATCCTAGGGCACACAGGGAGGAACGGATAAGGGAGCAAGGTGAGTTGTGTGGTTTATGGGGGAGGAAAGAGCCCTGATCCCCTTCATTGGCTGTAGCTGGGAAGATTGTTTAAAAGGGAAAACTGCGCACAGCAAAGTTGCTGGAAGCAAAGCATGAAGTTATTGTGGTTTGTCAAGTCTTATCTGAGTTCTGGCATCCTCCCAAGTGTGTGTGTTTCGTTATCTTTGGGTGTCTTCAATCCCTTATCTTGCCCTGTCTCGTTAATAGCTGCAGTGTGGTTCGTGTTGGTTTTTCTTTATAATTTATATGTACTTTGAATTTGAACGTAATTTCTTCCTTTTAAAAAACTGCTCTTGGGAGGTTATTTCTCCAGCCGATGATAACTGGACATTGGGGGCCAAGTTGGAGGTATTAAAGGGACTTTACCTATTTTTGTTGCTTTTGTGCCACGCCCTGGGTCATCACAAGTAACCTGATTGTTAACTGAATCTGGCTTTCCCATTGACTTTGCCTGTCAGAAGGTCTCAAAAGGGGATCCCATGACCCTGGGACGCTGCAACAGTCATAACTATGAACCAGTTGCTAAACATCTGAATTTCGGTCACATGAGCTGCAAAGGTCGTAAGTGTGAAAAACAGTGTCATGTCACTTTTTTCAGTGTCGTTGTAATTTTGAACGGTCACTAAAGTCGAGGACTACCTGTAATGCAGTGAGTCACAAAGTAGCTGTCATCGATAAGTTCTAGCTTGTCCATTGAGTACCAAACAAACGATGAGTACCAGGGCAATATTGTCACAACAAAGGGCATCGAGTACCAAATTTGATGAGCTTCAAAGCAGTTGAATACCAAGGTACCATTGTACCGATGGGGGAAGGAAGATGTTTCTGGCTGCAAAGGAGGAAAACAGAGATTACTAACCGGTAATCTTCCCTGGTGGCAATCAGGCTGGACACATTCCTTAGGATCCCACCTCCACTTTCAATGATGGCAAGGGAGTTACTCTGGCACTTGTAGGTGAGTGTGCTCACTAGGAAGCTGAGCGCTCCTTCCACCATGCAGATGGCGGTTTTATTCTCGGTGCTGTGAGCTGAGAGGTTCCACAAGGCACTGAGGACGCTCTTCAGGGTGGACTCCTAGCGTAGGAACAAAAAAAAAAACAAAAAATGGTTCTCTTTCAAGAAATTGGAAGGTTATTGACTGCCAACACTGAGCAACGTAGTAGCCTGCTTGGAGCAAAACGGGTTGAGATCCAGACATCCAGACACCGCTACTGCTAAAGCAGGGGTGTCAAACTCAAGGCCTGTGGGCCGGATCCAGCCCATGGGGTGCTTAGATCTGGCCCATAGGGCTGCCTTGGAAACAGTGAAGAACTGGCCCGCGGTGCCTCTACCAGCAAAAATGGAGCTTGGGTGGGCCGCGTGTGATCCTCCCGAGCTCCGTTTTCGCTAGCAGAGCGTCGACCACCACAGGCGCCCCCAACATGAGTGACATCAAAAGACAGAAACTCACTTTCTGGAGCAGGGAGTTGGACTAGATGACCTCCAGGTATCTTCCAGCCCTGGATTGCTGTGCTGTTTCAAAGCATCCTCTGAAGCTGCGTCTAGTGCCAAGGTTTGTGGTCCTTCCTTTCCTTCCCCCTCCCTCTCTTTCTTTCTTTTTCTTTTTTTCTTTTGCTGTCTTTCTTCCCCCCCCTCCCTTTCTTTCTCCCATCCTCCCCTCTTTCTTTTTCTTTCTTTCTGTCTTTCTTTTGCAGCACTCCCCCTTCCCCATGTCCCGTTTTTGACCTAGCGGGCCTCAGGGAAGCCTTGAAAAAAGAAACATTTTGAAGTGAGGGGATCAGCTGTGCCGCGCAATTTAGATGAGCTAGAAAGCAAGAAATCCGACAATTTCCTGCTTTCTAACTAATCTACCGTGTTTCCCCGAAAATAAGACACTGTCTTATATTTTTTTGGCTCCCAAAAACACACTAGGTCTTATTTTCGGGGTAGGTCTTATATATTTATGGTGCCAAATAGTGGGTGTGAGTGTGTAGGGGGGTGTTTGGGTGCAGGTTGCTCCCTGAAAAGTCTTCCTGGAACTGGAGATTTACACTAGGTCTTATTTTCGGGGTAGGTCTTATATATTTATGGTGCCAAATAGTGGGTGTGAGTGTGTAGGGGGGTGTTTGGTGCACGGTTGCTCCCTGAAAAGTCTTCCTGGAACTGGAGATTTACACTAGGTCTTATTTTCGGGTAGGTCTTATATATTTATGGTGCCAAATAGTGGGTGTGAGTGTGTAGGGGGTGTTTCGCAGGTGCACGGTTGCTCCCTGAAAAGTCTTCCTGGAACTGGAGATTTACACTAGGTCTTATTTTGGGGTAGGTCTTATATATTTATGGTGCCAAATAGTGGGTGTGAGTGTGTAGGGGGTGTTTCGCAGGTGCACGGTTGCTCCTGAAAAGTCTTCCTGGAACTGGAGATTTACACTAGGTCTTATTTTCGGGGTAGGTCTTATATATTTATGGTGCCAAATAGTGGGTGTGAGTGTGTAGGGGGTGTTTCGGTGCACGGTTGCTCCCTGAAAAGTCTTCCTGGAACTGGAGATTTACACTAGGTCTTATTTTCGGGGTAGGTCTTATATTAGGGCAGGTTTAGAAAATAGTGCTACGTCTTACTTTCGGGGTAGGTCTTATTTTCGGGGAAACACGGTAAATGGAGCGTATAGCATTTTTTACTACTGGTTCGGCCGAAGTGGGCCGAACCGGTAGAGTATCACCACTGTGAACGTGTCATGTGATAAATCAATATCGATCAATCCTAATGTAGCCAACAAAACATAATTAAGGTTGTTGTTTCTGAAGGCTACTCATTCCAAGACAGACCCAGATTCGACTCTTGGTGGGTTGAGGTCCACCTAGGCTTGCTGGTAGGAGCTATGGCCAGGAGGGTTATTGTCCATTTTGTGCAAATATCAGTGGTGACCATAGTCAGGGCTGGGCTACTGGGGGTTTGCAGGAGTTTGGGAGAGCCCCTAGCTAAAATTCTGTGCAGTTCGGAGAACCCCCAAATCCCACTCCTGGCTGGCCCAGCCCAGCCCACCCTGCCCCTCCCAGGAGTCCCCACGCGGCCTGTTTGGGGTGCAGGTAAGTGCGGGGCACATGCAGAGGTTCTGGGAGGGAGAAAAAGGGGCCTCCCAGAAGTTTAGGAAGGCTGGAAATGGGCCCATTTCACCTTCCATAGGGCCTCCAGAGCCCGGGGAGCCCGTTTTCATCCGCCTGGAGGCTTGGGGAAAGTCTCTGGAGCAAAAATGCTCCCCGCTGCTGTGGTGCAGGAGGCTGACTAGGCCACACCCACCATCGCCATGCCCATTCAGCAACCGGGCAGAGAACCTGTTGCTAAAATTTTTGAAGTCCACCCCTGACTATACTTTAGCAAAGTTGGCTGTCGATCCTACCTCTGTCGATTCTTACCTTGCTGGCCCGTAAGGCGCACTGCATCAGCGCAGAGACGCTGCCGACTTCTCGTAAGACTTTCTTGCTGTTCATATCAGCTCGCCACGAGAGATTGCGTAGGATGCTGGATACCACCTAAGAAAGGGGTGGGCAATTAATTTTCCTAAGGGGCCACAAGAAAAAACTAGAAGTGTTGTGGAGGACCAAACCAATAGGGCTGTGAAGGTGTGTAGATATGCATGCACACATATCTATGATGCTTTTTTGAGAGGCATCCGGGCTTTCTTTGTTTTTCCTTGAAGATGTTTGTTTGTTTGTTTGTTTGTTTGTTTGTTTATTTATTTATTTAATTGGACTTATAGGCCACCCTCTCTCCCAAGGGACTCAGGGCGGCTTACAATAAAAAACAAGAATACAAATATTAAAATAGAATTAAACTAAACTAAGCCCAATAAAATTTAAAACCGGATTAAAACTAAGAATTAATTAAAAAAAACCCACCCACACCCCATTCAGTCCAGGCTGGCCTGTTGAAACAACCAAGTCTTTAGGTCGCGGCGAAAGGAACGGAGGTCAGGGGCCAACCGGAGCTCCAAGGGGAGCTGATTCCACAGGGTGGGTGCTCCCACAGAGAAGGCCCTACCCCTGGGCGCCGCCAACCGATAGTGTCTGGTCGACGGCACCCCCAGGAGTTTCGCTTCTCGTTCAAGATAAACAAAAGAAAGTCCAGTTGTCTCTCGAAAAAGCACCTTTGGAACAACCATGATCTGGAAGTCTGAGAATCTCCATAGACATACGCGCAAATAGGTAAATAAAAAAATAAAAACAGCAGTTGCCTTCAAAATGGAAGCATCTTCGCAGGCCAGATAGGGACAGCCAAAGGGCCAGATGTTTTATAGTCTGGGGGCGAGCATAAAATGGCTGCATGGCTGGCTGGGGAATGCTGGGAGTTGAAGTCCACACATCTTAAAGTTGCCAAGGTTGAAAAACACTGGATTAGAAGCAGATTCTGCACCAATTCCTCATTTTACAGCACAACTAACTTCATAGTTGTGTCAAAAGGGAGGAGTTAGCACTGTTCTAAAATAAATCTAATAAATAACATTCATTTTTCCGAGAAAGGAGTGTTTCAGAGTGAAAGCTACCTTCAGCAGCTATGTTTTCCCAATGGGGCAGATTGAGAATCTGAGGTCATGTAAAGCAGCTTTGAAGTGCCTTCTTTACATGCTCAGAGAAGAAGACATCTGGGCCTGGACCTGCTGGAGAAGGACAGGTAGGGTGCAAATTCAGTGACCATCTGGTCTTTTTCTGGCCCACCGTACCTGGTGCAGTTCCTCACTGTCAGATGCTAATTGGTCCACGATAGCTTGCATACACCTTTGCCGTGAACATAACATTGCCTAAACAGCAAGAAAAGAGTAAGAAATAGGAGTTAGGGATGGATGGGTTTTTTAGGATTGATTTTATGTTCCTCTAAAGGGTCATAAGTCCAGTGCCATTGTAACTTTAAAAGGGACGCGGTGGCTCATTGGCTAAGACGCTTGTCGATCAGGAAGGTCGGCAGTTCGGCGGTTCGAATCCCTAGCGCCACGTAACGGAGTGAGCTCCTGTTATTTGTCCCAGCTTCTGCCAACCTAGCAGTTTGAAAACACGTAAAAATGCAAGTAGAAAAATAGGGACCACTTTGGTGGGAAGGTCACAGCGTTCCGTGCACCTTCGGCTAAACGTCATGTCGCCAGCCACATGATCACGGAGACGACTTCACCTTCAGACAGTGCTGGCTCTTCAGCTTAGAAACGGAGATGAGCACCACCCCCAGAGCCGGAAACGACTAGCACATTTGTGTGAGGGGAACCTTTACCTTTTATTGTAACTTTGAACAGGCATGCAACGTTGAATTTTAAGTTGGTTTTAAGTTGAGGACCACCTGTAACAAAATACCTTGACAGTTTGTTTCATGACCATTCAAAGTTACAACAGCACTGAAAAATGTGACTTACGACCATTTTTCAAAGCTACGGCCTTTGCAGCATCCCCATGGTCATGTGATCAGATTTTAGATGCTGGTTGCTGTACCCCAAAGTCATGCGATTCCCTTTGGCGACCTTCTGACATGCAAAGTCAATGGAGAATCCAGATTCCCTTAACAATCATATTACTAACTTGACAAATGCAATGATTCATTTAACAATGGTGGCAAGAAAAGCCATAAAAGGGGGCAAACTCACTTAACACATGTTTCACTTAGCAGCATAAACTTTGGGCTCAACTGTGGTCGTAACTTGAGGACTACTTGTAACAGGAGTTCTCCCTGAAGTTGGCTATTGCACTTT
Source organism: Naja naja (assembly GCA_009733165.1). Taxonomy (NCBI): domain Eukaryota; kingdom Metazoa; phylum Chordata; class Lepidosauria; order Squamata; family Elapidae; genus Naja; species Naja naja. The sequence continues at coordinate 362,183,798 of CM019148.1, forward strand.
AAAAAACGGGGTAAAAATCTATTTAGGTAAATACTTGAAGAATTGACATTTTATAACTCAGGCAGTATATATAATATAATATAATATGATATGATATATAATAATTATATTATATAATAATTATGTTATGTTATGTTATGTTATGTTGTGTTGTATTATATTATATTATATTTTATTATATTAATTATATTATAATATAATATAATATTATAAATATATAAATATGTAACAGATAATTAGAGCTGAAAGGGACCTTGTAGGTCATCTAGTCCAACCCCCTGCCCAAGCAGGAGACCCTACACCATTTCTCACAGATGAGAGTCCAATCTCTTCTTGAAAGTCTCAAGTGATGGCGCTCCCACAACTTCCGAGGGCAAGCTTTTTTATTGGTTGATTGTTCTCACTGTCAGAAAGTTTCTCCTTATTTCCAGGTTTTTTCCATCCATTATTCCTTGTCTGGCTTTTGGGTGCCTTGGAAAATAGCTTAACCCCTTCCTCTCTGTGGCAGCCCCTCCAATATTGGATCACTGCTTTCATGTCTCCTCTGGTCCTTCTCTTCACTAGACCAGCCAGGCCCAGTTCCTGTAACTGTTCTTCATATGTTTTAGTCTCCAGTCCCCTAATCATCCTGGTTGCTCTTCTTTGTACTTTTTCTAGAGTCTCAACATCTTTTTATAGTGTGGTGACCAAAACTGGATTCAGTACTCTAGGTGTGGTGTTACTAAGGCTTTATAGAGTGGTATTAGTACCTCACTTGATCTTGATCAAGTGAGGTACTAATAGTGAGGTACTAATAGATATATAGATAGATCAAATGAGGTACTATGAGTACCTCACTTGATCTATCTATATATCTATATTTTTATAATATATCTTCCTTTCCCGCCTGATTCAGTTTTCCTGTCTTGGGTCCCATCGCACCTTGTTGACCACATCCCCAAAGGTGAGGTTGGTCAAGGCCATGCCTGTGTAGCGCCTGAGTGCCAGGTTGAGGGGGTCATTGGTCATCTTGTGCATCTCATAGTCCACCTGCAACAGCTCAGCAATGGCCTGGAGTCCACCTGGGAAGGGAAATGGAGAAGAGAAAAACCGTGAACATTGAACCCCCCCCCAACAGCAGTGCACAACCAAGGGTGCAAGATTCACTCAATCACATTTATCAGGGTCAATGCAGAGAAAAAGCAGTCAGATGATAGAACCACAGAAAATAAATAACTGCGCAGTCCTTGACTTACGACCACAATGGAGACCAGAATTTCCATTACTAAGCAACTAAGAGAGTTGTTAAGTGAGCCATGTCCAATTTTACAATTTTTTCCCAAGTCGTTAAGTGAAATACTGCACTTGTTAAGTGAATCACATGGTCATTAAGTGAATCCTGCTCCCCCCCCATGGGTTTTGCTTCTAAAAAGCTGGCTGGGAAGGTTGCAAATGGCAGCGACGTGACGCGGGGACATTGCAACCATGGTAAACACATGCCAGTTGCCAAACACCCAAATTTTGACCCTGAGGAAGCTGCAACATTTGTAAGTATGAGGCCTGGTCATAAATCTTTTTTTTCAGTGCTATTATAACTTAGAATGGTCGCTAAATGAATAATGCTATAAGTCAAGGACTACCTGTATGGGATTTTTCCAAGTCAATCTTGATTCCTGGGAACTAAATGGGCAATTCCTTGTTTCCTTGGCATCAGTTTTCCTATATATATCATTTTTTCTTGTTCTTCCCTTCTTTCTAGGTGAAGGAGACTGTGGCTGATCCTAAGTGACTAGGCTGACCTCAGGCATACAGCCGGTTCAAAACCTTAGCCACTGCCCTACATCCGCTCTCAGTTGGGGAAGACTTCTGAAAATACCTGGTTTAGGCCCAGTGGCTCTCTGTGGCAGCCATTTTGAAAACCCCAATCCCATCTCCAACGGCAACCATTTTGTGACCTCAACCTCGCCAAAAGTTGTCGCTGGCTACTCTTTTTTCTTTTAAAAGGTGATTTCTAGGCAGCCTTGACAGATTTCCTGGATTGCCATCTGTCAGAAATGGTGTACGGCTGTGATGGCGAACCTATGGCACACAGTGACACAGGTGGCACACAGAGCCATTTGTGTGGGCACGCAAGCCCCAGCCAGATTTACCTGCACTGCACATGCATGCACCTCCCAGCTGATTTTTAACCAGTTTTCGGCCTCCCAGAGGCTCAAGAGAAGCCTCTGCAGCCTTTGGAGGCCTCAAATGAGCCAAAAATCAGCTGGGAGGCACGCGCATGCATAGTGCAGGTAAGGGGGTGGGGGAGGGGTGTTGCGCACACATGCGCGGGGGGGTGAGGTGCATTGCATTGTAGGTGCCAGCATGCGCACGCGTGCACTTTTGGCACACCACAACAAAAAGGTTCGCCATCACTGGTGTAGGGTCTCCTGCTGGGGTAGCGGGGGCTAGACTAGATGACCTATAAGGTCCCTTCCAATTCTGTTAATCTGTTATTTTGGAAACCTAAAGAACATCAGACATATTTAAGTCAGATATCAGGATTCCGGCAGTTACCCCAATTAAATCATGAAGACCATAGAAATATTTTATGAGTTGACATCATACTTATTAAGGGGGGAAAAGTCCATCTTGGAAGATGATGACAAAGGTGAAATAGTTCTACGGGTAGTCCTTGACCTACGACTGGTTGCTTAGCAACCGTTTGAAGTTATGGCAGATTCAAAAAAGCTACATGTATTGTACAGCATTTACGGCCATTTGCAGCATCCCACTATTATAGGACCACAACTTACAGGGTGGTGGGGGTTTTTTTGGCCAGAAACTGGTGTTTACTTCTGATTTCCAGCAAAAAAAATGCCCATTGCAGACAATGGGTTTGCTTAACAACCACTGCAAAAAAAATTCATAAAATCAGATCGGTCACATGACGGCCTGCTTAATGCCTGGCATGACTTAGCCTTAGTACCATAATTCCAGGCTTAATTATGATCGTAAGTCAAGTACTACCTGTATGTGGTTGCCAAAAAACCCCACAGAAATGTGTCCGTCCGAAGTCACCCACATGTTTTGGAAGAGACATTACAGAAAATATGTTCCTTGGAAGGGAACATCTGAATACCAACATAAAGGGTTGTGGAATTCCCAGATACTGGCCACTGGCATCTTGGTAGCCCTGCCATTGGCAGTCCCTTTAAATAGCCAACCTTAAGCCATTGGATTTGCAAAGACTTTGGATTTACTTAGGATAGGAGCCGGGGTGGTGCCGTAGTTAGAATGCAGTACAGGTAATCCTCAACTTACAACAATTCATTTAGTGACCGCTCCAAATTAGGACTGCTAGCACTGTTGCAGCATCTCTGTGATCACGTGATCAAAACTCAGACACTTGGCAACTGACTTGTATTTATGACCATTGCAGTGTCCGGGGCCATGGGATCACTTTATGTGGCCTTCTGACAAGCAAAGTCAATGGGGAAGCCAGGTTCACTTAACAACCTTGTTACTAACTTAACCACTGCAGTGATTGGCTTAACAACTGAGGCAAGAAAAGTTGCAAAATGAGGCAAAATTCACTTAACAACGGTCTCATTTAGCAACAGAAAATTTGGGCTCAATTGTGGTGGTATGTCGAGCTGACTCTGCTTGTTGGAAGTTTTAAAGAAGAGACAGGATAACCATTTGTCTGAAATGGTATAGGGCTTCCTGCCTGAGCAAGGGGTTGGACTAGAAGACCTCCAAGGTTCCCTTCCAACTCTGTTATTCTATTCTATTCTATTGCCAGGAGTTCGATACTGACAGGCTCGAGGTTGTCTCAGCCTTCCATCCTCAGAAATGAGGACCCCGATTGTTGGGGGGCTATGTACTGACTCTGTAAAATGCTTAGAGGGGGCTGTAAAGCACTATGAAGCGGTATACAAATCTAGTAGGGATGGGGTGGCTCAGTGGCTAAGACGCTGAGCTTGTTGATCAGAAAGATCCGCAATTCGGCGGTTCGAATCCCTAGCGCCGCGTAACGAAGTGAGCTACTGTTACTTGTCCCAGTTTCTGCCAACCTAGCAGTTCGAAAGCATGTAAAAAATGCAAGTAGAAAAATAGGGACCCCTTTGGTGGGAAGGTAACAGGGTTCTGTGTGCCTTCGGCATTTAGTCATGCTGGCCACATGACCATGGAGATGTGCTGGCTCTTCAGTTTTGTAATGGAGAATGAGCACTGAGTCCTAGAGCTGGAAACGACTAGCACGTATGTGCGAGGGGAACCTTTTTACCTTTATAAAAACCTAAGTGCTATTGCTATTGCTATTTCTCTGAGATGGCAGGTTGCACTGCTCCCATGTGTAACCTACCAAGTTCATTCATGGCACGGCGATATTCTTCATCAAATGAGAGCTTCATGATGGCGCAGGTAGCTTGACAGATCTGGGGCTCGATTGGAACAGGAGCTGCAGAGAAGGAAGTGGAATGCGGTGAATGGAACAGAAACCCAAATCATTCATTGCATCAACTTTGGATGCATTCAAGTGGATTTTGGTGGTTTATACCCAAAACGAACCCATTTAAAGTAGGATTGTGAGAACTGGGCACAAGCTCAAAAAGTTTCTGGTTAGATCAGCGGGCTAGAAAGGCTTATGAAGAAGAAAGGAATGAAAATGTTTAGAGAATGGAAAGAGAATACTAAGCAGAGAGATGGTAGCTAAAAAGGAGAAGTAGTGAGACTCTTCTGAAATATTAATAAGCTCTCCTACATGAAGAAGGACATTACGGTTGCTTTGAAACCAGTAATTTTGAAATGAGCTCATGAAAGCTGCATCGCAAAATACAGACATCTGGGAAAACAATATAACTTCAAAAACATTTTGGTAAGAACTTAGAACTTAGAATTCTTTATTGGCCAAGTGTGATTGGACACACAAGGATTTTGTCTTGGTGCAAATGCTCCCAGTGTACATAAAAGAAAAGATACATTCTTCAAGAGTCAAGAATCACAAGGTACAACACTTAATGATAGTCATAGGGTACAATAAGCAATCAAGTCATACTAGGAAACAGTCAATATAAATCCTAAGGATACAAGCGACAAAGTTACAGTCATACAATCACAAGTGGGAGGGGATGGGTGATAAGGAGTGATGAGAAGATTAATAGGCTCTCTTTTAAATGTTTGGTTTCTCATCGGGAGAGGCATGAATAAATGAAGTTCAAATATCCTTTAGCAAGCCTCTTAGCAAATCTAACAACTGGAAGCCTGGCACAGAAATATTCCATGTAAAGAAATATTTTTAAAGTCAACAGAACTTGAGTATCTGCCATTGCGTAACCTCAAGCCAGTTTCTGTCTCTCGGCCTAATGTAATCATTGCATTGTTATGCAAATAAAGGGAGAGTGTGGCCTTTATTTATTCAGTTCATTTCCTTTCTCTACCGCCCTTCCAAAATAGCTCAGGGCAATTTCCATTAAAAGGTAGGTCATTAAAAAACACTGAAGCAAAACAAAATGGACTAAAAATCAAAGTAACCCTCATGCGGAAATTATTTTGAACGGCTAAGTATTTACATTTTTCAGGTTGGTTGAGGGCCTGCAAAGGAAATAGAGTTCTGGGCTCTATGAAAACTGGGGGCCCATCTCTAAGAAGATTGTGGAGAAGTCGGTGAGCTATGGATTTCTCTGGAAAGTCTTCATGAGCAATGGAGAGCAGGTAAAACAGTCCCAAAGGTGGTTTTATCAGGAGGCAACTGGACTTTCTGGTTTTCTTTGAAGACATTTTGCTTCTCAGCCAGTAAGTTTCTTCAACTCTGACAGGATAGTGGGGAATGGAAGGATTTATATTCCTTGCAGACAGCAGGTCATTTGCATCCTTTGAGAGGGTGGTTGAAGCACTTGGAGGTTTATCTGTGTCCTCGGGATCACCTGAGTAGTGCTCCTGGTTCTTGTAGTCTGTGATTTTTTACAGACTTTTAGCTATGCAATTTCATCTGAACACCCTTTGAATGGTGTGGGAATAGGAATGGATTTCCAGAGAAAAATTGCAGACTACAGGAACCAGGAACACCACTCAGGTAACCCTGAGGACACAGATAAACCTCCAAGTGCATCAACGACCCCTAAAAGGATGCAAATTGCCAGCTGTCTGCAAGGAATATAAATCCATCCATGCCCCACTATCCTGTCAGACAGTGGTGGGTTTCCAAATGTTTTCCTACCGGTTCTATCAAAGAGCGCTTCTCCCTAGTTTCCTGGACTGTAAAAGTGAGGGAGAGAGATGTTATTTCAGACTTAATATAACCTTACAATAAAAATAAGAGATATGGGTGTCAAACTCTATTTCATTGAGGGCCACATCAGAGTTGTGTTTGGCCTCAGTGGGCTGGGCTGGGCATGGCCAGGATGGGCAGCTTGACGTCACTCATGGTGGGGGCACCTGTGGTGGCCCAAGCGCCCTGCCAGTGAAAACAGGCTCCCAAGCTCCATTTTCGGCTGCGACGGCCTCCTGCAACCCTCTGCCAGTGAAAACGGAGCTTTGGAGGGTCACCTGCGGCCCTCCTGAGCTCCGTTTTCACTGACAGAGGCACCGTGGGCCGGTCCTTTGCGGTTTCCAGGGCGGTCCCATGGGCTAGATCTAAGCACCTCACAGGCCGCATCCTGCCTCCAGGCCTTGAGTTTGACACCCCTATTTTAGACTACCTGGAAAGGCTGATAGGTAACCCCAATCGTCCCTCTTGTCAGGATTCCAACAATCACCCTAATTAAATCATGATTAGAGGCAACATACTGCCCTGTATGAAGCCAACTCTGGCATACGTAATTTACAGTCACCTGTGACCCTGTTTCCCCCCTCCCCCTGGGTGTCTCATAAACCAGATTCTCCAGTTGGGCACGTTCACGGTCATCATTCACGTTCTCCAATTAAATATATTTGCAGGCAAAAGCTCCGGTAGTTTTGTTATAATCTTTTAAATATGAGAGTTGGAATGTACTTTCACTTTCAAACTGCTGTATTGCTCTTCCTGGTTTCCTTCCTCCCCCCTCCCTTTTTTTATGGCAATTACTAAAACAGGCATAGGAATGTTTTATGAGTTGACACCTCTACCTGCTCCCCCCTCGGGGATCTTGGCCCCTTCCTTCTGCATCCTGAGCCAGTCCCAGCAGGTCTCGGAGTAGGAGCGGATCTGTTCCAGCACATGTAGCACCCGCATCTCCTTCTTGGCCTGTCCTTCGTCGGGCTGAGAGAAGATGATGTTGTGGAGGGCAGCGTTGGCCCGCATGCGACAATCCTTCCCTGTGGCTCCGGGGCTATCAGGGGCGCTCGGTTCCCGGTCTGAATCGTGGAGAATCTGGATGAGGAGAGGGAGGCACCCCGACTTGCGCATGGCCAGGCAGCTCTCCTGGGAACTGGACATGGCCAGTAGAGTGCGCGACATGTCCTCCTTGTCTCGGGTGGCCAACATGGAAAGCAGCCAGAAGACCACCTCCACCTGAGGATCAGGAGAAAGAAATCCCTTTTTATTCACACTTAGCACAGTGATTTCCTTTACCTTGCTGGTCCTTTGTTTTTGTTCTGTACAGGATGTCCTTGACTTATGACCACAATCGAGCCCAAAATTTCCACCGCTAAGTGAGGCAGTTGTTAATTGAGCTTTGCCCCATTTTACGACCATTCTTGCCACAGTAGTTAAGTGAATCACCACAGTTGTTAAGTTAGTAACACGGTTGTTAAGTGAATCTGGCTTCCCCATTGACAGATAACAGATAATCAGAGTTGGAAGGGACCTTGTAGGTCATCTAGTCCAACCCCCTGCCCAAGCAGGAGACCCTACACAGGGCCTACTCTGTGGTGGCTCCCACTCTGTGGAACCAACTACCTCTGGGGCTCCGCCTGGCCCCTGACCTCCGCACCTTCCGGCACGATTTAAAAACCTGGTTGTTTGAACAGGCTGGGCTGGGCTGACTCCTCGGAGGGGTGGTGGTGTTGATTTTATAACATAAATTATAAATGGGTTTTTAGTTAATTTGGCTTGGTTAATTTAATTCTATTTTAGATAATTAACTTATTGTGTTGGTTTTAGTTGTGAGCCACCCCGAGTCTTTTTGGAGAGGGGGCGGCATACAAGTCAAATAAATAAATAAATAAATAAATAAAATAAAATTAATTAATTAATTAATTAAATAAATAAATAAATAAATAAATTTCTGACAAATGGCGGTCCAGTCTCTCTTGAAAGTCTCAAGTGATGGTGCTCCCACAACTTCCAAGGGCAACTTCTGTTCCATTGATTGATTGTTCTCACTTTCTTCATCAGGTCCCAAATTGTGATCACTTGATCCCGGAACACTGCAACCATCATTAATATGAGTCAATTGCTAAGTGTCTGAATTTTGATCACATGACCATGGGGATCCTGCAACGGTCTTAAATGTGCAAACCGATCATAAGTCACTTTTTTCAATGCTGTTGTTAACTATGAACGGTCACTAAACAAACTGCTGTATTTCATTTCATTCTTTATTGTTGCATTTCATTCCACAATAGTCCTCTATATACAACAGTCCATTTAGTGACTATTTGAAGTTACAATCAGAGGTGGTATTCAACAGGTTCTGACCAGTTCTGGAGGAACCGGTACCGGACATTTTGAGTAGTTCGGAGAACCGGCATATCCCACCTCTGACTGGCCCCACTCCCATCTATTCTCTGCCTCTCAAGTCCCAGCTGATCGGCTGGGTCACCTTCGGTTGCCTTGCACAGGAGAACAGAGCTGGAAAGCAGGTTAGTGGGGTGGGGAGGAATGGGATTTTGCAGTAACCTTCCCCCAGGAGTGTGGAAGGAATGGGGATTTTACAGTATCCTTCCTCTGGAGTGATAGGGAATGGTGATTTTGCAGTATCCTTCCCCTGCCATGCCCACCAAGCCACACCCACCAATCCATGCCACGCCCACCAAGCCACACCCACAGAATTGGTAGTAAAATTGTTTGAATCCCACCACTGGTTACAACGACACTGAAAAAAGTGACTTATGACCGTTTTTCCACCCTTGCAATGTTGGCAGCACCCCCATGGTCATGTGATCAACATTTGGACACTCAGCAACCCTACTCACATGTCTTGAGGGGTCATGTGTTCATCTCTTGCGGCCTTCTGACAAGCAAAGTCAATGGGAAAGCCAGATTCACTTAACAACCATTACCAACTTAACAACTGCAGCAATTCACTTAACAACGGTGGCAAGAAAATTCATAAAATGGGGCAACATTCACTGAACTGTCTCACTTAGCAATGTAAATTTTGGGCTCAGTTGTGGTCATAAATCGAGGACTACCTGGTACAAATGGCGTTTTGGGAACAAACCAAGCCTGAGAAGATTGGAAGCTGCACATTTTGATGGTGCCACTAGGTGGCACTCACGTAAAAGGCTAGCACCTGAGATTTGAAACTATAATTTGCATCATGTAAAAAAAACAACAGGTAAAACAACTATGGTTGTGGCCATTATTTTGACTTTTGTTTTGACTCTTTCCTCGCAGCTAAACCCTGTTTTGTTTTCTTGCTTGGGTAGGGGGTGCCTTCAAATCATTGTTGATTCCTGGTGACTGCCTGGATAAGTTTTTTCTTGCCAAACTTTTTGAAGTGACTTGCCATTGTCTTCTTTCTAGGGCTGAGACAAAGTGGCTGGCAGAAGGTCACCCAGCTGCCTTTGTGTTCTTGGAAGTTAAAACCCACCCCCCTCCTAGAAAAATGAAATATTCTAGGATATACTAAAAGGGCAGAATATTTCCCCTAAAAAGAGAAGTAGAAACTCAGAGAAGCAGAAACTCAGCCCCCGCCCCCACCTTTGTTAATGGGCCATTAAGGCCTGGGGCAGTCTATTCTACATAACAAAGTTCTACCTCCTTCAGGCAGAGCCATTCAATTGCCCTTCATTGCACCACCCACCAAGTTTCAACCAAACTTGCACACAGACACAAACTATAAAGCTAGCTATGACCTTTGACAGCAACTAATCAGGATACTCTTCCTGTGACCCAGGAAGTTCAAAGCCAGATAGGGTATAAAACCTAGGGACTCTCAGCAGCCTTCCCCTTTTCTTCACCCAAGAGCTACAAGGCATGTGGTCCTGTCCACCATTAAACCATCTTTTCAAACAACTTCCATATTTCCAGTGTCTTTTTCCCCACTTGGAACTGAAGGATATTTCTGCCAGCAGTGCCTAAGGCAAAACTAGAATTCAGAGTCACCCAGTTTCCATCTCAGATAGTCCTCAACGTATGACTGTAATTGAGCACAGAATTACAGTTGTAAGGTATAGTGGTCATTAAGCAAATCACAATGCGGCTGTGCCTGATGTTACGACCTTTTTTCCTGTGGCCATTAAATGAATGTGGCAGTTGTAGAGTGAATACACGGTCGTTAAGTGAATCCATTGTCTGCAATGGGAGAGGGTTTTTTTTCTAGAAATGAAGTATATGCTAATTTCCAGCAAAAAAACCCACCCCATAGTAAAATATTGGTCACATGACTGCAGAATGTGGCAAACAGGTGTTAAGATGGGCAGTTGCTGAATGCCAAAAAGTGAATCATGTAACCATGGATGTGGGCAGCTGTCAGAACTTCAAATAGCTTTAGGGAGGTCCAGGGTAGCTTTGAATGGTCACAAAGTGACCAGTCGTACGTCAAGGACTATCTGTACAGCAAAAGTAGGTGTGATGACCCAGAGTGTTACACAAACATAACAAAATCCAAAACGTACATAAATGTTCTTTAATGTCTCCAACTTGGTCCCACTGTTCAATAATTCTCCGTTGGAGATAAAACTTACTCAAAAATAGTCTTCAAAAGAAAGCAATACAGTCCGAACTTAATGAGCAGATAGAGGTGAAATAAAAAACCAAACAAACTACAATGAAGGAATTTCCACAACGGACCAGGATAAGTAAAGGCCAAATTCAAGGAGATAACAAGGCACAGTCTGTTGGAAGGACGCCAACCAAGATAACTTCAGCCCAAAATAACACTTGCTTTGCTTCTGGCAATGCTGTGCTGTAATCGTCTCTCTTATATACTAGTCTCCCCAGCTGCAACTAATGAGGGGGATCATGGCCACTTCCTCTCTCATAAGCCAAGTTGTTGCCTTCTCTGTTCCTCCCTGCATGTCCTAGGATGAAGAGGGGATGGGCCTGGTTCTTCCTCTGACTGCCCAGCTGGCCTCAGCCCTTCCCCAACCTCCTCCATAACCTCCGGAGCTACACCTCCACTCCCTGTCGGCTGTTCCTTCTCTCCCTCAGAGTCCGACTCTACCAAGGGCATGACAGTAGGATTGGGTTAAATTCCAGTAGCGAAACGGCCCCGATCCTATCCTGTGGAACCACATCCCCATGGAGATCCAGATAATCCCCACCATGTTAACCTATCTAAGGCATTAAAGACGTGGTTGTTCTCCCATGCATTTAGGCCATAAAGTTAATTGATTTTTGGTTGATTCATTTCCAAACTATGGACTGTAAATGGGATGATTTTAGTCCTCACATGTACATTATATATGCATGTTTATTTACGCTGGGATTGTGTTGCATTCAACTCCTCTATTGTCCTCCTATAGTCATCACAAGTGGGATGGGTGATTACATTAAAGAAATTAGAAATAAACAAAATCAATGAATCAATCAATAGTAGTTTGCGTGGAGGCTGTACCACATTTGGAATTAAGGATAAACTTACTGACAGTGAGAACAATTAACCAGTGCCTTCAGAAGTTGTAGGTGCTTCATCACTGGAGGTTTTTAAGAAGGGATTGCACTATACCATTTGTTTGAAATGGTATAGGGCTTCCTGCCTAAGCAGGGGGTTGGACTAGAAGACCTCCAAGGTCCCTTCCAACACTGTTATCCTGTTATTCAAATCACATGCGTGCCTTTACAACAACAGAAGGCTGCCTGCAGGTCATGGTTATGCATATGCCCATAAAAACCATCTCTTGTCTTTTTTTTGACTGCAAAAACACAGTACTGTACCTTACTGCTGCCCAGCTGACCCTTCGCTTCCTCTGAATGGGTTGCGATGTCGAGCCTTCCGTCCCCTTCGCTGCTTGGCAGTTTTCCAGAAGGCTGGAAGATAAGAATTGGGAAACACAGAGAAACGTTTAATAAAAGTTGCCTCCTTGCACCCCACTGGAGTCTGCCTGCCAGGATCGGCGGAACTCATTTTGGTCGATGTGCAGACCTCAAAACGACGCTATAGAGCACTGCGCACCAGAACAACTAGACACAAAAACATTTTTTCCGAAATGCCATCACTCTGCTAAACAAATAATTCCCTCAACACTGTCCAACTATTTACAAAGTCTGCACTACCATTACTATTAATCTCCTCATCACTCCTTCTCACCCATCTCCTCCCACTTGTGACTGTATGACTGTAACTTTGTTGCTTGTATCCTTACGATTTTTATTGACTGTTTCCTAGTATGATTTGATTGCTTATTGTACCCTATGACTATCTTCTATTTACTATATACCCTATATAACCTACTATACCTACTATAACCCTAGGTAGGTATTATTATAGTGTTGTACCTGATGATTCTTGACTCTTGACAAATGTATCTTTTCTTTTATGTACACTGAGAGCATTTGCACCAAGGCAAATTCCTTGTGTGTCCAATCACACTTGGCCAATAAAGAATTCTATTCTATTCTATTCTATTCTATTCTATTCTATTCTATTCTACTCTACTCTACTCTACTCTACTCTACTCTACAGTTAGGCTCACAAAACTGGTAGAAACTTAATTTTCAAGACCCACTAAGAACTATTAAGTAGCACCTAAGATTTAGATACTTAGGTCAGCCAAATGTTTGGACTGGATTTGACACTTTTATCCACCCACTGAGTCCTTCCAAAGGATCAGAGATAGGCAGATGTTGATAGCTTATGGTATTAAAGATATATTATCGCAGAATGTCAGCTGTTCCAAGCAAAGCTGCCTTTTGCAATTGACTGACGGTGAATTTGTCAATGCCAACAGTGTTCAAGTGGTGCTCCAGATGTTATGGGATTGCACCAGAGGTGGTATTCAGCAAGTTCTGACCAGTTCTGGAGAACCGATAGCAGAAATTTTGAGTAGTTCGGAGAACTGGCAAATACCACCTTGACTGGCCCCGCCCAGGTGGATGCTACCGGTTCTGCCTGGCTCTGTAGAACTGATAGCTCTGAAGAGCAGCGGACACAGAACTGGTTCTGTGTCTGCTGTTGTTTGGCCCACCCACCCACCTGGGCTCTTACCTGACCTTTATTTCCTGCTTTTTCAACCTCAGCTGCTTTGCGCGGCACAGTTGAGGTTGAAAAAGCAGGAAAAAAGATATTTTTCAAACGCTGTGCACCCGCGTGCAGCGCTTATCAGCTGTCTGGGAGGCACAGCTTTTGTTGTATTACATGCACACGGAACCTAAGTACTTATGCAAAACGTAAGTACCGAACCGGTAGTAACACTGGTTGGATCCCACCCCTGGCCCCCCCAAATCTGTTCTCTGCCTCCCGAGTCCCAGCTGATTGGCTGGGTCTCCTTTTGTTGCCCTGCACAGGAGAATGGAGCTGGAAAGCAGGTTAGTGGGGCAGGGAGGGAAGGGGGATTTTGCAGTATCCTTCCCCTGCCACACTTCCGATGCCACGCCCACAAAGCCATGCCATGCCACGCCCACCAAGCCAAGCCCACAGAACCAGTAGTAAAATTTTTTGAATCCCATCACTAGATTGCACTCAAGGGGCCTGTTGCTATCGGTACTAACTTTGCTTTCCTTTGCCAGGGTCATTCTGCTTCTATTTGCAGGCCTTTGTATTTTCTGACCTTCTTTTTATTATTATTTGCAGGGGCTTCCATCCCATTCCAATTCAATCATTTCCCCCCTCCCCTTCTTCATACAAATCTCACAGGAGACGCAGGCCAATTTTGGATGCGAGCCAGATCATTCTCTAGCCGTTTGGCTCTCCCACTCCAGCAGCCTCAGATCCCAGCTGCCCAACCCTGGCATGGCCACCAACTGCTCTCCATCCTTCGGCTGGCCTATTTTTCATCTCCATGGCAACTGCCTCTTTGTCACTGTATAGGAAATGCACACAAAGCCCACACTCTCCCTTGCCTCCAGGCCCAAGGGAGGAGGGAGGGAACAAATCCGGAATTGCCCTCTCATTATTTGACCCCATTCTCATGCAAGGCGACATCCCGGCCCTTCCTCCTTAATTCATCATTTTGTTTAGGATCTCTTCGCCAGCCTCCCCTCCCCACCGGACCCAACATATTGGGGACACCCTTTGTAAAGGACAGGTAGTCCTCGACTTACGACCTCAATTGAGCCCAACATTTCCATTGCCAAGCGAGGCAGTCATTGAGTGAGATGCTTTTTTGTCACAGTTCAGTGAATTAATGCAGTTGTTAAGTGAATCATGTGGTCATTAAGTGAATCTGGCTTCCCCCATCGATTTGGCTTGTCAGAAGCCAGCTGGGAAGGTCGCAAATGGTGACCACACCAGGATAATGCAACTGTCATAAATATGAGACAGTTGGCAAGCGCCCGAATTTTGATTACAAGACCTTGGGAATGCTGCAACGGTCATAAGTGTGAAAAACAGTCATAAGTCATTTTTCCCCACTGTTGTAATTCTGAACAGTCATTAAACAAATGGTTGTAAGTCAAGAACTACCCAATGCAATCCTAAATGGCATTAACGGAGGGATACAATCAAGATCAAGTGAGGTACTAATACCACTCTATAAAGCCTTGGTAAGACCACACCTAGAGTCCTGCATCCAGTTTTGGTCACCACATTATAAAAAGGATGTTGAGACTCTAGAAAAAGTACAGAGAAGAGCTACCAGGATGATGAGGGGACTGGAGACTAAGGCATATGAAGAACGGTGTGATGACCCAGAGAAACATAACAAAATCCAAAACGTAAATAAATGTCCTTTAATGCCTCCAACTTGGTCCCACTGTTCAACAATGCTCAGTTGGAGATAAAAAGTACTCAAAAATAGTCTTCAAAAGAAAGCAATACAGTCCAAATTTAATGAGCAGATAGAGATGAAATAAAAAACCAAACAAACTACAATGATGAAATTTCCACAATGGAACAAGAGAAGTATTTACCAAATTCAAGGAGATAACAAGGCACAGTCTGTTGGAAGGACACCAACCAAGATAATTTCAGACCAAAATAAAACACACTTTGTTTTCCAGGGTTTGCCAGTACACAGGTCCAAACTCTTATTCAGTTCTCACACCTGCGGCCCATGAAGAGGATCAAGGCCCTCTCCTCCCGAGGAGACCACGTCTCTCCCTTATCTGCTCCTCTCTGTGTGCCTTAGGATGGATAGGGGATGGGCCTGGGTCCTCCTCTGACTGCTCAGCCGGCCTCTGCCCTTCCCCAGCCTCCTCCACAACCTCGGAGCCACACTTCCACTCCCTGTCAGCTGTTCCTCCTCTCCCTCAGAGTCAGTCTCCACCAGGGGCATGACAAACAGTTGCAGGAACTGGGCCTGGCTACTCTAGTGAAGAGAAGGACCAGGGGAGACAGGATAGCAGTCTTCCAATATTTGAAGGGCTGCCACAGAGAGGAGGGGGTTAAGCTATTTTCTTTTTAAATAAAATTTATTAATTTTACAATTAAAATAGACAAACAACATGTACATAAATGTGAGAAAGGAAAAAGAAACAAAGAAAAAAGAGTAGAAAGAAAAGTCAAGAAGCAATTAAAAACAATTTCATCCTCGACAGTTTGTGGGGCCTTATTTTTATCCTTATTTTATGCCATATGTACAATTAATCCCTGATGCAAATATATAATCACTACTACAATTATAATGTATCTTCTTTTATAATTTATTATGTAATCAATCTTTGATCTATCCATTCGTATCAGCAGTTCCAGCTATCATAATACACTGATGTTTCTTTATCTTTTAATGCCAAAGTTAATTTGTCTATTTCTCCACAATTTGATATTTTTTGAATAATCATTTCCTCTGATGGAACATGAGGTTGTTTCCAACATTGTGCAAAAGCCAATCTGGCCACTGTCAAAATATGTACTATTGTATACTTCACTTTTTGGGGAATTGTTTATTAAAGATCCCTAATAGAAAGAATTCTGGTTTAAATTCGATCTGTTCTTTTGTCATTTCCTCCAACCATCTTCTAATTTTCTGCCAATATCTTTGAGAAATTGCCATCGGAAGTTGTGGGAGCGCCATCACTTAAGACTTTCAAGAAGAGATTGGACTGCCATCTGTCAGAAATGGTGTAGGGTCTCCCGCTTGGGCGGTGGTGGGGTTGGATTAGATGACCTATAATGGGGTCGCCAACCTTTTGGACCTCAGGGACCACCAACTCATAATTTTAAATTCCGCAGACCAGAGACCCTGGGAAAATCCCCCAAAAAGTCTGCAGGAAAATTCCCCACCCCGTTTTCCTCCCGATCGATTGTTCTTTATTTGGGATCGCAGGATACCGTCTCCAGCTCCGTTCTCAGGGAGAGGGAGAGGGAGAGGGAGGGAGGGAGAGAGAGAGAGAGAGACAGACAGACAGACAGACTGACTGACTTTTGGCTTCATGCAAGGAAAGCAGCAGAAGCAGCAGAAGTCTTTCTTTCTCTCCCCCAAACTCCGCCAGAAATGAGTCTTTGCCAGCGCGGTGTCTTGGAGCAGGAGGCCTTTCAGGGTCCCAAAGACTCATTTCTGGCAGAGTTTGGGGGAGAGAAAAAAAGACTGGCTGCTTTCCTTGCATGCAGCCAAAAGCAGAAGAAGAAAGAAGCAGCCTGGTGACCAGGCCAGGCGTGTGGGGCGCGTGGGGCAAGTTGCCCCCCTCCGCCCTTCCACCCCTTCCCTCACTACCTTGGGTTGTTTGCAATGCAAGTGACGCAGGCCTTGTGTTCCCACGGGCCATGTGGGCAGCGCAGCCTTGTGTCCCCACACAGCCTGGATTATTTTGGGGGATGCTTTGGGGGTGACATTTCTCTGTGGACTGCCAAAATTTTCTCATGGACCCCCAGTGGTCCCCGGCCCACTGGTTGGTGACCACTGACCTATAAGGTCCCTTGCAACTCTGATTATCTGTTATCTGTTACCTGTGTTGTTCTGTGCAGGCTCCAGAAGGGACACTGAATAGCCAATGAGTGATCTAACCACAATCACCTGTGTCCACCTAATTCAGTGATGATGAACCCATGACAAACATGTCAGAGGTGACACATCACATTTGGGGTGACATGCCAGCGATCACCAACAGCTGGCAAGAACTATTTTCAAAAGCATGGTTTTCAGAGGCTGTGAAGGCTGCAGGAGAATGGGGTATGCTCTCACACAGCTTCTGGACAATTGATGTTTCTTTATGTCATACATCACACCCCATATGATTGGACCAGTGGTGGTATTCTACCGGTTCTCCCGGTTCACCTGAACCAGTAGCTCTGATGATCATCTGTGAGGGAACTGGTTTGCTCCAACGATCAGCTGCTGGGGCCTCCCACTTGCCCGGGCTCTGTACTGACTTTTATTTCCTGCTTTTCAACCTCAGCTGCTTCGCACGGCACAGCGGATTGCCGCGTGTCAGCTGTTGAAGACACAGGGAGAGTGCAGGATTGTAGGAGAAGGTTAGTGGCAAACTCTCTACGCACACGTGCAAAGTGCGCATTTGGTGCAAAGTGCGTAAAGCACGTGTGTTGCAAAGGGCGCTCACCAAGCCACGCCCACAGAACCGGTGGTAAAAAATTTTTGAAATCCACCACTGGATTAGACTGTATATTTTTAAAACTAACTGAATCTGTATAGAATTGTTTCTCTTCGGTTGGTGGTGGAGAGTGTGACATTGCTAGCAGAATCAAGTCAGGCGTTTTCCAAACTTTCAATACACTGAGCCCAAAAGGTTTTCCAACACTGATCTGATTCATGCAGTGTGTTAAGCTTTGACCTTGTCTGATCGTGGCTTTTTTTCAAGAAATCCAAACGATTTGCTGTACACATGCTAAGTCATAAAGCATGGTTTAACCATCGCAGCATCAGAGTTTGTAGGACGTGCAGGTCAAAATGTGCCTTATGGAAGTAAAATCATCATAATTTTATCCCGAATAGATAATTAAATGAGGGGGGAGGGGGGAGAGAGAGAGAGATGGATGATAACAGATTAGATAACAGATCAGATAGCGAGAGATGACAGATAGACGACAGGTGAAAGATAGACAGAGATAGATAGATATATAGATAGACATAGAGATGGATGATAGATAGATAGATAGATAGATAGATAGATAGATAGATAGATGATGGATAGATGACAGATTAGATAGCAACAGAGAGAAAGTGAGAGATGACAGATATAGAAAGAGAGAGAGAGAGGACAGATGACAGACAGACAGATAGATAGAGAGAGAGAGAGAGAATAGATAGATAGATACATAGAGAGAGAGAGAGAGAAATAAACTTAAGGCAGCAAATACCAAATACAGTCCTACCTCATACTTTGCCCACAACAACCTCCCTGTGTGACAGAGTGATTGACCCAAAGTCACCCACCTGGAGTTCAGTAAGTACGTTAAAGGAAGAAAAAGACTGCTAGCAAGTGTTCTAAAAATAAGCAATTACATTTTCCTCCTCCTGCCCATTTTATTTCAGGCACTTGAGACAGACCAGCATAATTATGCAATAATTATATAATTCTTTCTTTCTTTCCTGGAATTGCCTTCTCTAAAGAATAGCTCTCAGCATAGGTACGGAAGAAATTGGGCAAAAATTTATCCTTCCTCCATTTTGGAGGAGTGGGGGAATATGTGTCCAAAAAAGCTCAAGATGGCAGCTGTAGCTATGCAGTCAACATCCTGGTCCTTTTTCACCCATATAAAAAGGACAAGGCTTCCATCATGCAACGGCAGCTGCCATCTTGACTTTTTTGACCCTTCCACACAGACCCCACTGTCTAGAATAGTGTTTCTTCCTCCTCAGCTGGCTGGGGAATTCTGGGAATTGGAGTCCACCCCTCTGAAAGCTGCCAGCATTGGAAACACAGATCTAGCATCTTGCTCAGAGGTGGTATTCAGCAGGTTCTGACCAGTTCTGGAGAAGCGGAAATTTTGAGTAGTTCGGAGAACCGGCAAATCCCACCTCTGACTGGCCCCATCCCCATAAATTCTCTGCCTCCCATTGAGTCCCAACTGATTGGCTGGGTCTTCTTTTGTTGCCCTGCACCAGGAGAACAGAGCTGGAAAGCAGGTTAGTGGGGTGGGGAGGGAATGGGGATTTTGCAGTAACCTTCCCCTACCACGCCCACCAAGCCATGCCACACCCACCAAGCCACGCTCACAGAACTGGCAGTAAAAGTTTTTACTCACCCACCACTGATCAGTCAATATAAATCATAAGGATACAAGCAACAAAGTTATGGCTGTAACTTTGTCTCTTGTATCCTTACGATTTATATTGACTGATTCCTAGTATGATTTGATCGCTTATTGTACCCTATGACTATTATTAAGTGTTGTACCTCGTGATTCTTAACTCTTGACGAATGTATTTTTTCTTTTTATGTACACTGAGAGCATTTGCACCAAGACAAATTCCTTATGTGTCCAATCACACGTGGCCTTCTATATAATTCTATAATTCCTACCGGCTGTTCTGAGGGCTGCACTTTATCTTGTGCTTCCATCAGCTCTTTGTCAATCTGCTCTAGACGAGATGCCCGGATCTGCAAAAATTTAAAATACAAACGTGGCATTAGAAGCCATTCCTCTTCTCCCAAGAGATGAGCCCTGCCATAGGATAGTTGGTACTGTGCAGGAAACCTTTTTCAGATGATAGGGAAGACACCCTTTTAAAAAAAATATTATTTTTATGTGTGGGGTATATCTACAGTTAATGTTGTGGCCCTCCAGCAGCCAGCAGAACTGGCGGCAAACTCAGACAATGAGGAGGTTGGGAAGGAACATGGGCCAGTCCTGGAGTCTGGGGAAGATTCTGATGAGTGCTCTGAGTCAGAGGCAGAGATGTGGCCAGGGCTGTCTGACAGTTATCAGCTGCCTTCAGAGTTGGAGATCAGGGGGGCAGAAGAATAGCTGGAGCCTGTTCCCAGTGTGCACATGCACAGAGCTGCCAGGAGAAGGGAACAAGGGTCAACTCGGGAGTAAAGGCACAGGTGGATGATGAATGGCCACTCCCATAGGGAATGAGGAGGAGCGAAAGGGGAGTAGTGTTTGTAGGAGACAATTAGTTCAATTCATGAGGGTGAAGATCTGTTCCTGACTCCTTGCCAAGTATTGTCTGCTACAGAGTGGTGTATGGAAGATAGCGGCCTGGCAACTCTCCCAGCCTGATAAAGGTCTGTAGTCGTGCAATCTCTTGAAAGACTGTTGGCCGGGACTTTGCTAGGATGTGAATGAGAGGAATTCACTTTAACCTAAATAAAAGGGGTTTTATCGGGACGAGGAGTCTGCGTCGTGCTTTTGGGAAAGCTAGATCAGAACAGATTCACAGTCTAAGATGGGTTGGAGCTCAATCGTTCATGGCTTTTGCAACAAGTGTGCAAAATGGGGGGAAGCATTTGACACCCTTAAAAATGGAGCTGGGTTTTGAGGGTGCAATCATGGCCAACCATCTGACCTCTGATGGCCCCCGTCCTGCAAGCTGTTTGGGAAAGCAGGAGAGGATAGGCCAGGCCAACGTCCTCCTGCTTCCGATATTTGAAGGGCTGTCACAGAGAACAGGGGGTGGGCCTATATTTTAGGTAGGCACCTGAGGGCAGGAGAAGAAGCAATGGATGGAAACTGACCAAGGAGAGATCCAACTTAGAAATAAGGGGGAATTTCCTGACAGTGAGAATAATGAATCAGTGGAACAGCTTCCCTGAAGAAGTTGTGGATGCTCCAACAATGGAGGTATTCAAGAAAAGGTTGCCAGCCATTGGTCTAGAAGGGTATAAAGATAAAGGTTCCCCTCGCACATACGTGCTAGTCATTTCTGGCTCTAGGGGGCGCTGCTCATCTCCATTACAGAGCCGAAGAGCCAGCGCTGTCCGAAGACGTCTCCGTGGTCATGTGGCTGGCATGACTAAATACTAAAGGCGCACAAACGCTGTTACCTTCCCACCAAAGTGGTCCCTATTTTTCTACTTGCATTTTTACGTGCTTTCAAACTGCTAGGTTGGCAGAAGCTGGGACAAGTAACAGGAGTTCACTCCATTACACGGCGCTAGGGATTCGAACTGCCAAACTGCCGACCTTTCGATCGACAAGCTCAGCGTCTTAGCCACTGCGTTCCTTGACTAGAAGGGTATACAGGTAGTCTATAATTTATGACCACCATTGAGCCCCAGAATTTCTGTTGCTAAGCGAGATAGTTGATAGTTGTGAAGTGTTCGATTTTACGACCTTTCTTGCCCTGGTTGTTAAGGGAATCGGTGCAGTTGTTAAATTAGCATGACGGGTGTTAAGTCAATCTGGCTCCCCCACTGACTTCGCTTGTCAGAAGGTCGCAAAAGGGGATCACGTGACCCTGGGACACTGCGACCGTCATAAATATGAACCAGTTGCCAAGCGTCCAAATTTTGATCATGTGGGGCTGCTATGGTCCTAAGTGGGAAAAATGGTCATCAGTTGCTTTTTTCAGTGCCGTTGTAACTTCAAGCTATCAGTAAACAAATAATTGTAAGTCCAGGACTACCTGTAGAGTCTTCTGCTTGAGAAGGGGCCTGAACCTAAGGCCTGCAAGGTCACATCCAATATTATTTTGTATTATTTTTCCTCCTTCTCTTCCTCCTCCTCCTCCTCCTCCTCCTCCTCTCCCCCCTCCTCCTCTTCCTCCTTCTCCCCCTCTCCTTCCTCCTCTTCCTCCTCTCCCCCCTCCTCCCCCTCCCCTTCTCCTCTCCCCCTCCTCCTCTCCCTCCTTCTCCCCTTCCCCCTCCTCCTGTCCCTCCTCTCTTCCTCTTCTTCCTCCTCTTCCTCCTCCTCTCCCTCCTCCATCTCCTCGACCTCTTCCTCCTCCTCCTCCTCTCCTTCTTCCTCTTCTCCCTCCTCCTCCATCTCCTCTCCTTCCTCCGCCTGCTCTTCCTCCCCCTCCACCCTTCCTCCTCCCCATCCTCACCTGAGCTCTTTGTACCATTTCATCGGTCGTCCCAAAGCGCTCCTCCATGAGCGTCCGGATGTGCTGGGCTTCAAATTCCAGCTGCTGACGGATCAGGTCCATCTGCATTGAGAACTGGGGGGGGGGGCAGAAAAGAGGTAAGTCAGAGACGCCCCCTCTGCTTATCACGCCCTTCCTGGTCTCTCCTCCTCCCCAAAATTTAAAGGCCAGAATTTGAGATAAGGGGTTGTGGAAGGTGAGATACACCTGGGGAAATATCCTCTCCGTGCCCTTGAGTCGGCCCTGCCACCCACCAGCCTGGAAACTCACCGTCTCCACGTGGGGCAGTTCATCCAGCCGCTTAGAGAGACTCTGCAGTTGGGTGTAATACCAGAGTTTCTCTTTTTCCTCCTTTTCAATCTCGCTCAACAGAAAACATCTAAGAGGAAGGAAAGATGGCAGTTAGAGAGG
>CM019148.1:362250714-362423104 GCA_009733165.1 Naja naja
AGCTAATGAGAGAAAAAGAAGCCGGGCTGGGACTTTACTTTTTATAACCTGCCTTGGGAGTTTATATAAACTGAACCCTGGACTATAAACTCAGCCGTAAGTAAATAAACTTCACATTCTAGACCCGAATGGCTACAGATGATGGCTGTTAGGAATCAAATGGAGCTATCCAGATAACCAGATTCAGACCTTCCTTTCCATCACCGGCTGCTTTAAATTCCCACTTTCCTCCCAACCCTTTTCCTCCCTTTCCTGGTCTCACCTGCTCTTAACTGCTCCAAACTGGAATCTTTGCCCTGAGCTTTATTTATATCAAAATATACCCCAGAAGGAAAGCACTTCCTGTTCTTTCTTCTTGCTGCCCTTGACTAGAGGAATGATCTTGACAGGCACCCATTTGTTCAGGAGATCTGGATCACCTCCCCAAAATCTGACATCCATAGAGCAGATCTGGAGATTATACCTGTGCTAGGTGAGTGTGCTGCAGTCTCATTTTGCCTGGTTTGGGATTTGGCTGAAGCCTGCTTACTTATTTCTTTTGCAGGGATCTGAAATCCACATCAATCCTGCTTTGGGGGTCCAGGAAGAGGAATAAAACCCATAATCCTGGTGACAAAATTTGTCTAGGAGACTCCTCACTTCTTATAAGAGAAAATACAAGCTCCCTATCTTTTTCTCTCTCACCTACAAAGTTCAGATCAAAAGTTCTCCTATTTGCCTTTTTCCTTAGAGCAGGGGTGTCCAACCTTGACAACTTAAAAACCCGTGGACTTCAACTCCCAGAATTCCCCAGCCAAGCCATGGGAAGCTCAGAGGTGCTGGCTGGAGAATTCTGGGAGTTGAAGTCCACAAGTCTTAAAGTTGCCAAGTTTGGACATTCCTGTTTTAGAGCAACAGCTGGTTTCGGATTCTTGAAACTTGGGAAAACACTAAAGAAGTAACTCTTTTGTTAAAATAGGGCAATGAAGCAAATTCCTTCTCTCAGTTAATACAGTCAGCTCCAGCTTGCTTTTTGGAAGGTGGGATTAGTACTCTAGTTTCAAGCTTCTAGTCCTGCTGAAGGATTGTGCTCGAAATGAAGCCCTGGGATCTTGAAGTAATTTAAAACCAGGCATTGCCAGCCCATCTTGGAGGATAAGAAGGAAAAGTAATTCCCTCAGTATTATTTTGATCAGCCTTCTTCATCCTGGAACCAGAATCCCATCTAATTTAGGATTTGCTTATTTTCATTTGTTTAATTTAGGATTTGTATATTTCTGAGGTTACCAGATTGTAAAAAGGTGGATTTAAATTATGGGATGGGATGGAAAATGGTGTTGAAAACTCTCTTAATGTTGTAATTGCAGCCCACTGTGTATTTAAATATATGATTGGAATAATATTTTTAGCAACTGTCATTATAATTTGTCCTTTAAATGTGAATGTAACTGCCTCAATTCCAACTGTTAATCATAATTAATTAGCTGGAATTCTGTCTTCCTTTGGGGTTGTTGTTTGCCATCCACTCCTAAAGAGCTTCCAGAAGTGTATACAAAATTCAGAAAATACATGAAAGATGTAAGGGTTGTTTTCACTCTAGTTTAAACCATGATTTAGCTCATCCAAGCCAACTTTGTAAGATTCATTTATGGTTACTGTTTCATAAAAACCCAGCTGGCTAATTTGATAAACCATGGATAAGCATGTCAAGGGAAACCAAGACAGAAAGACATCTAAACCAGGGGTCACCAACTTTGGCGACTTTAAGACTTGTGGACTTCAACTCCCAGAATTCCTCAGCCAGCTGCTGGCTGAGGAATTCTGGGAGACAAACAAGTCTTAAAGTCGCCAAAGTTGGAGACCCCTGATCTAAACAACTCCTAATGACTGCAATTAGGGCCTCATTTGTGTTAAGTGAGTCACGCCCAATTTTATGACCTATTTTTTGGCCACAGTTAGATGAATCACTATGGTGATCACTAAGCGAATCACGTGGGAAGCTGGCTGGGAAGGTTACAAATCAGGGGTGGGATTCTACCGGTTCGGATGAACTGGATGTTAAAGCTATATCTGTTTCGCCGAACCAGTATTCAACCAACCAGCTGGCCCCACCCACCCCACCTTTCTCCTGCCAGGAGTCTCCACCTGGCCCATTTTTGATGCAGGTAAGTGCAGGGTCTGTGCGGAGGCTGTGGGAAGGGGAAAAACAGGCCTTCTGGAAGTCCAGAAACAGGCCTGTTTCCAGCTTTGGGAGGGCCTCCAGAGCTTGGGGGAGGCTGTTTTCACCCTTCCAGAGGTCCAGGGGAGGCCTCCAGACCAGGGGTGGGATTCTACCAGTTCGCACCTATTTTCTAGAACCGGTTGTTAACATTCTAAGCAGTTCGGAGAACCAGTTGTTAGAAGAAATTATTGGCCTAATCCTGTAAGGAAGGCAGGAAGGAAACATTCTGGGGTTGCTTACAGAAACTGCCTCTCCATTAACCCTTATTACATTCTTGGCAGGACTAGACTTCCTGTCTCAGGAACTTCTCTGGAGTTTTTTCCCCTCCTTTGCTGGTACTTTGCTTGTGTGGAGTGACCATTCAAAGTTACAATGGCACTGAAAAAAGTGACTTATGACCGTTTTTCACACTTACGACTGTTGCAGCATCCCCACAGTCATGAGAGGCCAGGGGAGGAGATGCGTGCCTCGATGTGAGTGATATTGAGTTGGCCACACCCAGCCAATAAGATGACCAAGCCATGTCCACCCAGTCACATGACCACCAAGCCACGCCCACCAACTTAGCCACGCCCACAGAACTGGTTGTTAAAAAATTTGAATCCCACCCTTGCTCCAGACCCTTGGGAGGGCGAAAAACGGCCTTCCAGAAAGTACCAAAAGTTCAGAAACGGGCCTGTTTCTGGCTTCTGATGGGCCTCCAGAGCCCAGGGGAAGCTGCTTTTGCCCTCCCAGAGGCCAGGCCAGAGGAGGGCAAAAAAGGCTTCCTCCAGGCTCTGGAGGCCCACTGGAAGCCGGAAACGGGAAGTTCCGGTAGGTCATGCCCACCAAGGCTACACCCACCCAAAAACCAGGTAGCGAACTGGTTGCTGGGATGTTTGAATCCCACCCGTTACAAATGGCAGTCACATAACCCTGGGAGGCGTCAATTGTGGTAAATGCATGCTGGTTGCCAAGCAACGGAAATTTTGATCCCGTGACTGTGGGAACTCTGCAACAGGTGTAAGCGTGAGGACCAATGGCAAGTCCCTTTTTTCAGCACTGTCGTAACTTTGAATAATCATTAAATGAATAATTGTAATTTAAATCCAAGGGCTGCCCATATGTATATGTGTATATGCATACAGGTAGTCCTCAACTTACAACAGTTCATTTAGTGACCATTCAAAGTTATACAACGGCATTGGAAAAAAGTGACCTATGACCGTTTTTCTCACTTTCACCAGTGTTGCAGCATCTCCATGTGTCACGTGATCAAAATTCAGAAGCTTTGCAACTGGTTCATATTAATGATGGTTGCAGTGTCCCGGGGTTATGATTCCCTTATGCGACAAGCAAAGTCAATGGGCAAACCAGGTTCACTTAACAACAGTGTGACTGACTTAACAACTGCAATGATTCACTTAACAACTGTGGCACCAAAGATCATAAAATGGGGCAAAGCTCAACAGATGTCTCACTTAGCAACATACGTTTTGAGCTCAATGTGGTTGTAAGTTGAGAACTATCTGTATACACACACACACACGTGTGTGTGTGCATATGTGTGTGAGATATACATATAGCAATCCATCTCACATGAGTGAGTCTGAACAGTTTACAGGATTGAACTACACAAACCTGTCAGACAGAAATCTTAAGACTCTTCTTACTTTTTTGGCAATGTTGCCTTACTGGTGTGTTACTACTTTCAGAATCAATTCCCACATTGTACCAAAGCAACAGAATTTTTTTTATTTTTTATTTTTCCTGTGTTAACCAAAGGCAGGATTGGGTTCATGGCTCAGCACTGGGGTGGTGAATGTTTTTGGAAGAGGTTCGTTTAAAACACAGTTAAGATGTTGCAACCTTAAAGCCTTGCAAGAGATTTATAACGTAATTGCCTCCAAGAAGTCTGAGTAAACACATCCCTGAAGAGCTGATCTTTCATAGCCCTCTAGGAGCTCTGGAAATAAGGCAGTGGGAGGTTCGCAGACCACCCATCCTCAACTTTTCATTGTGCGAATCCGGTCAATTGTGGCTTATTCGGTGAACAATACCTTAGTGTGATGTTTGAATATAACTTTCTCCCTTGAGCCAAGCTTAACTCCTGCTCATTACAAAAAGCGATCTCTGCTGTTCCCATGCCAACAGTGCAGAAGTGGTTTGCCATGGCCTTCTTCAAGAATGTTTTTCAGTCTCTTGACTAGCCGCCTGTTTTCTGGTGTTCCCCATCCACAGATTAACCAGGTCCAACTTGGCTTAACTGGGGGTGGGGATTATCCAAGATCAACAAAACACGATCAGTTATGGTGGAGTGTTTATGTGCTCTCATCACTGATGGGATGCTGCCAGTTTACACCGGTTCTACTGAACCGGTAGCACCGTTCAGCAGTTGGCCCCGCCCACCTGCTCCTGCCCTTTATTTCCTTGGTTTTGAGCTCAGCCTCAGCTGTTGGAAGCTCAAAATCGGTGGTTTGTGACTGCTGCACCAAGTGGTCTCTCATAGAACCGGCAGTAAAAAAGTTTGAATCCCACCATCGGCCACAACTACCATCTGTTCCTCAAGCAGCAGTTGAGAGTCCAGGAGACACCCTCCCCCCAAGATTATACATGGGCCCATCTGTGGACCAACCTCTGAGTCCTAAAAGAAGAATTAGGGGTGACCTGAGAGCAGCATTTCAGTATTTGAGGGGCTACCACGAAGAAGAGGGGGGTCTAATTATTCTCCAAAGCACCAGAGAGGAGGACAAGAATGGTTGGAAATTGATCAAAGAGAGGAACAATTTGGAATTAAGGAGAAACTTCCTAATAGTAGTGACAATTAACCAGTGGAAAAGCTTGCCAGAAATCGTGGGCATCCCATCACTGGATGCTTTTAAAAAGAGACCAGACAGTCACTTGTCTGAGATTGTACAGGGTCTCCTGCTTGAGCAGGGGCTAGAATAGAAGACCTCCAAGGTCCCTTGCAGCTCTATTCTATTCACGGGCATGATTTCATACAGGGCAGCTTCCAACAAACGTGAGCAGCTAAGCATAACGATATTTTTTTCATTGCAGCCAAAAGCCATACTCAACTCCATGGAGAAAGAAACGGTCACAACTCTGCTCAGTGGCACTGGCGGTCAAGTCCCATGGTTGTGCCGAGCCAGCCTGGTCAGCCTCACGATTTTCCGTCTGGGATTCCTGATCGTAGGAGCCGCAACTGTTTGGCGGGACGAGTCGGCTGACCTGCAGTGCAATTCCACCCGGCAGAGCTGCCTCCTTGCTTGTTGGGATGAAACTTTTCCCATTTCCCCTTTGAACCTCTTCCTGTTGCAGACGGCCAGCCTCCTCACCCACGGCTTGGCCTGTGTGTTCCTGTTTCCCTCCCCGGATGTCCAGGGCAAGGCCTTTGGAAGGAAGAGCCAGACCTGGGGCAGTGGTCTAGAGCTCAGGTTGCATTTGGTCAACCTCTTGGCCAAGACTCTTCTGGAAGGCCTCTTTGTGATGACCTTCCACAGCCTCTACAGCCACTATCCAGAGATGCTCTATTTCCCCCCTTCTGTGTCTTGTCCTGAAGCCACGTGGTGTACGATCCAGGCGGCAAGCTGGAAGGAGGCATTCAGCCTCTTCATAGCAGCGACATCCTGGGCTTCTATTGCAGTGACTGTCATTACTTTGTGTCTTGCAATCAGGGAAATGCTCCAAACCACCTTCTCAGCCTGCAAAATGAAGATATCCCCAATGGGAACGCCTCTCCTTAGTTCAGTGTGCTCACCACCCTCCAAATGGGACCTTGTGTGGAAGAGATCTTCCAATGGGGTTCCAGTTTAAGGGGTGTGATTATTTGGAAGTCTTCATCTTCACCTCTGTGGCCTTGTCTGGAGATAAGGTAGTCCTTCTTGATTTACAACCAGGACTGGGACCAGTTCTTTAGCAAAATGATTGAGTCATGCTCTATTAACTTTTTTTTTTGCTATGGTCTCTAAGTGAATCACAGTTATTACTGTTTGTAGAAGGAAAATTAAGTCTTATTTGAGTATCCTCCCACTCCCCAAATGGAGAAAAAAATTCATATTGTATTATGGTTCTAGTCCTCTTAGCTAGTACAGGACAAACTGAAAATCCTACAAACTCAAAAACATGACTGAAGTGAATTGGGGTCTTCCTATCCAAAGAGGAGACCAGACAGTTGTTTGGGAAATGTTTTTATTTACACATAAAAATACCCCAAAACTCTTCTTATTTCAGAGGAATGAACCGAGATGAGTGAGTGGCCCCAATTCCAGGTCGACCATGTTTCACTGGCTTGTATGTGATGGAAAATTCTCCCAAATAGTGGCCAATCATTTCAGGCTGAAAGAGGAAAATAAAAATTTAAAAATAAAAATAAAATTAATTAAAAAAAAACATTTGTCTCCATGAAAAATATAATAGAAAGGAATGTAAAGGTGAGTCTTTCAGGAAGTAGGAGAAAAGTAGTTTTATAAATTATAAATTAGGCAGGAAATAGGTATTAGGGATACAAAAGAAATGTCACAGCACATTTTCTGTTAATTCAAAAAACTCATTAACTTCAAAGCTAAAGTACAGGTAATCCTCAACTTACAATCATTCTTTTAGTGACTGTTCAACATTACAACAGGATTGGAAAAAAATGACTTATGATCATTGCAACACTCCCATGGTCACATGATCAACATTTAGATGCTTGGCAACTGGCATGTATTTGACAGTTGCAATGTCTTAGGTCATGTGACCCCTTTTGCAAGTATCTGACAAGCAAAGTCAATAGGGAAGCCAGACTCACTTAATAACAGTGTTACTAACAAGTGCAGTGATTCACTTAACTGCAAGAAAGGTGGGGCAAGAATGGGGCAAAAGTCACTTAACTGTCTCACTTAGCAACAGAAATTTTGAGTTTAATTGCGGTGGTAAGTTGAGGACTGTATACCTGTATACAAAGAGAGAAACTCCCTCACATTATTCCACAAGATTTATTGTCTAAAAAGGTTTTGCAACATGGGATGGATTTGGAAGGGAATTAAGTCATTTAAATAGAACTGATATTTTATTTGTAATAATGACAGCAAACTTGTTAAATCTTTCTGATGTACTTGCTATTCTTGTTTATAGATAGTGGGATTGTAGACAGCTGATGACTGAAGCAACCTATGTTGAATAAAATGCATTGATTAAATCAGGTATTCTGTCTTTTCAGGATTTGGTGCAGCTGCCAGGTAATTTCAAACAGAATTTTGTTTCAATGTGCTTCCCCTTTTCCTTGCTTATATACAGTTTCAAGGTTTAAACTGGAGTGTCCAATTCTGGCAACTTTTAAGACCTGTGGACTTTGACTCCCAGAATTCTGGAGTCGAAGTCCACAGGTCTTAAAAGTTGTCAGAATTGGACACCTGTGGTCTAATCCCAGCCGCAACTGATGTCCCGCTTCCAACAGGGGTAAAGGAATTATGTTCTTTTATCAACTGTTTGTCTTGCCTGCAGAAACATGGTCATTTGAGGGAGGTCTAAAATGGATCCCTCCCCTCCCAGTCTGTAATTCCTCACCTTTATCTCCACTTGGTTGAAGGTCTTTCCGTTGTACACGCCCACCATGCTGCCCACCATCTCTGGAAGAATGATCATGTCGCGCAAGTGGGTCTTCACCACTTCTGGCTTTTCCATGGGAGGCGCCTCCTTCTTGGCCTTGCGGAGACGTTTGAGCAGCGAGTGCTGTTTGCGGCGCAGACCCCGATTCAGCCTCCGGCGCTGGCGGGCACTATACAACTGCATCAGCTGCTCACTGGAAAGAAGGAGAGAGGCCCTGTCAGGCCAACAGTGATGCCTGCCATCCAACATGAATTAGGTTGAAGGGGCCCTGCGGGACAGTGAAAAGGGTTTCCAACTGGAAATTGGGTGGATCTTGGAATGAGATCCAAATCCTAGAAGGGGGAGGGGGATCTGTAGGAGCAGAGCAGGCACAGCTGGGGATGGAGTTAAATATGTCATTGGATTAGAGTCCTTACATGGGCACAAGCAACCCAAATCCAGCACCCGCCTTGAATTCCCTGGACCCTTATCTAGTGCCAATCCTGATTTGAACTTCAGCTGACCAGATTCTGGCTTGAGCAATAAACCTTTTGAATTGCAACTTAGCATGTGTCCTGGATCCTTTGTGTGTCAACCTTGCAGCTGACCTGACCGAAGCCATCTTGGAGCTTCAATGTTGCCATACTGGAGCTGAGGGATAGGAGGGAATTGAGATAGTTGGGAGTCTGTAGCCAAAGCAAAATACTTTCTCTTGGGAATCAAGGACATTTCACACCTGGTCAGAGGAAGGAGAGGTGACCACATGGAGCTGTGATTGAACTATGTGACTGATTGCTTTTGGAAAGTGAAAAAACTTTTAATTAGGTGAAAACTGTGGGAACCCTCAGAATCAGTTGTCAGAATATTCATGAACTGGCAGAGACATGGGTAACGAAGTCAGCCAATGGGAGCTGAATTGGGGGCTGAGACGGGAAACTGTCTGGGCATGACTTAGCTTCATGCTCTGCTCTGAAGAAATGAAACTTACCTGTGCTGTTTAAAAGTGAAACTAAACCTCTGCTCTGAGCTGTGAAGCTGATGCTTGTGTTACATTGGAAGAATCCACTATTGGTATTGTAAACTTTACTTCAAATTTTACTATGTATATAAATAAAGTTAATGACTCCTGCTGAATCATTCATCTGTGTTTGCTTTCTGGATTTGAATTCCTGCTGCAAAATCTGTTTTCACCAGATATGTGCCAATATGGTATTTCCAATAAAGCTATCCTTTGAGGAATCCACCTGCCTTGGAGGTTTGCTTGCTATGGATCTATTACTTAGAACCTTGACATTGTGCCTGACAGGATCAGTGTGAACGTCTCTCACTCTTACAAGAAAAGTAGAACAACTCATCCCAAATTGTCCGTGAGACTTAAAAAAGTAATGCCATCAATAATGCAATGGGCATCATTCTCTCCAATTAAGCCATAATCGATTCTAATCTAATCATAATCATAATCTAATTCAAGATTTTCAAGCAACACTTTTTATCCAGATTGTGCTCCAGAGTTCTACTTCTGGAACAGGTCTATCTTTTAAAGCCCCAACACCCTCGCTAAACAGAGTCAGACTGAATCTTCACCACTGTGCTGGCTGCCAAATCTGAAGTAAAGGAGCAGAAGCGGTTAAATGAGAGAAGAGAACTCTTACTAAGACATGTCGAGGAGCTGGTCCAGGTCAACACCTCGATAGGTGAATTTCCTGAAGGTTCGCTTCTTTTTCTGTTCCACTTCCGCCTGTTGCAGAAAGAGAAACACACATGATAATTGCCTCCTAAGATACGGAGAAGCAGTAAGGTAAACTGGACCTCTATGCACTCCTTTGTTTGACAACCTATTATGTATCTGGTCAAAGATGCCTTATGATTTAACACATTCTGTGAATTCAGTCAAGTGCGATTTATTCAAACTAGAAATTTATTCAAAGTAAGAAATTATGGTTAATCACACTATGTGGGACTAAAGGTTAAAATACATGAAGAATGGTTGAAAGAATTGGGTATGTCTAGTTTAAGGTAAAGAAGGACCAGGGGTGACATGATAGCAGTTGTCAACTCCCAATAAATCCTTTTGAAGTTTGGCTCGAGACTCATGATTTAATTGGGGTAGCTGCCGGAATCCTGACAGCAGTGTTCTAATATCTCAGGGGCTGCCCCAAAGAAGAGGGAGTCAAGCTATTCTCCAGAGCAGCTGAAGGCAGGACAAGAAGTAATGGGTGGAAATTAATCAAGGAGAGAAGCAAACTGAAACTAAGGAGAAATTTCTGACAGAATCAGTGGAACAACTTGCCTCCAGAAGTTGTGGGTGCCGCATCAATGGAGGTTTTTAAAAATAAATTGGACATTCTTATCTGAAATGGCATAAAGTTTCCTGCTTGAGTAGGGGGTGGACCAGAAGATCACCAAGCTCCCTTGCAACTGTTATTCTCCTATTCTGTGAGCCTATTATCTGGCCATCAGCCTTCCCTGACTACACATCATTACCAATATGTCTTCAGATAGCCCTGATTTACAACCATTTAACTATTTGTTATGACAGTGCTGAAAGTGATTTATGACTGGTCCTCACACTTAAAACTGCCCCAGCATCCTTCTGGTCACATGCACAAAATGTGGACGCTTGGCAACTGGCATCTATTTTCACTGACTGCAGCTTTCTGGGTTAACATGATCATCCAGTTCCCAGGGGGCTTTCAACAAACAAAGTAAATGGGGGAAACTGGATTTGCTTATAGACTGCATGACCTACTTAACAACTGTAGCATTAAAAACCAGGCATGAATCACCTAATGTCCTATCGACTAGCAATGCAAGTTCTGGTCCTTAACTGTATTCATAATTCTATATTCCTCACCTCTGTCATCCTCTGCTATTCCTCAACTAAAGACCCACTTTCTTGCCTATCTATATAATCAACTTCCAGATTATTTTCTTATTAGTTATTATGCCTGGTCCAACTCCTGTGCTCAGATTAGCAATGGCAAAGCCATCATGTACTTTTCCCATTCAATTTCAATTCAGTTAAGTTTTATTGTTATGACTGCAGATTGTAACTTCACAAAACATAAAAAGAACCCTTTTTTCTTAAACCATTCATGCCTAACAGCTATGATCTTATTTATTTACAGATTATTAATCTCTCCAAAGCTGAAAAGATCTGTGGAACATAATTCTCATTTATTGTACATTCAGATAAAAAACAAATTAAACAATGCCACATAAATAATAATAGACACCGAATAAACCAGTAAGGAAGAGATACCTACATTAAATGGACCCAAAATTAAAATACTACTCCTCACCAGAGGAGCAGTCATAGTAACATTGTGTGGCCTCTGGGGCTGATGGAAGAGTTCTTTTAACAGGCTTCCTACAAGCCTGGAAGGCCATTCTGATATCTAAGGACAAACTATTTAGTATAAAACCTACTTGTAAGCTACCTAGAGTCACTCTGCATACAATCTGACAAATAAAGAATACTGAAGAAATAAAGAATATTGTAATATTCTAGAAAGAATGCAAAGAACAACAACAAAATGACTGGGGTCTGGAGGCTAAAACATATGATGAACAGTTGCAGGAACTGGGTATGTTTAGTCTAATGAAGGGAAGGACTAGGGGTGACATGATAACAGTCTTCCAATATTTGAAGGGCTGTCAATAGAGAAGAGAGGTTCCACTCATTCTCCAAAGCACTTGAGGGCAGGACAAGTAATGGGTGGAAGATTACCCAAAAGAGATCCAACCTACAACTAAGAAGAAATTTCCTGACAGTGAGAACATTAATCAGTGAGACAGCCTGCCACCAGAAGTCGTAGGTGCTCCATCTCTGGAGGCTTTTAAGAAGAGACTGTCTGGAACAGTATAGGGCAAGAGTCTTCAAACTTGGCAAGTTTAAGACTTGTGGACTTCAACTCCCAGAATTCCTGAGCTAACATGACTGGAGGAGGAATTCTGGAAGTTGAAGTCCACAAGTCTGAAAGCTGGGGTTGGGCTAGAAGACCTCCAAGGTCCCTTCTAACTCTGGATATTCTGTAGGGGATGCAGAAGGCGCAATTGAGGTTTCCCAAAGTTGGTGATCTTTTGAGAGGGAGTATGAAATGGGCCCCCCCTAATGTTGCTTGTGTGTGCTCACACATGTGCAAATGTTATTGGGCTGAGGAGATCCTACAGGCATTCAGGTCCTGAGCCATGAACAGAATAACAGAGTTGGAAGGGACCTTGGAGGTCTTCTAGTCCAACCCCCCTGGTCAGGCAGGAAACCTATACCATTTCAGGCAAATGGTTGTCCAATCTCTTCTTAAAAATTTCCAATGTTGGAGCATCCACAACTTCTGGAGGCTACAACACTGGAAATTTTAAAGAGATTGGACGACCATTTGTCGAAATGAAATTTACAGCCATTATCCTTCAGCCTACCAAAGCACGCAGGCCATGCTCTCTCATCACTTCAATGGATCCACATTCTGGCTACACTCCCTCCTCCTTCCCACCCGCTTAAAAAAAAACAGGAATGCAATCCCCCCCCCCTTATTTCCCCTTTCCACAAAAGCTTGCTAGCGTTTTAGAGCCCATTATTTCCAATCGGGAAGGAAATCCACAGAATACTGGGGAAATACACTCAACACGCAGAGGGCCACAACGTGTGTTGGCCACACAAAAAGGAACACATCCTTTTTGTGATGGATATACAAAAAGGCAGAAATTCAGAAGGCGAGGCAGGAAACCCCCTTGCTATAACTGCCCCCTCCCCACTTCTCTATGGTCCGTCAGCAGGCTGCGAATTCAAGCAATAAAATGCTATTAAAAGGGCCAAGGAATCCAAACCAAACCACGTGCATTGTGAGCATTTATTTATTCATTGCACCCTTCACCTTCCTTTTCTGGCTTTGGGAAACTCTGATGATGCTCAGAGGCACTGTGTTTTTTTTAAACCCCTTTTCCCGATTTCTCCTAGATATAATGGTCTGAGACTTTTATGACAGCCTCTCTCCCAAACGGTGGTTCTGGGTAGGATATTTATTCATTTATTTATTTATAAAAATAATTATTATAAAATAATATATAGATATGGTAGTCCTGGGCCCAAATAATGCTCTCGCCAGCCATTCCTCCGGCTTTGGATAATCTCTCTTCCGTTTTCTCCTAATTTCCCCTTCCTTCCCATCCGGCCCTTCTCATCTCCTTCTCCCATCCCTTTTTCACGACTAAAGCGACCCAGAGGGCCGCCCTTCCTCTCTCTACAGTCGGATGGATGCAGATGTCAAAGCCCGAGCGAAACACTCTCCGAATAATACACACCATCTTAGCTGCAGTCCTCTTCGAGAAAAAGGCCGAACTCTCGCGTGACTCAGCTCTTGATTTCGCGAGAACCACCAGTTCCGGTCGCACGAGAATGACGGTTATCCCAGCTTCTTTTTCTCTCTCTCTCTCTCTCTCTCTCTCTCCCCCACGAGATTCGAAGCTACCACTTCCGCCCGCAGTTGGGAAAGGGCGTGATGCGCATGCGGAACTTCGGAAAAGAAGTTCAGATAGTTACTATGGGGCGATATTGTGCTTTTTTTAACCCCTTCGATTCCTCCATAAGATAATATTGTCTTAACGGAAAATAAAGCAAAGTGAATGTTTGTTATTGACCTATAATTTCAAGACATCGGAATGCTAATTATTTAGGACAATTTACAAAAATCCTTGGAATGAGATTTTTAAGACGCTATTACGGGATTTTTAAAACAATTTGGAAGCTGGATTTGTGGTCTTTTTGAGTCCCCGATGATAGAAACCAATTGTTTTGAATTCATGCAAGGATGGCAAATTTATATATAAAATTTGTGACCCAAATCCCTGGGAAAATAGCCAGATCTTCAAAGCCTTGGAAAAAGTTGGGGTTTTATAGAAAAGACTTTTAGCTCCGTATTTTCTCAAGCTTGGCAACTTTTTCAGATGTGTGGATTTCAAATCCCAGAACTCCCCAGCCAGCATGTTGAGAACACTAGTTTAAATTGCACCATTGCCTAGTACACATTCTTTCTCTGCCTACTTCAAAAGTATGGTTTAAAAAACTAATATATGATCTCACCTTTAAATCATATAATTATTATGTAACAAATCCGTGAGGTGGGTTGGGGAGAGAAAAGAGACTGGCCCAGCTAAGCAGCCATTTTTCATGTCTTCTTTTATGGTGCAAATCACTTGTTATCTTCAATACATATGGCAGATTACAAGCTTAAAGCATACAAGAATCAAGGGGGCATCCTCCTTCAATATCCCCCTACATAGGCAGCAAATGAGGAAAGCTAGTTATAGACCTATTTATTTTTAATAGTTATCAACAGCTTCCTTGGTGCACCTTTTATGCCCTTGGTTCATAAATGGTCACAATAGATCTTTGAGAATTAAGGAAACCTTAGACACCTGTTGCTTTCCAACTGTAAGTTTCCACTTGGACCAGCTGAAAATAATTTGTGCAATATAATTTGCAATAATCCCCAGGGGCATTTCAGCCACTAGAACAGGGATCCCCAAACTTGGCCACCTTAAGACTTGTGGATTTCAACTCCCAGAATACCTCAGCCAGCATAGCTCTGAACTAGATGAATAGACCAAAGGCCACTTTTAATCTGAGTGGGTGGTATTTGATCTGATGGTGGAGGACACTGTGGTTCATCCATTGCCCACACTTAGATCACTTTCTAGTCCACATTAAGACTAGGGCTGTGATTGATCTCCACAGGGTATGGCCACTGGGAAAATGATTTGTCAGAGGTGTATCTACCTGGATTTCAATGGGCACTTTTGAGATTTTCTCAGCAATCCCTGGAACAATTCTGCCAAATATCTGGTCATTCTGGAAGAAAGACAACCAAAGCTCTTGGCAAGATTGTCCGTCAGTGACTTCTCTGAGGGGTTACACTAAAGTAGCACTGATGATGCTACCTAGTTTGGGTAATGAAATGTCTGCAAGAAAACAACCAAGCTCAGAAAGCACCAAGGACTCATGTCAACCCTGAGCTACAAATATTCTCCTTTATTAGCTCACCAATCCTTGGTTTACCAAGCAGCTCCAGAAAATATAGCAATTGATGGAGTACTAGTTGAGAGAAGTTAGAAATGAACTTGACCAAATGGGGATAACTCATGACTGAGCCTATACTATGGCAATAAGAGTGTAAGAGTAACAAGAATCATCTTGATTGCTTCAGATTATGTCCCAGAAACCTAGTTTAGAGCTGCCTACTCTCTTTTGGAAAAGGATCAAGGGAACATCGTTCTGTGGTCTTCTTTGAGCTGACGGAGACCTTCAAATTTGCCTAAGGCAAGATCTGAAGAAATGACTCACCCAACATCTTATAATAGGGTTCATTTTGGAAGTACAATAGAGCCTGAGAACTACCACTTTTGGGCTCTTAACATTTAATTCCATCGTTCATGGCGTTCTTCTGGGCCGCTTTTGAAGGTTCAGAATGGAGACCCAGTGCTATAGCAGTTTCACTTCCTGAAATGAAAGTTCCCGTTGATGGGTGGAAGTGGAAAAATCAACCAAATATTCTCCTCCCTAGTTTTTCAGCATCTGCATAAAGCCAATGTGACTGTTGATTTAGGATGTGGTCTTGGTGTATTGTTGACATTCATGTATCTCCACCCTATGTTGATGTATAGATGCAATGGAAGTCCTATCAATGCATTGGATTTGGAACACATAGCTGAATTCATTCCCTCAGCTCCGGTTGTGACTCTGAATGGGGTGCAATTTATGACCATAATTGAGCCCAAAATTTCAGTTGTTAGGCAAGACAGTTAGTTAAGTGAGTTTTGCACAATTTTACCTTTCTTGCCATAGTTAAGTGAATCAGTGTTAGTAACACTGTTTTAAGTGAATGTGGCTTCCCCATTGTCTTTGCTTGTCAGAAGATTGCAAAAGGGGTCACATGACCCCGGGACACTGCAACCGTCATAATGCATGCCAGTTGCCAACCATCTGAATTTTGATCATGTGACCAGGGAGATGCTGTAATGATTGTGTGAAAATGGTTGTAGGTCGCTTTTTTCAGTGCTGTTGTAACTTTGAACAGTCACTAAACTAAACAGTTTTAAGCTGAGAACTACCTCTGCATTGTGACTTGGAAATTCACAGGTAGGTGGGCAGGTGGAGTTCTTCCTGGAATGGGACACCTGGGCAAAAGTAACCCACACCTTCACTGCACCCTTCTGCAGTAGTTACTATTCAGAAACTGCCAACAGAGCAAAATGCAGCTGCTCACTTGCTAGAGGGTAAAAAAATAACACTAGTTGTGTGTGGACTGCGCTGACTGCCAACAGATTTTAACAATAAAATTCAATGTGATTTTTAACATAGGGGGGCCTTTATAGCTTGACTCCTTAGGTTTGGAGCAAGAGACAAGATTTTCTATCAACCTCCTATTCCTTTGGAATAGCTGAGGTTCAGATGATGCTCTCCTCCCTAATAGTAGATGGTCAAGGCTGTTTCACAGGTTTTTAAATCTGTTATAAGTTGTTTTGGACTAGGAACACTAGATAGGGTTGGTGGCTTTGTTCCTTTGGAGTAATTGATATTTTGTCAATGTAAATTTGCTGGAAGTTCCTGGAATTGGGCAATGTAGAAATAATAAATAAGCCATTGCATTTGCAAAGATAGACATGAGTGTATCTACCTGCAGATCCTATTGATAAATTAGGAATTTTCTCCCTTACAGCAAATCATTTTAACACGCAACACAAGCCAATTATGTGCTGGTGATTGATATGCTATGACTGCATGAAAAGGGGAATCCAAGCACTTTCTTTGTGTTTTATCAGAAACAAGATGGAGTCAGCAATGAGAGCCACTTCACACTTAGGGCAGAAGTGGCTGTATTTTGAAAAAGTTAAGAATTGGCAGATTTAAAAGTTGCCAAGTGGCCTCAAGCCTGAAGGACATTTGGGATATCGGAAACAACCTTTTTTGACACCAGGTTCCTCTGGTTGTGTTTTGTTCTTTGTGTGCAGTACTGAGCAGGAATCATTTTGGGCAAGTAGCTGACAGGCATGGGAGTTTCAATGAATCACACAGCACAAACCTATCAAGTGGCAGAAGAAAGAAATGAGAAAATGGCTTTTGATGACCAATGCAATCCCAAAAGTAACTTGCAGCTTAGCAGGTCCTACGAGAAATTCAAGCATTTTTTGTAAAAAAAAAAGAAAAAAGTGGAGACAAGTTTGCATTTCTAATCCAAATGTACTTTTCTTTATTCAAACCAGGGGAAATCGCTGGTTAGTGCAAAATGCACCCCCATTTTTTTTTTGCCTGAGGGAAATCTACATCTTCGCAAGGCTTCCATTAACCCCCTTAAAGAAATTCATATCCCCAAAGAATTTTTTTAAGAACATGAAGCCTCAACTGAAATGCTGTGCTTCAAGAAGTGATACGGTGACCCTTTCAAACAACTCTGCTCCTGGACTTTTTAATCAGATCCAAAACCAGTAACAAAATGACAAACGGACATACTTAAAATCCCTTTCCTATTTCCACTTCCCACTTTTTTTTTTAATAACTCAGTTTCTGGACCAACCACATTAACCAAAGGAGGTTCAAAACTTGACCCTCTAAGCAGTGCTAATGGAAACCCTGTTTTTTTTTCTTTTAAATTAAAAAATAAGCCTGCATACATAGTAGAAAATTTCTCTTAAAAATCTCACAATCTGTAAATGTATATATTTTTCTTCTTCTTTGAACATAAAAGTTTACAATATATGGTAAAACAAAGGCTCAGGAAAAAAATAAACTTTCAACAAAAATAAAGAAACCTGAAGATTTTTTTTTAATTAAAGCTGAAGACATTTTTAAAACCCTGTAGTTTGAACCAGTGACACTCTTTATTTTGTGCTGATGGGTTTAAAGAAAAGATTTTTTGTTTAAAAAAATGCAGTCCAAACACCACAGACAACTCTGCTTTCAAAAGCTGCCTCCTCTTCCTCCCCCAACACCCCTCCAAAAGATGTTACATTTGTGGTCCCCCCCCCCCTCTGGTAAAGTAGGTGATTGTCACAAGTTCATAAGTCTGGGCTTCCTGGGTTTCAGCTGATACCAGATATCCTGCTCTGGACAGAACTCCCTGATTTCTAGGTGGGCACGCTAGCGTCGGTAGGGGTGAAAACCTTGAACGTTATGGTTCTGTCCACGGCCAAAACCACTGCCCCCTGCGGGCGGCCCACTTGAGGGTGGTACTGAAGGGCCTCCATAGGAGGGGGGCTGTTGGCTGGGGTCGGCAAAGCCTTGTCCAAAGCCACTCAAGTCTTGTCCATATCCTGGAAGGAAGGGAGAAAATAAAAGGAGAGGGTTGATGAAAAGTCAAGAGATGGAATCCTACCAACAGTCAGCAACTGAACTCCAAAGAAACCAGAATAATAAACTCTAGGCCAAAGGAAGGAAACACCACGGTGATTGCCAGATTTCTACAGGTAGCCCTCAACTTACAACCGCAACTGAGCCCAAAATTTATGCTGCTAAGTGAGGGATTTGTTACGTGAATCACTGCAGTTGTTAAATTAGTAACCCAGTTGTTAAGGGAATCTAGTTTCCCCACTGACTTAAGCTTGCCAGAAGGTTGCAAAAGGGGATCACATGACCCAGGGACACTGCAACTGTCCTAAGTGTGAGTCAGCTGTCAAGCATCCAAATGTAAATCACATGGCCATGGATGGGGATGCTGCAACAGCCATAAGTCTGAAAAATGGTCATGAGTCACTTTTTTCAGTGCCAAATGTTTATGGAGATTCTCAGTCATCCAGATCAACTGTTGTAAGTTGAGGACTACCTGTGGTTCCCATCGACTTCAACCACCAGTCATACTAGCAGGTTGGGTGGTGCTGGTATTGCAGAACACTCTCCTCCAGCTTTCTATACAGATACTCCTCGACTTACGATCACAGCTGAAGCCAAAATTTCTGTTGCTCAATGAGACAGTTAAGTGAGTTTTGCCCCATTTTACAGCCTTTCTTGCCACAATTGTTAAGTGAATCATAGCAGCTGTTAAGTTAGTAACATGGTTGTTAAATGAATCTGGCTTCTCCGTTGACTTAGTTTGTCAGAAGATCATAAAAGGTGATCACTTGACGCCGGGACAAATACCAGCCAGTTGCTAAATGTCTGAACTTTGATCATGTGACAGTAGGGATATTGCAATGGTCGTTAAGTGTGAAAAATGGTCGTAAATCACTGTTGTAACTTTGTGCTGTTGTAACTTCGAACAATCAATAAATGAATGGTTGTAAGCCGAGGATTACCTGTATATGGCCAACTGATATGGCCATCTCATTATAGAGATTCTGGGTGACTAACCACATACAATATACATAAGACATTTAAATAGCCCAGCATATATTTAATGATCACCAAAGTAAGACACTGATCTAAAATAATTCAAAATGATTAACTCACAATCCCCAACCCTCCCAATCCTGTACACCCAGGAACAAATGTGCGTTTTCAAGGCTTTCTAAAAAGTTGGCAGGGTTAGGGCCAACCCAATCTTGAGATGGGTATACTCTTCCCGATACCAAATACCATTGGTTCATTAGTTGATACCGTAGTACTTTGCAGTTCTGGGGCTGTGAATAGGACAGTATTTTAGTACTGAAGAGTAGGGAAAATGGGATGGAAAAAGGAACACTCTCCCACCAACTTTATGCTTTCCACAGCCAAGTTACTTCTTGGTCACGTCTAGGTATCTGCCTAGTCTTGTTGCAAGGCAGTTTGTTAACAGGAACAAAACCAGCAAATCACCCAAGACGTTGGAGCAGATGCAGCTTGATTTAACTTGCAAAAAGACTTCTTGACAAAACCATTCTGATTTAATCTGCAGACTTACTAACAGAAATAGGGATTGGGTTGCTTGTTTCTTTACTGTAAGCAGGTCTTTTTCCTGAAAATCCCACCCAACTTTTTAAAAAAAATCATAAAAGAAACTGAGGAGCAGAGAGAGATGAGACTTCCAATATAGGGAGCTGCATTATACCAAATTTGAATAGTGGTCCATCCAGCCCACTCCAGTCTATTCTTGCTGGCACTGGGATTCGGTCTTGGGAATTTCAGGAATGCTTCCCCCCTCATTTCCTTTCCAATGCTGCTCAACAGGAGGTGCCAGGGGCTGATCCTAGGACCTTCTGGATGAGGGCATGAATGCTAACTTATGCTCCTGCTCCAACTACTCCTACTCCAGCATTCTGATTTCACAATAGCTCAGATTGCACAGATTTTGCACAGATTGTCAATTGCACAGATTTTTTTTTGAGTGCCTTCCCTTGTACCCTAATCTATAGATAGGAATTTCCCATAAAAAGGAACATCAATTTCCTTGTTTGCTGAAGGGAAGGAGTGTGTTTTTGTACAATTTCACCTTTCTAATGCTACAGCACACAGACTGTTCATGTGCAAACTTGCACAACTGAGCCAACTGGAATAGTATTTTCAGATTTTGCTTTTTGCTTTCTTTCAAATATGCCTTCCTGAAGAGGACTCCTTCTAACTTGAAATCTGTCCTTTGCCTTCTTGATTAAGAAAATTCAGAGAAAGGCATGGAAGAGGAGGCAGATATCTTGAAATAAACAGAGTGTCACTGCAGCTCCTCCTTCTCTAAATGTATCAAATCCTCTTTCATTATTAAAGAGGTAGAAATATAGGATAAAGGAACGGAGGTAGTCTCATGTAGTTCTGTATTTGCAGTGTTCCTTCTTTTAATGCAATTAGCATTCAAACCTACCAAATAGCTCTCAAATACTTTCATTTAACCGTATCTGAATGTATTCAGAAGTGCTGGATTAATGCTGCCTTTTGCATCATTTTAACAGAATTTTTAAAAAAACACCTTAGATCTCTCTCCCTCATTCAAATAATTGGGTGTTTTCATTAACTGAATTTTATATGTGGTTCACTTCTCCTGTCTCACATTACATGTAGTCCTTGACTTACAACCATAATGCAGCCTGCTAATCAGTCATGTTGTGACAGTTGTAAACTGAGTCACCCAGGTGACTGACTTTTTTTACAGTGACTGTGGTTGTTAAGCACACAAACTGTTTGCTGTGGGCCAGGATTTGCTGAAAACCAGCAAATGCCCTTTCTTGCAACCCCCTCCCGCATAAAATGGCCATGTGACCCTGGGATGCTGCAAATGGCCATAAATGCAGGATGGTTGACAAGAGCCTGACACAAGATCATGCAACTGCCACACCCCAGTTGTCATAACTGGGTTGTGAGTACCCCAGGGAGGTTATTGTAACTTCCAATGATCACTAAGCAACCAGTTATAAGTCGAGG
The DNA here is from genome assembly GCA_009733165.1 of Naja naja. Taxonomy (NCBI): domain Eukaryota; kingdom Metazoa; phylum Chordata; class Lepidosauria; order Squamata; family Elapidae; genus Naja; species Naja naja. The sequence continues at coordinate 362,271,780 of CM019148.1, forward strand.
ACTACTTGTATGATCTTCTTCAAGCTTGGCCAGCAGTTCCCTTCAGAAGCGTTAAGAATGCCTGTAAAATTTTCAATCAGCTTGGTTCTCAGGTGGGAGAAACCTGTTTAACTGAGAATATCAAGAATTAAAACTGGGAAGGAAGGGGGAGAGAAAGAGGATCTAAGTTCCATCCTCTTCTTTAAGGCACTGGCAATTCACTGATGGTAAATTAAGAGACTGAAGTATCCCTGATATTTAATTTAAGATCAAAAACATGTCTATTTCTAGAAAAATCTCATTTTTCAGTGTGTGGTTGCCAATGAAAAAGGTATCTAGAATTTCGTTCCAATAGTTAACCTGAGAGAGTTTTTGATTCCTGGTGACTGCCTGAACAAATCCCTGAATTTTTCGTGGCAAGGTTTTGGGGAAGTGTTTTTTCCCTTGCCTTTTTCCTCCTAAGGCTGAGAGAGGATCAACCAAGGTCACCTAGCTTGTCACTATGCCCAAGGAAGGATTTAGAACTCATGGTCTCTTGATTTCTAACCTGATCCCTTTAGTACTGCACCAATGGCTCTGTAACTTGAAACTTGTTACTGAAATTGCAAGGGGGTAAGAAAAGATTCAAGTTTAACCTTTTAAACTTATTTTAAACCCAGTTTAAATTAAAAGTTTTAATTTATCAGAATGTTAAAAACATCTCTTTAGGTTTTTGCAAAAACAACTTCTGATAATTACAGGTAGTCCTTGACTTACGACCACAATGGAGCCCAAAATTTATGTTCCTAAGTGAGACAATTGTTAAATGAATTTTGCCCCATTTTACAACTTTTCTTGCCACAGCTGCCAAATTAGTAACACAGTTGTTAAGTGAGTCTGGCTTCTCCACTGACTTTGCTTGTCAGAAGGTTGCAAAAGGGGTTCACATGACCCAAGGACATGTCATAAATGTGAGTCACTTGTCAAGCATCCAAATGCAAATCATGTGACCATGAAGATGCTGCAACAATTGCAAGTGTGAAAAATTGTCATTAATCATGTTTTTCAGTGCCGTTGTAATTTTCAATGGTAACAAAGTGAACCATTGTAAGCCGAACACTACCTGTATTACTTTTTCCTCTTCTGCTATTTTTTTTTTAATCTTCATGTTTTTGGCTCAATCAACTTTGCAAATTTTGTACTAAAACCCCCCCACAAACCTAATTTGTCGAGACCCATAACTCTTCATCACATGCAGCTTCTCCACTGAACTTTTATCAGAGGCATTTCATTCATTTAATTCCTTGCACATTAAATTGGACTTGTCACATTTATTCTAAGAAAAAAATCTGGACTGTGCCCCAAAGTGAAGGTGAGATTATCACGGGTCATATAAAAGCTAATAATTATTTTAAATAACATTTTTTCCTCCTTGCAACCAAGTTAAGTGAGGGAAGAGTAAGAGTCTTCTTCCATACACAACACCCCCAAATTTGTAAATCTGTGATCCAACTCATTATCATCAATACATTTTGCTAAAATTGAGTTGTTCTCTTCTGTCCACAAGCCTTGATATTTCACCTACCCCACCCACCCCAAAAGAAAACCCTCTTTAGCCAGTTTTAAGAAGTGTACATAACAAGAGCAGAAGGTTACCACACCTAAACCCCAGAACAGATGTGCACAACAGTGTTTGTGTGAAAAACAGCAGATATTTTTTTTGTATTAAATAAGTAATTCAGCAAACTATTTGAGTATGGTAGCAAAACAAGCTTGGGTGAGATGAATGACTCCTTGAAAGAATTTTTCAGTGGAAAGAATGCCTTACCCTCTTCCATACATTGAAAGAGATAACACCCCTGCAATGGAAAAAAAAAAGGTTACTTGTCTCCCGCCACCCCCTTCCCCACAAGAGATTACAAGTAAGAGGATTTGGTGTAAATAGGCTCCACCTACCTACGGTAATTCACTTCTCAGCCTGACCATAAGTGTGAAAACAAAGTATTGGCCCGAAGCCTGAAGGTTCTTGAGAATAGGTACCCAGCCCTGGTAAAAAATGGAAACCAGGGTGACTAAACCCCCAAGAGAGCCCTGCACAAAAGCTACAATTCTCTTGGAAAGGCGGCAAGGACGACTTACCCATATTGCAAACTTAGGATGATCACTTTTGCATTTGAGATTGGTGCTGAAGAGTCTGGACTAGTGCCAGAGTCTTTTTTTTTTTTTTTAGCCATAACTATAGACCCCGCTACTGCAAGTATCTTAGAAACAGCTATGTATTTTGAAATGGTAACATGCAAAACAGGGAAAAAACAACACCCACCCTTTGGTTATATTGCTTAAGTATTTGTGTAGACATATACATGAAAAAAGAACTTATTTAGTCTTAAATGCATAATTTTTGCTGAGCTGTTAAAGTTCGGTAGAGATCTTATCAAGTCCTGGATACATATATTTCACAAAATACTTTGCTATACTGAGATCTATATTTTTTTTTTGTTAGAGGAGGTATACCAGAGTTATATTAAAGAATATATACAAGAGCCATAATCTCACTGTATTTCTCCCTGTCTTACGTTCTCTCTCAGGTAGGTTCCTCTCTTGAAAAATGAGTGATTTAACCGGATGATAGACTGTATGCAAAACTTGTGTCAAAATATTAAGAAAATATTCCATATAATTATAAAAGTGGTATGTGTGTAAATATGAGCTTGTTAGAATATGACAAATATCTCTTCCCTTAGTCTGACTATTTAAATTCTATCCTCTTGAATTTAATTCTGGCAAGGATGACCTAAGGATTGTACAACATAGCATGAGATATTAAGTGTGCTTATCATAACAATTCAGTTAGCTCTGGCAATAGGCCATCTGCCCTCAACAAAATTCCTTGAGTATAACTCAGTGGTTCCCAACCTTTCTGGCTTCATGGACCACTGGTGCTGGGAGGTTTTTTCCACATGTGCAACCTAGATTCTGTGCATGCACAAATGAAGCTCTGTGCACTTGCCCGCCACTTGTGCGGACCGGTTCACAACAACCTGCAGACTGAGGGTTAGGGACCCCTGATATAACTGAAAAACACTTGATAATTTCCTTAATATAAGAATCTGCCCAGGAGAATATTTAAATAGTGTACATTTTTACTGCTTTGATCTGTCTGACATAAAAACAGATGTCAAAACATGAATTCCACATGCACCATCCATTATGTGCAGACAATTTCAATAAGGCACTTCTAGGCAATGCTCAAATGAAGAAGACTTCCTGATGGGAGATGGAAGACACTTTCATTCATCTTTTTCCTTTTTTCATTCCAAACATTCATTCATTCTTTGCCTCCCTATACTCAAAAGTCAAAAGATTTCTAAGCCATTTGATAAAAGGAAAGATCTCTTTAAGTAGTGCAAGTACCACTCTTAACTTAAATAGCCGTCTTTAAAATTAAAACAAAAGATGGAAATATTAATGAAGAATATAAACATCCAAAACCAAATGGAATTGACGGGGAAAGGGTTTTAAGATGGAGAAAAAATTGAAAAACTGGCTACCACTATGACTAATATGAATTGCATGTTATATCAGAATTAAGAAGGACATGTTAAGGTGGGAGAAATCACAATTGTCACTGGAATGAATATTTTGCTAAGGATGACTCTTTTTTTGTTTCAAACAATATCTATTCTGACATCTACCATTTAAACAAAGGCAGAAAGATATTTCTAAGTTTGTATGGCAAGAGGAAAGAAATGGGTTAAATATGAAATACTTCAGGATGCAAAGGAACAAGGAGGACTGGGATTGCCTGATTTGAAATTGTATTTCGCAGCCTGCAACTTAGTTTGGATGGAAGAGTGGGTTTTGCTGAGAAATAAAAGTAGAATTGGGAGAGCACGGTCAGAGGTTTGGATGACATGGTTTTCTATGTTACACTAAAGGTAAAGGAGATTTTAAAAATCCTAATATCAGAAATGCCATATTAAGGAATATGGAACATAATATTCCGGAATAATGCTTGGGGAAGGAAAAAAAAGAAGAGAGTCATAATCATTGCAGGAGTTTTCTTGATTTCCCCCAGAAACCTAAAAAATGGGAGCAGCACATCTGTCAATTGTGTCATCAAGGCAAAGAAAGAAAAAATGTGGATCATCAAGAAAATGAACTCTGGAGGATATGGATGTGTAAGATTGTAGCACAGGAAAAAGGGGATTGCATTCAGGGCCAGATTAGTTCAATTGTAACTAGCTGATCTATGAAGATCAAGTGATGAGTATTTCACTTCCAGCTTTACAGATAGTCCTCAAGTTACGACTATTTGTTCAGCGACTGTTTGAAATTACTACAGCGCTGAAGGAATGGTTGTTATGATTGGACCTCTGCATTTCAGTCATCCAAGCATTGCTGCACTAACATGGTTACAATCTAGGCACCTGGCAACCAGCTTGCATTTATGATCAGTTGTAATGCCCCATGATCACATGATCACCATTTGCAACACCCTCCTCCCACCAGAGGGGGTAACTCTCCCCCACACATCCACCCTTCCTCAGTCCTTCTGTGTTTGCTCCTGGGACTTGTGGTACTGCTTTTGCACCCGGTACCTGAATACCCTTCCCGAGGGGGGTATGACAACCCGCCAACTCATCACAGAATAATTTGCCTCTGACAACTCACCAAGGGACAAGAGTTATATTAATATCAGTAAGTGATGGAATAGAATCATTAAAGGATGCAAAAGGAGGGGCAAAATGAAACATGAATGAGAAAAAATAAATCTAAAAATTATTTTAAATAATTACATTTAATTATTAAATTATCCTGCGGTGAGTTGTCACGTGGGGAGTTGGCCAAGGCGAGTTGTCCCATTCTGCTCCCCAGCTTTGCTGTAAACCTCCCTTGTGCTCCACTGCAACTCTTTCCCACTTCCATGTACCCTCACCGTACCTCACATCCCTCTGCGCCCTCACTGCACTTCCTTTATGCATCCCCTGACACTCTTCCCAACTCAGCAGCATCTACTTACCTGCCTACCATCCTGCATGCAAGCCACCTGAGACTTGCCAATTCCTGCTAGTTTCTCCATGGACTTGGTTGAGAGAAACCATCAGGAAGTTGCCTCACCTAACAACTGTGGGATTCAGTTAATGATGGCAACCGGGACTGCAGGGATTGCTGTTGCTAAGTGATCGCTTTTGATGACTGCACGGCTTAGTGACAGAAATTCTAGTCCCAAATGCTGTCGTAAATCGAGGACTATGTGTACCTTGCTTCTAACATAGCCTTAGTCTTTATTATAAAATAATTTCTGCTAGATTGGAGGAGATTTTTTTTTCATAAGTAAATGGAATCCCTGCAATCCCAGAAGGAAGTCAGCCTGGATCTAAGAAGGCAAGATAAGAATCTTTATGGAATATCTGCTAAAATAGTAGAACGTTAGAATTAGCTATTAACTAAAAAGCAGCGCTAAGGTTACTAACCAAGAATAACTCCGAATAGTGGTGAAACTGTGCTATTTAATTCAAAATGTAACATCTGTGACTTCATCCAGTTTTGAATGTTGAAAATTGCAAGTATCTTCCTGAAAGGATTGTGTATTCATGTACGTACAATTTTTTGCAACTAACTTTTACATAAATACATACTTATGCATTGTACAACTTAGTTTTTCAGATGATTTTTAAGTACTCTTTAGTTCAAGAAAGATGGAACTTGTTACTTGTGATAAATTCACATGACCTAGACTCAAAACTACTGCCCTTGCCCCTGTGCAGGGTTTGGATTAGAAGACCTCCAAGATACCTTTCAACTCTTGTTTTTCTGCCACCCTCATACCAAACCATTATTCCTCAAGGCAGAAACAATAGCTACATCTTTAAATGGCAAATGACTACCCTCTGCTAGTCCCTTCCCATGAATGGGCAACATATACAAAGGACATGATTATCCTGTCTGGATCCCAGGGATCAGTTACCTTGACAAATGATGATCCTAAGTTTCTAAAGCTGGCAAACTTTTAAAATGTGAAATTGATACCACGGTGACAAAGGGTATGGGGAGATCCTTTGTCAACACTACTCACATACAGCCCCCTAATTCTATTTCCCAACAATATTATTACAAACAAAATGAAAGGCAGCAGAAAGAAAGACAAGCAGCAGGGAAAAGCTGGGGCCCAGACAAAGGGCCACAGCTCTTGGAACTGTCACTTACCAAACTGGCTATAGGGGAAATCTGGTTGGGCAGCTGGAGGCTTGTTCATGTCCTGAGTTGGCTGAGATGGTGGTGGAGGTGGAGGGAAAGCGAGTGGTGTTGCCCCAGGGGTGGCAGGTGGTGGAGGAACACCGGGAGGAGCAAACTGGTCAGGTGGAGGAGGTGGGGCACCATACCCAAAGCCTAAAGGGAGGAACAGAAATAAGATAAGTTTTTACAGTACAACTCACGTCCAAGTTCCCCAAGCCGTGATAGCGCAGTGGTTAGAGTGCAGTACTGCAGGTTACTTCTGCTGACTGCTGGCTGCCTCCAATTTGGCATTTGAATCCCACCAGGCTCAAGGTTGACTCAGCCTTCCATCCTTCTGAGGTTGGTAAAATGTTGGGGGCAAGATGCTGACTCTGTAAAACCGCTTAGAGACAGGGCTGTAAAGCACTGTGAAGCGGTATATAAGTCTGTGTTATTGCTAATTTACTGACTTAAACCAAGGCCAGGGAAACAAAGGGAAATGCCATCTGGCAAGAACTTTGCAAAGACACCCCCTCAAATTAAAATCAAGGATTTTTTTTCTTTCTTTTAACAACCCTGTATTCCCTTGCATTAGGTTGGCGTCAGGGCAACTGAATGGAGTTGAGCGTTTACTGGACGGATGATCTTCCCAATGCCTACATGAAGTTCACAGCAAATATTTTCTTTTTTTTAACCTAGAAATATCTGCCACTGCCTAGGATTGAACTCACAGCCTCCCGATTGTGAGGTGACAGCGCCACCTCTAGGCTATCACATCACCCATCAACTTAAAATCAAAGAATAAAGCTAGGAAAATAACGTTTGAGAAGAATTTGCAGTGAGCGGACACCAGCATCAGTTCAAAACATGAAGCCTTAGGCTCAAGCCCAAGCTTGGTTTTAATAGCATACCTCAGCCTATCACAGGTGGGGGTGTGCCAGATATGTGCCATGAGCTCTTTCATAAAAGCTGGGATTAAAAATGTTACAATTAGAGCTGGAAGAAGTACTTACTGAAGGGCGGAGGGGTGCCATATCCCTGTGCGAAACCCTGCGGGGGTGGGAATCCTCCTGGAGGTGTCGAAACTATGTACGAGGTAAAAGGCGGCGGTGGAGGTGGCGCTCCTCTACCTGGTGGAGGGGGACCATACCCACCTGGAGCCAGTAAGAAGTGTGTTGAGAAAATCAAAGGTACTTAACAGATGAGCCAACCCCAAGAAAAAGGGTGTTCCCAATCTATTGCACTAGGCATCATATTTCTCCAAAACTTGGGGGCACTAAAGTCAAGAGGAATTGTGGCATTCAAGCTATAGAGACTGTGGAAAGAATCCAATTTAAATAATTCTCTGGTGTGAATAACTAGCTTCTGCATGAATATTTCTCCCTCTTTTAGGAATTGGTTCTACAGCACTTGTATCTAGGATACTTTAGTATTTAAAATGGTCTCCAACTTCCATTTCTTACATTCAAACTGCAGAAATCAGACACTCAAATTTTTGGTGTTTTTCAATACTGAAGACGACAGAATGATCTACTATGGGGAGAAATCTCTTCTGGCTTTTTGGTATTATGAGTTCAATGGGCAGCAGCCATTTCCACAAAATATTTCACAGGGACCCCCATTCTCTTCTCTAGCTTTAATCAGAGCTGATTAAGCTTCGATTACATGCACTTCAGCTCTTTGAAAATAGATCATAGGTCACTCTGTGACTCACCTATTATATATTTTTCATCCTATACATTTGAGGATAAGTGCAACTGATGCCCCAAAGGTAACAGTAGGCAAAAACCTGTAGTATGGTAAAAGATTGTTCCAGTGACTTCCGGAACATTCCATCGCCAGACCATCAAATGGCCTACCACACTCCTTTTTAATTTTTTTAAAAAAGCAACCTTAGATAAAGTACAAGAATGCCGCCATGTTTAAAAACTGCCATAGTTACACTTCTATTTGCTTTGAAAATGGAGGGGGAAAAATATCTAAAGGTCAAATCCAACTTCAGGTTGGCAGCAAGGCTCGCCAAAACAGAAGCAATTCTTATTCAATTCTTAATTATTTTATCCCACTTATATACCATCAAGCTCATATGAACTGGTCTATTATACTAAGATTAAAAATACAGAAATCAGTTAAGCCTAAGCTCAGCAATAAACATAAGTAACAGTAGTAGAGCAGCCCATCCATAATGTGTCAAGAAAAATCATATACCAAATGGCCCGTTAAGCAATATTTATCTTGCCTTTATTATTTTTATAAATAACTCAAGGTGGCAAACATACCTAATGCTCCTTCCTCCTCCTATTTCCCCAGAACAACAACCCTGGGAGGTGTGTTGGGCTGAGTGATTGATCCAAAGTCACCCAGCTAGCTTTCATGCCTAAGGTGGAACCAGAACTCACAATCTCCTGATGACTGGCCTGAAGTCATCCAGCCAACTTTTCATGCCTAAGGTGGAGCTAGAACTCACAGTCTCTTGGTTTCTAGCCTGGTGCCTTAACCACTAGTCCAAACTGGCTCTTGTGGTCTTGATGCCTTGTGAAATAGCTACAGGAAGGGTGCAAGATGTAGCTCCAGAAGCAGCTTGATTCAAAGCTTGGGGATTGCTACAGAGGAGGAGTATCAATATAATCTGGGTATTAGATCCCCCTGATTTGATGCAGGGAGGGGCCCTAAGTCTTCCCATCCCACATGCACACCTGGGCTAGGGCAGATTTCACTTCATCCGGGAGGTATCTTAGCAGCCACGCCATGCGGGGCCTTGTAGCCATGCAGCACTTTGTATCAGAAATGTAGTGGTAACCAAGGGAGCAACTGGAGCAGAGGAATTCTATTACAGTAGGGACTCGCACCTGCTAGTATCCTGGCCATTGAATTTTGTACCAATTGCAGTTTCCAGGTCATTTTCAAAGGTAGCCCCATGTAGAGCGCATTCCAGTAATCTAATTATGTGGAGATGAATTACAGCCTACACATGGAGAATCTGTAACTGGAGATTTTATTTCTAAGTACAAAATATATAAATGCACAAACCCTGTGCATAAGGAAACTGGAGTAAGATTAATATCTATTGTCCTGTTTCTTTCTCCATACATGGAACAACTTCTATGCAGGGCTACTGTGATGTCATCGGGTTTAAGCTATTTTTCACATGGCCGTACTAAACTCTTATCTTCTGTTTTGGCATTAGAAGAACAGCCTCTTTGTGCACAAACACACCATGTGGGAAGAAAAAGACTAGGCCGCTAGGAAAGGGTGATTCCCTGTCTCCTCCAGATCTTCCCAGTTATCTGACAAATGATTAAATGTACACACATACATACACGCTCACACAAGCTTTGATTATCTATGGGAAGTTCTAAGGTCCAATTATTGTCTCCCATCTCAAGAAACCTATGAATTCTTGTTCAAAGGGCCCGAATGCTTCAAAACAACAGATGCAAAAAGATCTTTGGAGAACAAAGGCAAAAAATGCGCACAGAATAAGATTTTGCTAAAAATCTGAACCTGCATAATTACAATTTCAATTCTGAATATGCACATTTTTAAAATTCTTAGAACATACTTACCAAGTGCTTGTCCAGCTGGTACCCACATACCTAAGGCAGATGGAAGAGAATAGGAAAACACACACACACACACACACACACCAAAAACAAGTTACCACAACTGTATCATCAATTCATTGTCAGTGTTATGCATTTATCATTCTGCAAAGTTTAATATTATCTATTAAGAAAGTTACTAATACTACACACAATTACTCTGAAGACATTTGGATATCAAAATGGGGAAAATGTTACAGGGAATTCAAGATGCAGCTCTAATGGAGATGCCCAAAACTAATAAATCCACAATGGAGTAATAAAACTGGATTTGGATAAAGATGGGACTTAATCTTTCCACCTCGTGACAAAAATCAAGGAGAGAGACTCCTTTTTTATAGAGCTTATGTCCATTTTCAGAAAGCAAAAGTTAATTTCCTTGGAACAAATGAAGAAGCAGAGCTTGGTATTCTCTCACACAGGCTACAGAAGGTTTCCAATATAGACAGTTCTCAACATGGGAGCCTGCCCATTACAGTTGTATGTTGTGATGGTCATAAAATGGGCCACTCACATGACCAATCTAATGGTATAACATTTTGTGCAACTGTCATTAAAGCAAACCAATGGTTAAGCAAATTCAGCAAAACTGTCACAAATGTGACCTTAGATTGCTGCAGACTGTAAATGTGGCTGTGTGGTTGGGTGCCTGAAGGTCAGTCATGTGATCCTGGAGGGGCCTGAACTGTCAGAATTTCAGATCCAGGTTGCAAGTCCCCCTTTTCAGGTCTGTTGTAAATTCAGATGATTGGTAAGTGACTGGTGGTACATCAAGGACTTTCTATACTCAAGCGATAAGGAATTTCTACTGCCCACCAAGATCACAGAAGTATTGCATTATAGCATAATCAGGTGGTACAAGAAACGGCACATAATCCTGCATCTGACAGGCCCATAAGGTTTTCTATTCAGGGCCTGGCCTCAAGGAGGCCTGATTCTGATCTGAGTGAAGCCACAAATGGGCCTGTATCAAGACAGACTGAAACCATCCAGGATGCCAAAACCCAAATGGAAAACTGGTACCTTGAGGTCCGTATCCTTGTTGCCAGGTAGGTGGGGGCTGTCCTGCCCAGCCATTGGCGGCACTTGGCATGATCCGGCTTCCCCACTGGCTGGTGCCTGTTGGCCCTGGAGTCTGGCTCTTGCTATCCCGAGGTTCGGCTCGCTTCACCTCCACCTAAACAAAGAGGACAAATGCTCAGCCCTAGGAGGCAGAAAGATAGCTTGCCCCCCTTTACCCATCACACACACCCTTATCTTTACACTTAAAAACTTTATCTTAGCATGTTATGACTTATTGCTAAGTACTTAAAAGTATTGCAAGCTTATATTTTAAGGCTGCTAATTTAATCAATGTTTCTCAGGTACAATGGATAACAGAGTAAACCATTCTGGAAGTCTTAACTTCATACCGTGCTAGGATAAAATATGCCTATTCGTGATTTCTCTTCTGTTTTGCTACTTTCTTCCTCGTTTTAAAGCAGCAGTACCATCTCCTCAGTGGGTTTTCACTCTCCATATGTAAATGTTGATACCAAGATAGGCCAAAATGGTTGTTATAAACAAGGGTGAAGAGAACATTATGGAGGAGGTACTAAGGCTTTAGCCGGTCCTTGGGAGGGATTGTTCTGGACAATGTTGAAAAAAGTTAAATTGATAGCTAAGATCTATTGCAATTAAATTGCTCTTCTGATTTGTTCATACCTGAGAAACACACGTTGTATTCATATTGTCTGTTGATTTCAAATCCTTTTTATCTTAAAGATTTTTTAAAATTATTATTTAAAAGTCTAATGGAAGATAGAGACTTACCTTCCCCAGGCTAACGCTTAAAGAACCTCAATTAACTCAAACAATGTCAGAAGGAATGGATGTGATAAGAGAACCTTACATTACATCTAACAAAAAAAGTAAACAAACATGCAGGTAATAAAAAATGGACAGTTGAGTCAATAAGAAGCAAAACCTTCATACTGTGTTCAGTCATGGAAAAATATTATTTGCAAAGAAGGGGAGGAAAGATCAAAAAGGAAAGGCACCGCTGTACGGTGGGGCTTTAAAAATGGGCTTGGCCTATGTAAAAAAAATTAACTTCCCTGAAAAATTGTCTGGCGTTAATCCAAATACACTCAGCAAAGGTAATTGCAAGATTTAATGGGAGGGATTCAGCTCTACATCACCGAGTGAACCTGGAAACGGAGCAGGCTTAAGAGTCCAGTTTCTCTCTAGGTACATTTCAAGCATTTTTAACTTTTAGAGTTTAGTTAAATGGGCATGGGACCTTCCTTAAAGCTAAGTGGGCCTTATTGTGGGAGACAATCAAGAATCCTTCACCTTCTCTTGTGAATTAACTTGGCATGTGAATGGCAGAATTAAAATAAAAACCACATCTAGTATTCCAGGCTGCACTTCTATGCTGAGCAAATCAATTCTGCCTTCAAATGTCCTGGAATCTTCCCAAGGATTAATATTCTAAAACCAATTTGGTTACCGTCTGCATAAGAGGGTGGAGCAGGATGCTGGCTTTCAAAATAAGTTTTCAGATCACAGAGTACAGGAAGTCTTCCACTTACAACAGTTCATTTAGTGACTGTTCAAAATTACAATGGCACTGAAAAAAAGTGATTTTTGACCGTTTTTCACATTTATAACTGTTGCAGCATCCCCATGGCCTGTGATCAAAATTTGGACGCTTGGCAACTAACTCATATTTATAATGGTTGCAGCATCCCAGGATCATGTGATCAACATTTGCGACTCTCTGACAAGCAAAGTCAGTGGGGAAGCCAGATTCACTTGGAACAATCATTATTAATTTAGCAGTTGCACTTAACAACTGTGGCAAGCAAGGTTTTAAAATGAGGCAAAATTTATTTAACAGTCTCATTTAGCAACAGAAATGTTGGGCTCAGTTATGATGGTAAGTTGAGGATTACCTGCAGATGGGTTATTTTAAAATTTTCACAGTAAGATTTCAGGACATTTGAACTCCTGCGGTTTTCCCAGTAATAATGTTTCAAGACTGAGGAAAAATAGGGTGGGATTTCCTCAGATGTCAACAATTTGTATTTCACTAGCCAACAAAAATCTTTGCATTTGAACTTCGTTTTACTCTCGCTTAGCATGCATTCTTAACTGTCTGCCCCTGTGCTTTAGTCTGGTCCATCTGAGATTTTGGTCTCCAGTTTGTGAGGATGCTTCTTCAGGTAGGACCATGAAGGATGCTATTTTTGAAACAGGTCCAGGAGATCCTGGAGATTTGCCTGAACTGCTCTGGCACTTGGTAGAGTTGCTCTCCTGGTTTCACCAGACCAGTGTTAGCAGCTCCTGGATTTGATTAGCACCAAACCAAAGATGAAGTAGTTCCAGTTCTTGCTTAGAAATAAACTTCACTAATTGTTTAAATGACATCAATTGCTCATGCATTAATAAGGATATTCTAGAATATGCTTCCAGGGTCCAGGAAAATTTAATGGGTTTTGACTAGAAATAATTTAAACTTGAAATAAAAAAAAACATTGAACAGTTATAAAATATAAACCGGAATGCATCAAGAGGAAAGGCTACCCTGTTTTTCAATAAGCAAATATTTTTGGAAAAATTATTCCAGTTGAAGGCTTTGCTGTTTTGGTGACACAATCCAGCAAAGCAGCAAGACTCTCCTATATTTATTATTACAACTATATGCTGCTGCTTCATTTGTAGAGACTTTGAGCAGCTTATAATTTATGTTTGGTATAAGAGCCTTCGACATTTCCTTTTCAGCAGACTTTTCCCACAAAGGTCACAGCTGCACTCTGTAGTTCTTACTCTTCCTCTGGCTTGGTTCCTAAAGCGAAGCCATGCTCAAAGGCGAGTTCCTTAAATCAGAGTAAGAAGGCAGAAACCTTTTCACCCATAAAACCTCTTTAGAAGTGTTGACAACACAGTATGAAGATAACAACAATCAAAAGGTCACTTAACTGTATTGTGGTTAAAAAGTACTATTAAAAGAATATGTGGATTCATTTCAAAGTCTCACAGTAAGTGACCCATTTTTTTTATTTCAACCATTCCTTCAGGATGCCTCTGTCAATTGGTTACTTAGGTTTAGTTTCCCTTCCTTCCCCCACACCCCCAAATCCCTCCACCCTGAGTTTGAAGGTGAAACAAAGAACACACATCTGAAGGAATAGTAATGGGAAGCTGAGCCTTTGGCAACATAGAGATTTCACTGCCGTTTCAAATGGAAAATAAAGGTTAACTTCCATTCCCTTTTTGTATTCTGTACTTTCAAGATACAAAATACAGCAATGATGGTACAACTTAGAATTTAGACAAGCAAGTGCAACGGTCTTCAACATATTAGGACTCCAAAATTAGTCATACTGTAGCTTTTCTCTATGTCAGTTTATTTGAAATGTTTCATACTTCAAACAGACAAAGCCTGTCTGTTTTTCAGTATTTCCTACTCTGTACTTGTGGATGAAGAATATCTAATTCCAAGCATTACATGGTATGAGGAGGTCCTTGGTGCTGAGTTTGGTTGTTTTCTTGCAGACCTTTCATTGCTCAAACTAGGTAACATTGTCAGTGCTAGTGACTAACACTGATGATGTTACCTAGCTGGGTAGTCACTAACACTGATGATGTTACCTAGTTTGAGCAATGAAAGGTCTGCAAGGAAACAACCAAGCTCAGAGAGTATTAAGGACCCCTTATTTCAACCGAGCTACAAATATTCTCCTTTATTGGCATTGCATGGTATGATGAGCAAGCTGGGTCAGATCAAATGAGGTAATTTCAATCTAATAAACCATTCTACTGCCTATTTGGCTTCTGTTCTCTCTCACACACCTCTTGATACGATGTGGTTTATCAACCCTGAAAGTCTGGTGCGAAAGTGCAAGAGAGAAGTGAGTGAGCAGATAGTTTTTCTGACTCATAAACCTTGGTTTATTGAACTAAGTCCATGATGCCTGAACTCAAATATTAGCTGTTATGGAAGTTGGTCTGCCATGATTCTTCTCAAAACAAAACATTCCAAAGGAATCTATAGGCAGCTGTAGCATACATTTTTTAAAAAAATCCAAAATGAACTAACTTATAAAATGGTTTTCTGAATGTGGTTTTACCCATTCAAATTGTTTTTTTTAACCCCCTCTACTCTACAACCCAGTTTCTATTCGCCAGCCAAATTGCTAGTTGCCTCAAGACTCAGCTTTGTCTTAAGGTAAAATAAAACTACAACTACACACTTTTTTGCCCATGATGTCGTGAAAATGCATGTTGACAGCCTGGTCCACTGATTGTTCGTCCTCGAAAGTAATAAATCCAAAACCTAGCCAACGACGAAGAGTGAATCAAGGTAGCAGGGTGTTGTGACACAAAACAGGATGATGAACAGTATTAGGGGCGGACCAAGGGTTCAAACAAGGGCTTCAGGTGGACTTGGGCTGTGGGAAGCTCAGTGCTAGTTTGCAATTACTGGACCATCTTGGATCAGGGGGAATAAAATGGTTAGCTCAGCACTCCATGCAAAATTAACTGATGGAGAAAACATGGCTCAGTGTCCACAGATACACCCTTTTTTTTTGCCTTTCTAACAAATGCTGGGGGGGGGAATCTGACTAAGTTCTGTGCAGAACACCTGCATCAAGTAACTATGGCCAAATCAATCGATAACCTCCATTACATGATATCCATACATGTGTTTGTTTAAATGCCATTTGGCAAATTTAGAAAAGCAACTGAGCAATAGCACAAAGTGAAAAAGAGAAAATGGTACGGGACAAAACATTTTGGGACAGGTCGTTTATTGGCTCCCTCCCTCCTCCCCGAAACCCGAGATTTCCCCCTTGGTTTCATTTTGCTTTGCAGCTAGTGCTGACAGCAGCCATTTATTGCTCTAAAGCGTTCAACAGAAAAACAGATACAGTCTCTGTAACAGTTAGTGTCTCTCTAAGCTTATCCAACTTAGTTGGGTAAACTCGTAGAGCCTTATTGTAGAGATTTATACTTAATAAGACACAAAGATACAGGCCAAGGTCGGTTGCAGCAGGTCAAAATTCTGCTGTCAGCAACAAGAGCAAGAAACAAATTAAGAAATGGCAGTTGAGGAGGTGAAGGAGGCAACTTTTAAAGCATCTCCTGCAGATAAAGTGTTTGCATTATGACCAAACAGGAGTTGAACCAGGGACACACCAGCCTTTAAAGAACAAGGAACCTTTTTTTAAAAGCCAAAATATGAGTCTGGGGATATTTAAAAGAAACCTGCAAAAGGGGGCATTTCTGCATCCCAATGATAACACAATATAAAAATTTAAATATTGATTTTAGAGGAAAATATAGAATAGCGTGTTGTTTTTCTTGCTTGTGGTTAGGGGAAAAGAAAAAGGCCGTGGAACCAAATAAAGAGAAACCGGGACTGCAGCATTAGAAGAGAAGACACAGCAACACCTAAAGAATTTGAGCCAGACTTGATGACTAATGTGTTTATGGGATGGCCAAAAGTAGGGAGGGTACTTGGGTACTTTGGGCAGAGATGTCATCATACACAAGTTTGTGAAGTGAAGGGGAAAAGTCTCGAGAACCAAAGAGTAAATAGAGGCTGGATGAACAAATGGGGCACTGCACCGCACATCATTTTCAGAGCGAGGCAAAGATAGAAGTGCCCTTTAGAAATTGGAAATAATAATACTGATGAAATAATCTGAAGAAGTCTTGTAAGAGATGATAAGATTTTGAACCTGATTATGAAGATTTAAATAAATTAAAGAGAGGTAGAGTTGGACTCAGACCAACAGCAAAATGGATTTAAAAAGGACATTGAGAACATATATGCCTTCATTTCTTCCTTACAGGTTTTTGTTGTTTCTTCATAACAAAAAGTCTAGGGGGAAAGAAAAAAGAACAAAGGCATTTTTTTCTCACATCCTCGAAACAATCTCTTCCCAAAATGAGAATCCAAGAGGCTTCTAGCATCCTTCAAATTGGTGCAAGACCCCAATAGGCAAGTATCGTGCCAACCAGATGTTTTGATTGGTAAGAACCTAAATGTTTGACCACAACTTGCCATCTTGGTAACAGCATAGGGAAATCTACCTGGAGGCACCAGGTTGCCTATCTCTGCCATAAACAACCAGGTACCTCAATGGAGTGATCTTCTCTGCCTCTTTTCAATTAGATCCAACTATCAACTGTCCAATGATAACCCGAGGCAAGGGAAGTCCATCTGGTTACTCAACAGCAGAGATGAGATGGAGATGCAAGGTCCAGTCAATGGATGCATGCTCTTTGAATACTAAGAACCAAGTCACATATTTCTCTGGGAGAGTAGAGATTAAAAAGAGAGACTGGAATTCTGCAAGCTACAGGCCTGTAACACCAAGTTGGTATAATTCAAAGGAGATTAGGCTCTTTAGCTTGGTTGACAGTTGTGCATAGGCATAATTAAATTTCTTTTAACTATATGCAATTCTGACATTGATTTAAAAAAAGCTTCAATTTGCTGGGCAAATTATCTATGTTCACCCTAATGACACAATTAACCTGGCTATTTTTTCAGCTTAATTATTCAGATTCTGTAAAACAAAATCTCATGTAAAGACATGTCAGGTTCATAAAGATGATTTATGAGGGGTGACACTGCTGTATTCCAAGTCTAGAGAGCTATTCTTATTTCAAGATGACTGTTGTTTTAAGGCTTAGCTGTTCACCAACCGGTCTTGCAAAAAGGCTTAGTGCAACCCAATTGGGAAGGTTATTAGTCTTGCGGGGGAATTGTGTTTAAGCATTACAGCTCAGATTTGAAACCACTGGCTGATTTTGCTATGAACAAAGCATAACTAAAAGAGGATATGAAAGATTCAGAAAACTGTTGAAAAAAAATACAAAAAACATAGGATCTTTAAAAAGTAGGCCTTAGAGTTTTACTTGGGAATAAGGAAGTTGTCCTAGCAATCTTATAGGCAACCTTTGCAGGTTATCATAATGCCAAATATATTCATTTTTACTGGACTGCTGTCTGATTTTGCTGATTAAACTTATTCCAAGGGAAAGAGGCATAAGACCATAATGGGAACAGTGAGTACAGGTAAAAGCAGGTACTGTAAGCCACGAGCTCAAAAGAGATTGCTTGTGCCTGGAATGTAAGATTCAATTACTGAATTGTAGATGAACATTGAAGAACTTGCTGAACACTGAACACAGTGAGCCAAGGCAGCATTTTAGTGGCCCTTCAGCAATCCTCAAGAGGCATCCTGGTTACAATATGGTGCCTACAGGGACAGCTGAAGTCAAGAAGACCCGTTTCCTCCACAGCTCCCAGTCTTTTGGACGGGGGAGCACAATTGACAGCACAGGCTTGCAGGTCAGAAAAGGAAAAGAGATGAAGATTAGACAGCAAGTGTTTTATAAAGGACTTTATAGGTGAGTTAAAAGTATTTTTGTGATAGTATGTGGGCAAGTCAGAGTTTCAGGGCCATCCATCACAAATGTGTTAGGTTTATGTTTTATTTACTGAGAATATGGGGTGGACTGATGCAAAATATTCCAAGACTCCTGAATGTGGGGTATTTTTTTTTTTGCAATGAGAGAACAAAATAATGGACCGGGTAGGCAGAATTCTTATAGTTGATTTCTTCTACTAGCTGAAGCATATAAGTACACACAGAGATAGGTACATAAAGTTGCTGCTCTTTGCTGTGTCAGTGAATTTTTCTGTTGAAAAAGTGCAAAGCTGTCGCAAAACAAATTAGAGCAACTGCCCCTTGTAGCTCCTCCCACACCACATAGTAAAAACTTTATTTACACTCCAATAAAGACAAAGCCCGGTCCCTCCTCCGTTTGTTGAAATGGCCTGTACCTCTGTGATAATCTATCACCTAGAGAGAAGAAATCTAGAGATATTAATCACAAATCAGTTTACAGAGAGAGAAAAAAAGAGAGGGAAAGAAAGAACTTAATGTTTACTGTACTTTTACTATGAAACACTTATATATGTCACTAAAGATGTGTCTAAATTAAAGATAAAACTAATACTTAACAGCTTAATAAATATGAAGTGAAGAATTTATATATATATATATCTATATATATTTCTTTAAATAACAGAAACAAGAAGGAGAAGTGGAAAGTCCAGATGGCAAACTGTTTTCCAGCATGTTTCACATGCTATCGTGTGGTTGAAATGCAATTCACATTGATGATTGCTTCTACAAAAAAAAAATTACTGAAAGGTGACTGGTGCAATGAATAGCTGGAGAACACAATGGCCACTTTTTGCTGGGACCAAAAACGAATTATGTAAGTGGCTCAGGTATGCCAACTAAGGGAGTTGCTTTCTCCAACATACAAGCAGAATTGCAAAATTAAAAATGCCACATTGACTCCCATCCACAGAATGTTTCAAGCAACAAATGGCTTTTGGCTCCAAATTTCAGCTGTAGCCACTTAAAAGAAAGAAAATGTGAGAAATGTAGCAAGCATTAACATCTGTTCCAGTCTGGCACCTCACAAGGATTCCTGTCCTAAAAACAAAAATAGGTGCTTGGTTCTTAATGGTGCCCACTTTTAAAGGTGGAAAAATCAAAAGTACCTAGTTACTCCTTTCTCATGGCTTTTGAGTGAATTGAAAGGAGCAGATGAATACAGGTGCCATGCCTTTGTTAAGGAAAACATCTTTTCAGGGTGGTGTAAGTGAACAACATGGCAATGTAGTATCTGACTTCTAAAACAATAGCACTAGATGAAATAGCATGAAAAGCCTCTGTGAAAGTCTGCTCAGTGAAATAAATTCCTGAGGCAGTTTACAAAAGACATATATACATATATGAGCACACGTGTCCATACATATATATGTGGATGTTGTGTAAGTTTGCCATCTGACATAGGAAGAGGATAAAGAAATGTCAAAGGTTAACTAGATTCTTCTTTACCTCGGGGTCGCTGTTTCTCTGCATCATAGATCATTACCACTTCAGTAACCTGAAAAAAGATAAAAAGGAAATTCTACTAATGATTTTATCAGACAAAACTTAAGATGAACCTGATTTTATCAGCTGAACCTTTATCAGTAAGATGAAGTGAAGTATAAAAATATCACTGAAGTTTTCCTGTGGGATCCTTGGTGTTCTCTTAAGTTCTGTTTCCTTGCAGATGTTTCATGACCAAACTAGGTGACAACATCAGTGCAGCACTGCACTGCACCAGCACTGACGTTGTCAACCTAGTGTGGTAATGAAATGTCTGCAGGAAAATAACCAAGCTCTGAGGTCACCAAGAACCCCACAGTGCAACCCTAAGCTACAAATATAATCTTCTATCATGAACTTTTACTATGTGGCTAACTGGGTAAATGTTCACAAATCAGTCTCCTTTCTTCAAATGAGGCTTTGATATGGAGGAACATTTCATGGCTTGCTTCCTTATACAATAATGGTTCCTGCAGATTGCCCAGCCTGGCTACTTTGATTGTCCCTTACCAAGTGTGAGAAAAGAACTTCAGAGGAACTCCTGTCAATATGAATCAAAGCCACAAACACATAGCAGGAAGGTATTGTGGGCATATTAAAGAGACTCTGGTGAAATCCACAGTCTTCCCATTGCTTCCTCCAAACATAGTATACTAGCACTGGAGCTGCCATCATAATTTCTTATTAGGAAGAAAATCAAAAGAAAAAAAAAACTTCTTCCAGCATATGTCTTACAGACTGAGGCCAGTCCCCTTCTATTTGAATCTTCTCACTTTAACAGTAGGAGTATGCTGCCATTACTATTATTACTGGTACTAAATAATTATGAATAATCAGCAATTTAAACACCAACAGGACAAGGCAAGGCCCCTCTTGGGAATCTGCCACATAATACTACTCTGAGCCCTTTGAAAGCATTCAACAGATGTGGCCATGGTTAATTGTGCTGAAGCAGCAGAAAAACATCTTATTAAAAAAGGAAGAAAAGCAGGTAGCTCTGGGGAATGAGGACCGATGCCTTAACCAGACGAAAAAACAAGGAACACCGAGTACAGTATACTTTACAATATGTCTTTGTAATTATTTTAAACAGGTAATTCAACTCCCTAAGGTGACAGACAGAGCCTGTTAGTCTAAGTAGCTGTCACGCAATAACTACCTTTACTCACCTTTGATTTGCTTATGTATTCAAGAGGCAATTTAGAGACTGCTACAGTGTGATGGAGAGCAGGAAAAAATACAGAGCTCCCAATCAGGCTTTCTTCTACCTGGAGACAGCATGCTTCCCTCAACTTTCAACCCCATTTCCCAAGCAGCCCTCTTTCTTTCACACCCTATAAAAGAAGCTGAACAATGTGCGGAAGAGCCATCGCTCAGTCCCAACTTTATACTTGAGTTTAACCGTGATTCTTTAAATCAGAAAAGAGTTAGGGTTAATCTGTAAATACAAGTTGGTTATTTTCCCCCTATTTGGAAAGAAAACAATGAGCTTCAGTTAAAAAAAAAAGAATACATATCAATCTAAGATAAAGGAAGTCAATCAACTCTTCTCTGCATCTCAACCAGTATCTGCTACAGCAAGAGGTCCTCTCACATATAGAGGCTCTTTTGTTGAGCCCCAAGAAGCTAGGGGAGGCTGAGCCTGTGAGGCTGGAAGAACAGCAGCAGCACAAAAGATCATTGGAAAGAAGGGAACATATTGATCATTCAAGGGCTTTTAAGGAACATTTGTCCTAAAAGCTGCAAATTTCTCCCAAGGGAGGCCTTTTAGACCCAAAGGACAATTACATAATGAAAAGGAATAGGCAGGGTGAGGTTTTAGTGTTAATCTGAAGACTGTTTAGTTGCCTTGGTTCAAATTACCAAATGGAACTCCTTCTATTGTGGATTAATTCCCTTTTGGGGCATACCCAATTATGCCTTGACAACTGTCCTCTCCCAGAAGGAAAGTCAAGTTTCTGATTCAGCTGGGCAAAATAGTTAAAAACACCCCTTGATTCCCTTTACTTATACCTTGTCTTTTCTGTGAATTCAAGGCAATTTACCTCAGGTCTACACTGATTTTACATCTAGTACTAATTATTGTACTTTGTGTGAAGTGGGTTAGGCAAAGGGAAAAAAACGAATGGACTGAAGTTATTCAAGAAGTTCCACAATCAAGTGCATAATCTAGTTCTCTCCAAGCTCAGCATCCTAACCACTATACTAAATTGGCTGTTAGTCTATGGAGATTCTCAGTCATTCAGGTCATGGTTGTTCCAAAGGTGCTTTTTCAAGAGGCAGCTGGATTTTCTTCATTTTTTCTTGAAGACGTTTTATTTCTTAGTCAAGAAGCTTTCTCAGTTATCACAGTTCTGACTTCTTTAGTCAGAACTGAAGAAGCTTCTTGGATGAGAAGTGAAATGTCTTCAAGGAAAACAAAGAAGGTCCAGTTGCCTTTTGAAAAAGCACTTCTGATACACTGGATGTTTTATTTTGTTGAAAGCTCTTAGATGTATCACATAAAACTTAGTGAGATAACTCAATTCATATCTGCCAAGGTTCTCTAAAATGCATTCATAAGCTTAACCTCTCTTAAAAGTAATTAAGCTTACTACAAATAAAAATAAGTATGGCTCCAGGCTGGCAAGATGTAAATGGTCCTTTTGCCATATAAACTATTTTAAAGATACAGCTACACGAGGCAGCTGTTTCTACCCACTATATTACACTAATCCTTTTCCATATGCGCTGGCTCACTATTTATTTTCAAGAAAGTTATCCAATAAACCTACACTGCTAATTTCTTTCACATTGCCCTTTTAAAAATGTACCTGTAATAGTTCTGGTATGTAACCCCAAAGAGAAGAAGCTTTAGTGCTTCTGTAAAGTATCACTAGTCACCTTCCTAAAGATACTTATATGCTGCACTTGCTTTTGGGGAGAGAATTCAGTTGGAGATTTTATCACCTCAAAATAATAAAAGTATTCTTTAAAAAGGAAATAGAAAATATAGTAATAGCTCTAGTTTCATCAAACATTTTTCTTTGTCAGTCATAATTTTCTAAAATATCAGAGTATTTTCTATTCTGGACTTTATTGTTGACATGCCCTAACAGTAGCTTCACATTGTGGAATAATCCATGTTTAAATTATAGTTTAACATGATGTCATGAATAGGATGTGATTATCATGGTTCAGACATGTTAAGCAAAATAAACCACCTAATGGCTGAGTGGTGTAGTGTGCAAACAAGGCATCTCACTAAGTGAAGCTTTTTTGATAAGAAGCATAGAAAATTTACAGCGTATATACTCTTTTTATCTTTACCTGCCACAATTATTTTTATAGGCTTTGTTGATTTAATAGAATCCTATAATGAAAGCTAATAGGTATAATTCAGTATAAATACTAGATTAGCACAGAGGGATTGGAGCAGAGAAGACAGCATTTGTAAGATTGTGACTCACACACTATTTAATATTGACATATAAACCTGGTTTCCTTCAGAGTTTTGGACTGTATCCCACACATTTCCCAAATGTTATTGCCAATTGTGAGGGATTACGGGAACTATGCTCCATAATATTTAAAGGTATTTAGACTAGGAAAGGCTGTTGTATAACATACAAAAATCTTACAAATAAAATGATAAATTGCATTTGTTTATGTAACGAAGTACTTTCACTTACCTATTTTGGAAAGAGGAGAGAGAAAGAAAACTAAGGGATGGGGTGAGCAGAGGAGGAAAGTAATATAACCCAATGCAAGGTGTGTGAATATTTAATGAAAACTGAACAATCTTGCCAAAGAGGCAATGAAAAAGTTGTTTGAGGCTGGAGGCAGAGTTGTTATTTTGTTAGTCAGTCCTACTTATGTAAAAAGGCCAGAAACCCTGAGTATTAACACCTAGGGCCAAGAACAGATTACCATATTATAATACAATACAATACACTACATCTCCTTATATTCCCATTATAAATTTCCCAATTTGCTATCTTTCAAATATGCTGACATATTAGTGTCTGACAAATATGCTGACCCATCACCCGTAAACACTAGGGCATTAAGAGTCAAATTTGGCTAAAATATAAAAATCCAAACCAATCCAATTAAAACAAAACAAACAAAAAACCCCAAATGCATCTGCAAATGATCCAAGGCAACAATTGCAAATTTTATCAATTTTTATCATTTGTATTGTTGTCCAAGCAGAAAGTTGCCGAGTCCTTATTAAAGGCTTCAGGTTGTTACTTAAGATATTGTTTATCCATTAACTCTCCCCTCAACAAAACATTATTTCTGCAGCAAAACCACTATTGAAATCATATGAAAGTAAACATGTAACAAAGCTTTGTAATGTTGCAAAATTCTATTGCCAAATTACATGGTGTCCAATTAATAAAAATGTCAGAAGAGCAGAGCAAAAGCACAAGCTCAGAAATTCTCAAACAGAATAAGTTAGAATGAAGGGCTTTTGTAAACATAAGAAATATCATTTTTTTAAAAAAAATGAACATCAACCACCCACAATCGTATTTAACTTATTTATCCCACCAAATGAAAAAAGTAGTATTTTAAAGAGTCAGAAGGTAAAGGACAACACCCCTTCATGAAATAATGTATTCCATCACAATAACTCACCACTCCAAACTTCTTGAAGTATTCCCTGAGCTCCGTTTCGCCACAGTTGTGAGGGATCCCACCAACAAAAATTTTATGGGACTTGCTATCACTCCTGGATCCTTTCTACCAACAGAAAAGGGAGAGTTGTACTGAAAGTAGGATTTCTCTATTTTAAAAAAAAAGTTATGTATTTCCTGACATGTGGAAGTTGGCAAGAATATTTCATCTCATGCTGGTGGAGCTGACAGCTCTAAAATATTTAAAATTGATTGAATGAATGAATGAATGAATGAATGAATGAATAAATAAATAAATAAATAAATAAATAAATAAATAAATAAATGTGTAAAGTATTACCTTGCTTACCCTCAAGGGATTTGAACTGAAATTTACCACATATAATACATAGAACAAAAAAAGACAGGGAAGGAAAGAACTCAGCTATAATAGCTTATGCATAAGAAAGCAGTCACGGAAAATACTAGAAAAAGGTCAAGAAAAGAAAGGGCAAGCAGGGATTTGTAGGACTTCAGTGCTGTAAAAACAACAGCAACATAACTGGGAGAAAAAAAGAAGGATGAAACCAATGATTTGAAGGAGAACAAAGAAGCCTTAAGGGAGGCAAGAAGTATGATTCAGAAACGCTTTGAACTTTGAGGCGGGTGGCTAATAAAAAAAATGATTCAAGTTGGAGAACATTTAAACACCTACAGTTCATTTATCCTGCCTTACTTGAGTTACCCTCTCTGCCTTCACAACTCTTCATGATATGGACCCAATCTAACTAAAGTAAATTCTCCTATGTTGGTCCTCTGAGGATATCATCAACTTTACCAAACAAATTTTTGCAAACTAGTATCAGTGGCAAATTCTATTATGGATTGGTAGGTCAAATGGAAGCCCAATAGGTTATATAACCTAAAGGCAGCAGGCAGGAAGTTAAGAAATTTTTATTCAAGAATTTTTTTTTGTCAGTGCATCGCCTGGTTTGTAATATTCATTCATTTTTGCTGGAATCAACCACAGTAACAGTTGTAACCAATAGTAACTACTGATCCAACTGTATTTTTCTATGAGTTTTCTACTTTTGTTTTGAGCAACAGTTTAGAATAATATCTGAATGGGAGATTTCACACCTACCTGATATTAAACCTCACAAAGTTGAATGAGAACATGCATCCACCAAATGCAGTTGAAATTTCAGATTTCGTTTTTTAGAATCTGTTGGAAACCCTGTGAGTTACTTTTCAGCAAAATGTGACATTTCATCAGCTAGGTTTACTCCTGAAAATTCAATTTATTTTTAGTTGGCACCTCTGCTTTGATAGGCTGCTTACAACGAAGTCTCTTGGTCTTGGGAGACAACTACCACATTTCAATGAAGACACCAAAAAGAAGAAGAATTCATGAATATGAAGCAACATGAAGACACTTCCTTACCCATCCTTCCTTTGGTCGTGTTCTCTCAGGCTGCATTCCTCGAGGGGTACAGGGTTTGGGATCAATCTGTAGAATGAGGGCAAAAGTGAAGAGGGCTTACTGGTACCAGCATTTGAGAAAATAAGATAGCATATTAATTCCTGCCACCTCACTTTCAAGACAGTGGAATCAAATTACATATTAAGACGTTCATATGATAAAATAATGGAAAGCACATGAGTCAGCAGTGGTAGAGGCATGTGCAACTCAGCAAAGTTATATTATTCTCCTAGAGAAAACTATAGAAATATGACACAAAAAAGAACCCTGAATTAAAGGAAGGCTTTATTAAAAATAATCTGTTAAAATGTCGCCTTGGAAAGGTCACATGCCAGAGGAAAGTAGGAAAAGCTGGAGGTGACCAAGTAGAGATTAAATTATAAACCAAAAGAAAGTTTCTCTTTTTAGAAGCTATTGGGCCTGAAATGTTATATGGCAATGTAGTACACAATCACTGTTGAGGTTTAGTAACATCAGTGGATCCAAACTCTACCATTGTATTTACTTTGATGATGGCTAACCCAGGAATTTAGTTTGTTGCAGTAACTCCCAAAATAAGGAGGGAAAGGACAATAATTGTAGTAATAAAGAAGTGATTTCTTATATACACTTATTAAACCAATTTATATGACTGCCCAGGTGATGAAAGCAACTCTGGGCACCAATAGCACATCAAGACAATAAAAATGTTAGCAAATAATAAAAAACTACAGTGGTCACCAAGGAGAAACTCAAATAAAACTATCAACAAAAAACTCTCCATCTAATGTCCCAACCTCAGGACCTGGAGCAGATTTTATTCAAATAGTAGGGTGGCATGTAAAATAAAGCTGAAGTCTAGTAGGTCCTAGTCTCCAGTAGAGTCAGGATTCAGCAAAGACATTATCGCTCAAAAGGCATTATTTAATCACATTCATTTTAAGAGTCAATTGGACATGCAGTTGTATTCCTGCACTCAAGTGGAATAACTTACATTTCGGCCATCTAACGTATGGGGTCTGCTGGCCAGGACAGTTCCCACACAGTTGGGATCTTTGAACTTGACAAATCCAAATCCTCTTGACTGATTTGTAGTCTTATCTTTCATTATTACACAGTCGACAACTTCCCCATACTGGGAAAAATAGCTACGGAGAGTTTCTGTTAAAGAAAAAACACGCTTTGTTGAGATCAGTCTGTCAAAAATAGAATTTGGACCAATATGGAAATAAATGCATCCCGGGTAGTTTGCAATTTTACAGGAGGATATTTTACAGGTGCAAGTGAAGACATACTTCTGGAGATGCAAAATACAGTATGTGTCCCTCTGGTACTCCTTTGTAGTTCCAGAGCCCTCCCCAGTGTTGGACCAAATATTCTCCTTTTTCTTCTCCCACTCCCCATCTTGAAAGCTAAAAATGCCTTTGCAAATTTTAACCTTCCTGTCAAGTATCATTCAGAGTATGGTGTTCAACACACTGCAATAAGCCCAGAATGACTCGAGTCAACCAGTTATAAGCCCCTTCTCTTTAGGACAAAGAGAGCAACATATAAAATAGTATTACCTTGAAATGGGTTTCCAATCACTCGGGTTTAGAGAGGTAGTGGAGCTCTGTTCAGAATAACAAGGTCAACTGAAGGGGGGATATGATGGTGGTGGTCAATGGGCCAATATACACAAGCAGGATTTTAAAGATCAAGGGAAATTTCTGAAGATTTCTGTCTGAGCCCTAGGAAGACCAGCCTACCTATCACTTCTTTCTGTACCTTAAAGGAGAACAGAGGATGCAGAACCATTAATGAATGGATTTGGGGGGTTGTGCCATTCAAAAAGAAACCACAAAAGGCTGAAGACAAGTCCTTCTTGGGATCTTGTACGGTGCAGTCCTGCTTTCAACTGGGAGAAACTCATACTTTTGATTATGAGATAGTTTAAGTTAAGATGTTCAGGACCAATCTAAGAGGCAGATCAATTTACCTTGTGTGGTGCTCCAATCTAGGCCTCCTACAAATAGTTTCCTGAAATTCAAAGAATAAGTTAGTTAATTATTTCCCATTCCAAACATAAAAGATTCTCAACAGCAAAGCACTTTCAGTACTCATTATCCCAAAAGACTGCCTGAGTGGTTTGTAACAATCAGCAGGATGCTAACTGTTGCTCTTAGATTAAATGGCTTTTCTGTTGTGATGCTTGTCTTCTGGAATAATATCTCCCCAGAGTTTCATTCTGCTTTCACCTTAATGATGTTTCAAAAGTCGTTGAAAACCTGGGTGTTTTCCCAGGCAGTCACTGAACCTTTATAGGGTTTTTGGGGTTGTTTTGCTGTTTATTGTTTATTTTTCTTGCTTTTAAAGTGTAAATCACCCAGAGCCATTTGGAGTTAGGCAGCCCCTAAATTACAAACAAACAAGCAAGCAAAATTTCTTTTTAAAAAATAGCTAACAAAGAAAAAGAAAAAAGGCAGTAGGAGAAAAAAACCGATTTGGGCACCTGTTCTAAAAGTTACAACTGTATGATAAATGAACAGCAGTTTATATACTTTACAGATCCTGAAGTCATTGGCAAGGGAAAAGTTCTTTTCTAAATTTATTTATATTATGAAACATTTTTTTTTTAAAATATGGTAAGCCAGCAAACATGCATGTAAGTACTGCAGCCAACAGCTGACATAAGATTTCATTGATAAAATATAGCAAATATGAAATAATACATTTTGAGTTAATAGACACTACAAAGAATTCACTCTGAGTTAGATATTTTTATTTCCATTTTACAGATTCCACCCCTCCCCCCAAAAGGTAGCAATTGGTCATTTCAACCAAAAAACTCTCAGCTAGGCTGAAGTTTGATCTCTTACTAATATTGTCAGTGAATGTTTTGAAAAACCATTTTGGCGAACTAAATGTTTTGCTGTAAGTGTTTCATAAAGCATCTGAGCTTTGGGACTTGAACCATATCCAGAAGATTGTCCAGTAACATGTCATTTACCAGCAACCTACTTGCATGTTTATCTTTGGATTTCTTAAATACTGAGGGAGGATTCCACAATTTTTGTAGCATTCAAAACACCTGCACAAAACAAATATCTAAATCCCAGTTAAAGAACACCCTCTTTGCATGTTTTCAAAAACTCCCTCTTAACTCCTCAACCTGCTGCTCTCTCTTCATGTTACTTTTGAAATTTCTTCTACCCTCATGGGATGAATGAAGAGAATGGTAGTTCTGGAGAATCCCAGATGGTGAAAGTCAGTTCTTTACATATTCTATTGCATTAAAACCTCAGTTGCACAGTAACACAACAGTGTAACTTGAGCACTGCTGACATATGATCATTGTAACACAAAAGCTGTGACTCAGTATGGTTACTATACCAATGGAACAATTACAGGCAATTAACAGCAGCCATTCACTACATCAACAACATGCCACAGGGGGCAATTATCTTCTTATGCAATTTCCCTCTCTGCTACCTTGTTAGAAATGCATTGTTCATCCTCCTAGTGTTTTCATAAATATACACAATTTTATTTACTATGATGTGAAGAAGCTTCTTCAATAAGAAAATTACATTTTGCTTCAAACCTGAAAGTTCTGCCAAACTATTTCAGATGAAACCTGGCTAACTTGAAACAAAAACCAAAATAATGTTGATAGTTCAGAAGACATAAAAATTTAGAGGAGTCCCAGAGTGATTTTAAGGTACAAGCACGGCAAAGCTGATATTCATTGCCCTCTCCTCCTCCCTCCACAGTTGTCTACCCACCCCATCTTCTCAGAATCTTCTCTCTTCTGCTTCCCCTCAACCACTGATAACCCAGCACAGCCCCATATCTGCCCCACAATTTTGCCTCACACCCCATTCCTCCCCGCTGATCCCTTACTTGTCCCTGCTGCCTGTTCCCTTCCCTCTCTTGTAGTAACTCCTCCATATGGAAGGAGAAATTACTTTTACAGGTAGTCCCCAACTTACCTTATGACCACAACTGAGCAAGAGAATTGTTAGTCTTGCCCCATTTTATAACTTTTCTTGCCTCAGCTGTTAAGTGAATTACTGCAGTTGTTAATAACATGGTTGTTAAGTGAATCTGGCAAAAGGCGATTAAACGATCCCGGGACATCGCAACTATAATAAATATGAGTCAGTTGCCAAGCATCTAAATTTTGATCACGTGACCATGGGGATCCTGCAATGGTTGTGTGAATGGTCATAAGTCAATTTTTTCAGTACTACTGTAACTTCAAACGGTCACTAAATGAACTGTTGATGGCAGCTGATTAAAGCTGCTAAAGGAAGACATGGGCCCTACTGACCAAGTTCACAAAACATTTACAATGGGAATGTCTGAAGATTCTCAATCATCCAGTCACAGTTGTCCCAAAGGTGCTTTTTCAAAAGCCAACTGGACTTTCTTTCGTTTTTCCTTGAAAACGTTTTTCTTCTCATCCAAGAAACTTCTTCAGTTCTGAACTGAAGAAGGTTCTTGGATGTGAAGGAAACAAAGAAAGTCCAGTTGCTTTTTGAAAAAGCACCTCTGGGATTTACAATGGGAAGTTAAGGACAGCAAGCCCAATCCTGTTCACTGCTGAAATCCAAACTATGAAATGGCAGACAGATAGTTTCTAGCCTCTGCTTCAACATGTCCTATAAAGTAAGCTCATCACCACCCTTGGTAACCTTGGTTTTGGTTCCACTCTCAAACCATACATTCAATGTTGGGGGAAAAACAATATTTCCATCTGTTTATTGCAATTTATGACTATTACAGGTAGTCCTTGTCTTACAAAAGTTCACTTGGCAACCATTCAAAGTTACAAAAGCACTGCACTGAAAACATTGAGCTTTGCCTATTTTTCACACTTACAACTGTTGCAGCATACACATGGTCATGTGATCAAAATTCAGGCACTTGGCAACTGGAATGTATGAATGATGGTTGCAGTCTCACAGGGTCAGGTGGTCACCCTTTGTGACCTTCTGACAACCAAAGTCAATGGGGAATAAATAAATGCCAGCTTTTGTTTCCCCTCAAAAAATCCTCTCCCATGTAGTCCCATTAATATATTGGCACAACTGGTGAAAACAAGGCTGCACCCTTTTTAAATAAATATTTTTTATCCCTTTATTATTTTGTATATAACTCAAGGTGGTGAACACATTTAATTCTCCCTTCCTCCTCCTATTTTCCACACAACCACCACCCTGTCAGGTGAACTGGGCTAAGAGAGAATGACTGGCCCAAAGTCACCCAGCTGGATTTCATGCCTAAAGCGGGACTAGAACTCACAGTCCTCATTTCCAAACTGATAAAGCCTCAACCACCAGAATAAACTGGCTCTCATTTTAGAATTCAACTAAAGGAAGTTAGGAGAGCTTAGTCACTATATAATTTAGAATTTGCCAGCTAGGCTTTGGACATCAGAGATACAATTTTTTTTCTTGGACAAAGAGGCAATCTGTCTCCCTAAATGAAATTGCCTTTCAATTATCTTCCATACCATAAAAATAAAATCCAAGCAGGAGCCCTATACCTTTTTTTCTGTAATGACCTCTGAAAATATGCTGAAATCCAAGAGTTTAAGGAGGCATTAAGAAACTAATTTAGCTAGGCTGACTGTATTGATTTTAATTAGAAAGCTGGGTGTTGCCTTCCCTTGTGTTTCCACACATTTGCCTTTTCCCAATAAACCTCTTTATATAACTGGAGATTTGGCTTCAATATGTAATAAGCCATTTTTAATTGAAATCTTCCCTCTATGCAAGTCAGCAGGGTTATGCAGTCTTCCTTTGTGCTTCGGAATTGGCAATAGGTTTCTTGAATTATGAATTTCTGAGCACTGGGGATAAAGATCTTAAGACACCTATGTTTCCTTAGGAGTAGAGGGACAAATCCTTCATAGGTGAGGTAAGAACTTTCTATCTGGACAGTTTAGGACAGTGGCAGGAGATACAGTCTGATTTGAGGTTGTCTGTTAAAGGTAGTCCTCAACTTACAACAGTTCCATTTAATGACCATTGAAAGTTACAATGGGACATGAAAAAGGGACTTATGACCATTTTTCACACTTATGACCATTTGGTCATGTGATCAAAATTCAGATGCTTGGCAACTGGCTCATGCTTATGACTACTGCTGTGTCCTGGGGTCATATGATTCCCTTTTGCGACCTTCCTGCCAACAAAGTCAATGGGGAATCCAGATTCATTTAACAATCATGTTACTACCTTAACAAATGCAATGATTCACTTAATAACTGTGGCAAGAAAAGTGGTAAAATGGAGCAAAACTCACTTTACAATTGTTTCACTTAGCAACCTAAATTTTGGCTCAATTGTGGTTGTAACTCGAGGACTACCTGTATAAGTATTTTATGCTATCAGCTTCTAGGTAGCTATCACATAGAAAACCCTTTATGCCTAGGAACTGGCTATCTGAGAGGCTGCCTTTCTCCTACTGTCTCTGCCCATAAGATCCAACAGAATGGGTTTGCTTCAGATCCCACCTATTTAGCAATACCACCTGATGGAATCTAGGAAGAATACCTTCTCTGTCATGGTACCTGACAGAATGAAAGGAATGGTGTCCCCTGGGGGTTTGAAAAATCACAGCCCTGCTATTCTTCAAATGAGTCTTCAACACCTGCCTTTTCCCTCAGGTTTTGAGTTAGATGCTAATCTATGTCCACCTGATCAGAATTATATTTGATATGTTTGTAGTATGAATGTACTCCCTAGCTATGATTATCTTTTTTAAAAATTGGTTTAACCTTTCAGGTTTTGCTATATTAATGTGTATGTTGCTCAGAACAGCTGTATGTTGTGTGGCAGTATCCCTTTAAAATATAAATAAAGCTTTTACTGAGGAAGCTTTGGAAGAAGGAATCTGCTAGTGATGTTTTAATATAAACTGCTCCCACTTTGTGACAATCAATTATCCACTTCACAAAGGAAACTGAGCCAAAAGAGAAGCTAAGTTGTTCTGCTTCTTTTGTCATTTGTTTTCATGCAATACTGCCACACAACACAGATTATATTTCTCTAAACTATAGTTTGCATACTATAATGGCTGGGTCCACAAAACATCCTAAGCAAAACAACATCAGGATGGCTTTGATACAGTAGCCTTATGAAAACAAAGGAAGAAATAGTAGACAAATTTATTTTAAAGTTATCACTCCCTCTGAAGGATAGCTTGGCTTCCTAAATGCAGTATTTGCCCATCACTGTTGCTATGTGTTCTCTGAACACGAAAACTGCAATTAGCAGTAACATTTGGGGGGAGGGGGAGAGATAACAGCATCCAGTTATCAATCTGCACAAATGGCATTTTTCATTGATCACTTTTAGCTGGGCAGCTTTATTTATTTACAATAATAGTACAAGAAATCAATCTTGTGGATATTATTTACACATGGATGGGCAAGCTACGTTGTAGAGGTTTGACCCAACTTTGCACACTCTCTCTCTCTCACACACACACACACACAAATAAGTAGAGCACAAATAGTGTAAGGTCTTGAATATGACCATTCACACCTCACTTATCTTTAAAAAAAATGCACAGTATCAATGTACTGTGGTACAAGTGCCACAAGTATATGTGGCAGAGAAGATCAATGTTGCTCAATCTTGGCAGCTTCCTGAAGTGTGGCCTTCTGTACCCAGAATTTTCCAGCCATTATGCTCCTTCTTGTGAATTCTGGGAGTTGGAAGTCCATACAACTTAAAGTTGCTAAGGTTGTAAAAGGGTATACTAGAAGATCTCCAAGATTCTTTCCATTCTAGGATTCAATGGACTCTGAAAAGATGATGGCTAGCTTATTGTTACCTCCTCCAAAAATTTGAATGCTAGAACTACAAAGATAGATTTGTGAGGCATTTTGAGAATGAAATCATTGATCTTCATGCTAACCTGACTTCAGTTCTTTTTACAGTTTGCCATAAAATGTCCTGTGCACTATCTAGTTTAAATCTGCGGGATCACTTTCAGTTCAAGAAATCCAAAGAAGGACATTTGTAGCTCTCTGGCCTATCATCAGAGCTCATTTGTACTTGCCAAAAACGAAGGACCTGGTAAATCCAGAAAATAGATACATGGGTACATGATGGAATGGTACCATTGATCTTAAAGAAGGCAATGTTCTATTTGCTCCTGAAGAAGGCTTCCTCAGTTGCATGGTGCCAACTATTCCTCTATTAACAATGCCCCTTAAACAAAGTCTTTAAGAGAGTGCTGTCTGTGCAGCTGCAGATGTACTTGGATATGCTGAACTTTTCAGTCTAGGCTTTGGTTCACACTGCCCTGATCATCACAACGGATATCCCCTTAAGGAAGTGCCATTCTTTTGAAAGTACTTGATCTTTCTGCAACCTTTCATACTGCCACCCAGGGCTCCTTCTGGTCAATTATGTAAATTAAGAGGAACTCTTCTGATCTTACTTGCAGGGACGATATCAGAAAGTAGTACAGGTAGTCCTCAACTTACAACCACAATTAAGCCCAATATTTCCATCGCCAACTGAGACATTTGTTAAGTGAGCTTTGACCCATTTTATGACTTTTCTTTCCACACTTGTCAATGGAATCACTGGCTTTGTTAGGTTAGTAACCTGGCTGTTAAAAGAATCTGGCTTCCCCAATGACTTTGATTGTTAAAAGGTTGCAAAAGATGATCACATGACCCTGGGATAATACAAAAGTAATAAATATGAATCAGTTGCCAAGCGTCTGTATTTTGATCATGTGACTATGGGGGTGATGCCATGGTTGTAGGTCACTTTTTTCAGTGCCATTGTCATTTTGAATGGTCACTAAATGAACTGTTGTAAATCAAGGACTGCCTGTATCAAATGAGCACACTACCATGTGGACTGGCAGCTGCAATACAAGACAGTAAAAGGCATTATTTTACCTTCAGTATTATTGAAATATACATGAAGATACTGGGAATAGTGAGCAGGTATTGTGGAGCAGGATGTCATTAACATGCCAAAGATTATTATATTTTTCCACAACATCTGAATCACCACTTCTCCACAAAAACTGGAAATAGGCGTTGGTATAATCACCTGAGAACGCCCTTTCTATCTACGCTGCAAGAGAGTCCAGGATGGGTTAGACGTCATAGTGTGATATAGTGTGATGTCATAGTGTGACATCATAGAGCTGCCACTATATAAAAAGCCAGCCCCTAGCTGGCTCCCCAGCTTTAGGGGAAGATACTTGATAGACGTAGAGTGTCTATGGAAGCAAAAAAAAAACCCAATTAGAAACAACACCCCCCCACACCCCACCAGAACCGGACGTAGCAAGGGTGGGGCTGGACTCTTTTGCAGCATAGATAGAAAGGGCGCTCTCAGGTAATTATACCAATGCCCATTCTCATCCATGCTGCGCCAAGAGTCCAGGATAGGACATACCAAAGCCTGCATGTCCACGGGAGAGTCATCGTCCATTCTGCTTACTCAAATTGCAGGACAACTCTCTGGAGCACCCGTCTGCCGACCGCTGCATCCGCTGAGGCAAATGAGTCCAGAGGATAGTGACAGATAAAGGGTGACGGAAATGCCCAGGTAGCCGCCCTGCAGATCTCTTCAAGAGATGCCTGAGTGGCCCAGGCGGCAGAGGTCGCTGCGCTTCTGGTGGAGTGAGCCATTAGGTTCTTGGGCACCAAAAGGGACAAGGTCTGGTAGGCATTGGAAATACATGCCCTGATCCATCTACTTAGAGTAGGAGAAGAGGCCTTGCTCCCCAAGGAGTTTGGAGAGAAGGAAACGAACATAGCCTCAGTTTTTCGAAACGCAGCAGTACGTTTGATATAGATACATAGGGCTCTCCTTACATCCAACGTATGCCACTTACGCTCCAACTCATGGTGTGGCTGAGGGAAGAAATCTGGTAACACAATGTCTTGAGCATGATGGAACCAGGTATTAATTTTGGGGACAAAAGTAGGATCTAAACGTAGAACGACCCTGTTCTCATGAAAGGTACAGAGATCCTGTCTGACTGAGAGTGCCGCCAGTTCTGACACTCTCCTGGCTGATGTAATAGCCACTAGAAAAACCACCTTAAGGGTCATGAATTGAAGTGACACCAATCTGAGGGGTTCAAACAGAGGCCCCTTAAGGGCCTGCAACACCTTAAGAAGCTCTCACGTGGGGTACCTATGAACAACCGGGGGATGGACGTTGGAAGCCCCTTTTAAAAACCTACGAACTGATGGATGATGGGACAGGGAAGAAGAGTTTTCCCAGGACAGCACGGATGATAGGGCCACCACCTGGCAGCGGAGGGTGTTAGGCAAGAGCCCTTTATCTAACCCATCCTGAAGGAATAGTAACACATCAGCTACAGATGCTGAGGTGGTATCACGGTTTTCCTTCAAGCACCAAGTGCAGAAAACCTTCCAGGTGGCATCATAAATGTAAATCGTTGAAAGTTTATGGGAAGCCTGGATGGTGTGGATCACCCTACCAGGAAGGCTAGAGTCCCTCAGATGTTGCCACTCAAGCACCACAGTCAAGCGGAACCACTGAGGGTCCGGATGAATCAAAGCTCCCTGATGGAGGGAGATCCTATTGGCCGGGATCCTCCACGGTTGGGCTACAGATAGGTTCACCAGATCGGCAAACCAAGGTCTCCTGGGCCAATGTGGTACCAGGAGAATCAGCTCCGTCTTTTCCTCCAACATCTTCTGAATGACCGCTGGAATGATAGGAAGAGGGGGAAAGGCGTAGAGGAGACCTGGGGGCCATCTGCTCCAAAGTGCATTGGTCCCCTCCGCTCCCTGAAAAGGAAATCTGGTGAAAAATCTGCTTAACTGAGCATTTAGGAGAATGGTGAAAAGGTCTACTGCTGGTGCTCCGAACCTGAGAGAAAAATCCCTGAACAGGGAAGGTAGAGACTCCACTATGAATGGTCGACCTTGCTCCGACTCAGCCAGTTGGTCTGGGTGTTGTCAACCCCTGAGATGTGATCCGCCCTGATGGAGAAAAGATGCCTCTCCGGGCACCGCCCCAGGCATTCGGCTTCCCTCATCAGGGCCCTGGACCTTGTCCCCCCGTCGGTTGATATGTGCCTTTGCGGCCACATTGTCCATCATCACCAACACGTGGGACCTGCAACCCTGGTCCAGAAATGTTTCAGTGCCAGGAAGATATTCCTGAGCTCTAGCCAATTTATGGGGCAGGTCCTGTCTACCTGAGATCAACTCCCTTAGGCTATCTTGCTGGCCAGATGAGCCCCCCAACCCTGAAGACTGGCATCCGTGGTGAGCGGGATTCTGCCTGGTTCTTTGAAAGGATGTCCCTTCCAGACTGCCGGAGATTGCCACCACCTGAATAAGTGAAGGATATGTGGTGGAACCTGAACCCTGGAGGACGTGTGGCTGGTTCCTGCTCGCTGAAATGGCAGCAGGAACTATTGAAGAGCTTGAGAATGGAGCCATGCCCATGGGATGATGCCAATGCAGGAAATCATTTTCCTGAGGAGTTTGGACAGATGGGACAAGGGGACTGTGTGCTGCCGTTGAATCTGAAGGATGATTTCGTTGAGGCTTTCCCCATGATCTGGGGAGAGAAACACCTCGCAGAGGGACCTATCGATGATTGCGTCCAGATGAAGTAGCCTGGTCGTGGGAGCAAGATGGCTTTTCTTGAAGTTGATGGAAAACCCGTGTTCCTGTAGGAACTGCAATGTAGTGTGGAGGTCTTGATATGCAGAGTGGATCGATGTCAACTGGATCAAGTGGTTGTCCAGGTAACATTGAATCCTCATTGGAACTGCCCGAAGCGAAGCCACCAATGCCGCCAACACCTTGGTAAAGACTCTGGGGGCCGACGAGAGCCCGAAAGGAAGGGCTCAGTACTGGAAATGCTTGTTCTGGTAACAGAAACGAAGAAACTGGTGGTGATGGGGCCAGATGGGAGTATGGAGGTAAGCCTCCGTGAGGTCTATGGAAGAGAGGAGGTCGCTCTCCCAAACGCTCTCTAGGATCGAATGCAAGGTCTGCATCTTAAAACTACTGTATGAGATGAACCTGTTCAAAAACTTGAGCTCAAGAATGGCTTGCCACCTCCCCGATATCTTTGGGATCACAAAGAGCCAAGAGTAGAAACCTAGCCCTCATTGATCCGCTGGAACTGGTTGTATGGTCCTTATGTCCACGAGATGTTGGATGGCTGATTCCATAAGGGCCCGTTTGAACTATCCTGAAAAATAGGGCAGCCCACAAAAAAACTTGGGGGTGGTGAGAGGAAGTCCAGCTGAAGACTTGACCTCACCATCCTGAGCACCCAGGCAGCTGATGTTGACTCCTCCCATCTGGAGGCGAAGAAGGCCAAATGACCTCCGATAGGGGGGAGAATGGGCATTCACTTGGAGCATGGGAAGGAACGACCTCCTCCTTGAAAGGGCCGTTTACCCGAATTCTGTTGTTGTCTGTCTGCCACCTCTGGTCGTTGCTCTTGGCATGGAGGGAATGCTCTCTAGTTTCGGGAGCAGCGAGTGTTGGACTCAGCCTGGAAGGAAGAGGGACCGAAATACGGAGCTGGACAATAATCCACCCTCTTTCCTGTTGAAGAAAGAACCTTTCTCTTGTCCCTGGTTTCAACCAGGTATGATTCCGGGAGTCACCGAAGAGCTTTTCTCCAGCACATGGAGCCGATGCCAACTTCCACTTTCGGCAGGAGTCAGACTGCCAATTTCGCAGTCACAGGAGCCGCCTCGCTGCCACCGAGGCGGCCATGGCCCTTGAGGCGAACTTGGCCTATGGCCACCCTGGATGATCTGACCTTGAGGGGGACCCCAAGGAGCCTGCTTAAAATTGGGCCCAGATCTGCTCAAATCCTGAAGACAGAACTCTTCACATGAGTTATGGCCGATTGCTTCAAAAATGGCCGCTCGCACGTGCGCTGGTCCCAGGAGAATGGCCACCTAGCCTCAATTGCTCTTTAGGCTTCCGCGAGCCCTGAGCGGAGAAAACCAGCAAATGGCTACGTTGGGCAAAACAGCTGAGAGGCGCTGAAAAAAAACATTCCAACTCACTGAGGAGCAGCAGCCCGATCACGATAGGGAAGGCTGCGTGGGAGGTTCCCTGAGCGCTCCTCGTACTTACACCCTCTTGAGGGCAGCGCCGAATCTTTGACGCTGCAGGACAGCAGGTCTCCGCTCTCCTCGTGGCACAGCTCCGCCGGAGCCCCGGGAGTTATGCAAAAAGGGATTTTCTTCCTTCCTTCCTAGCTATCTTCTGTTGTGAACATTCTGACTGCTTCCAAAGACACTAGCTCAATAGACAAGGAGCTGAATCAAAGCTGGGGAGCCAGCTAGGGGCCGGCTTTTTATAAAGTGGCAGACTCAGCTCTATGACATCACAGGGAGGAGTCTAACCCATCCTGGACTCTCGGCCGCAGTGTGGATGAGAACATTACAATCTTTCATGATATACCGTAATAGAATCCATTCTACAAAACCGCCCAATATACACAGCCCCTAAATCTTAATGTAACAGCAGACTGTCTGTTCTTGTGCTAAAAATACATCTTTTCAAACACTGGTTTGAGATTTGACCCCTTATGACTGAAATTCTGTGCAAATAGAAATTGCACTCCTTTAATGTAGACATTTGCTCCATTATAGATGGTACTTGTGAGACTTAAGATTTCTTATATACAGCAATTGGCCCAATACAGAGAAGTCAAAATAGTTACAGATTAAATGTATCAGGCCAGATCTAGAGAACATCAGGTTCACATCCATATTTATCTATGAAGTTGAGATATTTCTAGGATATCAACTCAGCCTAGTCTAAGATAAAAGATTGTTGGTGTACATCACAGGTGGTATTCAGCAGGTTCTGACCAGTTCTGGAGAACTGGTAGTGGAAATTTTGAGTAGTTCGGAGAACCAACAAATACCACCTCTGACTGTAGATTTTACAATATCCTTCCCCTGCCACACCCACCAAGCCACGCCCACAGAACCGGTAGTAAAAAAATTTGAATCCCACCACTGGTGTACATAACAGGAGATGGGTGTGTGTGTGTGTGTAACACAACAATTCACCATATTCCTTGGGAGGAAATGAAGGATAAGCTTGTGATAAATAACTATTGGGAAAAGCATATATAAACCATGAAATCAACATAGTTTTCATCTCTTCATCATGATTTCTTTGTGAGTTGGGCAAAGAAATAAAAAGTGCCATATATTTAGATCTGTAGAGTTAACAGAGGTAATGGTAGTGCATGCATGGCAACTAAGAGCAAGGACTTGCTAGTGTGCCTGGAGTGATAAAAAGCCTTCACAGAAAAGTTTTTTGAAAGTCCTGAGAAATTTTATTCCACTCAAAGATAGTCTATTGCCATTATAAATTACTTACACTCTCCCAACAAAATGTATGTGATTCTTTTATTGACTTTCTTCAGAATGTCTATTTTACTTAATAAAATAAATCATTGTTATTTATATTCAGCATCAAATGCTAACAGTGTATTATCTAATAGGGTTGGGGTTATTTCTTTCTCTTTATAGGAAATTCCTATAAAGAACAAACTGCAGGCCTACAGACATCAAACTGTCTTGGGCCTTCCAGCAGGGAGGGAAATACATTATGGATTTATTTTCCAAGTACAATATGCTAAGGAAAAACAAAAGTTTCACATTTGTTCCTCGCTTTCTTTGCAGAACAGCAGTAAATCAGTTTCTCCATGGACTGCCACTTAAATTAATCAACACAATATTGCAAAACAGGAGGGGGGTTTAGGTCATCATAGTGTTATGATTACTATCTCTATTCTAAAGGGTGGAGCACAACAAAATGTCCTTTTGTATTATACCCGTTTTCAATAGTTTTAGCTTCAAAGAGAGAGGATATAGTGTTTTGGGACTGGATCAACTGGTAAAAGGTGAACAGGATTTGATAATGTGATTTTTACTCCAAACGCATCCTTTTTTACCTGCCCAACCCACATGTGACCAAAACTTTCCAAACTTTTTTTTTACACCCCCCCCCCAAAAAAAAGTTTATTTAAAGAATAACTATCATGTTTCAAAACCAACAGGGCTTCCTGAGATACAACAGCTGTGGGTTTGTATACAGTGAACTCAAGTGTAACAAACAGTGACTTTTCAGTTCATCTTTCTCCCTTGCAGCTTCCCCCAGATCTGTTCCAGAAAACCCTCTTCCTCTCCTCACAGATTTCAGGGAGTCATGGAACTGCTGGGAGAGTCAAATCCTTTAGCAATGAATGGCATTCTAAATCTTTTTCAAGTATACAAATGAAAAGAAAACCAGGATATTACTAATGTTTCAACAAGAAAAAGTTGAATTCACAGCAGGATCACTGCAATATGATCTATTTGGGGCTACCCTTGAAGACCATCCCAAAGTTAGAATGGCATGCAGTGATGGGCGCTCATATACCTTTTGCGCAAACTGAACTGGCTCCCAGTTTCTGGGTGCAATTCAAGGTGGTGGTTATTACTTTTAAACCCCAAATGGCACAAGAGTTATTTGCAGGTAGCCTCTCCCGAAGAACATCTGCCAGTCTATCAGACCAGACAGGGTAGGCATGCTGCTAGTGCTTTCTGTAAAATGTTGCCATCTTATGGTACCTAAGAAATGTGCCTTTTCTGTAGCAGAACTGAAGAAGCTTCTTGGATGAGAAGCTAAACATCTTCAAGGAAAAACAGCTGCCTTTTGAAAAAGCACCTTTGGGAAAAATCAGCAGTAAGAATCTCAGTCAAAATGTTCATTTGACAGAGCTTCAGACTGTTAAAAAGATATAACTGAACATGGCAAGTATAAACCATAGCAAATACAGCCTCATGCTTTTCAAATACTACAGTGTCAGTTCTAGCCCCAATAATCTGGCAAAGTAAGTCTCATGAGCACTAAAGCAAGGCAAGTTAAATTCAGAATAGACCTCAAAGCCAGCAACCTAAGCCAAAAGAGAATCCCTACACACAATATCATAACCTCACAGGTGGGGATGCCAGATGTCCTTCAGTAGCTTCTGAAAAGAAATTTAAGTACTAGAATACCTAATTGTGTGTTAGCTTTTTCAGGGAAGATTATTCAAAATGAATTTAACTCAATACCCTGACTATTCTCCCAGGGATTGGGGGCAGGTTAGTTGCCAAGGCCCCACTTGATGGGGTTTGTGGATTAATTTGCTTGTTAAAATTAAGTTTAGATTCAATCTGAACATGTCCTAGGGTCATGTGATCACCTTTTGCAACATTCTGACAAGCAAAGTCAATGGAGAAATCAGATTTACTTAACAACTGGGTTACTAAATGTTCAACTGCAGTGATTCACTTAACAACTGAGCAAGAAAGCCTGTAAAATGGGGCAAAACTCACTTAACAAATGTCTCATTTAGCAACAGAAATTTTGGACTCAATTGTGACCATAAAGTCAAGGACTACCTGTACCAGGAATGAGCAACTTGTCATATAGCAACAGTTAAATTCAATTCCCAGCAGTCTCA
Organism: Naja naja; assembly: GCA_009733165.1. Lineage (NCBI taxonomy): Eukaryota > Metazoa > Chordata > Lepidosauria > Squamata > Elapidae > Naja > Naja naja. Next base: position 362,314,068 of record CM019148.1, read on the forward strand.
ATAAACATTGCATAGCTAATGTTGGAGGCTGATGGAAGATAAGCCAAATATGTCTGAGGATCACACAACAGGCTATCCCTGTTATTAAACAAACATTTATAAAGTTTTGGCAAGTGGTAATGTAGTGGTTGGAAATGAATGTATCAATAAAGAGTAACAGAGAACTAAATCAATTTGACTAATTCACAAGATGAAATGGGAAGCCATATAGGGCAATGTAAAGCTACCCAATTGAAAAAGGTGAGTATTTTATTAGTACTAGGTATCTCTGTATGCTTGTCTAGAATGTTAACCGAGGGGCAGTGGTAAAGCCCCTCCTCAAGAAGCCTGCCCTGGACCCAGCTAATTTAAACAACTTTCATCCCATCTCCAACCTTCGCTTTGTTGCAAAGGTTGTTGAGAGCGTGGTAGCGAAACAGCTCCCGGTCTTCTTGGAAGAAACCGACTATCTAAACCCACACCAATCGGGCTTAAGGCCCGGATACAGCACAGAGACGGCGTTGGTCGCACTGGTGGATGATCTCTGGAGGGCACGGGACAGGGGTTATTCCTCTGTCCTGGTCCTATTAGAGCTCTCGGCGGCTTTTGATACCATCGACCACGGTATCCTACTGCGACGCCTCGAAGGGTTGGGAGTGGGAGGCACTGTTCTGCGGTGGTTCTCCTCCTACCTCTCGGGCCGTACGCAGATGGTGTTGGCCGGGGGGCAGGGATCGGCCCCGAGGCCCCTCCTTTGTGGTGTGCCAAAGGGGTCGGTTCTCTCGCCTCTCCTGTTCAACATCTATATGAAGCCACTGGGTGAGATCATCCATGGTTTTGGGGTGAGGTATCATCAGTACGCTGATGATACCCAGCTTTTCATCTCCACCCCTAACCAACCCAGTGACGCCCTTGATGTGATGTCCCGGTGCCTGGAGGCGGTGCGGGTCTGGATGGGGAGAAACAAGCTCCAGCTCAACTCAGCCAAGACCGAGTGGCTATATGTACCAGCGTCTCGAGTTGTCCAGGATATTCCATCGTTAACTATGAGCGGAGAGGTGTTGCTCCCCCTAGATAGGGCGCGCAACTTAGGTGTCCTCCTGGATACACGGCTCAGTTTGGAGGAGCAGGTGGGAGCCGTGGCCAGGGGGGCATTTGCCCAGGTTCGCCTGGTGTGCCAGTTGCACCCCTACCTGGATCGAGATGCCCTACGTATGGTCACTCATGTGCTTGTTACTTCCCATCTGGACTACTGTAACGCTCTCTACATGGGGCTGCCCTTGCGGACCACCCGGAGGCTTCAACTGGTCCAGAATGCGGCAGCACGGGTTGTGATGGGAGTGTCCCAATACTCCCATGTTACACCCCTCCTGCGCGCGCTGCACTGGTTATCAGTTGCCCTCCGGGTGAGATTCAAGGTGCTGGTTTTGACCTATAAAGCCCTTCATGGCTTAGGACCAGGATATTTACGGGAGACCTTGCTGCCAGCGACTGTTTCCCATCGTCCTGTGCGCTCTCACAGACAGGGCCTCCTCAGGGTTCTGTCAGCCAGACAATGTTGGCTGGCGACCCCTAGGAGAAGGGCCTTCTCTGTGGGAGCACCCACCCTGTGGAACCAGCTGCCGCTGGAGCTTCAGCTGGCCCTCTTTCTGCCGTGGCCTCAAAACAAGGTTGTTCCAACTCGCTGACCTGGACTGAGAGGGTATGTGTGAGGGAGTTTTAATGCTTATTTTTAGGGTTTTAGATTTTAATTGGGTTTCTTATTTGGATTTAATCTCTTTTTAATTGTATATTTGTATTGCTTTTATTGTACGCTGCCCCGAGTCCATTTTCCAACACCAATAAAAATGTTTAACAAAAGGCACCTCCCAGTGCAAAAAAAGCACTTGTTTTCTATTTTTTTTTTAGCCACCAAGACAAAAGAAAGCCAACTGCTCTAATTATTAATGCCTTTGTCTTGATCCATCTTGATCCTGATGCACCAGATCTATAGAATAAAATGAGCCATATCCTGGCAATGGCTGCCGTTATGCAGCTAGATTAGCCTCGGTGGCTCAGTGGTTAGAGTGTAGTATTGCAGACTGCTGACTGTTGGCTGCCTGCAATTTGGCAGTTCAAATCCCACCAGGCTCAAGATTGACTCATCTTTCCATCCTTCCGAGGTGGGTAAAATGAGGACCTAAAATTGTTGGGAGCAATATGCTGACTCTGTAAACCACTTAGAAAGCACTATGAAGCAGTATATAAGTCTAAGTGCTATTGCTATATTTTTAAAAAGCAAGAGTCTCTGCAGATTTTACTCTGTTAGCCAACTATATGGGTTGGTGCTCATCTGTTTCAAGGTCATTGAGCCAGTTCTATCTGAAGACATTTCTGTGGTCATGCGGCCAGCATGACAACAGAGCAGAGTTATCTTCCCATCGAAGTGGTAGGTACCTATTTTTCTACTCACATTTATGTCTTTTTGAATTGCTAGGTTGGCAGAGTTGGGGCAAAAATTGGAGCTCACCCGGTCAGGTAACTCAGCTACGACCCAAACATAAGTAACAACAGAAGTAATAGGAGCAAGAATGACAATGTCATAAATGGATATAGCCAGAAAAAATAAGACATGGAGACAGCTTTTATGATATACTAGCTCTATACCCATGCTTCGCTACCAAACTATGTGGTCGGGCTTAGATTTTGGGGAGGAAAATAAGGGGAAAAATTGTGCCTCTGCCTAACAGCATCCATCAGTATTCATCTGGCTAGCGTCCTGTCAGTGTGTGAGTGTTGAGGGCTGTTTGGAAACTGACACATGGAAACTGAAACAGTATTTGCTGTGTGAGCAAGGAGACAGCAAGGAGCCTGGGCGTAGCTCAACTGTTCTGTACTAAAGCTGGTTGCTGCTGTGAAACTAAAACTGAAACTCCTCTCCTCTGCTGGTATTTTGCATTTGGAACAGATTTCTTTTCAGGTGGGGAATGGGAATAGAACTCCTTAGCATCAGAGCTTGTTAATAATTATATAGGAACTACTAATGCTCTGATGGTCATTTTTAAAAATCCTTTCTTAGTGAGCACCTAGAAGCCAAGAGGAACATAGGTGCCAAATTTCAAGTTTGTATGCTTTACGGTTCTGGAGATTTTGTGATGATGTGTGAGTGGTATTTCACTTTTATATATATAGGTATCAAGTTTAAATGTACTGAATGAAAGCTATTTGAACAAAAGTACCAGAAAATTAAGTTCAATGGACAGTCTAACTTGGGGTAAAGTGAATGCTATGCCTATTTGGAATAAAGTGATAAAAGTGACAGATAAACTAATGATGTCAGGACAGAAAACAGCACAACACATCATTACAGTTAATACTGTCCAGCAACTAATGAAAATAAGAGATGGGAGCATTGTTCATGGCACCTTGAGTTATACAAAATAAAGGTGAGATATAAATACATAAGCTACTTCTCCATTATGATAGATTCAAGAACTTCAAGATAATACTCTTGAAAAGAAAAAAAATATTTATAAAGATAGAAAGTATCGGGATGGCTTAATTATTTAAAAAAAGCATGAATCTAGGAGACAAATGTTTCTTTTTCAGCGTCTGAAATGCAATAAGTCTGATGGCACAGATCATGACTTAGAGCCATTTCTAAGTGCTTCCAAACTGATTCTATCATGAGCAAAACTGAAATGAGATTTAAAAAAAACTATTTCCTTTTCTGTACTCTTTCAAATTTCAGAGCAGAATTCAGTGCAAGTACATGAATAATAGTCATAGTGCATCACATGCAATCTTCCATCAATAAAGTAGAGAAAAGGAAGTTAGTATTATCATTCCCAAAACACAAAACTGACACATAAATCATCACAAATATGATTCCAAGTAGGCCTTAATGTTCCATTTAAAAGAACACAATCTCCATTAAAGAGAGCTCCAAACAGAAAACACAATTTGTGCAACAAACTGAGGGCCTAGTTAGGCAGTCACAATTAATTAACCAATTTCAAATGGCTAAGTTCAGAACATACAGTATGATGCAGTATGCTTATACGATTGTTACTATTAGATTACAACTTCCCACATTTCTGGCTACTGGACATGCTGGCTAAGGCTTAGGAGCTGCCTGCTAATCCTTGCTAACAAGAATAACAGAAATTAAATATTTCCATTTTATATAAAACTGAGCTATGAGATTATAAACTGCACAAGGTTATCCAAATGGCAAACTAACTGATGAGAGTGGAAATCACAAAGTGAAAAGAATTCTAAAACTGGAACCAAATTTTGTTTCCTGATTTTCCACAAACATCTTCTTTTCTATTTTTTTACTTTTATTTTGATAACTTATTTAGTCATCCTCCTTTAAAGAAACTAAAAGCAAAAAACAACCCCTCCACTTGATTACAGAAAGGAAATGCACATTTTCTAAAATTCAAGTATATCTCTGCAAAGAGGCATCAGAAATACAGTATGCAGTCTTAAGCCACCTTGTATATTTACTAGAAACTGAATTTTATGTAATTGTATATTATCTCGGACTAAAGGTCACATAAAATGAATGATGTTGATGTGCTGAAACGTCACACACTGGTGCACTAGCTATTGTGTATTTGACTGCTTACGTGCAACCATTTCTGACACATGAAATAGCACGTGGAATGCAGATTTTTCCTTTCTCAGTGGCCATTGCAGTGTCCCAGCTCTACTTGAAATTATTTATGGACACCTTGATGAATATTCAGACAAAAAAAAGGCAAGGTTTTCTGAGGTCAAACAGAGCAGCTGTATATAAACACAGTGCTGCTATTTATACATGGCTCAATAGATTACCACAAGCTAAGAGAGTTTTGGTATTTGACTTTGTGATGGATGAATTCTGGTATACTGAATAAAATGTAGATGAACCAATGACACAGAGCCTGAAGAAAGTGCGTAAAAAATAAAAATCTGGATGGGTGAAGAAAAAAATTGCAAAGTAATCAAAGGACACAACTGACTTGATAATCAAGACATTATACAGGTAGGACTGCTGAATTTTTTTTTTAAATTCATATTTATAAGCTGCCCTTCTCCGGAGACTCAGGGCGGCTTACAATTTTTGGAGCACAACCCAATGCGCTCAGCAATAGCCTTCCTTCCATTGTATATACCTGCTTATTACTAAGCGGCATTTTTACAAAGTCAGCTTATTGCCCCCAACAATCTTGGGTCCTCATTTTCCTGAGCTATTTTTTGGGGGTGGGTGGGTGAGGGATCCCTTTACTTATTATATGTGCCAAGTTGTTCCATTTAATAACTCACATGCTGATTGTGTATTCTGCCAAAAACAACACTTTTTTCAAGATTTTTTAGGATAGTATAGATCCCTCTGACATTGGCTGCCCATGCCCAATGTATCTTTATAGTTCTTGCTCATTTATTTGTGTTAGTTTTTAATCTGTATCTGACTGGTAGCCTTATACCTATAATAAAGTTTTGATGTTGATAGTATTTTTGGTATATTGGTTTTAAGTAATATTTTCTTTAACCAAATTAGCTTAAACCTATCAAACTGAAAGCACAAAAGAAGGAAGCCAGGCAGATGTGATCAATTACAAACTCCATAACAATATCATTAAGCTTTAATAAGTTTGAATAATTTAAAAATACAGGTAGTCCATGGATTAAAAACAACTGACTTAACATAGTTTCAAACAAGCTGCCCATTATAGCACTGTACTTAAAATGGAGGACAACCAACCAGCAACATGATCCGACTCAAAATGGCAGATGGTGTCCTCCTTGAGCCAACAAACCACTGAAGCCATGCAATGCTTTCATAAGCATCACAAAGTGATGTGTGTTTTTAATATACTGTTTCAATGGTTCATGAAAGCATTGTAGTTCGAAGAAGGAGAATGTCCACCATTTTGAGTTGGATTATGGATATCTAGCCAGAACATTTCGCTACCTTCATGATAGTGAGAGATGAACGGAGTTCTAGTGGGTTCTCCTAAATTGGGATTTCCTTGCTGGAAGTTGGTTTTTTCCATATTTTTCAGCTGAAACAAATCTTACTATCCTAGTCTGTAATTTCTAAAGGAGGCATTGGTGCTTACTTGACGTACGATCCAAAGTAAATCTCATATGATATATTTTCATATTTACTGCTTCTCATGAAAGGGATTCAAGTTAAATGAATTTAAATGCTTTAAATAATTGCTTTAAAGGTTTTTCAGTGCAGAAAGGGCAGAGCACTCCAAGAACTCTTTATGCAGTGGGATAGATGCTTTACAATCACATGTAACGTGAGAAATTCAAGATAATGAAATGAATCATAGGAATTGAATTCCAGTGATTGAACATGTGATGGAATTTTAGCTGAACTTTTAACACTAAAGGACTTATAGGCCTTTAGTCTTGTTTAAAATACAGACATGTTCTTTCTTTTGAAATTACAGGTACTCCTTGACTTACAACCACAACTGGGACCCAAACATTCATTGCTAAACAATGTTGTTGTTGTGAGTTGTGCTCGATTTTTATGATCTTTTTCACTGTTATCATTAAATCCTGCTTTCCTCAATTTTGCTTAACAGAACTCCCTAATGAAGATCATAAATGGCGATCATGTGTTTCCAGCACACTGAAACCTTTGGAAATACATGTCCATTCCAAGCATCCAAATATTGATGTGACAGCAGAGATGCTGTGATGGCCATAAACCAGTTTTTTCAGTGCTCTCATAACTTTGGTCATTAAACACATGTTTGTAAGTCGAGGACTATCTGTATTCAAATAGAGAGCTCTATACTCGATCCCCATTCTTTCTTTCTAGGGTCTGTAATTCCGGTTTGATACTGGCAGCTAGATTATAGCCAGAAATAGATGCAAACAAGTTGAAACTCATCCCAGAAAGAAGTAATGATTAAATTTTGGTTTGAAGAAAAGTCAAACTCATAAAGATAAGCTCTGAACTGTCAGAGTGACCACATAATTTTCTTTTAAAAAATTATCCATAGCATCGTGGTAAAAGAATGTTGCCTGCCATTTTGAGTCACATCACCTTCCAGTTTTTTTTCTATTGACCATGCCTCCAAAGTAAAACTGTAATGCAAATGCTGGTGAGCATCAAAATAAAAGAAAATGATCACCACTGAAAATAAAATGGAAGTAATGAAGCATCCAAAAAGAAGTGAAACGCCATCAAATGTTCAAAAAGCATTAGGCTACAGCCGGTCAATAATCAGAACAATTTTAACAGATAAAGAACAATGGAGCATGTACAGCTTCTATCCTGGTAAAAGCTACAATTATTACTAAGCAATGCAGTTATTTAATCACTGAAATGGAAAGATTATTGATAATGTGACTAGAGAATCAAAATCAGCATCAAATACCCATTAGCCTTACTTTACTGCAAGAAAAGGCTCAAAGCCCTTTCAATAACTTAAAAGTTGCAGGGGCAGCAAATAAAGGTGATTTTTTTGATGAAGACTTTTGAGAGAAGGTTCAATCATTTCAAAATGAGGGCAAATTTACATAACATTAAAGTGCAAGGCGAAACAGCAAGTGCTGATATTAATCACTGCATGTGATTTTCCTAACATGTTTAAAATTATTATTGAGGAGGGAAGTTATTTGCCAGACTAAATATTTTGGCAGCTCATGAAAGGATCTACATTGTAAAGGAGGAAAAAAGTGTACCAGGGTGTATGGCATTGAAGGATAGGTTATTGTTAATGCTTGGGGTGACACATCAAGGAATTTCAAGTTCAAGCCTTTGCTTGTTTATGACTGCCTAAATCCGAGAGCACTTTACCATATAATTAAAGCATCTTTTCTTATTATTTGGAAAGCAAATTAAAAAGGCCTGGGTTATAACTGCCATTTTTCAAGAATGGTTCTTGAACCATTTGGTCCCTGTTGTTGAATGCTATTGCTTGGCCCAGCAAATTCCTTTTATGATTCTCCTTGTGCTTGATGGACATCCAGGCACTTTAGATAACTTTCATCCCAATGTAAAGATGGTTATTTTTATCCTCCAACACTACACTGCTACTTACAACCAATAGTGTAGGTTACTATTTATGGCAGACTTTCTCACAAGCAGTCAAGGCTACCCAACATGATGTGATGAGCTTAAGCGAGTTCTGGAGGAATTATAACATCTATGATGCCATCAAAAATATTGTTGATTCTTGGGATTAAATGAAGCAGTCAAATATCAAAGGAGTGTGCAACAAATTGTGTCTTCAATTTGCTCATGCTTCTCCGGAGTTTATAGCTAATAACGTTGCAGAAGCCAGGCAAGCTGTGATTGACATTTGTAATCAACTCAAGTTAGATACCAGTGCAAAAGATGTAATACAGTTACTCGACTCTCCTGCTGAGGAACTGACCAACAAAGATCTTATGGAACAAAAGCAGCAATTGATAGCATTTGTGGAAGAAGACTGGGGCATGCAAATCCAGAACCGGAAAAAGGTTTTGAGAAATGGCTTAGCTGAAGACTTTTGTCTCACTGAAGTAGGGATGGCAAAGTTAAAGGAGCAAGATCCTAATAGAGAGGTTTACAAAGTTTAACACACAATCATGGAGGGCTTTTATGATGAGACAAAAAAAAAGGTACGCCCAAACCTCCCTTGATGCCTATTTCAAGAAACTGACACCACTATCTGTGTTTCCTGAAAATAAGACCTGGTCTTACAATTTTTCAGGCTCTAAAATAAGCACTAGGGCTTATCTTGGGAGAAACATGATTTCAGGTGATCAGCCTGGCTGGGTGCCCCACCCACAGGCATGCGCAGAAGAGGTGGCAGCCTGCTGATCCCTTGGTCAGTGCACTCTGGGGCTGTGCCAACTCTTGGCTCTCCTGCAGCCCATCCGGATCACCTCCCCCCCCCCATGCCTCTGCCTCCATCTGCTGCGGGTGCCACCGCACGAAGATGAGCCTCACGCGACCAGCTGCTGCTCTGGTCCACTGATTCTCGGCTTCCCTGCAGCCTGCACAGTGCAGCCAGATCACGTGTCTCCCCGCACCTGTACCTCTGCCATCTGCTGCTTGGACAGGTAATCAACTCACCTGCACTGCATGGGCTGCAGCGGCAGCTGGACACTGTTGGTCCATGCATGCTCCTCGCTTCTCCTATGCTGGCCACCCCCATCCTCTTCACTAGGGCTTATCTCTGGGGTGGATTTATATTAGGCATTCTCTTAAAAATAAGGTTAGGGTTTATTTTTGAGGTAGGTACTATTTTCAGGGAAACATGGTAGTTAACCTGCTCCTCCAGCAAGTAGATTCAAATCTTGACTTTCCAGCATCAGGCTCAACATTTTCAACAGTAACCATCTACTATTAACCTTTAATCATTTCTTTATCTAAACTGTTTTTAAAAGTGTTATTATTATGGTTGGTCACATAGTCAGCCAGAGTTTAGACTGGCTTACATTATATTGTTACTATTATTATATAGTGTATTATGTTTAAGATGTTGTATACTTGGAAGTGTTTTACGTGCTTTAAATACATAGAAATGTAAAATATATACTACACACTAAGACAAACATTTAACAAAATAATCTGTTATTTATTAAATTTATATGCTGCTGCCTATTTTATTGCTGTAATTAAAAAAACTGCCAGTTCATATAAAATAATTACGCAAATATACACAAACCTTAAAATATGCTCACTCCAATACTATTGATATCACAACCCCAAAATAGGCATTTAAAAATCTTATTTAACATTCTGAATGATGTCACAATTGACAGAATGGTTACTAGAAATGCTACTATTTTAAAGCACATGTATATTTATCATCTTAAAGGATACCTGCAAATTTAGCCCCCTCAGCTGAAATAATAGTCTTGTACTTTTATGTCTGAGACTATATAGTATTATATTGGCATCATGTTCTATATGGCTAAGAAAAATACCTCTCAGAGATCTTATTAGGAATAAAATCTAGAGTAGATCCAGCTCTTTTGTAGGGAGCTCTCTAGGTTATTACTTGAATAACAATATATATATTGACTTGGTTCATTGATTACTTTAAGCCATGGTGTCACTATTACTTGAGTTTATTTACAAATTGCAATGACTAGATTCACCAAACACTAAGAACAAATCAAAAATCCATTATGGCCCTGGACAATTAGTAAACTCAGCAAAATTGTCCAAAACCACTGGTTTTGGGTATTGTAGTCTTCTTATAAAACCCAACTGTTTCTGACTCAATCACACAAATTTCCCTATAATCTCCTTTCTCCTATATTCAAAATTTAAATACACTTCAAATGAGACACTTTCAAAAACACTAGTTATATATGAGGCTCAATTTTTAAAATGGGAAAGCAAAATTATTTTCCAAAAGGATCTGTATCTATGCACTTGAACTTTAAAATGTAAATCTAAGCACTTAAGAGAGGAAAACAGTAAAAGTCAAAATGACAAATGTCACTTGGTCTCATCAATTGAGAGTCAAAAGCTAAGCAACAAGAAAAAAAAAGGGTTTTCACTGTTTGATTTAATAAAGGAGCCTTATTTCATATGAGACCACTGCCATAGCCCCTTTTCTCAACACTGGGCCATTTCTTCTTCCAAGCTTGGGTGTTTGCTCTGGAACCTGTTCTCTGTCATCTTTGTTTGCAACTACTTTCCTTCACATGGAAGCAAAGTGACTATGTATGCACACAACACATGTGAAAGCAGCAGAAAGCAGCTTTTCAAAGCAACTGTGATAAACTGGGGAAAAATGAGGCTGCTTTAAGGTAGTTTGTATAGGTTCCCTTTTAAAGGAGTTCTATAGTCCTTTTTTTAAAAAAGCAGTATATGATTCCAAGTTCAAAGCCTCATAACTACTTGCAGCATCCATATTTCCTGCCCTGGGATATAATGTGGCTTAATTTGTTAGTGCTCATTTAGTTTGATACAATATGTATACTGTTTGAATGCTCAAAATTAAATATATTTTGATAATGTAACTGATCAAGTCACGGCAGATCTTCAGCTTAAACAAACAAATTTTATGTTATTATAGTATATCAAGATTCCAATTCTGAGTTATCTATACTTAATATATTGTAATATCAGTAGAAAGAATGAGTGATAATTTAAAGTATTCCTTTAGCTCTCTTCCTATATACGCTGCAGACATCCTGCACAATATTTGGAAAAGGGTGATTAAGGAAAATATACAAAATGATGCAACTGATGAGCTATACTGGGATTACAAAATAAAAATATAAAATCAGTTAATTTTATGAAACAGAATTCATAGTTCCTCGCCTTGTGCAAATTCAGACATAGAATTTGGGTAGAAACTGTTATGTGGATATTGGTCCAAGAATAAAAAACATGGACACCCAGAAGGGCTGGCAGAAAAATTAAAAGAGCCGCCAAAAGAAAAGCTTTATATTAATTTCCAAGCTTCTTATACAGATTTCCAAAGCCCCTCATGCTTTTGGCAGTCAAGAGGAATACACTCCGACTTCATTAGAAGTACTGAGTCACCAATGTTCTGTCCTATACAGGTTGTCATCCTCCATCAACAACAGGATATATAATACTGTAACAGCAGCAAATGTCCCAATATTATGAAGGATCATTTATGTTAAAAAAAGAGGTGAAAGTTATTGCTTTTTCGGCCAATATCTCCCTTAAAAATGCAAAGAAACCAGGGAATTAGATGAATTCTGCATTTCTTTAGAAGGCAAGGAAGACAAAAGAACAGTTGCAGATTCTCCCCTGAATCACCTTATGACCTTGGGACCTTTCTGGTCTGAACACTGAGTTGCCAAGTTAGAAACCCAGTACCCAGAAGCAGACTGGGTTTCAACATTTGTAACAGAAAACTCCACTATGTACATGGTCATGGATAGATTACGTAACTAAACAGGTAATTAGTCTATATTTTGATTACATGGTAGTAAATAGAGAGCACTGAAAAATATTTCAAACTTTCAGTACTACACAAAGACATGAACATATACAAAGATCCTGCGTGGTTTAATTTAACTTCTCAAATATGTGTCAGAAGAGATGGATCCTAGAATCAGGCTCAAACAAGTCAAAGCATAAGATCTCATGTCACCTAACTACTGAAGAGCCTGATACCACAGTTATTCTGGCCTCCTTTGTTTCTTCACGCCAAATGTGGAATAGAAAATATATTTCTGTAGTACCACAAAACTCTTCCCAACTAATGAGGGCTTGAATTAAAACACAACCATCAGCTCCATTCTTTCTTTCAATAACCCAATATTAAGTGTTTCTGCCCTGAAGATAGTGATTTCCCTCAAAAACAGCTCTGTTCTTCAATATCTGCCACATTTAGTCCAGGAAGTTGCTTCATGACCTTAGAGAACAAACACCCCCACTATTCTTGCTGCCAAGCATCCCATACGGCTTCCTTATATTGCCAGTTTTATCTCACTCCCTTATATTGCCAGTTTTATCTTACTATCACTAATTGCTTTGTTGTATAGCCATCCCTGATAGATATAATTGTCCTAATCTTTCATGAATCCCACACACTTCCTTTTAAATGTCCTGAATCTCCAACCCCCTAATCTTACACAATAATAGCTCTATTATGAACAAGATCATTTCTCAATGCCTATGCAGATTCTCAATCAACCAGGTCATGGCTGTCCCAAAGGCCTTTTTTCAAAAGGGACTTGGACCTTCTTAGAAGGTTCAAGAAAGTCTAGTTGCCTTTTGGAAAAAGCACCTTTGGAGAAATCATTTCTACTCACTCTCACTTTATACAGCATGCATAATTTTATGGAGCATTTTCATTATACCCTCCCTTTTTACACCTGCTTATCTTGAAAAAGTGAAAGAAAGATGCAGATCCTTACATGACAGCTCTTCACACAACCCTTCCATCTTGCTCTCAAGCCCTTTGGGCCCCAATTATCAGAAAGGAACTATAGGTAGTCTTCAACTTACAACAGTTCATTTAGTGACCAAAGTTACAACAGCACTGAAAAGGCAACTTATGACTCGTTTTTCACACTACCACTGCAGCATCCAAAATTCAGAGACTTGACAAGTGGACTCTTATTTATGACAGTTGCAGTGTCCCAGGGTCCCGTGATCCCCTTTTGCGATCTTCTTACAAGCAAAATCAATGGGGAAACCAGATTCAGTTAACCGCCACTACTAACTTAACTGTGACAAGAAAGGTTGTAAAAATGGGGCAAAACTCACTTAACAAATGTTTCCCTTAGCAACAGAAACGTTGGACTCAACTGCAGTCATAAAATCGGGGACTACCTGTAAAAGGAAGACTTTTTTTTAAATGCAGCAATCGGCTTCTCAACTTCCTTCTCTCTGTCTCCACAGCGTGCTGTTCCTCTGGTACACAGGGAAAGGCGGAAGAGACCGGGGTTAACCCGGGAAAGAGAAAAAGAGAGCACTTGGAGATCCCATCCCAACTCTCTCTGAGGAGAGGTAGGTGGTGTTTCATATACAAGGCTCTCCAAACCAACAGGGAGGCTTGGACGATTCCCAGCAAGGCCTCACCGATCTCACCTGGCTCGGCGTGCGGAGGCGCCTTAAAACGGCTTTCATCGCGGCCACCTCTAGCGATGCGGAATAAAGGGGCGCTTGGCTCCCCTGGGAGGGGGAGGGTGATCGGTCGTGGTGTCCCTCCGCTTTCCCGGCTTTCTTTGGCTCCCCCTCTTTTGAGGTCAGTCAGACCCCGAGCAGGGGCCTTCCTGCCACCCCCCTCAGATGCTCCATGCCTCGCCCCTTCGACGGAGACTCTCTCTGGGGTGGGGGGGTCTCCAAGTGAGACGGGGGGATACCTTCGCTGCCCACGTGACCCTCCCCGCAGTCGTCTGTCGCTTTCCCTCACGTGCCTCCCTCCTCCCCCCCCCAGCTCATTCGCTTTCAGGGCCTCACCCGATCTCGTCGGCGCCCCCGACGCTATTCATGGCGGCGACGGGGGCAGAATGGCCTGGGGGGGGTAGGCCCGGTCAGCTGCCCCTTCGCTGCTGCTCTTCTCCTTCTTCTTTCTTTCTCTGGCGGCGCCGCGAAGAGAGGCGGTGGCGGCTCCTTAACGCCGCTTTCCCCACGTCCGCTTCTTCCCTTGGGCTTCACCGCCTGCCACAGGCGCCCTCAGAGCTCCAGGCGCCCCCGCCGTCGTCCTCGCTGCCGCCTTCCTTCAGCTTTACCTCACACTAGAGGGGCCCGGCGACAGTCAGCCAGCGAGCCGCCGCCGCCGTCGCGCGCCTGCGCAAGCGCACGCGCGCGCGCCGCCTTCACTTCACCCCTCCCCCTCCCCGCCCAATCTCCTTCCCAATTCTCCGGCCGCCACCAACCGCCGCTGCAAGAAGAAGCCGGGTAGTACGCCTGCGCGGTAGAGTCGCGAGACTCTTTCTTCCCCCCCTTCTTTCCTTCCCCCCCCTCCCCTCCCAACAGCCGCCAAGAATATCATTGGCTGCTACGGGGTTTCCGGTGGTTGAAGGTGGGCGGGAGGAGACGGGGAAAGGAGGGAAGCCCACGCACAAGAGCGTCTGGAGGACCATTCGCTTTGTTAGGAGCGGGTAGAGTGGTTGCACGCGGTCTGACTTCCGCTTTAGGGAACATTGGTATGATGGGGGATGTAGTTACTGTACTTTTCTCTCTTGGTTTCTTTTTTTATTTATTTTTTTAAGGAAGTGGACCGCTTGAGCGTGTTCGGTTCCGGAAGTTTGTCTTTGGACTTTTGGGAAGTGTAGTCCCGTTGAAGAAGGAAATTATAGTTTCGATTCTGCGTCTCTTGTGCGGTTTAAAAGGAAGAGGAGGAGGAGGAGGAAGAAGAGAAACGAAATGGAAGCGCCTGCATGTGGGCTGGAATCTGTAGAATTAAGAAGAAACTATTTGGTTTATTAGAGAAAAAAAGTATTATTGATTAATCGTATGCTGCCTTAGCTGTGAAACCCATCGATATGACTAAAAAAAAACCCAATGCAGCCCTGAAGTTACGAAAACAATAAAATATTATAATGCTATTAACACAGCAGCAGTTTTCAAGCTAGTGTGCTAATCCTTTACAACAATCTTAACCTGGTGGCTTTCAAGTAGTTTGGAGGATGGGAACTGTAGTTCCCACGTCAGGTTCATGTAGAGAGAAATTAAATTAAGCTAATATCTTTGGTGGAAGGTGAGCATGTGGGCATCTGGAGTTTGTACAAACAAGATTAACCACCATTTTCTGGATTCACACAAACCCCCAAGAGTCTTCCTTAGCTGCTCATTCTGCAGAGACAGAGAGACAATTTATTCATCTTTCCTTATACTTCAAAGCAGGTTTCCAAGGCAAGAATACAATTCATCCAAATAATGGTTTTGTTTAGAATGCCATCTGTGTAAATAACTTAACAGACCAACAGTTTTTCATGTCGTAAGGAAGCTTTCTATGGTGTCCTGGAGACCCTCCATACTTGGAGGGTATTTAATTTACAGGTAGTCCTCAATGTAGTCCAAAATTTCCATTCCAGACAATTGTTAAATGAGTTGCACCCCATTTTACGACCTTGAAGTTCACATATCTTAAAAGTTGCCAAGTTTGAAAAAATATATATTAATCTAGTCCAAAAGGTGGTTTTTTAGGAGGCAACTGGACTTTCTGTTTTTTTTTTCTTTGAAGACATTTCACTTCTCATCCAAGAAACTTCTTCAGTTCTGACTGGATGGTGGGGAATGGAAGGATTTATACTCCTTGCTGGTCATTTGCATCCTTTTAGAGAGTTGTTGAGGCCACCTGGAGGTTTATCTGTCCTCAGAGTCACCTGAGAAGTGCAAATTATTATTATTATTATTTGGTCTTATATGCCACCCTCTCCCGAGGGACTCAGGGTGGCGCACATAAAAACAACCATACAAATTACAAAAGTTAAAAAAGGATTAAACCAAATTCGACCAAATAATCACTAAAACCCACTAACAAACATTTAAAATATTAAAACAAACCCCCCTCAGTCCAGGCCGGCCTGTTTGAATAACCAAGTCTTTAGGCTGCAGTGAAAGGAGCAAAGGTCGGGGGCCAGTCGCAGCTCCAGGGGAAGCTGGTTCCACAAAGTGGGCCCCACAGGGAAGGCCCTCCCCTCCCCCTAGGGACCGCCAGCTGACATTGTCTGGCCGACGGTACCCCAAGGAGGCCCTGTCTGTGGGCGCGCACTGGGCGATTGGTATTCGATGCTGGCAGGAGACGTTCCCGCAAGTACCCCGGCCCTAAGCCATGGAGAGCTTTGTAGGTAAGCACCAACCCCTTGAATAGATGTGGAGCCTTCTTGGAACTGTTACAAGGACTGTGTTGCAGACTGGAGATATGATATTGTATCCTTCCCACTCTGTTGAGAGAGGGCTGTTCAATTTTGACATACATGGCTCTTTATCTTGCTGTCTGCAAGGAGTATAAATCCTTCTATTCCTCACCATCCAGCCAGAGCTGAAGAAGCTTCTTGGATGAGAAGCGAAACATCCTTCAAAGAAAATCCAGAAAGTCCAGTTGTCTCTAAAAAAGCACCTTTGGGACAACCATGGCCTGGATGACTGAGAATCTCCATAGACATTAACCTAGTCCGACTTCCAACTTGCCACTGCAGGAAACCCACTACTGTAACCTCCCCAGTTTCTGGGTATCCAGTTCTGCTTTAAATATGTCCACCAAAGGGGTATCCCCACCTCCAGAAACCGTCTGCTGTTGTTGAAGAGCTTTTATTTTATTTTACTTTATGTTCTGGTCCTTTTGAATCACTCTTGACTCCTAAAGCACCTGGAAGGGTGCTTGCAGGTTTCTTGGCAGGATTTCCAAAAAGTGGTTTTCTTGTCCTCTTCTTCTTTCTGGGGCTCAGAGAAAGGGACTGGCCCAAAGTCACCCAGCCGGCTTTCATGCCAAGGCAGGACAAAAAGTTTCCCTGTGTCTAATCCAGAGCCTTAACCACTACGTTACATTGGCTTGTGTGCACCTGCCTTCAAGTCGGACTTTACATCTGGAAACTGCCTGGACAAATCCTTGCAATTTTCTTGCCAGCGTTTTTCAGAAATCGTTTGCCATTGCCTGCTGCTTCCCAGAGCTGAGTGAAAGGAATGCCCCCCCAAAAAGCCCCAGCTGGTTTCCTGCTTAAGACCGAACTAGAATTCATGGTCTCCCAGTTTCTAACCTGGTGCCTTTAACATGACTTTATAAATAACTTAGGATGGTAAACATATATACTTGCTCTTTTCTCCTCCTGTAGGTAGTCCTTGACTTATGACCATAACTGAGCCCAAAATCTCTATTGTTAAACATGACAGTTGCTAAGTGAGTTTTGCCCCATATTATGACCTTTCTTGCCACTGTCATTAAGTGAATCTCTGCAGTTGCTAAGTTAGTAACATGGTTGTTAAGTGAATCTGGCTTCCCCATTGACTTTGCTTGTCAGAAAGTCACAAAAGGAAATTACTCAGGAAATTACAACCGTCATAAATACGAGTCAGTGGCCAAGCGCCTGGATTTTGATCACGTGACCATGGGGATGCTGCAGCGGTCGCAGGTATGAAAAATGGTCCTAAGTCACTTTTTTCAGTACCTTTGAACAGTCACTAAATGAATGGTTGTAAGTCAAGGACTATATTACCCCCATAACAGCAACGCTGTCCATTTACCTTGAAGCAAGACAGGTGGGGTATATATTTTATAAATAAATAATTAACAAAACAAACCCCTATAATTTTGGTTGGGCTGAGAAATAGTAATGGACCCAAAGTCACCCAGCTTTCTTTTATCCCTGAGGCAGGACTAGAATCCACAGCCTCCTGGTTTCAACTTGGTATCTTAACCACTAGGCCAGGGGTCCCCAAACTTGGCAACTTTTAAGACTTGTGGACTTCAACTCCCAGAATTCTCCAGCCAGTGCTAGCTGGAGAATTCTGGGAGTTGAAGTCCACAAGTCTTAAAGTTGCCAAGTTTGGGGACCTCTGCACTAGACCAAACTGGCTGCCCTTGTTAGAACATTCTTCCTGATACCTCACCAACATCCATACTACTTATATACGGGGACTGCAATTTTAACTTGATGTTACAGTAAAATCAAAGGCCTTGCTATATTTTCCGGCTAAAAGTTGCCTGTGGGGACCTCACAAGAATACTCAGTCTTCTAAGTAAGGTCAGGGGAATCAAATTAATTGATCGTTCATTAAAAATGGAGCCTTATCAATGGATAAGATCAGAACATCAGATTGCCTTATCAAAATTGTCAACAAAACAGTCGGATTTCTGTTTTATTTATTTGCTTCTCCTGATCGGACTAGAAGACTTCCAAGGTCCCTTTCAACTCCATTTAAGCCTGACGATCTGCAGTGGTTCAGTTTCTCCAGCAGGTGTCCCCTTCACCTGCCCCACTTCCAAGTGGGAATTGCAAACTCTCCCCTCCTCCCTCAACTCCCCTTTCCTCACTCAGCTTTTCCCCTCTGCTCCACCCCGTCAACTATTTCAAGCTAAGCAGGAGCCCAGCAGCTCCAGTTCCAGATCCCTGGAGCTCCGACAGCCTCTTCCAACCCTTTTTCTCACCTTCCAAGGAGCCCTTAGGCCTTCCGACATGGCTTGCCCCATCTTTCTGGAAGGGGAAAACTGTAAGCCTTCTTGGAAGGAAGCCGCTGCGGGTTACAATCCAGCTGACACTCACTTGGAAATCATGGGGAAGCCCGTGATGGAGCGGTGGGAAACTCCTTACATGCATGCCTTGGCCAGCGTGGCTGCTTCACAAGGTAAGATCAACTTATGGGACGTGTTCTCAACTTACCTTGCTCGACTTACGACCGAAACCAAGACCATATTTTCCCCTGCTGTGCAAAACATTTGCAAACTGAGTTTTGCCCCCATTTTATGACCTTCCTCACCACATTTGTTGTGAATCACTGCAGTTGTTAAATTAGTAGCATATTTGTTAAGTGAATCTGGCTTCCCCACTGACTGGGAGGGACCTTGGAGGTCATCTAGTCCAACCCCCTGCTCAGGCAGGAAACCCTACACCACTTCAGACAAATGGTTATCCAATCTCTTTTTAGAAACTTTCAGTGTTGGAGCACCCACAACTTCTGGCGGCAAGTTGTTCCACTGATTGATTGTTCTGACTGTCAGGAAATTTCTCCTTAGTCCTAGGTTGCTTCTCTCCTTGATTAGTTTCCACCCATTGCTGCTTGTCTTTCCCTCAGGTGCTTTGGAGCAGCGTTTGCCAATCGGTGGGCCACGGCCCACTGGTGGTCTGCGAGAAAATTTTGGTGGGCCGCAGAGAAATGTCACCCCCAGAGCACCCCACAAAGCAATTAATCCAGGCTGCGCGGAAACACAAGGCTATGCCACCCACATGGCCCATGGGAACCCTCCCCGCCCACTCACTCTTTACCCGGCAAACTTGCCTGCTAAATTGCTATTTTTCCTTTTTCCGACCATCATCTGTTCTGCTGTGCCGGGAGATTTAGAATAGCTAGGAAGCAGGAAATGGTTGGATTTCTTGCTTTCTAGCTAGTCTTTAGATCTTCGGCTCTGCTTTTAAGCGCAGCCGAACCTCCCTTAGGACTGAAGGTTCTATTATTCAGTGCAGACTCACAGCAAGCAAATTTTATGTGACAGACTGAGCTAGCCGATGGCAGATAGATAGATCGCTGAATGATTCCGTGAGCAACTCAACCTGCCTGCCTGCTTTGCCTGATTTTGGGTAAAAGTTGCTCTTTTTTTAATAAAAAATTCAATATTTATATAAATATTTATAATATGTACATACAAGCCATGCCCAGCCAGTCACATGACCACTAAGCCACACCCACAAATTAGGCCATGCCCACAGAACTGGTTAGTGGTCCCTGGGATTTAAAATTATGAGTTTGGTGGTCCCGGAGGTCCAAAAGGTTGGCGACCCCTGCTTTGGAGAATAGGTGCCAGTAAGTCACTGAAGATGATCACATGACCCCAGGACACTGCAAAGGCCATAAATGTGAGTCAGTTCCCAAGCAGCTTAACGTTGATCACATGACCATGGGAATGCTACAACCATTGGAAGTGTGAAAAACAAGTCCCTTTTTTCAGTGCCGTTGTAACTTTGAACATTCACTAAACGAACTGTTGTAAATCGAGGACTACCTGTAACTTTTCTCCTTTGTCTTAGCTCCTGATGCTTGATTTCATGCACTTGCTACATCCTACTCCGGGGGTCCCCAACCCTTAGCCTGCAGCCCATTATCAGACAGTGGCCTGTTTGCAACCAGTCCATGGGCTGCTACGCATGCACACATGGACAGCTTGACCTGCAAGTGGTGACTTGATGCGCATGGACATGCACATGCGCACCGGCCCACCGCTTGTGCAGCCTGGTTCCCCTTTTACCACCACTCCCGGGCCGCCAATCTGCAAAGGTTAGGGACCACTATCCTACTCCTTTTTTGCATTTTGCTTAACATTGCTTACTCTGATAAGGGGTAGGGACATAGATCAATACTTCAGCTTCAACCATAACAATATGAGAGCACACAATAGATACAAACTCAAAGTTAACCACACCAAACTCAATTGCAGGAAATACGACTTCAGCAACAGAGTGGTCAATGTCTGGAATACTCTACGTGACTCTGTGGTTTCTTCCCCAAACCCCAAAAACTTTAACCTTAGACTGTCTACTATTCACCTCACCCCTTTCCTAAGAGGTCTGTAGGGGGCGTGCATAAGCGCACCAACGTGCCTACCGTCCCTGTCCTATTGTTTCTTTTTATTTTTCTTATATGTATTCATTTCATGTATTCACAACTATGTTTATCCTTGTAAGCAATTGACAAAATAAGTAAATTAAATTAAATAGATATGTTCTTGGGGGTCTTTTGCTCTTGGTCGAATGAGTCCCCCCCCCAGCATAACCAACCCCCCACCATGGATGATCACACCCACCAGAGTCAAGTTCCTGGTCGTTTCCGTTGTCTGCACTGCAACCGAGATAAGAATAGCTCTTGGTGAAAAGTCTCTCTGGAAAGGCTGGGGGTGGGGAGGTGGGGGGCTGGGCGTTTCAGAGGTCTCGCCCTTTGCTGACAGCTGCAAGCTGAGGTCCAAGATAAGGGCTGCTGCTCCCCTGAGCAGAGACAAAGGTCTCTTCCAACCTCCAAGGCAACAGCTTTCTGCAAAATAGTGATTTGGGCCAAGCTTGCACTGGGGCCGGAGAAGGACACCATTCCACAGGAATTCCAGAAAATAATGTGTGTGTGTGTGTGTGTTTGAAATACAGCTCTCGACTTACAACAGTTCATTTAATGACCGTTCAAAGTAACATCACTGAAAAAAAGTCACTTATGACCATTTTTCACACTTTACGACTGCTGTAGCGTCCCCATAGTCACATGTTCAAAATGTGGACATTTTGGCAACTGACTCACATGTATGACGGCTGCAGTCTCCCAGGATCATGTGATCCCCTTTTGCGACCTTCTGACAAGCAAAGTCAGTGGGGAAGCCAGATTCACTTAGCAACCTAATGTCAGGATTCCGGCAGTTACTCCAATTAAATCATGAGCCTCGAGCCACACTCCCAAAACTAAAAAGGATTTATTAGAAGTTAACATGCTGGCATTTGCCTGGACGTAGCCGACTCTGAGATACGTAATTCACTGTCACCCTTGATCCTGCTTCCCCCCCACACCCCTCTGGGTGTATCATCCAACAAAACACGTCCATAGCCAAGAGTCATCAATCATGCTCTCCAATTAGATTTTTGCATGGCTGAAGCTTCAGTCATCTAATCAGTCTCTGAAGAAAATATGAATGGAATGTACTTTCGATTCCACACTGCTGCCTTCTCTTTGAAACTCTCCCCCTTCTTTCTGTTGTCAACTATAAAACGTGTATACACGTTATGAGTTGACATCTAACTTATCAACTGCAGTGATTCACTTAACTATGACAAGAAAGGTCGTAAAATGGAGCAGAACTCACTTAACAAATGTCTCGCTTAGCAACACAACTATGGGCCTCAATTGTGGTCATAACGTCGAGGACCACCAGTAATGGTGTAATGGAGAAAAGGGTTCAGCCCCTGGCACAGAATAGGAGCTTGTTCTGCAGAAAGCAAGAACCAGGGCTGGACTGCTGGGGGTTCGCAGGGGTTTGGGGGGGGGCCCTAGCTAAGATTCTGTGCAGTTCGGAGAACCCCCAAATCCCAGTCCTGGCCCACCCTGCCCCACCCTCCCAGGAGTCCCCACGCAGCCCACGTTGGATGCAGGTAAATGCAGAGCCCGCGTGGAGGCTTGGGGAGGGCGAAAAATGGGCCTCCCGGAAGTTCAGGAAGACCAGAAATGGCACCAGAAATGAGCCTCCGGAAGGCCGTTTTCACCTTCCCGGGGGCTCGAGGAACGCCTCTGGAGCCCGGGGAGGGCAAAATGCCCCCAACTGTGGTGCAGGAGGCCGACTAGGCCACACCCACCATGGCCACGCCCACCCAGCCACCAGGCAGAGAATCCTTTGCTAAAATTTTTGAAGCCCACCCCTGGCAAGAACGTTTGTTTTCTGGGCAAAATAGATAAATCATTTGTCACTGCCTCCACTTTTTGCCAGTCTAGGCTGCAGATCTCTGGTTCTTCTCTAGGAATTAATTGGATCTCACATTCTTAAGGCTTTTTTTTTTTTAGGATAAGAAACCGATTCCTCAACAAAGACAGAAATTCTATTTTATGGACAGAGCCTCTAGTAATTGAATGGACTGAATTTTCCTCTTTTTTTCCTTTTATGCCAAAAAGAGTCAAGGTGTGACCATCTTGAGTTTCTTTCTAACTTTTTCTTCATTTCCTGAGAGAAATCATGTCTTTGTAATCTTCTGAGGCATAGTTTCTCCAAGATAATATCTGTGGCTTTCATAGCAACTTAGCTAACCAGATCTAAGCCACTCTTTGGATAGGAGAGGGGCAGCATATAAATGCAATCAATCAGTCAAGCAATCAATCAGTCACTCAATCAATCAAATCTTCCTTTCAGGAGGCCGGGTGCTGGAGGTTGGCTTTGGCATGGCCATTGCTGCCAGCAAAATTGAAGAGTTTGACATCCAGGAGCATTGGATCATCGAATGCAACGAAGGAGTCTTCCAGAGGCTGCAGGAATGGGCGAAAACACAGCCTCACAAGGTTGGGGCAAAGGGGTCTGGGTGAGAGAGGGCACAAAATGCCCAGCAGGAAAGCAATCACAACCCACCTGCTATGATGTCGTTATGCAAACCATGCAGAGGACATCATGCAGATCATTGTCAGGGTTCCAACACAATGCATGATGGGAAAGGGGAGCCGGGACCCAAGAGCAATGAATGGGGAAGTGATGTAACCAATTCCATAAAGTGGTTCTAAACTGGGCAACTGTGAGCAGACGGAGGGAGTAATGGCATGTGAGAATGTCCTTGGGAGACAGCAGGGAGAGTAGCAGACAATGAAGTATAACAGGTACCAGGGAAAGCATGGGAAGCAATTCAGAAGGGATTTCCCTCTTAGTTTTCCAGAGAGGAACAGGAGGGGAGAGTCAGTTTGGTGTAGTGGTTAAGGTGTCAGCCTAGAAACCAGGAGATGGTGAGTTCTAGTCCTTAGGCATAAAAATCAGCTGGATGGCTTTGGGCCAATCATCAGGAGACAATGAGTTCTAGTCTCACTTTAAGCATGAAAGCCAGCTGGGTGACTTTGGGCCAATCCCCAAGAGACTGTGAGTTCTAGTCCCGCCTTAAGCATAACAGATAACAGATACTCAGAGTTGGAAGGGATCTTGTAGGTCATCTAGTCCAACCTCCTGCCCAAGTAGGAGACCCTATGCCATTTCTGACAGGTGAAAGCCAACTTGTGTCTTTGGGCCAATCACCAGGAGACCGTGAGTTCTAGTCCTGCCTTAGGATGTGAAAGACAGTTGGGTGACTTCTGGCCAATCTCTCTCTCTCTCAGCTCAACCCACCTCACAGGGTTGTTGTTGTGAGGAAACTAGGAGGAAGGAGTACTAGGTATGCTGTTCGCTGCCTCAAGTTGCTTAGAAAGTATCAGATTCCGTATAAGATTCAAGGTGCTGGTGTTAACCTATAAAGCCCTTCATGGCTTGGGTCCGGGGTACTTGCAGGAGCACCTCCTACCAGCATCGAGGTCCAATCGCCCAGTACGCTCCCACAGGCAGGCCCTCCTGGGGGTGCGTCGGCCAGACAATGTCAGTTGGTGGTCCCCTGGGGGAGGGCCTTCTCTGTGGGGTGCCCACCCTGTGGAACCAGCTGCCCCTGGGGCTGCAGTTGGCCCTGACCTACGTTCCTTCCGCCACAATCTAAAGACCTGGCTGTTTTTACAGGCCGGCCTGGATTGAGCGGGATTGGGGGTTTTAATTGGGTATTTTAGTATAATTGAATTTTCTATTTGGATTGGATTAATATTTTTACCTATTTTTGTATGCAAATCTTTTTGTCAGCCGCCCTGAGTTCACCCCGGAGATGGGGCAACATATAAATCCAAACAAACAAACAAACAAACAAACAAATAAAATAAATAAATGAAGTACTAGAGAGGATAAAAATCTAATAATTAAAAATATTTTCAGTCTTGCCAAATTCTTTTAATGCAATCTTACAATAAGGATAGAATTAGAATTCCTGGTGGTGCTTCTTCTCTGGATACTTCACAGATCTGAGACTTTGATTGCTGGGGGCCATGAAAGCGCTCGTTTTCCTCCTTTATTTGCATTGCAAACATTTTTTCTTTCTTTTTACGAAGACACTTTTGCCCTACAACATGAGCATGCTTTTCCGGCATCACGGCTTGCCTCTTCATTGATTGCACTCCATCTCCTCCTTGACCCCTCATAGGTTGTCCCCTTGAAAGGGCTGTGGGAAGATGTCGCACCAACCTTGCCGGATGAACATTTTAATGGTATGAAACAGGGTTGCCTCCATTTCTCTGGGTGGTTGTTTCCCAACTTTAGCAATTTTGCAACCTGCGGACTTCAACTCCCAGAATCCCCTGGGTTTACAGCAGGGATGGGCAAATGTGGCAACTTTACAACCTGTGGACTTCAACTCCCAGAATCCCCTGGGTTTACAGCAGGGATGGGCAAATGTGGCAACTTTACAACCTGTGGACTTCAACTCCCAGAATCCCCTGGGTTTACAGCAGGGATGGGCAAATGTGGCAACTTTACAACCTGTGGACTTCAACTCCCAGAATCCCCTGGGTTTACAGCAGGGATAGGCAAATATGGCAACTTTACGACTTGTGGACTTCAACTCCCAGAATCCCCTGGGGTTATGGCAGGCATGGGAGACTATGGCAACTTTATAACTTGTGGACTTCAACTCCCAGAATCCCCTGGGGTTATGGCAGGCATGGAAGACTATGGCAACTTTATAACCTGTGGACTTCAACTCCCAGAATCCCCTGGGGTTATGGCAGGGGTGGGCAAATGTGGCAATTTTACGACTGGTGGACTTCAACTCCCAGAATCCCCTGGGGTTATGGCATGCATGGGAGACTATGGCAACCATGCTCAGGAATTCTGGGAGTTGAAGTCCACAGGTCGTAAAGTTGCCATAGTCACCCACCCCTGGATTACAAGTGCTTTTGAGCACTTGATCCAACAAATAAATCAATATATGACAGCACATCGACAGCCAAATTATATTGAGGACAAGGAAGAGTCCTCCCATGTTCCTGATTGTTGGCCACTGTGGCTGGGTCTCATGGGTTGAAGGCAAACCTCCAGAAGTTCATTTAAGGAGCACTCCATTCCCAGACAGCGAAAAATGATTATTATAACCGTAAAGCCTTTCTTTCTTGACATCCAAAACTCTGTTTCTCACATGCAGGGATTCTCTACGACACATACCCCTTGTCAGAAGACACCTGGCACACCCATCAGTTTGACTTCATCAAGGTGAGATGGGCACCGTTGAAAGTCAACCTCTCTTCCTCTGACTGAGAACTCTGGGGATTGTAGTTGCAACATACCTGAAGGCGACGTCTGGCTGGGGAAAGCTCAATGAAAGGTAGAAAAAGAAGAATTTAGAACAAGGGTCTCCAAACTCGGCAAGTTTAAGACTTGTGGACTTCAACTCCCAGAATTCCTGAGCTAACATGACTGGAGAAGGAATTCTGGGAGTTGAAGTCCACAAGTCTTAAAGCTGTCAAGTTTGAAGGCCCCTGGTTTAGAAAGGTTGGCCAGCTAGAGTGGGCACGCTCTATTAAGCAGTGACATTTTTCCAGGGTACCTAGCTTGGTAAAGAAACATTTGCAAGAAAACCACCAAGCTTAGAGAGCACCAAAGACCCAAAGGTAAGCACACCTTGAACGAGTTTTTTATCTGTTTTTCAGCTTGGAGGTCCCCCCCGCCCGCTGTCCCAGATAAGGAGATAGCAACAGGGCTCTTTGAGGTTTACAATAGTGGTTGTGTACCAGGGAGCAAATGGTCAAACCTGTTTGCTTCCCCTAGAAGACGTGGCCTGTCCTTTGTCCCAGGAAGGAATGCGATGGGTGCACCTGACCGGTTGAGCTCAGTCAGCTGCGTCTTAACACTCGGCCTACCCTGCTCCTTTCTGGCTCTTGTTTCAAGAGGTTGACTGGGAGTGTCCCTCCTCCCGTTTTGAGGAAGACAAGGAATACAGGTCTCTTTTGGGGCCAAGAGAGGACTTAGAACAGCCTTTCTCTACGTCAGAGGTCTCCAAACTTGGCAACTGTAAGTCTTGTGGACTTCAACTCCCAGAATTCCTGAGCACGGTTGCCACAGTCTCCCACACCTGCCATAACCCCAGGGGATTATGCGTGGTTGTGCAATCATCATTTTGACTTTTCTGACTCATATCAAACTCTTGGGTTGGAAAAAAAAAGTATCGTTAAAAAAAGTAACAATGGCAACCTCAGTTGTGTCGTTAGTGCTTTGTACTTGGTTTACGTGCATCGTGATTACATGATGGTAGTCGCCATTTTGACTTTTTTTGACATTTGGTGAAAAAAAGATGGGAGGTCAAAAAGTCAAGATGGCGATCCTGAAAATACGATTGAAATTCCACCTGCCTTAGAAGCAGAACCTCTCTTTCCAAGGGTCAGGCTCCCAAAACCAAGAAAGACACGTTGATGTTCTTCTACGCAGCTTCCTTCATTGTTCCTTGCCTATGGACAGAAATCTTACCAAACTAAAGCAAACGGCTCATGCCATAAAGCATATACTGTTAGTGAGGAGTCGTCTTCATCCTCTTTCTACCATACAATCTGAACTGCTCCTCTGGAATGACATTCCTTCCCTCTGGGAATCCAGACTACATTCCACCACACCAAGCAACAGATTCTGGAGCATTTCCTGCCTGTAGGAGAAGGACAGGCAGGAGGTAAAGTCAAGAGAGGAATCAGCCTGGAGTCAATTCATTCCCACAGTCTAAATCCAACCCCTCCTGAATTCTGTTCATTCTTATCTAGAGTCACTTTAGCGCTGATCGTTAGTTGACCAGATTCTTGTGTATAAGCATGAGCAATAAAATCAACTGGAGCTTAATGCATGGTCCTGATTCTTTGCGCCTAACGTTATCCCCCCCAAATGCCACTCCTCCTTTTCTCCCTGTAGGCTCACGCCCATCGCCTCCTGAAGCCAGGCGGGGTCTTCACCTATTGCAATTTGACTTCCTGGGGTGACCTGATGAAGAGCAAGTATTCGGACATTGAAAGGATGTTTCAGGTGAGAGCAGGGAAAGGCTGAAGTGCTGGAGACTTCAGTGGGTGGAGAACATGGGTGGGATTCAATTTTTTTTACTACCGGTTGTATGGGTGTAGCTTGGTGGGAGTGGCTTGGTGGGCATGGCAGGGGAAGGGTACTGCAAAATCCAATTCCCTCCCCACTCCACTAACCTGATTTCCAGCTCCATTCTCCTGTGCAGGGCAACAAAAGAAGACCCAGCCAATCAGCTGGGACTCGGGAGCCGGAGAATAGATGGGGGCGGGGCCAGTCAGAGGTGGGATTTGCCAGTTCTCTGAACTACTCAAAATTTCCGCTACCGCTTCTCCAGAACTGGTCAGAACTGGCTGAATACCACCTCTGGTGGAGAGCCCATCCCTAACCCAGCACCTTCACCACCACAACACACAATTAGCTCTGTGTTGCTTGCAAGAATAGCTGCTGAATGTGTGGTGGTCTGCTTGAAGGAGAAAAATGAGAAGTCCTGCCCACTGTCTGCAGGGTCAGCCTCCCAAAACCAAGAAAGACCTGTTGAGGTTCTTCTAAGCAGCTTCTTTACTGTTCCTGTTGACAGAAATCCTTCTCAAGACAGTAGCATTCTCACAGGCCCCTCTCCCTTCTCTTTTGGATGTATCTGTGAGAAAATGTAGACCCACCCTGCCTTAAGAGGTCATGCGGATCCAGCCAGTTATGGTTTATTTAAACTGCGGCTTAGCATGGGTTTTTTCTTAATTTTATTTATACATTCTTCTTTAAAGTATATAAGTTCTTAATAAACACTGTTTATTGTCTAGATCAATTTACTTATACAATGTAATAATAATACTGGTAATAGTAATAACAACTGTAATAATTATGTTTACTTATGTATAATCAAATTTTTGCATCCTTTACTTATACCTATCAGTAATCTTTCATCTTCTAATTTCTCCCTCTTTTATCTAACCATTGACAAAACAAATCCCATGTTAAAAAATACTCCATTCCTTCCTTATCTTTTAGTATTAATGTTAATCTATCCATCTCTGCACAGGCTAATATTTTTCTAATTATACTTTCATCTGTAGGTGTATCCTCATGTTTCCAATATTGCGCAAATACAATTGCACATGTATTATGAAATATGTCATCCCTTTATTATAGTTTTCTGGCAATACACCTAGCAAAAATATTTCTGGTTTTAAACTGTGGCTTAGCATGTTGTGTGACCACAGGGTAATTCTCCCTTTGATACTTTTTGTCAGGAAACACAAATTACTCACTTGATGGAGGCCGGTTTTGAGACCAAGAACATCCACACTACCCTTATGGACCTGATTCCTCCAGCTGACTGCAGATACTATGCCTTCCCCAAGATGATCGTGCCTGCCATCCTCAAATAGATCTCCCAGGGAGGAAGATCTCTCAGGATCAAAAAAAGGGATTGGTGTGTTGGCAAGAGACACCAGCAGTCACATGAAATGTTGTTCTCTCGTGACAGAGGGGAGAGGTGAAAACTAATGTGTGGAAGGGCCACTTAAGAGTTTTCCCTTGCTAAGAATTTATTTTAACCAGTGTTTCCAAAATCCTGTGTGTGTGTGTGTCTCTCAGCTGTGTCCCTCCCAAATAAACCTGCAATCAACATTTGAACATCTGGGTTGCCACATGTGCTTCACTTAAGAGATGAGATGCGTGTCAGGATTCTGGCAGTTACCCCCATTTAAATCATGAGCCAAACTTCCAAAACTTAAAAAGGATTTATTGGGAGTTAAACTGTCTGGCACTGCCTGCGTGTAGCTGACTCTGAGACACATCATTCATTGTCACCCTTGACCCTGGTTTCCCGCCACCCCCTGGGTATATCATAATTCATATTCTCCAATGGGACACATTCATAGCCAAGAGTCATCAATCATGTTCTCCAGTTAGATGTTTGCCCGGCAGAAACTTCAGTCACCTGGTTACTATCTTTGAAAAACTATTTATGGAATGCACTTTCGGTTTACAAGCTGCTGCACTGCTCCCCCCTCCTTTTCTGTTGGCAACTCTAAAACGACCATAGAAATATTTTATGAGTTGACAATGCATTGAGCCTAATCATCTGTATGTGCGTCATAGAGTCAAACCTTTCCTTAAAACTCAGAACAATTTCGTCCTTGTGATTCTGAATGTGATAGAAACTGGCTGATAATGAGACAAGTCATGTGGATTATAAGGCAATCCTTGATTTGAAGGATCCAATCTGGGTTGTTCACCGGGACCTGAGATTTTGTCTTCTGAGCTTCCGTGCTGGAGCCCATCTCATGGAACTTCTCTCTAGCAGTGTGTGTGCTTTGGGCAGTTCTCTCTGTGGTATTTTTATGGTGCCTGTTGTGTGTGTCTTTTTAGATGTTGATTGGGGTGTTGATGCTTAATAGCACACACTCTGCTAGAAACCCAAAGGTGCTTTTTCCAGTGGCAACTGGACTTCCTTGTTTTTTTCTTTGAAAAAAAAAACATTCTGCTTCTCATCCAAGAACCCCCTTCAGCTCTGACTGGATGGTGGGGAATAGAAGGATTTATACTCCTTGTAGGCAGCCTTCAAAAGCTCCAAACCCGTTTCTCCAGATAGAATAATTATAAGTTTATTGACAAAGTTTATACACAGCAGTTTAACGTGCGCACTACAGCTACAGTTAGGGCGGCCATTTTCAACGTGGCAGCTTGCAAACAAGCCAGTTATTTCCGATACCAGATCTGGATAGCTTTTGCTCGTTTAATCTTCCTCTGGAGCTGCAGGATCCCGTACAGGAGGGCCTCAGCAGTAGGAGGGCAGCCTGCAAGAGGCAAAACATTGACCTCAGAAAGGTGGAGGGAAGATCTTAAAATTCCCAGGCCATAGCAAGGAGATCTCCTTTTATCCAGCTCTCCCATCATAAATTGCTCGGAGACGTAGAACAGCTTCTAGGATTGGGAACTATATAGACTTGCCACTCATTTGTAATTTAAGGTTGAAATGAGGGGTCCTTGGTGCTCTCTGGTTTTCTTGCAGACGTTTCATAGCCAAACTAGGCAACACAATCAGTGCTAGCAGGGAGTGTTCAGACAAACCCCACTCCCTTCTCCCAGGCATTGATGATGTTGCCTAGGTTGGTCAGGAAATGTCTGCAAGAAAACCACCAAGCTCAGAGAGCACCAAGGAGCCCTCAACACAACCATTTGTTTAGCAATGATTCAAACAGCACCATCACAACAGTACTGGAAAAAGGGATTTGCAACCAGTCCTCGCACTTATGACTGTCGTAGCATCTCCATGATTATATGATCAAAATTTGGGTGCCTGGCAACTGGCATATTATTATGGGGTATTTATCCACATAATCATCGTTTGTGACCTTCCTTCGAAGTCAATGGGGGAAGCCGGACTTGCTTAACAACAACATGATTCTCTTATCAACTGCAAAATCAGGTGCAGTATCACTTAACAGTTGTCTTGCTTAACAATGGAAGTTCTGGTCTCAATTTTGGTCATAAGTCAAGGACGACCTGTATAAAAAAAGTCCTTCAACGTAGCTTTGCAAGATAAGCAGTCCTTGACTTAACGACCAAAACTGAGACCAGAACTTCCGTTAAGCAAGACAACTGTTAAATGAACGGCACCTGATTTTACATGGTTGTTAAACAGATTGCTGCAGCTGTGGGAAGCCCCCCTCCCTGCCCCAGAAGAATGAAATATTTTGGGGAATATTAAAAAGGCAGGATAGAATATTTCCCTGAAAGGGAGAAATGAAGAAGCATGCTCTTAAGGGAGATAGAAAACAGCCCCAGTTTCTCTACCCCAAGCAGAAACTGAGGAGGCCAGCTTTTAGAAATGCAGAATCCATTTAGAAAGACTGGGTTAGACAGAAACTCCAGATAAGCAGCAAACAAAAGGTTGACAAAATTAGCTCAGACAAGCACCTAAGATTTGTATTTCCCCTTTTGCCTATAGAGCCAGCTATGACCTCATAGGAATCTGACAAAGGACATGTTCTTGCACAGGAACAGGAAGCTCAAGTACAAAACCCAAAGAAGGTATACAAGCCCACCCACTCTTAACTCCATTTTGTCAGCTGTCCCAGAATTACACGTGGTTGGTGCCTCCTCTTCATCAATAAATGTAACCTTTCTTCCCACTCAGCCCTCATCCTCCATTTTGTTTCCAGTGCCTTTCTCCCGGCTTGGAATTGAACCAGAGGGATTTTCCCTTCCAACACAGCTGTTAAGTGAATCATGCGATCATTAAGCGAATTTGGCTTCCCCCACTGACTTTGCTTGTCCAAAGTGGGCTGGGAAAGGCACAAAATGGTAAATACAGGCTGGTTTCTAAGCACCTACATTTTGATTTGCGTGGGATGCAGCAATGGTTGCATGAGGACCGACCAGAAGTCACTATCTTCAGTGCTATTGTGAACTTTGAGAACAGTTGCTAAATGAACGGTTGTAAGTTGAGAATGACCTGTTTTCCCTGTGACCTGTAGATCAGAGTTCCCCAACCTTTCCCAGTTGGCGGCCCGGAGTGGGGAGGGTGAGAGGGAAAGAGGATGGCTTTGTGGGAGGGAGGGGTATGCACAAGCATGCATGTGCGCACCCATTGCTCGCAGGAATACGTTCGAGACTGTGTGCAACACTTGCATGAATGGGGCGATGAGCACCCACAACGCTCGTGCGAGTGTGGCCCCGAGCATGCACACACACACACGCACCAGCCAGCTACTCATGCAGCCCTGTTGCAGTGCACACGCAGCACCAACCAGCCAGTGCCACAGTAGCAGGTCATGGCTCACAGGCTGGGGACCCCTGCTGTAGTAGATAACCACAGCATATGAGCTAATCCCAGTTCTCTGCTTCCACCTACTGGTCGCCTGGATGTTGCAGCATTAAATGGGGCAGGAGAGAAGAGCAAAGGTAACATTCTCTATACTCCAGGGGAAAGTGAAGCTGAGGGAGTTAAGGAACCCTTTTCTCTATCAATCTGCATTTAAAAAAATGTTGGTTTTAACAAAGGATCCTGACAACTCACTTGCTGCCTCTAACAGTGTTTCTCAACTGTGGCAACTTTAAGATGTTTGGACTTCAACTCCCAGAATTCCTCAGCCAATTTGCTGGCTGAGGAATTCTGGGACTTGAAGTCCAGACATCTTAAAGTTACCACAGTTGAAAGACACTGATCTATAACTAAGCGGAAAAGAGTCACATGCTCTATATTATGTCTTCCACCGTTCTGTCTGGAATTCCTTGCCCAGTGTTGAAGTGAAGCCTCGATTCTTTTATCTGAACACAAATGACCTTCCCTTCTGGGGATGAAGTTTGGGGAAGACAAGCTACGAACAGACCTCTCCATGGGTCTTTTTTTTTTTTTTTACCTGGCACATAGATGTCCACGGGCACGATCCGATCACAGCCCCGCACCACGGAATATGAGTAATGATAGTAACCTCCACCATTGGCACAGCTGGAGAAAATAAAAGAGGAACCGTGCTGAGATCATTTGAAAAGCAAGCCTTTATAATGGTGAAGGCCTATTTCCTTCTGGATGATAGATCATTTTTGACTTGTCGGCCCTGGGAGAACCCAGCTGTCCGGAACAGAAAGGAATTCTGAGAACTGAAGTCCACACATCTTATAGTCACCAAAATTGAGCCAAGTGTGGGTAGGAAATCAACTTTAAAGTACCACCATTATGTCATCCAACAGCCTGGGGACCTTTTCATTTTTAAAATTACAGAATAATAGAGTTGGAAGGGACCTTAAAAGTCTTCTAGTCCAATGCCTTACTCAAGCAGGAACTCCTATTTGATTCCGGACAAATGGCTATCTAATCTCTTCTTAAACACCTCAAGTTTTTAACACCTCAAGGGAAGCCATTCCCTTGATTAATAGTTCTCACTGACAGGAAATTTGTCCTTAATTCTAGGTTGGATCTCTCTTTGATAATCTTCCACCCCTTCTTGTCTTGCTCTTAGGTGCTTTGGAAAATAGCTTGACCCCCTCTTCTTTGTGGCAACCCCTCAAATATTGGAACACTGCTATCATGTCTCCCCTGGTCCTTCTCTTCACTAGACTAGCCAGGCCCAGTTCCTGCAACCGTTCATCATGTATGTTTTAGCCTCCAGTCCCCTCATCATCCTGGTTGCTCTTCTCTGCACTTTTTCTAGAGTCTCAACATCTTTTTCATAGTGTGGTGACCAAAACTGGATGCAGTATTCTAGGTGTGGTCTTACTAAGGCTTTATAGAGTGGTATTAGTACCTCCCTTGATCTTGATTGTATCCCTCTGTTAATGCAACTTGGGATTGCAACATCTTTTTTGCATGGTGGTGACCAAAACTGGACACAATATTCCGAATGCGTCTTACTAGATATTAATTTAAGTAAAGTAAATTCAGCAAGTAAAGCCAATCACTAACTGAAATTCATGGAAGGGGGTGGGTGAGACTTTGGGGACCCCCCCAAAAAAACTACCAAACAATGGTATGGCTGAACAGCCTGGTTTGTCCGTTTCTGCTGCCATCGACGGAGCTGTCCCTCGAGCGATATTTTTTTTCAGAAAAGACAGTGATGATCACATTAAATGATTCCATCAGGACTGTCTTAGTCAATGAAAGTGCAAGGATGCAATCAAAGGCGTGCCCACAGTGAAACAATGTTTGCACAACACATGTAAGTGAATCAAGATGTTGGTAACAACTTATAAAGCCCTATTTGGCTTGTGTCGGGGGTACTTGCAAGAAAGTCTCCTGCCGTCGCCAAACACCAATCGCCCAGTGCGCTCCCACAGACGGGGCCTCCTGGGGGTACCGTCAGCTAAACACTGTAGGCCCGGCGACCCCTAGGGGGAGGGCCTTCTCTGTGGGAGTGCCCACCCTCTGGAACCAGTTACCCCTGGAATTGTGCCTGGCCCCTGATCTCCGCTCCTTCCGCCGTGACCTTAAAACATGGCTATTTTTACAATGCGGCCTGGACTGACAGGGGATCGGGGTTTTAATCTGGAATGTTTATTTGGCTGCAATTTAATATTTTTTAATTGTTTTAATTTTTGTATTGCTTGTTTTTATGTACGCCGCCCTGAGTCCTTCAGGAGAGAGGGCGGCTTGTAAGTCCAAATAAACATAAACATAAACATAAGATTGAAGGGTCTAGTTTTAACCCTAAGTAACTCCTGATTTAAACTAACGTACACAGACACGTGGATTTGGAATAAGTTAGCCTTCTCAGCTGTGAGACGAATTCCAAGAAAATTGACCTTACCTACACACTCAAGTTTTTTTTTCCTTTCAACCCTCTAAATCTCTCTGCAGTAGCATAGATGCCCCCCACCCCCCAACCTCCAATTCTAGCGGTGCCCCGGCCCCAAAACAATCTCCTTTGCAATAGCTTGGAAGATTTGTAATCTTGTTATTCCCAAATGACCCGAAATTCTCTTTGTCAGCACAGAAGACTAAAACATCTGTGGGAAATAATGACCTGGTCAGTTGTGCTGTATAAACGTAGCTGTGGTGCTGAGAAAAGAAAAAAAAATGAGAGAATGAAAAAGGGATGGAGCCAGTTCCGAGGATAATAAAATACTGAGTGAGAACTTACCTCCCCATGGACACCACGTAACGTGGCTCAGGCATCTGATCATAAACCTGGCAAGAAAGAAATGTGAAGATTTGCACTTGATTTGACAAACATAGCATGCCTGCCTCAGACCATCGAGTGCTGGGACTCTAATAATGTCATGCCCCTGTTGAGTCTGAATCTGAGGAGGAAGCTGAACAGCTGAAAGGGAGCAAGAGTGTGGCTTTGTTGGCTGTGGAAGAGGCTGGGGAAGGGTAAAGTCTGGCTGGGCAGAGCAGGGAAGAGGTAGAACAAGGGAGAGGAGTTCAGAGGAAGACCCCTCTTCATCCTAGGGCATGAATGGAGGAACGGAGAAGAGAGCAATGTGGTTTGCGTGGCTTATGGGGGAGGAAAGGGCCCTGATTCCCTTCATTAGCCACACCTGGGAAGGGCGTTTAAAAAAAGAGATGCATACTGAGTGCAGCATCTGCTGGGAACAAACGTGAGTTTATCTTGTGTTGACTGTGGTTATCTGCGTTCCTGGAATCCTCCCAACCATGTTGAATTACTGCCATTCCTTCACGTCTGGAATTCTTCCCGGACTAATTACCTCATTTTGCCTTGATTGGACTTATAGTTACAGTTTTTGTTGACCTCATTTTGGACTTGATTCTCTGCAGCCAAAGGCTGTTCCTGGGAGAGTTTTTCTCCAGCCCAGAAGGTAACCAGGACATTGGGGGCAAAGTTGGCACTAATAAAGGGACTCCTACTGATTATCTGACTATGTTGCCTTTGTGCCATGCCCTGGGTCATCACAGGATCCTCCGTTAGTTCTACAAACCTCGGCCATTGGTGTGAGGACACAAGAGGTCACTCGATTCCCTCCCTGAAGGGCTGGGTAAAGACCATAGTCGTACCTTCCGGAGGGCAGGGGCCATCTTGTTGGTCAATGTACCGGCCACAATCATGACATCGGCTTGCCGGGGACTGGCCCGGAAAACCACCCCAAAGCGGTCCATGTCGTAGCGGGGAGAGGCCATGTGCATCATCTCGACAGCGCAACATGCCAAGCCGAAGGTCATTGGCCACAAGGAGCTCTAAGGAAGAAAAGGAGGAGGCGTCGAACGTATAGCACTAATGTCTCTCTCTGCTTCCTTCTTACACCAAACAGCCCTGACCACGATTGCACACTAACCTTGGTTTCCCCTCATTCTTTTATCCTATCATGGGTCCAGGTTATTTGAGGGACCGTCTCACCCCACTGGGATTGGCCCATCCAATCCGTGCCAGCAGGCTGAGGGTCCCGTCAGACCAATTATTCCAACTGGCGGGGTCCAGAAGCAGGGCCTTCTCTGCTGTGGCTCCTGCTCTCTGGAATATCTTGCCCTCCCCTCCCGATGTGAGGTTGGTTCCACCTTCTTGTAAAGGCTCAAAGACCTGGCTCTGCCAGTTGGCTTGGGGCTCCAATGAGATGCAATGGAGGTGGTTGATGGCGTAATAACAGATCCCAACTCCCGACCCCCACTCTGCCCCCAACCTCCCTACGTGTCTTTGCTTTTAATCTCTAGTTTTAATTTATTTAGGTTTTAATGTAGATCAAGGGTGTCAAATTCAAGAATCTAAGGGGTGCTTAGATCTGGCCCATGGAGCCAGCCTAGAAACAGCACAGGACTGACCCGCGGTGCCTCTGCTAGTGAAAAATGGAGCTGGGTGGGTGTGTTTTCGCCTGGCAGAGGGCTATCAAAACAAACTAAAAACGAAATGAGAAATGTTTCCCCTTTTGCATTTGAGCATCCAAGAAGAGACAGGAAAGGAGAAGAGGAAAGACAAAGAAAAAGAAGGGAAGATGGGAAGAGAGCAAGGAAGGAAAAGGAAGGAAAGAAGGGAAGGAAGGAAGATTATAATGAGAGTGAGTGAGGGTCTCAGGGAAGTCCTGCTTTAGCACTTGACCACTACAGGCGCCCCCATCACACCCGTCGCCATGCTCACCCCAGCCACACGCACTGTGGCCACGCCCCACTGAGGTCAAACACAACTCTAATGCGGCCCTCAATGAAATTGAGTTTGACACCCCTGATATAGATGGGGACCCCCTCTCTATTTAGGACTGCCCTTGCATAACATCCGGAGGCTTCAGCTGGTGCAGAACCCGTGCGGGTTATGATGGGAGTTTCCTGGTACTCCCATGTTACACCCCTCCTGCGTGACCTGCATTGGTCCGCGTGAGATTCAAGTTTTTGGTGTTAACATTCAAAGTCCTGCAAGGCACGGGTCCGGGATATTTATGGGAGCATCTCCTGCCGGCATCAAATGCCAACCGCCCTGTTCAAGCACACAGGCGGGGACTCCTTGGGGTGCCGTCTGCGAGCCAGTGTTGTTTGGCGGTGCCCCCGGGGAGGGCCTTCTCTGTGGCGGTTCCCGCCTTATGGAACCAATTACCCCTGGGACTCAGTCTGGCCCCTGACCTTCGCACCTGCCGTCACGATCTGAAAACCTGGCTATTGGAACAGGCCAGGCTGTGCTGACCTCTTGGGGGGGGGGTTAAATTTTAAATTTTGTAAGGGTTTTAGATCAATTGGCTTGTATTATTTAATAGTGTTTTAGATAACTAATTTATTGTCTGTTTTTAGTTGTGAGCCGCCCCGAGTCCTTTCGAGGGCGCATACAAGTCAAATAAAACTAAACTAAACTAAACTAATGCACTGAAAAGCAGGGTGCAGGGCTGCCATTCAGAAACTGACATCGAATGCATTTGCAACTGATATCGAATGAATTTCAAACACAGGAGATGCTTTTGGTGAAAAACTTCTTCAACCGGGGGGAGAAACCCCAACTGGTCAGACGTTGCTGCTACTTACTCGACGGATCCAGTTGATCAAATCATCCAGCTTGGTGACCACATATTCTCCTCGGCTGCTGGGAAGCGGCGGCTTCTTCGGAAGAATGGCACTGCTCTTCTGCTGCACCTGGACAGAACTACAACCAAATACACGGTTCTGAAACAAAGCCCACCTTCCCTGACAAACCCCGCCCCCCAATCTTGGAACTCTCCAAAGCTACTTTGGCTCCCCGGCACCAACGACCCAAAGCTCAACACTCTGCCTCTGACACTGTCTGAACAAAGCACCTGAAAAATGGATGGTCACGGGTTCAACGCTTACAGATAGAATATTTGTAGCTCAGGGTTGAGCTGCGGGGTCGTTGGTGCTCTCTGAGCTTGGCTGTGTTCCTGCAGACGTTTCATTACCCAACTAGGTAACATCACCAGTGCTAGTAGCGAGTGGGATCCATCTCATCAGAGACTAAGCAAGAATTTAAATAAGCTTGTGCATACGTTTTTGGGTACTGTATTGTTGGCTGGACATCCCTGCTGAGGGAATGCCATCTGCAGGGGTGCCATTCTCATCCTGCTTGGTGAGGCCCCCACTTCTTTAGAGCAACCTCTCCTGCATGCAAGGATTGCCCCTGTCATGCCCCTGTTAGAATCTGACTCGGAGGAAGAGGAGGAACAGCTGACAGGGAGTGGGAGTGTGACTCCGGAGGTTGTGGAGGAAACTGGGGAAGGGCACAGGTCAGCTGGGCAGTCAGAGGAGGACCCAGGCACATCTTCTCTTCATCCTAGGGCACGCAGGGAGGAGCGGATAAGGGAGAAAAGTTAATGGCATGGTCTACGGGGGAAGAAAGGGCCTTGATTCCCTTCATGGGCTGCAGCTGTGAGGACTGTTTAAAAGGACAAACTGCGCATGGGCCAGTGGTGGAAGCAAAGCGTGAAAATATTTCTAGTTTGTCAGTTCTTATCTGAGTTCTGGCGTCCTTCCCAGTGTGCATATTTCGATATCTGTGGACGTCTTCAAGCCCTTATCCTGCCTGGTCTCATTAGTTGCTTCAGGGTGGTTTGTGTTGTTTTTTTTCTATTTACAATTTATATGTATTTTGAGTTTGAACGGAAGTTCTTCCTTTTCGCAACTGTTTGTGGGGGAGTTTTTTCTCCAGTCAATGATAATTGGACCTTTGAAGCCAAGTTGAAGGAATTAAAGGGACTTCACCTATTTTTGTGACTTTGTTGCTTTTGTATCCCACCCTGCATCATCACAGGCCCTTTCTCTAAGCAACGTCTTCTTGACTGGTTCAGCGTAAGAACTGGAGTCAGTAAATCAATTTTTTTTCTGTTAACAACCCATTATAGGGTTGCATCAGGGTGAAGTTGGAGCGACTGAACCGAGTTCCAGTGTTTACTGGCCAGATGCCCTCCCTGACACCTACGTGGAGTTCGCAGCAGACAATTTACTCACTGAGCCCAGAGAAAGAAATATCTGCCGCTATCTAGGATTGAACTCAACAGCCGCCCAATTGGGATGAGATGAGAGCTCCATCTTCTAGATCACCGCGCCACTTGGGAGTAAATAAATCAATAAAAGGAGTAATTATCAGGTGTTCCAGGAGCAGAGAATACCTGTCAGTAC
Source organism: Naja naja (assembly GCA_009733165.1). Classification (NCBI taxonomy): domain Eukaryota; kingdom Metazoa; phylum Chordata; class Lepidosauria; order Squamata; family Elapidae; genus Naja; species Naja naja. Next base: position 362,353,695 of record CM019148.1, read on the forward strand.
TCTCGGTGGAAGGTGTCTGATGCAGCAAGCGGGAAGAACTGGTGGAACCCACAATGGGCCTGTTGGAAGAACAGCCAACAGTTAAGAGAGTCTTAAAAGTCGGATCGCACAACAACCCTACCGGGTAGGAAGCCTATGCTGAAAGCCACAGAATGCAGACAGCTATAGGGATGGCCCTGGAGAAACTGCAGACTTTCAAAAACACACTCCAAGCTTCAAAATAGGGAAAACGTTAGGAAGACATTCAGACTGGCTCCGTCTTATCTCTCTAGTGGAAGAAGAGAAGGAGACCAGCCAGGTTTTTGGGATTCCATCACTGCAGCCTACCTCACTTAAAGAGTTCTGGTCAAACTGGAAGACTCTGTTTCCAGAAAATCTCCAAAGACCTACCTCCTATCCCATTCTTGGCTCCCTAAGGCTATGGAAACCATGAATGAGATAGGATCTATGGAGATTTAGGACTTGTGGACTTCAACTCCCAGAATTCCTGAGCCAGCATGGGAGTTCAAGTCCACAAGTCAGAGCAACTGACCCATACTTATGACAATTGTATAGTCTCGGGGTCATGTGCTCTCCTTTTGTGACCTTCTGAGAAGTCAATGTGGAAGCCAGATTTACCTAACAACCACATGGTTCACTTAACAACGGCCATGATTCACTTAGCAACCGTGGCAAGGAAGATCATAAACTGAGGTAAAAACTGCCTCGTTTTGAACTCAATTGTGGCCATAAGTTGAGGACTACCCGTGAAAGCAAGTACAATGTCATAGGAATACACACACACATGGTGTGTTTACGTATATATGTATATGTTTGTGTGTGTGTTTCTATTATGTTGTACTTGCTTTTACTGGTAATCCTCAAGTTATGGCCACAATTGAGCCCAAAATTTCTGTTGCTAAGCCAAACAGTTGTTAAGTGAGTTTTACCCCATTTTATGACCTTCCTTGCCATAGTTGTTAAATGAATATCTCTCTCTCTCCCTCCCTCTCTCTCTCTCTGAGAAAAATTATAATCACAGATATCAATTTAACTAAGAAAAGCGGGCATTAACACATTTGGTCTTCAGGTCTTGAAGGCTTATGAAAACTCAACGGAGTTGTGGCACCTCCTAAACTCTGCAGGGAGGATATTCCAGGAGGCAGGTGCTACTGCAGGGAAGGCATGTCTCCTACTCCCTGTCAGCCGACATTCCTTGGCTGATGGGATCTACAGCGTGCCCAACCTGCTGAACCAAATCAGATAAGGTAGGAACAACTGGGAGGAGGCAGTCCCTCAGGTAACCCTGTCCGGAGCCATGAAGGGCTTTAAAGATGACAACCAGCACCTTGAATTGTACCTGAAGACACATGGGCAACTGATGCAATTCAGGTATTAGGAGCGTTGAACATCTTTCACAATTTACTACCCTGCATTCTGTACCAGTTGAAGCTTCTGAATGCTCTTCAAGGGCAGCCCCATGCAGAGCGCACTGTAGGGGTCCAGACAGATTCCAAAAGCATAAGTGATTGTGAGGAAAGTCTCACGGTCCAAGAATGGGCAGAATTGGGGTACCAACCAAAGATGTGCAAAGGTGCAAAATCAGATCCACCAATAACTTAAGGCAATTGGGAAATACTCTCAGAAAAATTTCTGCAGGACTCCAACATCCTTCATACATCAATTCAGTTTTGGGGAGAAACTTCTTTGCAGAGCTGACTTAGGCAGACTTACCTCAGAAGGAAAAAGCCACGCGGGACCATGCAAGAAACTGAAAAGAAATAAAAGGTTGATGTGAAAAGAAGAAAACAGAGTTCTCCAAACTTCCAGAATTCTCCAGCCAGCTGGCTGTAGAATTCTGGGAGTTGAAGTCCACAAGTCTTAAAAGTTGCCAAGTTTGGGGACCCCTGGACTAGTATAGGCTAACAAGGGGAAACAAGTCAGAAATTAACACATGGTTAGCAACACATGGATGCCCAAAGAGCCAATGATATGAGCTCCTCCCATTATTGACTCAGCCAATGACATTTTTATTCCCTCTTCCTCCTCAATCTGAGTGACAGGAAAGGCTTTGGGGAGAACTTCAGAGGTGGCCCTGGAGCCATTTCCAACCTTTGTCTTGACTCACACAGTATAAGGCACGTGTCTGCAACCTTGGAAACTTTAAGACCTGTGGACTTCAAGTCAAGTCAAGTCAAAACAAATAATTCCCAGAATTCCTCAGACAGCTGAAAGTTGAAGTCCACAGGTCTTAAAGTTCCCAAGATTGGAGACCCCTGGTATATGGAATTCAGCCACCATGGAGCAAGTAGCAAATTGAAAGTAGGGGTGGCTGGGGAATTCTGGGAGTTGAAGTCCACACCTCTTAAAGCTGCTGAGGTTGAGAAACACAGCCCTAAGAAGGTCCATTCAAATCTTGACTCATTGCTGCCATCCAGTGGTCACCAGGATTTGGCAGCCCAGAGCATATCAAAAGACGGAGGTTTTTAAGAGATTGGACAGCCATTTGTCTGAAACGGTACAGAGTTTCCTGCTTGAGCAGGGGGGGGTTGGACTAGAAGATCTCCAAGGTCCCTTCCAACTCTGTTATTCTATAAATCTATAAACTGGGGAACCAGCAGAATATTCCTGGAGGATAGATTGGTTTTCGTAAATTTAGGAACCCATCCTTAATATAGCAGTCTTCGTAACTTCTCAAAGCATTCAGCATCCAAGCAGCAGTCACATTTGCATGACAGTCCGGCTTTGAAACTAGCTAATCAGATTTCAACCTAGTATGTTGCAAGAATCCAGCAAGATGGTTGCAGTATTGTCATGCAAACACCACTTGTGACCTTTGCAGTCAACTTCTGACAAGCGATGTGGGAAGCTGGATACACTTAAACAACCAGACTATTGACTTAAAAATTTGCTAAATATACCATAACAAAAGAAGATTGTAAAATTGGATGCAGTTTGTTTAGCAACTGTCTTCCTTAGCAACAGAAATTCTGGACCCAATTATAATAATAAGTCAAGGACAGCCTGTATAAGAAGGATCCCCCTGCATCTTTCTTATGATTAGTTTTATAGAATAATAGGAAACAATCCAGAGTAGAGAAGCAGATTTTTTAAAACAACAATACACAGAACCTTTCATAAGATATTGGCCAATTCTCTTATATTTAAGACTGCAAAGTTTTTGCTGAAACTTTTGCTAAAGGAATTCTCGCTCCTGAAAGGTTCTGGCCCAACTATCAACAGGAGACAATTCTTAAATTTACTCTGATTTTCTATTTGCTAAATAAGAAGCTTTCCTTGCAATTTCCCAAGCTATGGGACATATTCATTTTCCCCATCTTCCTCTTTTTCAACTTCAACATATTAATAGGGATTTTAATATTGTTTAAATCAGGGGTCACCAACCCCCAGCCTACAGTAAATGTTCACTGGTGCTTACCTATAAAGCCATCCATGGCTTAGGGCCGGGGTACCTGCGGGAACATCTCCTGCCAGCATCAAACACAAATCACCACAGACAGGGCCTCCTTGGGGTACCGTCGGCCAGACAGTGTCGGCCGGCGGTCCCTAGGGAGAGGGCCTTCTCTGTGGGGGTGCCCACTTTGTGGAACCAGCTTCCCCTGGAGCTACGATTGGCCCCTGACCTCCGCTCCTTTTGCCACGGCCTAAAGACTTGGCTATTTGAACAAGCCGGCCTTGTAAGGGGGGGGTGTTGTTTTAAATGTTTGTGGTATGGTTTTAAATATTTATTTGGTCCTAATTGATTTAATATTTTTTAATCTTTTTAACTTTTGTATTTGTTGTTTTATGTGAGCACTCTGAGTCCTTCGGGAGATAGGGCGGCATATAAGGCCAAATAATAAAATAAATAAATAAAATTTTTGTTGATGGAAATCTAATGTGTCTCCTAGCTAGAAAGGAGAGAGACAGCAAAGCAAGAATACCAGACACACTAGTTTTCTTATGTTCATGGGGGAATTTGTTTACCAATAAGGTCCTGTCAATCGCAAAAGGAACGTTGGTATGACAGTTGTTTGTTGCCAAACTGGTTCTGTGTTTGTGTATCCAGCCTTGTTTTCCCTGTCCAAGGAAGAAGACGTCTCCAGTTTCCTAATTCAGAGCTCAGATTACATCTTACTGGATAGGTCCCTCACTTCTGATAGGTTCTTTCCAACCATTCAAGAGTTTTGGAGACAAATGTTTTTGAAGGTTCTTACACTGAACCAGGAAGCCAATGCAATCCCAAGTTGCATTAACAGAGGGATACAATCAAGATCAAGTGAATACCACTCTATAAAGCCTTAGTAAGACCACATCTAGAGTACTGCATCAAGTTTTGGTCATCACATTATAAAAAAAATATTGAGATGCTAGAAAAAGTACAGAGAAGAGCAACCAGGATGATTAGGGAACTGGAGACTAAAGCATATGAAGAACGGTTGCAGGAACTGGGCCTGGCTAGTCTAGTGAAGAGGAGGACCAGGGGAGACATGATAGCAGTCTTCCAATATTTGAGGGCTGCCACAGAGAGGAGGGGGTCAAGCTGTTTTCCAAGGCACCTAAAGGCCAGACAAGGAATAATGGATGGAAACTGATCAAGGAGAGATTCAACCTGGAAATAAGGAGAAATTTCTGACAGTGAGAACAATCAACCCATGGAACAGAAGCTGCCTTCGGAAGTTGTGGGAGCTTCATCACTGGAAGCTTGCAAGAAGAGACTGGATTGCCATCTGTCAGAAATGGTGTAGTGTCTCCTGCTTGGGTTGGACTAGATGACCTACAAGTTCCCTTCCAACTCTGATTATCTGTATCTAACCCTGTTCCCCCCCCCAGTGGCAGCTTCAAAGCTCCTGCCCTGTCAGCCTTAACAGGTAGACCAGACAGGAAACACAACCTGACACAGGTAGTCCTTGACTTAAACCATTTGTTTAGTGATCGTTTGAAGTTACAACAACACTGAAAAAAGTGACTTATGGCTGTTTTTCAGACTTACGACTGTTGCAGTCATCACTGTGGTCAAGCAATCAAAATTAGGGCATTTGGCAACCGACTCATATTTATGATGATTGTAGTGTCCTGGGATCATGTGATTGCCATGTGTAACCTTCACAGCCATATTCCACCAAGCAAAGTCAAGGGGGGGGAGCCGAATTTGCTTAATGATGACATGAGACACTTAGCAACTGCAGTCATTCTCTTAACAGTGGTGGCAAAAATGTCGTAAAATGGGGCAAAACTCACTTAAATCCCTGGCTTAGCAACTGGGATTTTGGGCTTAATTGTGGTTGTTAAATTGTAAGTCAAGGATGAGCTGTAAGCTAAGTCTACTTTATCATAAAGCTATATTAACAGTTTGGAAGTACAATTCTCCTGCCATCTCCTTTACAGCTGGAGAAACCAGGCAGAGTCCTGTCTGAGTCTCTTAATATGTCATATACTGTCAAGGTTCAAACACTGTGCTAAGTTCACGGACTTTTAAAATATGGTTTATTAATTTAGTGGTTATGTATCCTCATAGTAATTTTGGCAGGGGCTGCATTTAGTTGCTGAGGCTGAACTACTTGGGCCACTTAATGAGAAGTGAGGACTCATTGGAAAAGACCCTGATGTTGGGAAAGATGGAAGGAGAAAGAGAAAAGAATGGAGGAGATGGTTAGATAGGGTCATTGATGCAATGAATGTGAATTTGGGAAACCTCCGGCAGACAGTGGAGGACAAGGGTGCCTGTTGTGTTAATGGTCCACGGGGCTGCAAAAAGTCAGACATGACTTAGCGACTGAACAACAACAACTTTTAGTGGTCATTGTGGGCAAAAGTGGGAACAAGGAGTAAGAGGAACACTGCTTTTAGTTGGAATGGAATGGAAGAGAACATATCAATTGAAGCCAACATGAATAAAACAGGAAGGCAGCCGGAAACCAAAGTCAGTTAACCTGCTGCCCAGCCTAAGATGAGATTTGAGAATGATTCAAGGAGGGATGTTTAGATGTGGGGAAGCTCCTAAACTTTGAGGGAACTTTTTTCGGGGGATGACGGTGGCCAGGGATGTTTTAAAGGAGTGTTTCTCAACCTCGGTTATCCCAAAGGTGCTTTTTTCAAGAGGCAAAGAAAGATGAGAAAAATCATAAAGCCCAGTTGGCTCTTGAAAAAAAAACACCTTGACTGAGAATCTCCATAAACATCCAACCTTTATTACTTGGAAGATGTGGGATCTTCGATTCCCAGAATTCTGCAGCCAGCTTTCAATTCTGGGAGTTGAAGTCCGTATGCTTGCAAGTGGCCAAATTAAAAAGGACTGGTTTACAGGATCCCTGCCCTGAACAGGGTTGGACTAGAGGACCTTTAAGTGCCCGCCAGCTTGTCTATTCTCGGTTTGGAAAATGGGGTGGGCGCAACCCCGCCCCTGCGCCCCCCCTCCCAAAAGCTTCTCCCACTATCCACGCCGAACATCCGACACCTCCCCCCACGGTGGCTAGTTCCTGCCGCCCTTGAAACCTCGTCCCCCGTCCACCACGCAGCGCCCCTCGGCTCGCACTCACCGGGCAGCGCAACCATCGCCGCGTCTCCCTCCCCTCCCCTGCAGCCCTTCAAGGCACCCTTGCTAGCTGCGGACAAGGACAGGCGGTGCACCTTCCTTGATGCTCCGGGTTAGAACCGGAGCCGCCTTGCCTCGAGTTCCGGCAACAGCAGGGCGTCGGCGTTGGTGCTGCTGCCCTCTGGCGGCTGCTGAGAGAAGATAACACCTTCTTTCTTTTAATCGGCCTCTTTTCATTAAGTTTTTATTTCTTCCCTTCTTCCTGTTCATTCGTTTTTTTCCCCCTTCCTTGAGCCGAGCTTCCCCCCTCTTTTTTTCCTTTCTAGTTCTTTCCTCTTGTTTCCTCCTTCCTTTCCGCCTTTGGCTTTCCCATTTGGCCTCTTTCACCCTTGCTTCTCTAGGGCATTCATTTAATTTTTTCCTTTTTCCTTTTCTTAGAACTTAGTCTTAGACCAGGGGTCCCCATACTTGGCAACTTTAAGACTTGTGGACTTCAATTCCCAGAATAGCTGGCTGAGGAATTCTGGGAGTTGAAGTCCACAAGTCTTAAAGTTGCCAAGTTTGGAGACCTCTGTCTTAGACTAACCTTATTGTCACTTTGAATGTACACTAATCGGCATACATTAAAATGAAATTTTGTTGCATGTGGCTCTCAAAGGGTCATCACCTCCAAAATACTAGACACAAGGACAGCTTTTTCCCAAAAGCCATCACTCTGCTAAACAAATAATCCCCTCAACACTGTCCAACTATTACAAAGTCTGCACTACTATTACTATTAATATTCTCATCACTCCTTATCAACCATCTCCTCCCACTTGTGACTGTATGACTGTAACTTTGTCGCTTGTATCCTTACGGTTTATATTGACTGTTTCCTAGTATGATTGGATGCTTATTGTACCATATGACTATCATTAAGTGTTGTACCTGATGATTCCTGACAAATGTATCTTTTCTTTTATGTATATTGCGAGTATTTGCACCGACAAATTCCTTCTGTGTCCAATCACACTTGGCCAATAAAGAATTCTATTCCTATTCCCATTCCCATTCTCATTCCTATTCCTATTCTATTCACTACATAAACATAATAAATAAATACAAAATTATGCATATAGCCACATATATTGTTATGACGCAGAGAAACAAGGTTCACTCTCATCCATTTTTCCCTTTCTACTAAATCCACAACTCTCAACACTTTTTGCAGGAAAGCCATTATTTAACTGGGCAGAAAAATTAAGCTTTGGGGAGTCCCCTGCACCCCTTCCTGCCCCGTGTTTGCTTTGCAAATTATTTTCTCTTCCCCCTTTTTCTCAGTCTCAAGCACTTTGAAATATGTGGACTTCAACCCCGATAATTCCCCTCAGCTAACCTGCGGGCTGCGGAAATTCTGGGCCTCGAGGTTCCCACACCTGAAAAGTGCTTGAGGTTGAGAAACTCTGGAGGATCTTCTCTGCCTGTTGTCATTTTAAGAGATCAGCAAATGAATTGGGCCTCTTTCTTTTGCTCCCGTTACCAAAGATGGATTTTCGCATGTGAGGACTTCGTTCAGGAGAACGGATTTTTCCGCAAATCCTTGCTCTTCTTCTGACGCTATTGTGGCCATCTTGGCTACGGGCAGAAGCCTTATTGCTCTCCCAGTTGAAACCCGTTCGGTTTTTTTTTCTTTTTCATTTTTGTCCGGAAAAGTAGTTGTGTTTCGTTGATTATGAGTCTGCAAGGCGTTTTTACTACAAGTCTGCAAGGCATTTTAAAAATAAACAGGAGGGAGAAAAGGGAACTGCCTGCGTCCCTGGGTGGGCTCGAACCACCAACCTTTCGGTTAACAGCCGAACGCGCTAACCGATTGCGCCACAGAGACCAAGCTGCTTTTAGCCTTCTGCCACGACTCTTAAGGAAGACGTTGCAATACTGGACGCTGAACAAGAATGCAAATACAGAGGAGCATAAATGTCTATGGAAATTCTTAGTCATCCAGGTGACGGTTGTCCCAAAGGTGCTTTTTTTTCAAGAGGCAACTGGACTTTCTGGTTCTTGAAAATTTGAAAAACCAGAAAGTCCAGTTGCCTCTTGAAAAAAGCACCTTTGGGATTGAGGAGTATAAGAATAGAGCGTGCCTTGGAACGTTTCTTCCTTCCTTCCTTCCTTCCTTCCTTCCTTCCTTCCTTCCTTCCTTCCTTTCCTCCTCCCTCCTCCTCCTCCTCCTCTCCTCTTTCTTTCTTTCCCTTTCCTTTCCTCCTTTCCTCTCCTTCCTTTCCCTTCCCTTTCCTTTCCTTTCTTTCCTCCCTCCCTCCCTCCCTCTCTCTTTCTTTCTTTCCCTTTCCTTTCCTTTCCTTTCCTTTCCTTTCCCTTCTTCTCTCCCTCCCTCCTTCACTCCCATCACTCCGGGCAGCTTACAATTAAAGCAGAGTAAAAACTCATAAAAACAACAAATAACCTTAAAATAGTTGCTAAGATCTGTTATTATTTGCTAAATGCATCTCTGGCATTTCTTTAAAGCAGATTGCAATTATGCAATCCACAACAATCTTGTGAGGTAGCTTGGGCTGAGCCTGTACGATTGCTACCGTCCCCATCACCACTACCGCTACTCCTCCTCCTCCTCATAGGTGTTGAATAGTCAATGAGGAGAGTCCGTGACGTGGACTTCCCCCATTGGTTCATTTGCCAAGCGGGAAAACGAACGGCTGCCAGTGGCTGAAAATTTGGACAGCGACCTGTAAAAAGACCTGCAGGAAAAGCCGCGGCAGTTTGTGTTTTTACTGGAGCCGAATATAAAAGAGTTCCTTAACCTGCCCTACCTTGTCCTGCCTCTTCATTCAGACCCCCGATCTAAAACTGGCGACGAAGGTGGGAACCTAGGAGAGAACAAAGGACACTCACCGCCTGGCAGCGGACGGCCATCTTTTCCAGCCGAGATTGAATCTAACAGATAATCAGAGTTGGAAGGGACCTTGTAGGTCATCTAGTCCAACCCCCGCCCAAGCGGGAAACCTTACACCATTTCTGACAGATGGGAGTCCAATCTCTTCTTGAAAGTCTCAAGTGATGAAGCTCCCACAACTTCCGGGGGCAACTTCTGCTCCATTGGTTGATTGTTCTCACTGTCAGAAAGTTTCTCCTTATTTCCAGGTTAAATCTCAAGCACCTGGCCATCAGAATGGCTACCTATGCTCCACCAGAACCGTTCAACCCAACCCAACACGATTGGGTTGCATATATGGGACAATTCAGAAGGTTCCTACGAGCAAATGCCCTACAAGAGGCAGACGATGAGAGGAAGAGAGCCCCTGTTCCTCAGCTATTGCGGCCACCGCCTATACAGAACGGCCCAGACCCTAGCCACACCAGAGGATATAGAAACCATGGAATGGGAAGACCCAGAAGAAATGCTAAAGGAACATTATACCCCCACACCTTACGCCCACTGCCTTGATTTCTACTGCAGAGAGCAACAACCAGGTGAGACCATCAATGAATATGTTACTCAGCTGAGGGACATGGCAGCCGTCTGCAAATTTGAAAAGGTAGATCAAATTGAAACAGCGACATCTACACTGGCTTGGGCATGTTGTGAGGATGGCTGATGGTCAGATTCCGAAAGACTTCCTGTATGGAGAATTAGTGCAGGGAAAGCGCCCAAGAGGGAGACCACAGCTGCGATATAAGGACATCTGCAAGAGGGATCTAAAGGCCTTGGGAATGGACATCAACAGCTAGGAAACCTTGACCTCTGATCGTTCAGCTTGGAGGCTAGAGACACAGCATGGCCTTCTCCAATTCGAAGAAGAGGCACTCGTTCGGCAGGCTGAGGCCAAGAGGCAGTCCCGGAGCCAGCGAAATCCGGGGGCTGGACAGGAGACAGACTGTATCTGTCCTCAGTGTGGAATTGGCCTTTTTAGCCACACTAGATGCAGTTTTAGGACCTCTTTTCAGAGCACGATACCATAGTCTCTTGAGACTGAACGATGCCAACTCAAGATCAAATGCTAATGGATCGAATCCTTGTGGGCTTGAGAGACCTGAGGCTGCAGAGGAAATTAGTAACAAAAAAAGATGCTGATGCTCAAAGAGGTGCTGGAAGAAGCACGAGCAGCGGAACTCTCTGACAAGCTGACAGCCGCTAACCTTAAGTCCGGAAGCGTCCACTCCTCGGGGCAGACTGTCAGCATTCCAGCAAACCTCCATTCCAGCCAATAATTCTGAGACAGGCATCTCACAAAAGTTCCTTTTATTTGGATAGTAACTGGCACATCTGTGGAATCCCGAATCTGAAAGTTTCGGGCTTCCTTGCAAAAGTAAAAACTACAAATCCATTCCCTACACCCGTGGTGGCAAACCTATGCCATCCGTGCAGAAGTGGCACGCAGAGCCATTACCCCTGCCACGCAAGAGCTCACCTGGAAGAGCCCCACTGCACATGCGTGTGCGCACCGCCACCGCCCGACAGCTGATTCCGGGTATTTGGTGCACATGCACGGGGGGCTGGGGATGTGCAAAAACCTGCAGTGTGCGGTGGGAGGTTGCGCGTGCATCTGCAGATGGATGGCGTGGGGGTTGATCATGCACGCATGTGCAGACCCGTGGCGCACGGCAAGGGGAATCATGCGGCGCATGGCAAGGGGATCACACGTGCAGGCACAGAGACACGACGCATGGCAAAGGATCATGCGCGCAGGCACAGATGCGCAGCATGCTGCAGGGGGATCACACGTGCAGGCGTGGGGGGGGTAGGCCCAGCAGGCATTGCCTTCTGGGTGCTGGCATGCAAGCATGAGCACATGAGTGCGCACGCATTTATCGGCATGGGAGCAGAAAAAGGTTTGGCACCACTGCCCTACACCCATCACCACATCACATGGCCCAATCACCATCTGTCCCAAAGTAAGACTTTCACTATAGCAATAGCAGTTATATACCGCTTCATAGTGCTTTACAGCCCTCTCTAAGCGTCAGAGTCAGCATATTGCCCCCAACAATTTGGGTCCTCATTTTACCCACCTCGGAAGGATTGAAGGCTGAGTCAACCTTGAGCCTAATGGGATTTGAACTGCCAAATTGAGGCAGCTGGCTGCAGTAGAAGTAGCTTGTAGTACTGCACTCTAACCACTGCGCCACAGAGGCTCATGATGCCTCACATAGGCTCACTATGTGCAACACGACCTGACCTTGAATCAGAAAAAGAATTTTATTATATCTAACTAGATATACTCCAATGAATTCCCCCTCCCACTTTCCCAGGCTCAATAGTGGCAGCGTGGGTGCGTTGGATCTCAATATGGCTTCCAAAGCTGATGCTAGATACCCAGAAGAGGAAGAAGAAGGGAGTATGTAGGAAGAAGAAGAAATTTGTGGAATCAGATCAGATGGGAGAACAGGGCAAAGCGAAGCAGAGCAGAGACCTCCCAAGTGTTCATTATTTATTTATTTATTTATTTATTTATTTATTTATTTATTTATTTATTTAATGAGATTTCTATGCCGCCCTATGTCCCGAAGGACTCAGGGCGGCTTACAGTAATAAAAGAATATAATACAAATATTAAAAAACCATTAGATTTGAAATCCCATTAACCAATAAAATTAATAAAAACAATTTCTAAAATCCCATCCCCTCCGTCAGTCCAGGTTGGAAAAGCCATGTTTTCAGGCCACGACGGAAGGATCAGAGGTCAGGGGCCACTCGAAGCTCCAGGGTCAGCTGATTCCATAGGGTGGGTGCTCCCACAGAGAAGGCCCTACCCCTAGGGGTCGCCAGCTGACATTGTCTGGCTGACGGCACCCCAAGGAGGCCCTGCCTATGGGAGCGCGCGGGACGTTGGGAGGCCGTTACTGGCAGCAGGGTCTCCCGCAAGTACCCTGGTCCTAAGCCATGTGGGGCTTTATAGGTCAATACCAGCATTGGGTGCAAGGGAAATCACCCCAGGTCAGCATGCAAGTTTAAAGACACCATATGCAGATGGTGTGAAAAGAGAGGTCACATCGTGGAAGCTTGCAGAGAGCCTGCCTGCCTATCCAAGTCAGAGGCAGCCACGTGGGCAACCACAAAGGGGATACAGGAAGGCACCAAATTCAAACTACCGGCGGGAGGAAAGCGGAGCCGCAAGAGACAGAGACTATAATCAGACAACAATAGGACACTCTGATGCCTATAATTTTTTTTAAAAAATGCACATCACCGTGCAGATTGCAGAAAAACCATGCAACATGGAGATAGATAGTGGATCATTTATCTCCATAGTGTCATGGGCAACAATAAAGAAGGCAATGCCAGGAATAACGAGACAGCAACTAGAGTCCCAACAAATTAAATTAAAAGACTACCAGGGAAACAGCTTCCCAGTAGTGGGTAGAGGATTTCCCCCCCGTAAAGTTCATTAAATTCAACCGTCAACTACCCCTAACCATTGTGGACAAAGACCTGCCCAGCCTGCAACAACATGGACCAGGTTTTGTGCTGTCCCCAAAATGGAAAGGCTGCCTGTGATTTAAGAAGTTTCCAATCATTGCTTTGAACAGCCTGATGGGTGGGAGTTGGACTCCATCTGGGCAGTGAGGGGCAAAGGACATGGGTTTTGTGATTTGTTAACTAACATAGTTACTTTGTATTTTAATTTGATTTATTTTCTCTCTTTTAAAAGGGTGTTCGGGTTTATTGGCTTTTAACGTCCCTAAACTGATAAAACTGGCTGGAGACTGGCTCCCGATAAGACAAAAAGTTCTGTTGGGGTCTGGTTTATCTCTTTTGTGAACTCCAAACAACCTTTTTTCCTTACCTCCTTAGGACGTCAGGCCTCATTTTAATGAACATGTGTGATATTATGGGGTGCAGATATGTAACATGTTTGACTACATGTAACTGATTTCCTATGCAAAGGGGACGTTACTTTTATTCTGTCCAATCTGCTTTCTTCCTGCATTTTCTTCGTTGGGTTAACTACAAAAAGGAGGGTAACATCGGGCTCGGGTGTCTCTCCCTCCTTTTTCATAGAGAGATCCCACTTTATCAGGGTACCCCAATAAACTTTTTTAAAATGATATTCTGACTCAGTTGCTTATTGGGAAGATAAATTGAGGCAGAACCTAGGGCCAGATTTGGCTTTCAAGCAGGTTGACTAAAGGAACCTTTTCTAGATCTCAGTAACTTTAACATGTGTGGACTTCAACTCCCAGAATCCTCCAGCCAGCAGCCTCTCCCCCTCTCCTTGCCCCTCCCCCTCCCTCCCTCCTTCTTTCCCTCCCCCTCCCCCTGCCTCTCTCCCCTCCCTCTCTCTCTGCCTCCTTCCTCCTCCGCTCCCTCTTTCACACACACATCTACCTACCTACCTACCTTTTAAAAAAAAATACATTTATATGCCGCCCTTCTCTGAAGACTCAGGGAGGCTTACAATTTTTGGGATACAACCCAATGCGCTCAGCAATAGCCTTCCTTCCATTCCATTGTATATGCCTGCTTATTACTAAGCGGCATTTTTACAAAGTCAGCTTATTGCCCTCAACCATCTTGGGTCCTCAGTTTACCTACCCCAAGAGGATGGAAGGCTGAGTCAACCTTGAGCCTGGTGGGATTCGAGCCTGCACTAATTGCAGGCAGCTGGAACTTAAGTGCTAGGCATTTAACAGCCTGCACCACCAAGGCTCTTGTGGGTGGAGCTGGATCTACTGTTGTGTGTATCCTTTAAAAAATGGTTTTACCAGTTCTGAAATAAAAGTGGCCTATCCCCTCCTCAGGAAGCCTTTACTGAACCCAACTGAATTGGACATTGTTTGTCCTTTTTAGGAAAAGTTGAGGTAGGTGTTGGGTTGCTGTTGCTAAGCATGGCAGTTGCCCATTTTATAATCTTTGCTGCCGCCGTTAAGTTAGTAACAACGGTTGTTAGGCGAACATGGTTTCCTGATTGACTTGGCTTGTCAGGTTTGCAAAAGGCTCCATTGCAACCGTCATAAATAAGAGTCAGTTGTCAAGCATCTGAAATTTGATCCTGCGACCATGGGGATGGTGCAAGGTCGTAAGTGTGAAAAACGGTCGTCAGTCACTTTTTTCAGTGCCGTTCAGTCACTAAATAAACTGTTGTAGGTCCAAAACGGGCCGCGTGGGGACTCCTGGGATGGGCGGAGCGGGGTGGGCATGGCCAGCCAGAGGTGGGATTTGACAATTTGCTGAACTGGCCATAAAATTAGCTACGGGTTTATGGGATGAACTGGTAGACCACCCCTGGTCATGGCCAGGTATTGGGCTGTGGCCTGGGGGTTGTCCTAAGTTCAAAGACCAGTGGTTGTCCCTTTTTTCAGTACCGTTGTTAACTGAGAACAGTTGAAGACTATCTGCACTTCTGAGGCTTTATCTTAAGAAGACACAACACTACAACATGAAGCACTGAAAGCTATTTTTATTTTTTCCCCAAAATTACAAAACACAAAAGCCACAGGGTGGGATGTCATAAGGAATGTCAGTACAGTCAATCAAAATGGAGACAATTGAATGTCATCTGCATTTCTCCCCTCCTCTCCCCGCCCCAAATTGATCCACAATTACAAAATACTGTATGGTAGGATAAGTGTGGCATTGCAGAATGTCTTGGCTGATGATGTAAGCAGATTTATAAAAATGAAAAGCAATTCATTTTAGACAACAATACTGTTTAAAGCAGGGTTAGTGAACTCTGGCCCTTTTGTGACTTGTGGAATTCCAACTCCCATAATTCCTGAACTGGCCAGGAATTAGTTGAAGTTCCACAAGTCATTAAAGGGACAGATTTCCCCAACCCTTGCTTTAAACAATACTGTATTTTTAAAATGCACAATTCACGCTTAGGAATTATGCAAAATGTATAGAATCAGAAAAGGCCATTACTCAATACTTCAAGCTTGAAATGAGATTTTGAGGTCAGAAAAGTGTCAGAACAATTGCTCAAAGTCTGAAACAGCGATTCTGAGCTCAAAAATGGGGTTTTCCATAACTTCAAATTGAGCATTCTAGGCTCAAAAACATTTGAAATTTAAAATATTTTTCTACGTTGCTTCGCCATGCTTCCAAAATTAATCAGAAGGTCTTCAGAAGTTGTTGAATGCAGCAGCTTCCTGCTGCTCATTGAAGCAACCTTTTTTCCCCCAGGCTTCTAGGCAAGCCTGAAACATGTGGTATCTTTAAAAGTTGCATTAGGATGTAGCTGATTTAATGAACCCAACTCATAAAAGGAAACCTAGCTTTTTCAGGCTTGTGTAGAAGGCTTAAACAAGGAGGCAGCTGCTTTAATGGGTAGTAAAGAATGGCTGCCCTCGTTCACAGTCCAAAGCACTTATGAATAAGTCTGGAAGCGTGCCTGGCCCTGCAACTTAGCATCAGAACAGACTGAATGAATCTTAGCCACCCCGATAACTGAAGAACAGAAGTGTTTGCAACACATACATGCATGTTGCTTCTGGCTAAATAGGTATGAGAGCCATTTCAAACGTTGTCCAGAGTCAACGGTGGGCTCAAATCACAATCAAGTCTATAAGGAGCTGACGCTTATTAAAATAATTTTAAAATGTGCTTTAAACGGGAGTCAGCTTCTTATGTAGCCAAGATTCGTTGCGACAGACCAAACACAACAGCAGGCATCCCTATTCGTCCTATTTCATAGACATCTCTTTCATATACATCTATATATATATAAAAAATAAATTTAATATTTTGCACAAAACCACGGCATTTAATCCCCCTCGCAGGACCCAGTACATAAATGGATGGAAAAAGAACTTCAGGGTTATTTTCTACAGGTGGCTTCTTGTTTTCTTGGCAAAATTTTGCTTCTCCTCTTGGATTTCTTTTTCAAATTCTTCTCTTTCCCTGAAGGATTTAAAAAAAAGTTTGCAAGCAAACGAAACAAACCTCTAGCAACGAGGGAAGCTGAAACCCTGAGCTTTTGTTCCCTAGTTTCTTTTTACACAATAAAACAAGGCCGACTGTTTCCCCTTCAGCTGTAAACGCTGATCGTCACCTCTTATTTGTGACACTGCCAGAGACCTTCCTAGCAGAAACCTTTGTAAACAGTGTTATGCAAGAAGTCCTCAGCTTATGACGTTTGTGACAAAAATTTCTACTAATCCGAATGGTTGTTAAATGAGCCGTGCCCAATTTTGCAACCTTTTCGCCACTGTTAACAAACTGCTGCAGTCGTTAAGCAAGTCATGTGGTTGTTTTGTGAATCATGTGGTCATTAAGCGAACCCGGCTGGCTTGTCGGAAGCTGGCTGGGAAGGTGACAAATGGCAATCCCATGACCCCAGGACGTTGCAGCCATTGTAAATACATGCCAGTTACCAAGTGCTTGAATTTTGATCAAGTTGCTGTAGGAGATGCTGCAAGGACTGGTTGTAAGGCAATTTTTTTTCAGTGCCACTGCAACTTCAACTTTTATTCACTAATAAAATGGTTGTAAGTTGAGGGTTACCTGTAGTTTTATTATTGTCCAACCTATGATTTTGAAGTGCCCCTATTTTTTTTTTTTTTATGGAGCAGAATTACAGGTAGGCCTCAACTTACGACCACAATTGAGGCCAACATTTCTGCTGCTAAGCCAAACAGTTGTTCAGCGAGCTTTGTCCCAGTTTATGATTTTTCTTTCCACAGTTGCTAAGTGAATCACTGCAGTTGATAAATTAGTAACCTGGTTGTTAAGTGAAACTGGTTTCCTCGTCGATTTTGCTTGTCAGAAGGTCACAAAAGGGGATCACGTGACCCCCGGGACACTGCAACCGTCATAAATAGGAGTCAGTGGCCAATATCTGAATTTGGATCATGTGACCGTGGGGAATGCTGCAATGATCGTAAGGGTGAAAAACGTCCATAGGTCACCTTTTTCAGTGATGTTGTAACCTTGAATGGTCACTAAATGAACTGCTGTAAGTCAAGGACTACCTGTATAGTGCCACAAATAAAGGCTAGCTGTCTAATGACAGTTTATTAAATAGGTGCAATACAGCTGAAGAATGATGGAGAGAGAAGGAGTAAGGTCCTCAGAAGGCAAACAAAAAGCTGCAATATTCAGGATGTCCTGATTTAGGAGTGGAGAAAGGAGAAAGATGCACAGTAAAACAGCCCTTCGGTCACGCCCCTGGTGGAGACTGACTCTGAGGAAGAGGAGGAACAGCCAACAGGGAGTGGAAGTGTGGCTGCAGAGGTTGTGGAGGAGGCTGGGGAAGGGCAGAGGCCAGCTGAGCAGTCAGAAGAAGACCCAGGCCCATCCCCTATCCATCCTAGGGCACGCAGGGAGGAGAGGATCAGGGTAAAATGTGGTCTACTCGGGAGGAGAGGGCCATGATCCTCTTCATGGGTTGCAGGTGTGAGATTTGCATAAGAGTTTGGACCTGCATGCTAACAGACGCTGGAGACAAATTAGTGTTTTATTCCTAAAGAAGGTTTATCTTGGTTGGCGTTCTTCCAATGGACTGTACCTGGTTATCTTCCTGAAGTTGGCAATTATCTATCCTGGTCTGTCGTGGAACTTTATTCAGTGCAGTTTGTTTTTGGCTTTTGCTTCGTTATCGGCTCTTTGACTGTGAATTGTGTCTCTTGCCTTTGAAATGTTATTTTGAAAATAGTTTACTCCTCCACTGTGAACAATGGAACAGTGAAGCCAAGTTGAAGGCATTAAAGGATTTTAGTTATGTTTTGGGTTTTGTTATATTTCTGATATACTCTGGGTCATCACACCTTCCAAACCCGGCTCGCTCTGACGGGAATGCAGCTAGTCCTCGGTTAACGACCATTTGTTCAGCAACTCTCCGAAATTAAGAACTCCCAACGAAACAGGTGGTTTGCAGTCAGTCCTTAAGTTGCAGCTGGCACAGTCTCTCTCTGGTCACGTGAATGCGACTGGGGCGCTTAGCAACCGTCTCGCAATTATGGCGGTCACAGCATCCCACAATCACGGGACTGCCATTGGAGACTTTTCTTGCTGGCTTCCCCCAAGCAAAGCCAATGGGGAAGCTGGCAGGAAGTTGCAAATGGCGATGACGCATCTACTGGGCGGTCACCGCCATTTGAAAAGACGTGTCTTATATATGTATATTTTGACCAAAAGACCCCATTAGGTCTTATTTTTGGGGATGTCTTAATTTTGCACCCACCTGCACCCTCGCTCCCACCCTCTGCTTGCCTGAGGCCACTGCAGCTTACAGGACTTCCCAGAGCAAAGGCACTTTTCACCCAGAAGGAGAAATGATGGAATACTAAAAGCTTCGTAGCTCCATTTCAAAGTGCCCCCTTTTGCAAGTGGATGAAACTTCATCTCCCTCTGGGTGAAAAGTGTTCGGGCGCCTATGGGGCGCTTGGGGACGGAGCGATTTGCTTCACAGACGCCCAAACACTTTTTGACTGGATGGAGAAATGACGGAACATTGGAAGCGTTGTCTGCTTGCAAACGGGGTGCTTTGAAACAGAGCGATCCGTTTCAAAGTGCCTGTCATGCCCCTGGTGGAGGCTGACTCTGAGGGAGAGGAGGAACAGCCGACAGGGAGTGGAAGTGTGGCTCCAGAGGTTGTGGAGGAGGCTGGGGAAGGGCAG
This sequence comes from Naja naja, assembly GCA_009733165.1. Classification (NCBI taxonomy): domain Eukaryota; kingdom Metazoa; phylum Chordata; class Lepidosauria; order Squamata; family Elapidae; genus Naja; species Naja naja. The sequence continues at coordinate 362,372,764 of CM019148.1, forward strand.
AGGCTGGCTGAGCAGTCAGAGGAGGACCCAGGCCCATCCCCTCTCCATCCTAAGGCATGCAGGGAGGAGAGGATAAGGGAGAGACGTGGTCTCCTTGGGAGGAGAAGGCCTTGATCCTCTTCATGGGCTGCAGGTGTGACAACTGAATAAGAGTTTGGACCTGCTTACTGGCAAACGCTGGAAACAAATAGTGTAAATATCTCTAGTTTGTTGTTCCTCTCTGAGTTTGGCGTCCTTCCCAGTGTGTGTTATCTGTGGACATCCTCCAGCCCTTATCTTGCTTGGTTGGTGTTGCTTTTTTCCTTCTTCATGTAACTGTTTGTGTGGGAGTGTTTTTGTCTTCCATCCAAGATATTCGGAGCTTGGAAGCAAACTGAAGGAATAAAAGGGGCTTCACCTGTTTTCTGCGACTGTGTTTGTTTTGTATCCCATCCTGGGTCATCACAGTGCCCCGTTTGCAAGCAGGTGACACTTCGTCTCCCTCTGGGTGAAAAGTGCACACTGGAGCCAGGAAAAGGAAGAGGCGGGGGTGGAGGAGTGGCAGCCGATGCCAACTCGCCGGTCAGCCCCCAAGACGCCAAGATCATCTCCCTCTCCCCATGCCCCTGCCTCTGTCATACCCCTGTTGGAATCTGATTCTGAGGGGGAGGTTGAGCAGCTGACAGGGAGTGGGACTGTGGCTCCAGTGGCTGTGGAAGAAACTGGGGAAGGGCACAGTCTGGCTGGGCATTCAGAGGAAGACCCAGGCCCACCCATTCTGCATCCTAGGGCACGCAGGGAAGAATGGATAAGGGAGCAATGTGGGTTACGGGGGAGGAAAAGGCCCTGATTCCCTTCATTAGCTGCAGCTGGGAAAACAGGATAAAGAGGGTGTTTACGCACAGAACCTTGCTGGAAGCAAAGCATGCATTATCTTCGTTTGTCAAGTCCTATCTAGGTTCTGGAGTCCTCCCAGCTGTGTGTGTTTTGTTATCTTTTGAGTTCTGCAATTCCTTATCCTGCCCTGTCTCCTTAATTGCTGCAGTGGTTTGTGTTGGTTTTTATTTATAATTTATATGTACTTTGGGTTCGGATTGAATTTCTTCCCTTTAAAAACTGTTCTTGGGAGAGCTTTTGTCCAGCCGCTGATAACTGAACACTGGAGGCCAAGTTGGAGGAATTAAAGGGACTTTACCTACTTTTGTGACTTTGTTGCTTTTGTACCACGCCCCAGGTCATCACAGCTTCCACCTGATGCCAGTGCTGCTGCATGAGCCTCCTGTGAGCCTCCCATGAGCCAACCAGCCGCGCAGCACATCCGGATCACCTGTCTCCCCCTGCCTCTGCCTCTATGCTCGGACTTATGTGCTGCGCCAAGGGGCTGGCAGGCTGAGGCTGCTGTCAGACACCATCAGGCCTCGCGTGCTCACCACCTCTTGTTCTGGCCATGCCCATTGTCCTGGGCTTGTTTTTGGGGTAGTGCTTATATTAAGCCCACCCAAAAAATTGGCTAGAGCTTATTTTTGGGGTGGGTCTTATTTTGGGGGAAACTCGGTAGCAATCCTGCGTGATTCATCTAACAACAGCAATCTCCATTGTGCTTTTCAATGGCATTATTTAGCAACAGAATTCCTGATTCGATTAGTGTCATTAACTGAGGGATACAGGGGGTTCTCGACTTACGACCGCAATTGAGCCCAACATTTCTGTTGCTAAGCAAGACATTGAGTTTTGCCTCCTTGTACAACCTTTCCTGCCACAGTTGTTTAAGTGAATCACTGCAGTTGTGAAGTTAGAAACACGGTTGTGATGTGAATCTGGTTTCCACCGTTGACTTTGCTCATCAGAAGGTTGCCAAAGGGGGTCACGTGACCCCGGGACACTGCAACCGTCCTAAATCTGAGTCAGTTGCTAAGCGCCTGAATTTTGACCACAGGACAAGAGAGTTGCCACAATGGTTGTTAAGTATGAAAAATGGCCGTAAGTCACCTTTTTTCAGTGCTGTTGTAACTTTTAACAGCCATTCAATGAACTGTTGTAAGTTGAGGACTACCTGTACTGTACTGGCTTGAAGGCACTCTTTTTTGGTGGGAGCTGTAGCACCTTTTGCTCTCAAAGGTGCGCCTTACTGCTGGTCCTTCCTACCATGTTCCCCTGAAAATAAGACCCGGTCTTATATTTTTCCCCCACAAAAAGGCACCAGGTCTTATTTTCAGAGGGCGTCTTCCACTGACTCACCTCACAGCGGTGGCACTGAAAGCCCTGCCCAGCAGGAGCCCACTGCCGGCCCACTTCTTCAGTGGCTGCTTGTCGCCGCCCCAGCCTCCGTTTCGCTGTCAGAGGCCCTTCAGGAAAGGCCTCTGCAGCCGATAACAATTGATCCAGAGCCTTTTTATTGGCTGCAGAGGCCTTTCCTGAAGGGCCTCTGACAGCGAAACGAGGCCGGGGAGCGCCGCATGCATCAATCTGGAGCCTGTTTCCCAGCTGCAGAGACCTTTCCTAAAGGCCTGACAGCGAAACAGAGGCCGGGGGGCGGCGCATGCAAGCAGCGGCAATCAGCCGCAGAAGAAGTGACCCAGCAAGGCAGGTATCAGGGTGTGCGAGGCCTGGTAAGTAGGGCAGATCCACCCCACCCCCACTGGCTTAATTTTTACCCATGCGACTCACTCCACCCCATGTATCCTGGAGTAGGTGGGGTCTTAACTAGGGCTTATTTTGGACGTAGAGTTTATATTGGGCGCACATGTAAAAATCAAACTAGGGCTTACTTTCGGGGTAGGTCGCATTTTCGAGGAACACAGTAGTTGGCTGGACAAATTTTGCTTTTGAAATCTGAGCAGGAAGGATGGATTTGACTGGCATTTTTTGATAAGTCGAGATTTGTGAGAGGATGACAATGTTTCATTCCACTTCATATATGCAAACTGTGTAGAATCTACTGAAATGGGTGAGATATATAAAATATATATGTCTAAGAGAGGCAGTTTGGGGTAGTGGTTAAGGCAGCAGACTAGAAACCCAGAAGCTGTGAGGTCTAATTCTGTCTTAGGCACAAAGACAGTTGGGGAGCTTTGGACCAATGTCAGACTTAAGATCAGGCAATGGCAAACCAGTGGCAAACCTGAGAATCAGGGAAGGAAGGAAGGAAGGAAGGAAGGAAGGGAGGGAGGGAGGGAGGGAGGGAGGGAAGGAAGAAGATATTTGATGAGGGAGGGAGGGGAGAAAGGAAGGAAGGAAGAAAGATTCACAAACAGAAACACACAGACATAATTCCAGAATTCCTAGCAACCATCTTCATACTGCAATCCCAACATGTCTAGAAGTACCAGGTGTGGGATAGCTGGAAAAAAAATTGCCACTGCATAATGTGACAGGCACACAAGAGATTATGTGAGGTAGGCAGACTTATTGTGTGAGGTAGGCAGACTTATATATGGGATGAAGGTCTGAGCAGATACCTTTTGCTCACTGGAGGTCCATTGATGTATTTTTCTTCTGCTGTCTTGTAGTCTATCTGATCCACAGCAGAAATTGCATAAATGATGGCCTGGAGACAAGAAGAAAAGGGCACTGTTTAGAGCAGTGCTTCTCAACCTGGCCATTTTAAGATGTATGGACTTCAAGTCCCAGAATTCCACACCTCTTAACGTGGCCAATGCTGAGAAACATTGGTTTAGAGGAGGAGGAAGAGGAGAAGGAGGGGAGGAAGGAAGGAGGAAGGAAGGAAGGAAGGAAGGAAGGAAGAAAGAAGGAGGGGAGGGGGGGGGAGGAAAGTAAAAATATCTGAGGAGGGAGGAAGGGAGGGAAAGAAGAAGGAAAGGAAGGAAGGAAGGAAAGGAAAAAATATGAGGAGGGAGGGAGGGAGGAGGGAACGAGGGAAGGAGGAAGGAAGGGATGGAGGGAGGAAGGAAGGAAAGGAAAAAATATTTGAGGAGGGAGGAGGGAAGGAAGGAGGGAACGATGGAAGGAGGGAAGGAGGAGGGAGGAGGAGGGAGGAGGAAGAAGAAGGAAGGAAGGAAGGAAGGAAGGAAGGAAGGGAAAAAATATTTGAGGAGGGAGGGAGGGAAGGAGGGAGGGAACGAGGGAAGGAAGGAGGGAACGAGGGAAGGAGGAAGGAAGGAAGGAAGGAAGGAAGGAAGGAAGGAAGGAAGGAAGGAAGGGCTACAACTTAGCGGCAGAACAAAAAGCTCTCAATTCATATTCTGGTTCTCCCAAGGACGGCTAGGAAAAATTTCCACCTGAATCCTTGAAGAGCTGCAATATGCTAATCTGGTCAAATACAACCAGAGAGATTGAGTTTTTACATGGAGAATGACACAGTATAAAGTCTCTGCTTATCTTCCACGTCGCCCACTTCACTTACTTCTGGAAAAAGTACTTCAAGGACAAATTTGGTACTGTCTCTATTTTTAACCGGCAGCTTCTTGGCTCCAACTTCATGATAAACTTTCTTCAAGTAGTTGAGCACAAGGTCCTGCTGATAATCATCCTCCAGGTAGGTCTCCAGGATCAAATACTGGGGTGTTTTGAGGGATTTACTCAGCCAGCGCGACTCTTTCTGGCTCTTCAGGATGGAGCGGAGGTGCTCGTCAGCTCCTTTGGCTTTTACGATGAACTCCACGATCCGTTTGTTGGCTCTGTCTCGGGCAGCTCGCGTCCGGTCAGGAAGAATTTTCTTCCTGCTTTGGGGGCGTTATGTCAGCGAGAAGATCCCCATTGTCCAACGCCTCCATTTGAGGGAAGCTCATCTGGGATAAAGTATGGAAGGATTCTTTTCGGACCGGATTGCCTTGGAAAAAAAGAAGCCAGGGTCTTTGCTCAAAGTTGGATCAGCGCCTAAAACAGGGGTCTCCAAACTTGGCAACTTTAAGACTTGTGGACTTCAGAATTCATGGCTGGCTGGGGAGTTCTGGGAGTTGAAGTCCGTAAGCCTTAAAGTTGCCACGTTTGGAGATCCCGACCTAAAAAGTTGCTAATCCCTATTTCTCTCCCTGTCATACAACTACAAGCAGTCTTTGACTTATAACAACTTGCTTCACGACTGTTAAAAAGTTATGACAGACACACCCACCCAAATTACACATGAAATTTCAAGTTATGGCAGCTGGATACACACATATACCCTGCAGTTATGTGATTCCGTTTTGTGCACTTGACAACTGGCCCATCTTTATGACTATCTGCAGGGTCCTATGGTCAAAGGGACGCAGTGGCTCAGTGGCTAAGACACTGAGTCTGTCAACCAGGAAGGTCGGTGGTTCGAACCCCTAGCACCGCGTAACGGAGTGAGCTCCCGTTACTTGTCCCAGCTTCTGCCAACCTAGCAGTTCGAAAGCACCTAAAAATGCAGGCAGAAAAATAGGGACCACTTTGGTGGGAAGGTAACAGCATTCCGTGCGCCTTCGGCGTTTAGTCATGCCGGCCACATGACCACGGAGACTTCTTTGGACAGCGCTGGCTCTTCGGCTTTGTAACAGAGATGAGCCCCCTAGAGCCAGAAACAACTAGCATGTATGTGTGAGGCGAACTTTACCTTTACCTTTATGGTCAAGTACCAATGATTTCTGATTAAGTGTTTTTTTTATCAGGGCAATCTGGTCGAACCAAATACGGGACGGAGCATAGTACTTCCGCTTTATTTTTTGGTTAGTAAATATAAATTTAACACAATGATTTCTGATGCTTTTTTTGCCAGTTTTTGGCAAAAACACACCCATTGTGGAAAACTGATCCCACTAATGACTGTGGTATCCATTTGAAGACCATTTGAAGACCATTGTCAACTAAAAAGATACTCCTTTGGTCTTTAGCTGCCAGAAAAAGGGAGTGGGGGAAAACAGTGTGTTCCTTAAGTGGCTAGATAATCATCCTGGCAGCCCAAAGTTGTCAGGGCGCAAGAATATTACTGGAGAGCATGATTGATGACTCTTGGCTATGGATGTGTCCCATTGGAGAATATACATCCAGGGGGTGGGGGGAAGACCAGGGTCAAGGGGGAAATGAATGATGTATTTTAATGTCGGCTGCACTCAGCCAACAGCAACATGGCCACTTCTAATAAATCAATTTTATTTTCTCTGAGAGATGCTGCTAGAGACTTGTGATTTGAATGTGGGTGGATTTGTTGGAGCCCTGATAACCGTAATGTTTGCTTAATGGCCACCATAAAAAGGGTAAAAAAATTGGGTCTGGTCACATGATACCTCGATTTATGACCACAACAACTGAGCAAGCCAAGGACCCTCCCTTTTTTCAATGCCACTGTATCCTGATATATAATGCTAAGCATTATTGATGACATCAAAACAGTTTTACCAGAGAAGGAATCCCAAGCCGGCCCTGTTGTCTTTAAGCTGCTTTAATTTTGTTATATAATGTACACCACCCTCTTCCAAGGAATGGGGGCTTCTTAAGTTCTACAATGAAGCTTACTCACTCATGTCATCAGCAAAGTATTCCAGGAAGGATCCCACAAAGGAATGGCAACCTAAGAAGACAAGATGGTGATGTTATCCATTTTGCAGTCATGTCCATCTCTTGGCCATTAGTTTAGTTTAGTTTAGTTTAGTTGGACTTATAAGCCACCCTCTCTCCCGAAGGACTCAGGGAGGCGTACATAAAAGACAGAAAGTACAAAAGTTAAAAGAAATTAAAAAGATATTAAATTATGCCAAATAAACAATCAAATTAAAAAACCCCGATCCCCTGTCAGTCTGGGCCGGATTGCAAAAATAGCCATGTTTTGAGGTCACGGCGGAAGGAGCGGAGATCAGGGGCCAAGCGCAACTCAAGGGGTAGTTGATTCCAGAGGGTGGGCGCCCCCACAGAGAAGGCCCTACCCCTAGGGGCTGCCAGCCTACACTGTTTAGCTGACGGTATCCCCAGGAGGCCCCGTCTGTGGGAGCGCACAGGGCGATTGGTGTTTGTCAGCGGAAGGAGACTTTCTTGCAAGTACCCCGGACGCAAGCCATACAGGGCTTTATAAGTTGTTACCAAAACCTTGAATCTCACACAGAGGGCAACCGGCAACCAATGCCGGTTATGGGTCAGGTGTCTCCATATCTTCCAATCTTGCACTATTTCTTCGAGTTTTTCTATGCTCTGGCTGGTGTCAAATACCAACCTTGATGGTATCCAACTACTGCGTTCTTTGATAGCCTGGTTTCCTTTTACTGCTAAACTCTTCCAAACGTAATTGCTTTCTCGTATGAATTCCCCAGAATGACATGGCCAAAATAAGTGGGACACTTTTGTGATTGTTTTTTTCCTTCCAGTGACAAGAACAATACTCAAATTAGGGATGGATGACTGTGTGCAGTGGCAGTCCTGTTAGGCCTTGGAAGAGGCCCCCAACATTCTAACCACAGAATGATCAAACTATAATCTTATTTACCATCACCCAAAGAGAAAATGATTTGACTGCAAAGGCTGGACAATACCACTTAAATTCAATGTTAACGTAAATCAAATAAGGCTTATCCTTTTATTATTAGATTTATAGCCTAGCTTCATGATATCAACGCAAAGTATCTCAACTTATTTGCTTAGTGTTGATACAGGTAGTCCTTGACTTAACAGTCATTTGTTTAGTGGCAGTGTGAAGTTGCAACAGTGCTGAAAAACGTGACTGATCAGTCCTTGTACTTTACATCCATTGCAGCATCCCCAGTCGTGTGATCAAACTTTGGGTGTTGGACAACTGGCATGTATTCACAGTCGGCTTCTGACAAGCAGTGTCAATGGGGGAAGCCGAATTCATTTAATGATTGTGCAATTCACTTAACAACGGTGGCAAAAAAAGCGCATAAAATCAGGTGTGACTCACTTAAACACCGCCATGCTCAGCAACAAAAATTCTGATCCCAATGCTCTCTACATGGGGCTGCCCTTGAGGACCACCCGGAGGCTTCAACTTGTGCAGAATGTGGTGGCGCGGGCTGTGATGGGAGTATCCCGATACTCCCATGTTACACCCCTCCTGCGCACACTGCATTGGCTACCAGTTGCACTCCGGGTGAGATTCAAGGTTTTGACTCTAACATTCAAAGTCCTACACGACATGGGTCCACAATATTTAAGGGAGCGGCTCCTGCCGATCGGCGCCACCCGCCCGTGCGGGCATATAGGCAAGGACTCCTCGGGTCCGTCGGCAAGTCAGTGTCGGCTGGCGGTCCCCGCGACGAGCCTATTCTGTAGCGTCCCCGACTTATGGAACGAACTGCCTCTGGACCTCCGTCTGGCCCCTGACCTCCGCACCTTCCGCCGCGATTTAAAGACCTGGTTGTTCGACCAAATTGGGCTGTGATTACCTCACCAGGGCCATGGGATAATTTTAAGTATTTTAATTTGGTTTTATTGGGCTTTAAAATTGTTTAATTCTTTTTTAAATATTTATTGTACTGTATGTTTTAACTGTGAGCCACCCTGAGTCTTCGGAGATGGGGCGGCATATAAGTCGAATAAAATAAAATAAATAAATAAATAAATAAATAAATAAATAAATAAATAAATATTTCCAGTTTTCGGCCAAACCATGCCTATAGCGACCCATCGGTTTGCTTAATGACCACTACAAAAATGCTTGTAAAATTGTGTTGGTCCCGCTTTATGACCTCGATGGGCAGCCTCTATTACAGTCATAAGTTGAGGACAATCTGCAGGTCTGCAAAGAAGAGTTAAAGGAGACAGTGCAATAGTAGCAGAAGAAACTTATGACTTCAATTCTGCCCAAAGTTTCCACTGCTAAGCAAGGCAGTTGTTAAATGAGCTTTGCCCCATTTTACGACCTTTTGTGCCACACTTGTTAAGCAAATCACTGCAATTGTTAAGTGAATCATGTGGTCATTAAGTGAATCTGGCTTCCCACATTGACTTGGGTTGTTGAAAGACAGCTGGGAGGGTTACAAATAGTAATCACGTGACTCTGGGACACTGCATCTGTCATAAATACATATCAGTTGCCAAACCGCCCAAATTTTGATCCCGTGACCATGGGGATGCTACAACGGCTGTAAATGTGAAAAACGGTCATAAGTTGGGTTTTTTTCAGTGCTGTTGTAACTTCGGTCACTAAATGAACTGTTGTAAGTCAAGGACCAGCTGTAAAGCTAGTTGGATGCTCGCAGTAGAATCTCCAGCTGCAAAATGCAGGAAAAACGTTGATCAAGCTGCGAAAAGAATCCCCCACTCATAAATTTAGGATGGGCTTTAAAAAGTTCCTTGGGCCTTTCCATCTTACCTACTCTAATTCTGTAATCCACAATCAAGCTGATGCACCAGTTGAGTTCGTGGTTGTAGTTCTCCCTGGCTTTGTCCTATGAAGAAAAACAAGTTAGGCAAACAGGCTCCACTTACAGAAGCAGAGGTGTCAATCTCAATGCCCGTGGGCAGGATCCAGTCTGTGGGGTGTTTAGATCTGGCCCGTGGGGGCCTCCCTGGAAACAGCGAAGGACCGGCCTGCGGTGCCTCTGCCACTGAAAACGGAGCTTTTCACTGGCAGAGAGCTGCAGGAGGCCGTCACAGCCAGAAATGGAACCCAGGAGGGCCTGCGTGCCCCCCTCACAAGCTCCGTTTTTGCTGGCAGAGTGCTAACAAAACAAACCACTAGCATAAGTGGATTCCCCCCCAGCCCCGCCCAGGTAATAAGTGCCATAGTGTAATAAGGTTGGGACTGTGTTAGGGACTTCTGTCCTCACTGTGAGTTGTCTTGGGGGTGTGTGCATGAAGGGAGGCTCAGCCAATCTCATTGTACACGTTTTACTCTGACAATAAAGATAATAAACAACAACACAGGTGCGCCCAATACAAGTGACATCAAGCTGGCCACACCCACCATGGACATGCCCGCATGGACACGCTCCAACCCGCCGAGGTCAAACACAACCCTGATGCGGCCCTCAATGAAATCAGGTTTGACCCCCCTGAAATAGGCCCATGCGAGCACAAGTAGCATTTATTCCTGGAGGCTTTACTCACTGTCAACGTCTGTTTCTCTTCGCAGTCAAAGTGCTTTAGGTTTCTGAGGGAAGTAGAGAACCTGCATCAAGAAGGGAGAGAAAACGACATCTTAGCCTCCCCAGAGGCATGATTTTTTTCAGCCCTCTCTTTATCCAGACCGGTGTCTCTCAGCCGTGACCATCGTAAGAAGTGTGGACTTCAATTCCCAGAACGCTGGCTGGGGAATTCTGGGAGTTGAAGTCCACACTTAAGATAGTCTAAGTTGAGACATACTGGTTTAGAACATGGACAGTCTTCCAATTGGGGAATTCTGGAATTTGTAAGCTCAGTTCCTTCTCCTTTGGTGCTAGTTTACTTTACTTTATTGTCACTGCACCTCGTACAATGAAATTAAATACCATCTTCAGTGTACATTATGACTATGAAAATAAGCACAAACACACAACCTTCACATTCTATATATTGAATTGAAAACCCCTGATATTGCACTATACAGTAAAATTCAACAGAGTTACTGCCCTGGGATAGAAGCTGTTTTTCAGCCTATTTGTCCTTGTTTTTATTATTCTGTACCGTCTGACAGTGATAGTTCAAAAAAAGGGTGCCCAGGATGAGATGGATCTTTGAGAATGTTTTAGAATTTGGAGTGTGTGTGTGTGTGTGTGTGTGTGTGATCCCAATGGAAATTAATGCCTTATGTCAGCTATTTGTTATGTTTTAATAGCTTTTCAGGTCATTTCAGCCATAGGGACTTATAGCATCCACACAGCATCAATCAGCGGTTGCTGAAGTCATACTAAGCCTGTCTATATCACCAACATTTTGACACAATGACAGTTAGCGGTGTTACAGTAACTTTACAAGGAAGTAGAGCTAGTACTTCTGGGTGTGTTCTTGTCTGGACTACGTCGCAAGGCTGACGTCTACGATAAAACTGAAAGTGGCAATGCACACCCGAATGCTAACATGCCAACCATCCCTCCAAGATGCGTAAGGTACATAAGTGGATGGAGAGACAGGTATCGGGAGGGAGAAAGGAAAGGAGGGAGGGGGAGATGGACAGATATAGATATGGAGAGATGGGTGGATATGGAAGTATAGATAATGGATGGATAGATATGCATGGATATCGATATAGATGGATATAGACACAGGCAGATAAAATGGTAGATAATGGATAGATGTGAATGGATAGATATAAATGGATAGACAGATATGGATAGATAGATAAAAGGAGAATATTTGTAGCTCAGGATTGAAATGAGCGTTCTCTGAGTTTGGTTGTTATTTTTGCAGGCATTTCATGACCCAAATTAGGTAACATCATCAGTGCTGGTGATTAGATAGCTAAAAATCCTGATCTTGCCCTCAAATTCAAATCTACCTCAAAACTGAAGTAGGGATGTTTAGCCTGTGGGGATGCAGGACCTGTAGCCAAAAGGACGCTATAGGCAACCCCAGTTTTAAACCTATGTATATCCCTATGTTTATGGATATAAAGAGGACTCCCTATGGAGAATTTGCTTCTGCTATAAAATCACACACAATTATTAAAAAAAAAGTTGGCTACAATTCCTCATGTACTCAAGATATTATCATAAGGTACACAGAAGCCTAGATCTGGTTAAGAAGATTCATTCTGAGTCAGGATCCTGGAATGCTCCCAGGCCTCATCCTGCTCAGTCCTGGATTTACTTCCAGGAAGACCAACCTGACTCTGGAACAATCACTTTTGGAGAAATACTGCAGTGTTCCAGGACGTGGATGAGTCTGGTTCTCCCATGGCTACTACAAACGATGCCTCCCCAATCCATTTCGACATAGGCAAAATGGGCAGATGAGCCCTTTTTGGGCTCATCTATGGGGAGAGACCATTTCCTGCAGAAGAACCAGGGAGCCTTGTTTTGGACAAGGAAATACAGGTAGTCCTCCACTTACAAACATTCATTTTGTGACCATTTGAAGTTACAACCACCCTGCAAAATGTGACTTAAGACTGATTTTCACACTTATGCCATTGCAGCATCCCCATGGTCACCCGATCAAAATTCAGATGCTTGGCAACCGGCACGTTTTTATGACCTTGTTCTGGGGTCACGTGATCCCCTTTGGTGACCTGCTGACGAGCAAAGTCGGTGGGGAAGCCAGACTCACTTAACAACCGGGTTACTAACTTAACCACTGTAGTGATTTGCTGAACGACTGTGGCAAGAAAGGTTGTAAAATAGGGGAAAACTCACTTAACCACTGTCTTGCTTAGCAATGGGAAATCTGGGGCTCATTGTGGCCAGATGTCAAGGACTATCTGTAACTCAGCCATCAGTAGGAGGTGCCAGAAAAGGGCTTCTCGACAAATAAAAGCAGAAGGGAAGGAAGGGAGAGGAACTCTACAGCAGGGAATTAAAATTGGTTTATTTACCCCTTAGTTTTCATGGCATCCATGCGTTTCTCTATAAGGACGACATTGGCTTTCTTAGCTTTCCAATTTACCTTTTTCACCTGCCAGGAGACAAGCAGAACAGCTGAACAGCTAGGAGGGTCACAGGTTTGCAATCAATGTATCAATTCAAAGGGACAAGTACACAGACTGGTTGGCCCTGCTACATCTCTTTGCAGCACATTAGGAGCTGGATCAGGGGTGGGCAACTATGGGCCTCTTTATTACCTATGTACTTCAGCTCCCAGAATTCCTGAGCCAGCATGAAATTCTGGGAGTTGGTCCACAGGTGGTAAAGGGGCCATAACTGGGATGACCCTGATCTAGGTCATCCCAATTAATTAAAAGGAGACCAACATTTCACCTGCTGTCACTTTTATTTTTTTATTTTTTATTTTATCACAACTTTCTACCCCAAAGGTGCTCCAGGGCAGTTTTCTCAACTTTAACAACTTTAAGAGGGGTGGATTTCAACTCCCAGAATTCCTCAGCTAGCATGAATTCTAAGAGTTGATGTCCACTCAGTTTATGACCGTCTGGGGAATTCTGGCCAATTCCCTGCTCTGTGGACATTTGTATCATTAGGTCCCCAATGTTACTTTGAGGAAAAGGAAGATGCAATAAAATTGTGGCTGTTTCGTGGTTGCTAGGAGCTGGAAATGACTCGACAGCACATAAGCGATCAATCAGTTATAGGTTGACCATTCAAGGATACAGTGGCATTGAAAAAAGGGAGGGGGTCCTTGGCTTGCTCTCTGAGCTTAGTTGTTTTCCTGCAGACATTTCATTCCCCAAACTGGGTAACATCAACAGAGCTAGTAAGCAATGGGATTTGCTCTCAATTTATCCTTTAGCCTTATTACCGCGGATGTTACCTCATTTGGGAAATGAAATGTGAATACACATTTTATTACCCAAATAATGGAATAATTAAATATACATTTCAAGTATTTTAATAGAGATTTCTATCAAAACAAGATAAGCTCCCAGATATCCTTGGGAGTAAGGTGGGAACACCTACATACATCTATGTATTAAAATTAACCATTTTATTGAGAACTTTAGCATGGAATTAAATATCTGGATATTCCCTCCAAGCATTTGAGCCAGGAAGATTTTTTAAAATAAATTTTATTAAGTTTTCAAATTTTAAAAACATAAAACAAAACTTTATACATTGTTATCAACATCAAGACATCTTTTACATCTCCTTACATTTTTTCAATATACGTAGTTACTTATTCCATTACCATTACATCTTACTCTTGCTATAAATCAATATCTTTTATCCTTACACATCAATCTTCTCTATGGTATATATACATATTTACATACTCCCTCATTCTTCTCCTAATTGCTAAGCCAGGAAGTTAAACCAGCCCAGCTGGCATCTTTGTGTGGGCTGTGACCCCTCCCTGGGGGGGTGGGATGGTTCTTAAATTATTTTAAATTTTAACTTGTTAACTATTATTGGGCTTGTGACTGGTTTAATTCTCTTTTTTATTTAATTCTCTTTTTAATTATTTAATTCTCTTTTTAATTATTTATAATTGTTGCTGTTTTAGTTGTGAGCCGCCCCGAGTCTTCGGAGATGGGGCGGCATACAAGTCCAAATAATAAACAAATAAATAAATAAATCTTTGTCTTGACCATCTCTAGAGATTCTTGAACGAGAAGCGAAACATCTTCAGAGAAAAACCAAAGTCCAGTTGCCTTTTGAAAAAAGCACCTTTGGGACTTTGTCTTGGTCATTTTTTTGTTGATTAAAATGAAGTGATTTTTAGATTCTGGGTGTAATTGTTGTATTGTTATTATTTTGGATGATTACTTTGTAAATTCAAGAAGTCAGGTTGTTACTCTGTGCACTTCCTAGTCGCAGCTACAAGGCAGACAACAATATAAATTGCTTCAGTAAGTAAATACAGTATAAATCTTTCGCTTTTTACAGTAAATAATATTCTTACCACAGCTGGCCAGTAGGGATATCTTGGGAGCTTGCACCAAACTATCATCCCGACTTCAAAACTACAAGGTTCTACGATACACAGAGTTGGATTAAGGATTAAAACTGGAATTAATACTCTTGCAAAGAATTCCTAGTGAAACTTCTACTGTACTGTTGTTCAGCCTTACATTAGAGAATTGTACATGGAATTTGACACCTTCCCTGGTTTCCTCAATGTGTCCTTAAAGCTTTATTGTTACTATTTTAGGGCACTGTATCCTAATCTAAGTAACTTCTAGATGTATGGACTTCATTTCCCAGAATTCTGATCGGTTGCCATGCTGGCTGTGGAATCCTGGGATCTGAAGTCCAAGATCTGGAAATTTCCAAGAACAAGGACACTGTATTAGGGAAAGGTGCCAATGCTAGATCACCCTTTCTCAATCTTTTATCCTGGAGGAAATAATGTTCAGGTTTTTCAACAACATAAGCATTATTAGAAATGTAGCTAGTGGCTGCATGCACCGTCAATTTTTTTTAAATGACTTTTTAATTTTTTAATGATTTTTTTAGCAATCTCCTTGGAAATGCAAAGTTTCATGAAACTCCATATGAGAAAGGCTGTGCTACACTAACAAGGCAATGCCTCCGAATGAAATACAAATGCAAATTTCAATACAGGAAGTCCTCATTTAGCAACTGCTTCCTTTAGTGACTGTTCACAGTTACGATGATGATGGAAAAATAACTTTGTGTCCCATCCCCACATTTACGGCCTTCACAGGTCTGTAATACAAAGGAAAACTGCAGTAAAACCACAAGCATAGCCATGCTTTCACTTAATGACCGAGTTGCCGGTCCAACTGTGGTCACTAAGCAAGGACCACCTATATACATGCTGAGGAAGCTGCAAAAAGCTGAAAGGGATGTGGGTTTGAAAAAAGGTGGACTACACAGAGAGCCAAGCACCCATATGAGGATTTCAGAATGGAGCGGGGGGTGGAAATGTGTACACATCATGTACACGTGATGCCTTATTGTAGCTTTCCACTTTCAAAATAAAATTGGAGGCTTTGAAACCCTGGCAAGTGCCTGGACAAGTCCGTGCCTCACCACGGCCAACTCAACATGGCCAACTCGGTGTGGCTATGGGACAAGAGTTACATTAATATTGAAGAAACGGTGGAATAGAATCATTAAAGAAAGGATTCCAAAGGAGGGATGAAATAAAATATCAATGACAACAATTAAAATAAAATTTTAATTATTTGAAATAATTAAACTGAACTGTTGAACTGTCCCACAGCAAGTTGGCTGTGGCAAATTGGCTGTGGTGAGTTGTGCCCCATTTTGTCCACGGAAGGCTTAAATGAGACATAAGGGCAACCGTATCCCAGTGATCAAAGTGACTCTCTCCCTTTTACTTAGGTTTCAACAACCCTGTGGCTGAGCAAGTGAGCAGAAGAGACAGGGCCTTCTCGGAGTGGCCCCAAGCCTTGGTCAACCATCGTCATATCCAAGACATTATAATTCCTACTAGGTACTATAAGGTTTAGTTCAGCCATTGCTTATTTTTAAGGGAAACTACATTGATTCGGACGTACAATATTTTGAAGAAAGCCACGGGGTAGAAAATAGTAACTACCTTGATGCAAGAAAATGCTGGGTAATTCATCCTCCTCCTCCTCTTCATCCTTTGACTCTGGGCTCGGACTCACTTTTCTTATGGGACTCAGCTGCAGTGAAAGATCAGATGCCTGATCTGCTAATGAAGGAACACCGTGCCGATTTCAGTTTTACACATACAACATTGGAATTTGCACTGATAAATCTCAAAGATGGGCCAGGAGATACTGCAGGCAGTCCTTGACTTATGACTGTGATGGAGCCTGGAATTACGGTCTAAGTCATTGCTGGTTGTTCAGTGGATCACCATGCGGCTGTGCCCAGTTTTATTAACTTTTTTAAATTGGTGATTGTTAAGCGGATCCATTGTCTGCAATTGCCCTTTTTTTCCCCGACAAAACTGGAAGTAAAAACACATCGTAAATCACATTCCCGTGACTCTGGGACACTGCAAATGGCTGTAAATTCGGGCAGGTTGCCAAATGCTCAAAATACGATCATGTGACTGCAAACCCAAGGGAGAGAGCGGCCACTGGGACGTCAATCCAGATTGTGAGTAACCGTGGGGAGATCCGTCGTAACTTCAAACAGTTGCAAATCAACCGGTCGTAAGTTGAGGACTTATCTGTAACCCAGATCTCCCTTTTAAAATCAGACATTTCATATCTTGCCTGGGTTTTGCTCTAGTTGCTCCCACAATATGCAGGGGAGTCTTGGGCAGAGAAAACTTGACTTATGGCCCCAAGTGAGCCCAAACGTTACGTTGCTAAGCCGGACAACTAAGTTAGTTTTTCCCCATTTTACAACCTTCCTTGCCACAATTGTTAAATGAATCACTGCAGTAGTTACATGAATCTGGCTTTGCTTCGTCAAAAGGTGGCGAAAGGTGATCACATGACCCTGGAAGTATATATGGTAAAAAATGATAATATTTTGGGGTTTTTTTCTCCATAAAACAATCCATTTTCAGTTCACGGGTACTGTTGTGGCCCCACCGGTGGCTGACAGAGCTGGCAACAGAGTTGGACAGTAATGAGGAGGTTGGGGAGGAACCTGGGCCAGTCTTAAGAGGCTGAGGGGGGCTCAGACGAGGGGTCTGCATCGGAGGCAGAGATGGGGCCAGGGCAGGCTGGCAATCATCAGCTGCCTTCAGACTCAGACAGCAGTGAGGTGGGGGAGTTTCTGGAACCAGTTCCCAGCCTGCGCATGCGCAGGGCTACCAGAAGACAGGAACAATTGAGAAAGCAGGCTCGATTCAGGAGTAAGGCCACACTTTGGAGATGATTGGCCCTCCCATAGGACATAAAAGAGGAGCGAACGGGACGTGAGCTTTTGCAGGAAGCAGTTAGTTCGTCTGGTTGGTTCAAGCTTTGAAAAGTTCTGTTTGACTCTGTATCAAGTTTGGCCTTGCCCTGTGCCTGGCAATTCATTCTCTGGCAACATCCCAAGTGCAATAAGGTGGGTGTTTATAAACATTCCCCTGAAAGACTGTTTGTGAAGCCTGGCCGGCTGTGAATGAACGTAATTCACAGCCGTGGAAATAAAAGAGGTTTTGCCAGAACTAAGATTGTGTTTTATGCTTTCTAAGAAAGCCTAGGTCAGAACTAGACCACAGTGACTTAATTTATTTATTTATTTTTATTATTATTTTTTAATTACATTTATATGCCACCCTTCTCCGAAGACTCATTTACAATTTTGGGATACAACCCAGTGTGCTCAGCAATAGCCTTCATTCCATTGTATATGCCTGCTTATTACTAAGCGGCATTTTTACAAAGTCAGCTCATTGCCCCCAACAATCTTGGGCCCTCAGTTTACCTACCCCAAGAGGATGGAAGGCTGAGTCAACCTGAGCCTGGTGGGATTCGAGCCTACAGTAATTGTAGACAGCTGGATCTTAAGAGCAGGCATTTAACAGCCTGAGCCACCAAGGCTTATTTGATAAACAAAAATCAATTCATGTTTTTTATTTGATGACTTGAAGACCTGGTTGTTGACCAATGGCTGTAACTCCTCCCTGGGTGGGTGGGGATGGTTCTTAAACTATTTTAAATTTTAATTTGTTTAGCTATTATTGGGCTTGTGTGTGGTTTAATTCTCTTTTAATTGTTCATTGTTGTTGTTTTAACTGTGAGAGCCTGAGTCTTGGAGATGGGGCGGCATACAAGTCCAAATAATAAATAATAAATAAATGAATGATGATGGTATCCATTCAGTTATATCTAATTTCTGGCGATTCTATGGGGCCAGGTCTCTTCACATCTTCCGATCTTGCACTATTTGCTTGAGATTTTCTATGCTCTTACTGGTATTAGCTTTGATGGTGCTCAGCCCCTGTCTTCTTTTGCGTTTCCTTTCACCGCTAACGCATCCAAACATAACTGCTTTCTCCACTGAATTCCCCAGCATGACATGTCCAAAATAAGTGAGATGCAGTTTTGTGATTTTGCCTTCCAGTGACATGTCTGGTGTTATGCAACATGTCCAGTAGTTGCTTGTTAGTCACCTTTCTTTCCAAAGAGGTTTTCATTTACAACCCTGATACTTTCCAATTTTTACAAAGCAAAATGTTTTTGCATGATTGCTTCAAACCAAATGCTGTTCCAAAGGTGCTTTTTTCAAGAGGCAACTGGACTTTCTGCTTTTTCTCTGAAGACGTTTCACTTCTCATCCAAGAAGCTTCTTCAGCTCTGACTGAAGGGCTGCTTCATGATATGGCAGATGGGTAGTCCTTGATTACTGACCATCGGTTCAGCAACTGTACAAAATCACAACAGTGCTGAACCACTGGTAGTTGTGACTGGTCCTCAACGTTCTGATCATCCCAGCATCCCTATGGTCATGTGATCGCGATCTGGGCACTGTACGTTTTCAACTTACGAATGGTTGCTTAGTGACTGTCCAAAATTATAGCAGACCCCTCAAAAGGTACTTATGACCTGGTTCCAAAGATTTGACGCTTGCACGTTTTGAACATTTGGCAACAGGCCCACATTTATGACATCCCCCAGTCACAGGACTTCCATTTTTCGTTTTTGCCAATAACCTGCCGTTTACTTCCGGTTTTTGGCAAAACTGCACTGCGCCATAGCAAACAAGGAGTTTCCTTAAAGACCCCAGCAAATAAGATAATAAAATCAGGACAGTTGTGTGGGTGATCTGCTTAATGACCATCACGACTTACAGTATGTCCGTAGTGAGCAGGCTCTATTACAGTTGTAAGTTGAGGAACATCTGCGCAAACATCGAGGCTCAAATCCCCCTTAAGACGTGAAGTCAGTCACTTTCAGGCAACCCACTTCACAGGGTTGTTGCTGTTGCAGAGATAGGAGGCAGCGAGCTGCCCTTATAAGCCACTGTGAGCCTTCAGTGGGATATAAACTGAAACAGACATTGGATGAAGCCCAGCTGCGTTAAACCACTGCAGCAAGCTGGGTTGGGTTACAATTATGGTTTGTAAACTAAACCACAATGGCTTGCCCATGCATCAGATTCAGCTATAAGCCACTCAAAGTGAGATGGATGGCAAATAAATAAATAAAAATAAATAAGTCATGGCTCCCACCCCCTCTTATCAGTTGTGTCTAGTTTTCAGGGACTGCCTGGAAAAGTCCCTACAATTTTCGTGGCAAGGATTTAAGCGGTTTGCAGCCATCTGCTTCCAAAGACTGTGAGTCACCCATCTGGCTTTTTGCCTAAGGAGGGAAGGGGGGCTAGAATTCACAATCTCTCCGTTTCTAACCTGATGCCTCTAACGCTACACTAAAATGGCTCACTTTTTAAGTCATGGCTAGGAAGCCCCAAAGGCTGCCAAGTTCACACTGCATGCCAAACGTGAGCCAGCAGTGTGCTGCAACTGCAAAAAAAGCCAATACGGTCCTAGGCTACATTAACAGAGAGACAGAATCAAGATCATGTGAAGCGCTAGTACCACTTTATAAGGCCTTGGTAGGACCACACTTGGAATACGGCATCCAGTTTGGGTCACCATATTATTAAAAAGCTGCAGAGGCTCTAGAAAGAGTGCAGAGAACAGCAACAAAGATGATTAGGGGACTGGAGGCTAAAACATATAAAGAACGGTTGCAGGAATTGGGTAGGTCTAGTTTAGTGAAAAGAAC
Source organism: Naja naja (assembly GCA_009733165.1). Taxonomy (NCBI): domain Eukaryota; kingdom Metazoa; phylum Chordata; class Lepidosauria; order Squamata; family Elapidae; genus Naja; species Naja naja. The sequence goes on from CM019148.1 coordinate 362,392,832, forward strand.
TACGTGTGACATGATGCCGGTAGCAGTGCTCTGATATTTAAGGGGTTGCCAGAAAGAAAAGGCAGGCAAGCTATTCCCCAAAGCACCTTGAAGCATGAAGCAAGAAGCAATGGAGAAAATCAACCTAAAACTACAGAGAAATTTCCTGACAGAACAATTAATCAGAGGAAAAGCTTCCCTTCAGAAGTTGTGCAGAGGTTTTTAAGAAGGGATTGGGTAACCATTTGCCTGAAATGGTACAGGCCAGAGTCTCCTGCTTGAGTAAGGGTTTGGACTAGAAGTCCTTTAAGGTCCCTCCCAACTCTGTTGTTATTCTGTTTAAACCCACACCTGTAGGAAATGCCCAGGCTAAGCCTGGCACAGGGGTTAAACGTCACGAGTCCCTTCGCACATACAAGTCCAGCCCATCGTGAATTCCTTATTTACCACCAAATTGCTTGAACTGTTAGTAGTTCAGATTCTTATACAGAGGGCTTAAGCTGACCATAAATCTTTATACCTATTTGAACTGCCTGGATCGCCTGGCTTCCTTGGCGCTTGACAATACCAGTTCACTGCACTTGAAGACAGCACGTGAACCTCCATTCCTGGGTCTCCCCAAAACTCACAACTTCTCCCAGCATGCCTTTTGCAGACGGACATCATCTTACCTTCCTTATCCTCAAATTCGGGAAGGCAGCCTCCTCGATCTCCAGCTCTACACGGGTCAGGCTTTCTTTTCACTTCCCAAGGAGCACAATCCAGAGAAGGTTCTCTGGGCTTTCTGGGCTCTCTCCCACTCATGCATTGTGACCTTTCCAGGGAGGGTTGCTGAGTGGCCAGGATCTGCTTTGAGCAAGCGGCTTCCAAGCGCCGGGAGCACCTGGTGCCCCTGGAGGGCTGCTGCCATTTCTTCCGTTTCCGTGCCTCTCGCTTGGGCGGGAGAGCATCTGCTGGCTGGGATGAAAACCCTTCGAGAGCAGGTCCCAGCAAATTCCTCTGCAGTTTTGAGGCAGCCTTGTCTCTTCCCTCGGCTGGCGGGAACCTGGGGCAGCACTTGCGAGAAGTAGAGTCCGGGGTGCTGGTTCTCCCCGGCCGGTTTGAAGGAGCCTTCTTGCCAGATGGACCACCAATTTGCTGATGCTCCTTGGAGGCCAGGGGAGACCTCTGGGTGAGTCGGGGTGGTGCTGCCACACTCTGGGAGAGGTTTGGCTTTGGGGGTTTCAAAACTCTGCCCGCCTCCAAGGCTGGCTTCCTGACACCTGGAAGGTCTCCTGATGCAGACGAGGGAGGTTTACAGGTAGACAGGTTATTGGTTCTTGACGCCAAAGGTCTCAATGATGTGGCTGGAGAATCTGAAAGGTTCTCCACCCTCTCTGTCCAACGCGGGCTTCTTCGGGGAGAAAGGGGTTCCTGGGGCGCTGAGGATTGCTCTTGCTGTCCTTTCCCGGTTGACACCTCTTCACTCCTTCGCCTAAAGGAGTCAGGACCTTTAGGGGCTTCCTGTTCCTTCATGATCTCCAGCGCTTCTCGCAAGGCTCGACGATAAGTCAACTCTTCTACCACCTTCTGGGTTTCATTGCTCGGACCTGGGAAGAGAGTCAACAGTGATCAGCGGTGTGTGTGTGTGTTATTTATTACTTATCCAATTTATGTGCCACCCATCTCACTTGGAGGCGACACTAGCTTGCTCACAACCAGTAAAAACCAATTTTAAAAAACATTAAAGCAAAGATTAACATTAAAGCAAATAATGTTAACGTTGGCATTAACATTCAAAGTCCTTCACGGCTTGGGTCCGGGGTATTTGCGGGAGTGTCTCCTGCCAATATCGAATACCGATTACCCTGTGCGCGCGCACAGACGGGGACTCCTCGGGGTGCCGTCCGCGAGACAGTGTCGGCTGGTGGTGCCTCAGGGAAGGGCCTACTCTGTTGCAGCTCCTGCCTTGTGGAACCAACTCCCCATGGGGCTCCGTTTGGCTCCAGATCTCCGCTCTTTCCACCACGATCTGAAAATTTGGCTGTTTGAACAGGCCGGGCTGGACTGACCTCTCGGGGAGGGGTTTTTAAATTGTTTTTATGTGGTCTTTTAGTGTTTCATTTGTTTTTAATGTATTTATTGTTGTTGTTTTTAGTTGTGAGCTGCCCCGAGTCCTTTCAGAGAGGGGGCGGCATACAAGTCCAATTATTAAATTAAAATTAAATTAAATTGGGCTTGTTTAAGTTTAATTCTTTTTAAAATATTTATTGTTGTATTTTAGTTGTGAGCCGCCCCGAGTCCTCTCGGAGAGGGGGCAGCATACAAGTCCAATAAAGAAGAAGTAAAAAAGAAGAATAAATAGTAACATTAGTTTAAAATGGAGAAAGATGGGGAGGAAGGAGCAAGATGCAATGGGGAGAGGTCTTGTCTTAGTCTGTTAACCACCTCCAGAAGGATGCACTCCCATTAGCGCCCCAGGGCAGTTGGGAGAGCCAAGTCTTCAGGCCCTTTTGGAAGGACAGGAGAGTGGGGCAGGCCAATCCTGCTGAGGTGAGACTGTTCACCACGTAACCTGGACCCTTGCCATGCGGGGTTTTAAAGGTAATAACCAACACGTTGAATTGCACCCGGAAGCAAACCGGCAGCCAGAACTGCTTGTGAAACATCGGTATAACATGGGCCACCTTACAGGTCCCAAGAACTGTCCGTGTGCCTGCATTCCATGCCAGTTGTAGCTTCTGAATACTCTTCAAGGGTAGCCCCATGGAGGGAATGATGCAACAGTCCAGGGGAAGGGATGACCAGGGTTTGAATGACCAAGCGCTAGAACTCCTGATCCAGGAGTTCAGACTGTGGAGGAAAGAGTTGGTTAAAAGAAGATAAGAGCTTCTATGTTTGGGGTGATTGACTTCTTTACTCCTTGTGGGCTTTAGATAAAGAAGTAATTAAATAGTATTTAAAAAATGCACACACACACATACCAATTTTTCTTAAGTCTGTTGGTTTGGAACAGTCACAATTGCCTTGGGATCCATTTTGGACAAAGAAAATACTTTAAATAATGTGATTGGCATAACTTGGGAAATATTGTGAGCTCAATTCTAGAGCACAGCAAAAAAGTGAATCACACATTTTTGTGTGTTTCCCAGTGCAAATAAAGGTTATACTTATGCTACACTGTAGTCTATTAAGTGTACAATGGCATGTCTACGCTGCTAACACTGGCATTCACATAACTTTTACATAACTGGGCAAAATGGTGCATCGTAGATCAACCTCTTTGAACCAAGGTAGCTCAAGTGGGGTAACTTACAGAATGAATCCAAAATCTGGAATCTGGACTTCCACGGAATTGAAATATAGCCAATTTTATGAAACATTTTGACATAAAAACTGTCATAACACATTTTATGACATAATATAAAATGTCATAAAACATTTCCTGGGGTCAACTGCAGGATAATTTACAGTTTCCTTTTACACAGGCCTGACCCCCATCCTTCCAAGGCTTTTCCTTAAGTTCCCAAATGGGAAACAGAGGGCATGGGGTGGGGGAGAGGCTATATTTATTTATTTATTTATTTTATATTTGAACTTGTATGCCGCCCCATCTCTGAAGACTCGAGGCGGCTCACAACTAAAAACACAGAACAATAAATATTTAAAAAACCATTAAACAAGCCCAAATATTAAAACATTACGATAATAAACACTAAAACATTAAATTATATGCTTAATCTGTGGAACTCCTGTCTCTGGAGGGCAAGTTAGCACTCCCTTGGGTTTTTTTTCCCCACACACTGACTAAAGGGCCTTGGTGGTGCAGGCTGTTAATAGCCTAGCACTTAGTTCCAGCTGCCTGTAATTATTGCAGGCTCGAATCCCACCAGGCTCAAGGTTGACTCAGCCTTCCATCCTCTCGGGGTAGGTAAACTGAGGACCCAAGATTGTTGGGGGCAATAAGCTGACTTTGTAAAAATGCAGCTTAGTAATAAGCAGGCATATACAATGGAAGGAAGGCTATTGCTGAGCCCATTGGGTTGTATCCCAAAAATGGTAAGCCGCCCTGAGTCTCCGGAGAAGGGCGGCATATAAATATGAATAAAAAAATAAAATAAAATAAACCTTCAGCATTTTTTTTTCCAAAGTAAATTTTTATTAAACGTATTTCAACTAAAACACCACATTTACACTCATTACAGTGTTCAGGTAATGGTATTCACTCGGATTGAGATAGCTGTTACTATTCTCCATGCTAGTTTTTTCTACTTTTAACTTATAGCAGTATTTAAAAATATATATACAATATTTTTCCATTTTACTAAAACTCCTATGTATTTTTTTTAATTACATTTACATAATGTCAAATACACGGGCATTAATAAATAAATAAATAATCCTTTAAAAGTGAAATGGAAAGGAGGGGGGAAGAGAGGGAGGTGGACTCTAAACCAGAGAATTCTGAAAGAAAAAAAGTTTGTGCAAATGTTGGAAAAAGAATTGGAATTATCCTTCAATGTAAATTTGAAAGAACAAACAACGTTACAAAACTTATGGGATACAACTAAAGTCTACATCCGGGGCTTAACAATAGCTTACGTGGCTCGAAGGAACAAGGAAAGGAAGAAACAGCAAACAACATTGCAGGGAAGCTTAAAGAACTGGAATCTATCATGCAAAAAGAACCTCAAAATGAGAAAACTGGAGGAGAAAGAGATATGGTCAAACACAAAACAAACGGAATATCACAAGGAGAAATGGCGCAGAACCTCAGACTGACGAAACAAAACTACTTTGAGCACGCAAATAAACCAGGAAGAGGCTGGCGTATAAATTGAAGAAGTGATTTGGTGAGGTGAAAATGTGTGGGAGCTGACCATTCAGCCTGACATCCATGGGAACCGTTGTGCGTTGTGCAACAGGGCATGGGTCCAGGTTATTTACGGGAACGGCTTCTCCCAGCATCTAATGCCAACCGCCCTGTGCGGGCGCACAGGCAGGGTCTCCTCGGGGTGCCGCCTGTGACACAATGTCGCTTGGCGGCGACCCGGGAGAGGGCCTACTCTGTGGCGGCTCCCACTTTGTGGAATCTTCTTCCGCTTGAGCTCCGTTTGGCTCCCGATCTTCGCACCTTCTGCCATGATTTGAAAACTTGGCTTTTTTTACAATCTGGGTTATGCTGATTCTCCTGGGTTGGGGTCATTTAATTGGGGTTTTAAACGTTAATTCGGCTTAAATGTTTAATATCTTTTTAATTTAATTTATTTACTGTTGTATTTTAATTGTAAGCGGCCCCGAGTCTTCGGAGAGGGAGCGGCATATAAGTCGAATAAATAAATAAATAAATAAATAAATAAATAAATAAATAAATAAATAAGAGAAAATGCTGGCCGGTGGGGATGAGTGACAGGCTAAGCCGGCGGGGAGAAGAGGCTGTGGGCCGCTCGAAATTTGAAAACGGGCTGCAATTGGGCCCCAGGCTGGACTTTGAACATGCCTGTCCTAAGGGATTCAGAATTAACCCCAAACTTGCCATCCCCAGTAGGCTTGCAAATACCAGTTTTATTTTATTTTATTTTATTTTTTTATTTATTTATTTTATTTTGTGAAGCAAGTATTAGATAACAGGTATAAGTATAAACATGGTTATGAATACATGAAATGGATATGAATAAGAAAAAAAGAAAAGAAACAATAGGACAGGGACGATAGGCACATTGGTGTGCTTATGCACGCCCCCCAGACCTCTTAGGAAAGGGTGAGGTCAATAGTAGACAGTCTAAGGTTAAAGTTTTGGGGGTTTGTTGCAGAGAAGCAACAGAGGAAGAACATTAAAGTTTCGTTTCCTGTTTAGGACTAACTTTTAGCCACTCCTTCAGTCTCAGCCCAAGTCTCCTCATAGGTGCTGGTTGTGAGAAAACAGGCAGAGGAAGTGTTAACTACATTGCCTTGAATTGTGCAAGTCTTCACCTTATGACCACAACTGAGCCCAAAATTTTGTTGCTAAGTGAGACAACTGAGTGGCTTTTGCCTCCTTTTATGACCTTTCTTGCCACCGTTGTTAACAGAAGCACTGCAATTTTTAAGTTAGTTGTAAAGTGAATCTGGCTTCCCCATTGACTTTGCTTGGTCAGAAGGTCTCAAAAGGTGATCACATGACCCCCGGGCACTGCGACCGTCATAAATATGACTCAGTTGCCAAGCAGCTAAGTTCTGATCACATGATCAAAACATGGGGACCGTGCAATGGTTGTAAGTGTGAAAAACAGTCATAAGTCACTTTTTTCAAAGCTGCTATAATTCGAATGGTCACTAAATGAACTATTGTAAGTTGAGGATTACCTGTACCTGTACCAATACTCCACACTGGGGGGAAAAATTAGGATGCACCTTAGCCTGAACCACCAAGGCTATTTTATTGCCTCCTAAATTATTTTTTCTCATAGGTAGCCCCTCAATTTATGACCAATGGCTTAGCAATCATTTGAAGTTCTGATGGACCTCCCTGGAGTTACGCTCTGGTTATGAAATTCTGATGGCCATTTTCCCCTGCGGTCATGTGACCACACTTTGATAACCAGTTTATTGCATTTATGGCTGTCTGCAACATCCCATGGTCACGTGATGGGGTGTTATAATGTTTTTGCTGAAAACTGGCATTCATGTCCCATCCAAAAAAAGTCATAAAATCAGGACACATTTTACAACTGTGATTGGCTGGCTCTATTACGGTCATAAGTCGAGGATTACATATACTGGGCTTATCCTGACCTGCTTGGTTTTCACCCAATTTATTCTTTTCCTCTTAAGCTGCCTTTTGTATACAGGTTGTGTCCGGGGTTAAGAACCACAGAGTAACTAAGTTGGAAGGTCTTCTAATTTAGTCTAGTCTAACCTCCTGCTCAGACAGAAACCCTATATACCATTTCAGGCAAATCTAGTCTTCTTAAAAACCTCCAGTGTTGGGAGGAAGAATGCATTCTGTTCCTAAATCTGTTTTTAATCGACAAACTCCAATTTGTATGCAGGTTGGAACTGGCATTTACAAATGGACTGCCTACTACTAAAAAGAGTAGATAGCATTGATCTTCCTCAAGCCAACAAACCACTAAAGCCACACAATGCTTTCAGGAAGTGCTGAAAACAGGCTGTATATTAAAAACACACAGCAATTCTTGGTTCTTGCAAGCATTGTACGGCTTCAGCAGTTTGTCGGCTCCAGGAAGGGGAACACTGCCTGTCATTTATATATATATATATATATATATATTTGTTTTCGTAGATTTTCACGGGTAGTAAGGTCTTATCTCGAGGTCTTGTACACGGACAGACAAAATTAATATATATATATATATATATATATATATATATATATATATATATATAAGCTCGATACCCATGCTTTGCTACAAAACTATGTGGTCGGGCTTAGTTTTTGGGGAGGAAAATAAGAGCGGGGGGGGGGGCAGGAATTCTGCCTCTGCCTACCAGCATCAATCGGTATTCATTTGGCTAGCATCCTGTCAGTGTGTGAGAGAGATGAGGGCTGTTTGGAAACTGAAGCAGTATTTGCTGTGTGAGCAAGGAGACAGCTAGGAGCCTGGGCATGGCTTAGCTCAACTGTTCTGTACTAAAGCTGCTTGGTGCTGTGAAACTAAAACTGAAACTCCTCTCCTCTGCTGGTATTTTGCATTTGGAACAGATTTCTTTTCAGGCGGGGAGGGGGAGTAGAACTCCTTAGCATCAGAGCGTGTTAATAATAATATAGGAAATACTAATGCTCTGATGGTCATTTTGAAAAATCCTTTTTTATTGAGCATATATATATCTCCCTCCCTCCCTCCCTCCCTCTCTCCAGTCCATTAGGATCAATGACATAATTTCATTCCCAAGTATACCATACTTTATTCCTTTTTTTTGGAATCAGATCTTTTACGGATGCAAATCAGTGTCATAAAACAAAACCCATTGTTAAGTTTTTTGGCAAAGAAGACACCTAAACACAGCAGAATCAAGTTAACTGTTTTTAATAGAGTTTGCCTGTCTTCAGCTAGTTAAGTCTAGCCCAAGATTTTTGGGCCCCTCATTATCTAGATGACTTAGGAAAACAGATAACATGCAGGATTTCATGCTCACGGCTGAACAAATAAAAAGAAAAACATACCCAATTTATCTGCAATCTCTTCAATTCTTTGTACTGTCAGAGGCACAATATGGGCAAAACGCATGGTAACCCTTGAAAAAGGAGAAAGAAAAGCATTAAAATTTTGGTTTTATGTGGTCAAGAATGCTTTAGTTCAACAGCTGTGAATAAATAAATAAATAAATAAATTACTTCTAACCCTATCCTTCTTGAGCAAATCAACAATACCACCTTTCCTCACCTAGCATTGTCTTTGATAGCATTTCAGTTCTAAGATTGTCTATCAACATTTTCCCAGTAAACAGCTGTGACCATTCCTGCTTGTGCTGAATAACATCCCATAAGGAATTTATTTATTTAAAAACAAAAAAAAAAAAACAGAGGGGAGACCAGGATCTGGGGGCTTTAATGGATTTATTTTGCAGATCAAACTGACTGGTGAAATAGACATAAAAAAGCAGCGTAAAAGGCTGCAAATTCTCAGAAACTTAACTGTTTATTTTCAGCAATAATTTTGAGCCGAATGGAACCAAGTTTCTCAGGAAGCAGACGCCCTCTGGAACTCTGGCTTCTAGACAAGATCTGGAAGGTGGAAGAAAAAGTATGGATTTTTTTTTTTTAAAAAGGTCCAGATTCCGAGAAACAGAAAATCCAGAGAACTGCAGCAGAGAAGTAGAAATGTATTTCTATTGTGAGAAATGCACAACAGAGAGCACTGAAGTTGAGTTTTCGTTTTTTGTTTTAAATGTTCTTCAGAACTCTCAAGGCCAGAAACATTCCCTTCCAATGCGGGTGTGGAAGAAAAAAAAAACCCTGAAAATTGATAGCCCATTGTGAGAAAATAATCAAGATGTGGGGAAGAGGATGTGATATTTTAGTCAGATTCTGAAATACAGCTGACATTCCAACAGGAAAATGTAGAAGACAAGGAAATTCACCTGGGGACTCTTGTGTGTATACATATAATTTTCTTGGCAACAATATGAGCAAAACTAGCAATACTGTTTGGTCTAGTGGTTAAGGTATCAGGCTAGAAGCCAGGAGGCTGAGTTCTAATCCTGTTTCAGGCACAAAAGCCAGCTGGGAGCCAATTACCAGGAGATAAATACTAGTCCTGCCTTAGGCAAGAAAACTGGCTGGGTAACTTTGGCCAGTCTCTCTCAAGAGTGAGGTGGGTTGTTGTTGTTGTGGAGAAAATAAGATGAGGAAGAAGTATTAGATATATTCTCTACTTTGGGTTACTTGTAAAGTAATAAAGAAGGCAGGATAAAAATCAGATAAATAAGCAGAGTGGCTTGCTAGAACCCACACACTTTAGACAGTGGCACATCTGGTTGGCCTTTGCAGAATTCTAAACAGGGTCAGGCCTGTTTCATTGTTGAGACGGGAGATCACTGTGAAATCTTAAGACTGTAGTCTGGACTTGAAAGGCAAACAAATATGTAAGTATATAAATAAATGAAAATGTGTCCTAGAAAGCAGAGCTACAGACTACTTGTATGATTGCCAAGAGGTCCATGAAACCAAGAATCATGTCTGTCTCGAGGGAATGTTTTCTTTGTAGTAAGCTATCACAAACCATGACTGCACTCTGTGGGATTTGCAGAGGTAGTAGTTTATGTCGCCTACATGCCAATGTTATTTACCATTCAAATTATGGACAACTGGGTTGGAAATGACACCCTTCTAATGGGAGGAAGCCTTTTAACATAACAGGTTGACTTTTGATTAACTATAGTTTGCAACAAGAAACAAAACGAAAACAAAACAAAATGCTTTGGGTTTTGTTTGCAATGAAATACAGTTGAGCTGCCACCTCAGTTCGAATGGGGACGGTATTTTTAGCCAATCTGGATATGTCTCTTCCCCAAATCAGAAACAATCAAGATTGGGCCATTACATACCTGTGCTGGCCACAGCTGCTTTTTCCACTTGCAAAAGACATATTCACCTTTACTCATCATCATCCTTGGTGGATATCACTTAGGTATCCAGCTTAAAGGCTTGCCGGCAAAGATGTTCTAGGTTACAGTAACAAAACAAATCATTGTACAGGTAGTCCTCAACTTACAACAGTTCATTTAGTGATTGTTCGAAGTTACGATGGCCGTGAAAAAAATGAGTTACGACAATTTTTCACATTTACAACCATTGCAGCATCCCTGTGGGCATGATCAAAATTCGGATGCTTGGCAACCGATTCATATTTATGACATCTGCAATGTCCCAGGGCCATGTGATCCCCTTTTGTGACCTTCTGAGAAGCAAGGTCAACAGGGAAGTCAGATTCACTTAACAACCGTGTTACTAACTTAACAACTGCAGTGATTCACTTAACAACGGTGGCAAGAATGGTCATAATATGGAGCAAACCTCACTTAACTGTCTTGCTTAGCAACAGAAATTTTGGGCTCAACTGTGTTGTACGCCATGCACTACCTGTACTCCATTCCATAAAATATTCATCACTGGTAGCATCCACAGTCATTTTTATTCTACCTTTTTTTCTAGATCAACCCCAAGGAATTCCACTAATAAAAATATTTATTTATTCACACTGATAGGCCAGAAAATATTTAGAATATTTAGAATCATACGACTGCAAGGTTGGAAGATGCCTTGAAGGTCTTCTATTCCATGCTCAAGGCAGATGTTATACCATTCTGATCAAATGGTTGTCCTGTCTTTGCTTGAAAATCTCCGGTGATGGAGCACCTACAGCTCCAACAGGCAAGCTATTCCATTATTTTATTTGTATCCCTCCCTTACTGTTTTTATGAATAACTGAAGGTGATGAACACAGGCAACACATCTTCCTTCTCCTATTTTCCTAACAACAACAACCCTGTGTGTTGGGCTGAGAGAGTGAGTGAGTGACTGGCCCACTTGCCCACTTGGCTTCCATAGCTTTGGTGGGTTAATTGTTCATTTCTTAAATTTCTCCTTCAGGTTCCATCTTTCTTTAAGGAGTTCCACCCACTACTTCTTGTCCTGCCCTCTAGTGCTTTGAAGAATGGGTCGAGTCGATCCTCTTCCCTCTGTGACAACCCGTCAAGTACTGAATGGCAGCTGTCATGTCACCTCTAATCCTTCTCTTTGATCTGCACCACAGAGCAGCAAAGGAGGTTAGGCTGGAATAGAACAGATTGGCCCAAACCTATGAACTGTAATATGTTTGGCCACGTTGCAATGCAGGATCTTTGAGCAGAGAAGATGTTCTAAACCAACAGCAGAAACTCATTCCGGCTGCAACTGCCCAAGCAACCGACAGCAGCACCAGCAGAATTCTGCCTACCTAATCTGACTGGTTTGAAAACCAAGAGGATCTGATTAAAATTTAGATGTCCAACAGGAACCCCAGATACTACACAGAGATATAATCCTTTTGATTTTTAAAAATCCTATCTTTATTATTTTTATAAATAACACAGCAGCAAACATACCTAATATTTTTTCCTCCTAGTAACTTAGGAGATGAAAAACTTGAGTGTTGAAAAATATGCAAGATAAAAATCTAAAATAAACTTCCAGAAAGCCAGACAGATAGATATTTGAATACTTTCATGGCTAAATGTACTAACTGATATAAGTGGAAGGATGCTGATTAATGACACACATGTTGTTCTTCCACTTGGAAAGCAGCACGTCAGACGATCTGAAGTCCCCACTGAGGATTATATCAGAAACAAATACATGAGATGGGCAGTTATATAAATAAGAAGAAAATATGCCCGCTGGGGTAAGAAAAAATGTGTACTGGGAAGGCCATTTCGCGTGTTAAAAAATAGGAAAGCGGCAGAGCACTGCAAAATCATCTCACTTACCTTTCAACTACATCATGCACTATATATTTATATAAAAATAAAGGTAGCCCTTGGAATTGGGACTTAGCCACAAAGTGAAATCATTAATATCCCTATGATCTTACTCCTGCTTTCTCTTGCTGTACCGCCCTGGAAAAGGGCTGGTGGCGCTTTGTCATCCCCCTGTAAACTGCGAACAGCTGCTGTCTGAGGCAGTCACTAAACAAGGACTGCCTGCACTAGTTTCCATGCACTTGGTGAAAGAGGTGCAGTGTGAGATGAGGGGGATGTTATGCATTTAACAAATATTTTTGTTTTCTTTCCAAATCTCATTCTCCCCAGCTGGAAGGGCTATGCCCCCATCCTCCCACATCAGAGGAAGCTGAGAGAAGGAAGATCTATCAGTGTTCCTCCACTTGGGCCATTTAAACAGGTGTGGACTTCAACTCCCACAATTCCCCAAAGATGAGGCCAAGTTACCCTTTAACCCAGTGGTGGAGAACTATGGCCCTTTTAGGACTTGTGGACTTCAACTCCCAGAATTCCTGAGCCAGCATGGGGGGTCATAGAACCCCATCCCTGCCTTAATCACAGGGGCAACCCTCCATTTTTTGTTTTTGTTTTCTCTCTAAAGTCCAAGAAGAAACTACCCAAGTTACTGCGGAAGGTTGGAGAACGTGAAGTAAGGCAATCCACCCTCATGGAGTGGAGCAGGAGAGGGAAATAGCCACAGGTTAGCCATATTTAGGGAGGAAGGAAGTCTTTTTCCTCTCTACCCAGGGAAGCAGCCCCCTCGCCAGGGCAATCACACTTCTTTTTTTCCTTCCGTTTCCCCACCACCACCACAATTACTAAATTGGAGAGAGCGGGAATCGAACTTACCACACCCAAAGCTTCGTCCTTCTCTTCTCGGTCGCATTTGGAAACCGCAATGCATAGCCCCGCCCCTTCCTCTCCGCCCCGCCCCCTCCTCCTCCAGATTGTTGAGGCCGATAACTGGGCTGGCCACGCCCCTCTGCCCTTTCTAGTCGAGCCCCACCTCTTTGAACCTCGCTCGGACTCTACATTGGGCACGGATATCCCGCCCTTCGCCTTCCAGCTCGGGCACTTCCGGATTCTTCCGCCCTTTCCTCATTTGTCACGAGTCTCCTCCCACTCATTAGAGCGGGGCCAATCGTTTCGAAGGATTGGTTCCCTCCTTTCTCTTCCCCCCTCCCCCAAACCCGATAGCAAACTCAGATACAACGCGAGGGGGCGGGGCTTAGCGGTAGAGTCAGCACATGGCTCATTTAAGGGAACAAAATGCACCTGCGCGTTTGGTGACAGAGGGACAAGTCAATTCGATGTGAGGCTGTCCTTCCTTCCCCTTCCTTACCACCAATCAGAATGGAAAGTGAAACGTCAATCTCAGACTCAATGTTGACTCGCCCTTCGCTTCTCTAGCTACCGCTGGCCTTCCCGAGCTTTGCGTGAGACACAGCTGTTACGCGCTCTTTGCGGAGGCGGCTCCAGACAAAGCAGCCAATCACAAACGACCCTTTGGTTAAGTATTGCCTCCTGAATGGACGCTGCATCCATCACGCTCGCTTTATTCCCGCCCTACCAGATTTCCGCCCCCACTTTCCGCCTTTCTTATCCCATGTTTTCTGAGGGAATGTTGGGTTAGGATGCAGACTACAATAACTTTATGTAATGTTTTTCCTTTGCAAGCTGTAGGAAGCTAATTCATTTAGTGACTGTTGGAAGTTACAGCCACACTGAAAAAAGTGTGACTGGACAGATGCAGCATTCTGATTGATGATAACGTGATCAAAATTCAGATACTTGGCAACTAACTCCTATTTGTGACCGTTGCAGTGTCCCGGGTCTGTGTGATCCCCTTTGGAGACCTGAGAAGCAGTCAATGGGGAAGCCAGATTCACTTAATGACTGTGTGAGTCATTTAAGTGATTTGTTTAACAAGGGTAGCAAAAAAGGTCATAAAATCAAGTGCAACTCACTGAACCGCCTTGCTTTAGCAAAAACAATGAAGCTTTAGCCATCCAGAACAGGTAGTTCTTGCCTAATGATCACAACTTTTTTGTTGCTAAAATAACTGTTGAGTTGTCCCATTTTACAACTTTTCTTACCACAGTTGTTATAGCAATAGCACTTAAGACTTATAGACTGCTTCATCGTGCTTTACAGCCCTCTCTAAATGGTTTAGAGTCAGTATATTGCCCCCAACAATCTGGGTCCTTTGGAAGGATGGAAGCAGAAGTGGTTTGCAGCAGGTTCTGACCAGTTCTGGAGAACCAGTAGCAGAAACTTTGAGTACGGAAAATCAGCAAATTAGGAACAAAAGCAATCTAATAAAAAGCACAACAAACCCCACCTGGTGTCCTTAAATCACTTCCTCAATTTTAAACTCATCGGGATTCTTGGATTAATGTATTTATTTTTAACACGTAACACAAAACAGTATCTTGGTTAATTGAAAACATAATTGTATTCACAAGCCCTTTAGGATTATGGTCTTCATAGGAAGCATACAATTTTTCAGAGATGTATTTCCCCAACTTTTTATTAACCCATGTAAATAGCATGTAAAATCTTTCATTTACAACATTTATACCACACTTTTCTTCCAGTCGTAACCCAAGTTTTAAACAAAGCTTATGCGGTGGTAGTGGTGAGAATGCCTCCCTAGCCTAAGCTGGAGCCTTGAGCTAGAGGGAAATTACAGGCAGTCCTCAACTTATGACCATTTCTTTAAGGACCATTCAAAATTATGGCATTGAAAAAACGTACTTACGACCGGTCCTCACACATACAACCATAGCTAAATACCTGTTGTCACGTGATCAAAATTCAGACATTGAACAATTATATTTTTTTACATTGCCTTTTGCAATCTTCTCGGTGGGGGGGTTCCAACAAGCCAAGTCAATGGAAGAAGCTGGATTTGCTTAATGACCATGGCAAAAAAAAGGGTTACAAATCGGGCATGGCTCACTTAACAACGACACTGCTTACCAAAGGACAGCCTGATCCCAACTGTGGTCATAAGCTGAGTCCTACCTGTATAGAGTTCCCTAGATCCAATCTAATATTTTACCTTGTTCAATATATCACATTTCTTATAGCATCCCCGTTAACAATCTGGACATAATCAAGTTCAATCAATACACTTATTGGGTGTTCCCCCCACCCCACCTGATCCAATTTCCATTGTTAGCTTCTTTTCAATTTCCCATTCATACATCTATCTACTTATAGTGTAACTGAGTATTGTAAAATGTAGATTGCTTTCCAGGGTTCCCCAGTTCATCCCTGTAGCACAATGTGGATAAATATTTCAAGATCTAGGGCAGCATCAAAGTCTCTCTTCAGCTGTTTTAGGTTTTTTTGGGGGGGGGCAGAACAGAAACTGTTTTTCCATCCTCTGAGTTCTGGATAGCTGTCTCAAATTCGTGTTTGAAATTAAGTCCAACATTAAGCGACGGACTCGAACCAGAGCCTAGCCCTTGAATTTCTGGCAATATTTCAATCGAAAATATTGTGTTGTTAGTGCTTATTATTAGAAACTGAGGCAATGTTCAAAACAAAACATGCCCCCTGGTAGTTCATATTGTTGCATCGAAGGCAATCGTCATCCATTAAATTGGAGCCTCACTGATCTGTTAATAATAGATGTTCCTCATACCAGCAAATTAATTCTAAAAGAGTTGCAATTTAACAAGAATACTTCAACACAACATATTTCTGAAGGCTGAAAGGAATGCCAGCCTGTTTCTCAAAAGAAGTCACTGTGTCAACCGGGCAACTGGCCACGTAACTTTCAATGTCCCTTTTCGTGAGGGGCCACCACAACTGGTGCTTCACAAAGTGGGAGTTTTAACAAATCCAAAATGCCCCATGGTCTTAGTGTCGTGGTTGTGTCACAGCACCAGGGTTCGCCAACTCGCCGCCACATACAATCTACTCCCCATCCACGTCAGGTCCCTTTGTGAAAGTTCTTCCTTATGTAGTTGGTCCGTCACCAGAGCCCCTATATATCCCCAGCTACCTGTTCTTTTGAGATTTTTTTGTTGCCTTGTGTTGGGTTATGCAACTATTTGTGACCGCATGATGCACGGATTTCCAAATGTGTAACAAGGTGCCTCTTAGGAAGTGAGAAGGCCACATCCCATTAGCACCAGTGAAGGTTTGATGCCCTGGTGCTTTGCCACATACATCCCAATTTTCATATGCTTTTTGCAAAATTGTGTTGTCTAGAGAGACAATAACCTAGTCACTTGTTCTGCCATTTCTGACTTTTGCGGAAGCAGAACTGAATGTTTGGAAATTATTACAGTACTTACTGCAGAGACATTCCAAAAACCTTGTTCTGTTTTGTTGGTTGCTCAAATACAAAACTGTAAAGCAATGGCAAGGAGAATAAATGTTTTCTGCAGAGCAATGGAGAAGAAAGCTATCTGTGTCCACAAACTCCATTTGATTCTTCCAGTTGAAGCGACATGTTCAGATTGCTGTTGGCCCATATCAAGCTAACAAAAATATCACTTATCACTTTGGCCCTTTGGTTCTATCAAACCAGCATTGCTGATCCTTGTATTTTAAGTTCTTTGAGGTGATGAATACTCTTCTGATGACCCTCTTCTCAGGTGCCCTGCATACTGTGTATAAACTCAAAAAGACCACTTCCAAAACTCGAGTCCACTTTGGGATGAGATATTTCAAGAAGGATATAGCAAATTGGGAACAGAATAACAGAGTTGGAAGGGACCTTGGAGGTCTTCTAGTCCACCCCCTGCTCAGGCAGGAAACCCCACACAATTCCATACAAATGGTTGTCCAATCTTTTTAAAAACCTCCAGTTTTGGAGCATCCACAATTTCTGGTGGCAGGATGTTCCACTAATTAATTGTTCTCACTGAGATGAAATTTCTCCTCAGTTCCAGCTTGCTTCTCTCCTTGATTAGTTTCTATCGGTTGCGTCTTGTCCTGCCTTCAGGTGCTCTGGAGAATAGCTCAACTCCAGATATAGTGGAGGGCAAAGGAGTCAGGACAAAGTATAGAAATAGGTGGTGTAAGGAGCAGTTGAAAGAAATGCGCATCTTGAGATTGGAGAAGATAGTGTGGACAGGAACAGATTGGAAAGCATTCGTCAAATCCCCAAAGAAGGCAAATACTCACTCTGTGTTTGCCTAGAAGGCAAGACTTAATCTAAGGAGTTAAAGTTACAGGGTGGAGCCTGCTTGGAATAGTAGTTGAATGCATGAGGTTGGAACTAGGAGACTGAGAATTTTAGTTCTGCTTTAGGCAAGAAGCTGAGTCACTCTAAAATTAGATGTTTTCTTTTTTTAAGAGCTGTGGGCCATAATATACACAGGAGTAAGGGCCATTCTCTCTGGAATAACAACACGAAGTGGATGACACCGGATCACACCCTGGCAGAATCAAAGTATTCTTATTTTTCTGAATGTTGGGGAAGCGGTGAAGCATTTATATTTGGTGAGATCCCTACTTCAAGGTGGCTGGAAATGGTGGGACCAATTTTTGATCCTGTGGAGATCATATAGTTCAAATGTACTCTGCAGACTGGAAACAAGTCCAGAGCTATTTTGTTTGGAGAAATCACATTTCTCTGTGGGCGGATAATTTTGCTGCACTACCTTGCTCTTGGAAGGAGACAAAATTTGGGCCTACCAGCAAGAAAATAATTCAGAGAAGCAACAATGGCAGCACCTATTTATTGGTTGGAGGGTGCATCTGGAGGCAGCTGCTCCTTGATGTATTCCATCTGGCTCACACACAGTTGGAAAAACCACTGAATTAGTACCGTGTTTCCCCGAAAATAAGACACTGTCTTATAAATTTTTTTTGGCTCCCAAAAACACACTAGGTCTTATTTTCGGGGTAGGTCTTATATATTTATGGTGCCAAATAGTGGGTGTGAGTGTGTAGGGGGGTGTTTCGGTGCACGGTTGCTCCCTGAAAAGTCTTCCTGGAACTGAAGATTTACACTAGGTCTGATTTTCGGGGTAGGTCTTATATTAGGGCAGGTTTAGAAAATAGTGCTAGGTCTTACTTTCGGGGTAGGTCTTATTTTCGGGGAAACACGGTAGAGAAGCACCTTATGCTTCTGGGTATACAAGGTTCAAAGGTATTTGTTGAAAGGAAAGACGGCAATGGCTTTAGAGCAGATATTCTTGAGTATAGAAAAAGCCTCAGATTCAAAGATGGCGCCTGCAGTTAAAAGGATCTTACATAGCAATAGAAGAAAAGTTCTTTCTCCTGCTTCTCCCTGAATTATTACTATGGGATTTCAAATAGAAAAGAAATAAACTTGCTGTCTTCTGATAGTTTTGCCTTCTAGGGAGCCACAAGAATATTTATACAATAAAAATTGGAATATATTACATGTGTGTGTGTGTGTGTGTATGAATGTATGTATATATGTATATATATGTATTATTTATTCAATTTTTAGTGTGTGGGTTTATGTATATGTGTGTGTATATTCATTTGATTTTTAAACTACCTAGCTCCCATACAAATTCATATATTATCCTTTTGTTGTATGCTTGTGTGTACAAAGACATACACACACACACACACAACACGCACACACACACATACAGAGTAGGATATTAAAGAACATGGATTTCTCTGCAAAACAAGACAAATGGCTCTTCAGCCCAGAGCTGCCTATCCTTAGTGCCTTCCCCAGTCTGGTGCTCTCCCAAAAAATTAGATCATAGCTCCCACCATCCCTGGCTGAAGATGATAGGAGCAGGAATCCCATATAACCAGAAGATGCCAGGTTGTAGAAGACGTCCCTGTAGCACCTTCTCATAATTTCAACTAGCTTTTGGTTGTCCTCCATCTGAATTGCTCTCTCAATCCAGCTGGTGGCCTTTGATGGTCATTGTTAGAATTTGGTCTATCGGTGATGGTGATAGACTTTATACTCCTTGAGTTGGTGACAAGAGCAATGCGCTGGTGTTCCGTGGAGTTAGGTTTTGCAGCCGGAACCATTAAGTATCATCACCGGGGTTACAGGACTCTCGTTCTGGAAACCTTCGAGCTTCTCGACCTTGGCTAAAGGGGTGTTTATGGTCATGGCTTCTTCCTTGTAAGTCTCCATCTTCTTCTCCTTGTAAAGGTTTTCTTCTTGGAGAAAGAGGTCACTCTCTGCTGAGGGAGCTGCGCTGTCCTCTTTGGTAGCATCCTGATGGCGCTCATTTCTGCCTCCCTCATGGTGGCTGTGGTTGCCGAGACGGCTGGATGCCACCACGGCTTTCACGGCAGCCTATGTGGGTTAGACATGGCATGACAAAGAATGACATTGGTTCGAATGCACATGTTTATTATTTCAAAGGAGCTGTAAAAGGAATGTTGTTGGCAATGACTGTTAGTCTCCTTGGCTGGCACTGTTTATATACAGTATGTTTATTATTATTTGTAGTTTGGTCTAATGGTCTAGGCTAGAAACCAGGAGACTGTGAGTTCTAGTCCTGCCTTAAGTATGAAAGCTGGCTGGGGGACTTTGGGCCAATCACCAGGAGACTGTGAGTTCTAGTCCCACCTTAGGCATGAAAGCTGGCTGGGGGACTTTGGGCCAATCACCAGGAGACTGTGAGTTCTAGTCTCACCTTAGGCATGGAAGCTGGCTGGGGGACTTTGGGCCAATTACCAGGAGACTGTGAGTTCTAGTCCCACCTTAGGCATGAAAGCTGGCTGGGGGACTTTGGGCCAATCACCAGGAGACTGTGAGTTCTAGTCCCACCTTAGGCATGAAAGCTGGCTGGGGGACTTTGGGCCAATCACCAGGAGACTGTGAGTTCTAGTCCCACCTTAGGCATGAAAGCTGGCTGGGGGACTTTGGGCCAATCACCAGGAGACTGTGAGTTCTAGTCCCACCTTAGGCATGAAAGCTGGCTGGGGGACTTTGGGCCAATCACCAGGAGACTGTGAGTTCTAGTCTCACCTTAGGCATGGAAGCTGGCTGTGGGACTTTGGGCCAGCCACTCTCTCAGCCCAACTTTCCTCACGGGTTGTTTTGTGGAAATTAAATGATAGAAGAAGTATTAGACTTTAAAGTTGTTTGTAGAAATAACAAAAGCAACATATACATTAAATAAATAAATGTGGTTGTTTTGACTGAATTTTAATTCTATGCTAGCCACCCAGGATTAGCCCTGTGAGATGGAGGACTACACAGGCAGTCTTGATTTAATGTCCATTCATTCAGCAGCTATTTAAAGTTATGGTGGTGCCTAATGAGGGATAAGGGATCTTCCTACTCGTTGTGGTGATTGCAGCATCCCCATGGTCACATATTCACTATTTGGACACTCAGCAACTGGCCCGCAATTATGACATCAGAGCATCCCGATTCCCACAGTCATGTGATCACCCTTTGCTGCTTTCCCTGCCAGCTTCTGGCAAACAAAGTCAATGGAGAAGCCAACAGGAGACTGAAAATGGTAGTTTTGTGACTGTGAGTAACGATCAGACAAGAAGGAGCTTAATAGCCAGGAAAAAAAGTTAGGAAGGACCCATCCTAATGGACCAAACACTTAAAAGAGACGGTGGGAAGTCTGCATTTTCAGACTTGCAAAGACCTTCCAGGTAAACCAGACCAGGAAATGTGAGCTAATTCTACTTAATTGTAAGGTTACATTGCCATATTACTCTTGCAGGTCTGAAATTACAAACCTCCTGCTGTCCCTTTTAACAGCCTGCTCAATTAGGGCGACTCCTGCCTAAGTTTCTTTCTCTGACCATTAAGCAACTGAGGGCTCCCACCTGTTTTATCTGATTGTTTCCTAGATAGCATCTTTTCCCCCCCTCCCTCAAGGTCATATACCATGGGACGCTGGGTCTGTATGGGATTTACCTAACTGGGACTGGCACTGGCACTGGCACTGCCGGAACTGCCACCGTAAGTTGGCATGGTAACGTGATATCATGCTTTATGATTGCATTGCTTAGCAATGGAGTTCCTGCTTCCAATTACTGTTGGTCACTGAGGACCGCTTGTATACACTTATTTTAATTAATTACATTAATTAATTCTCATTGGCACCATGTTCTCTAATACTAAACCCAGGTGGCTGAGTGCCAATGGAACAAAAATTTGAAAAAAGAGAAATAATAGCTGCAATTGGATCACTGTTACAAACATCTGTCAGGCAGTATAAGGCTTCAGGTGCAAGAAAGCCCACCCACCCAAGCCAGCCATTGGGCTGCAGGTGTTTGTGTCTCAGAAGAAATCACACATGTAACATTTTCTGCACAAAAGAGGGAAATTTCAGGCACTCTATTTACCTCAGACAAAGTCATCCTTGGGTTTAAAAATCACCCTCCCTGCAAAAGGGAAGATTTAAGGGAAGAGAACCATCATTCTGATCCTGTATGATTATAAGTCGGGATGGTTGTAAAATGTGTCTGATCTGATTTTATGATCTTTTTTGTTAAGCAAACCAATGGTTGGCTATGGGCATGGTTTTGTTGAAAGCATGTGCTGGTTTACGACAAAACCGTCATAAAAGGCAGTCATAGGACCACGGGACACTGCAAATCGCTGTATATATGGTCGTGTTGTCTGAAATTCTCATGTGACCATGGTGTGGGTGTGTCATTCTCAAAACTTTGCATTTGGGTTGTACAATAAGTAGCCCAAAGTAGGTCCATCATAACTTTGACCGAATGGTTATAAGTCAAGGCCTACTTGTACTGGATTTTGACCTGCCCTGCAGGCATTCTGTCCTTTGCTACTTTTGGATGGCTTGCCTTGCACCCTGATTGTGAGCCTCGGCCACTGAGCCGGGGCCCCTAGTTCCCAGCCCCCATGTGTGACCCCAGACAAGTGCGCAGAATCTCCAGAATCTTACCTTTAATTTCCTCCTTGCATTAAACTCCTGCAGTTTCTTCTGGGTGCTGTCCATGTGAGCAAACTTAGCAGCTTTGCCAGTCACCCAAGGGTGCTCGAGGGCTTGATGAACTGTTAGCCTCTTCTGGGGATCCAGGACGATCAGCTTTTGCACCTACAAAGGCCAGAGACAGATCTAATGCGACAACTCCAGTGTCATATCATGTGGTATCTACTTAGAGTAGCCCCACTGTGAGATAGGTGGCAAATAAATTTACATAGTAATGGATGTAAATAGCCTTTATGGCATGGGTCCAGGGCTATCTGAGGAACCATCTCACCCCATAGGACTGGCCACTTGCTCCAGCAGAAGAGACTTGTTACGGAATCCCTCTATCAAGGAATTCCAGTGGGCAGGATCCAGAAGCAGAGCCTTTTCTGCTGTGGCCCCTGCCCTTTGGAATATTCTGCCTCTAGATCAGGGGTGTCAAACTCAAAGCCCGAGGGCCAGATCCAGCCTGCGGGGTGCTTAGATCTGGCCCGTGGGGCTGCCCTGGAAACAGCAAAGGACCACCCTGCGGTGCCTCTGCCAGCTAAAATGGAGCTCGGGAGGGCTGCGGGTGGCTCTTCTGAGCTCAGTTTTTGCCGGCAAAGGGTTGCAGGAGGCCATCGTAGCTGAAAACGGAGCTCAGGAACCCATTTTCTCTGGCAGAATGCTCGGACCACCACAGGCGCCCCCAAAATGAGTGATGTTGAGTTGGCCACGCCCACCCTGGCCACACCCACCCTGGCCCCCTGAGGTCAAACGCAACCCTGACACGGCCCTCGATGAAATCGACTTTGATACCCCTGCTCTAGATCCACCCTTCCACACCCTCTTGGCCTTCTAGAAGGACCTCAATCCTAGTCTAGCTAATCTGTGGCCCCAATGGAGGTGCTCTGCACTGCGGGAGGCTGATGGGGTATAGAGGGGATCCCATTCCCATGCTGCCCGTGTTCTTCATTTTTAGTTTCTATTAAATCATTAATAGAAACAGCACTTTACATACCGCCTCATAGTTACTTTCTAAGCGGTTTACTGAGTCAGCTTAATGCCATCAACAATTTTGTCCTCATTTTATCAACCTTGGAAGACTGAGTTAACTTTGAGCCGGTGAGGATAGAACTCCTGGCAGTGGGTAGAGTTTGCCTGCAATACTGCATTCTAACCACTGAGCCACCATGGCTCTTATTTAAATTGTTTCCATTTTTTTTTTAATTACATTTATATGCCGCCCTTCTCCGAAGACTCAGGGCGCTTACAATTTTGGAGCACAACCCAATGCACTCAGCAATAGCCTTCATTCCATTGTACATGCCTGCTTATTACTAAGCGGCAGTTTTACAAAGTCAGCTTATTGCCCCCAACAATCTTGGGTCCTCAATTTACCTACCCCGAGAGGATGGAAGGCTGAGTCAACCTTGAGCCTGGTGGGATTCGAGCCTACAGTAATTGTAGACAGCTGGATCTTAAGAGCAGGCATTTAACAGCCTGAGCCACCAAGGACTATTGATTTTTTTTATCATTTTGTAAGCTTTCCCTCTTCAATAGTGAGAGGGATGGCATAGCAATTTCATAAATAAATAAAATTGGATTAATCAAGGGTGTCTGGCCAGGGTGTATGGGTGGGAAATGTTGAAAAAATCAAAATGGCGGCCTTGCTGTGCAGATCAAGTCTTATCTCTTAGTATATTGGAGAAACAATGATCCAACCTTGGAGCTAGGATTACATTTGATATTTGGAGACAATATAATCTTGCCCTAGCAGAATGGTTTGATTAGGAAAGTGTCCTCTTCACAAAAAGGGGACCATGGTGTGGACCATGGTGTGGACTACAAGTGGTCAAGGCACTTGTACCAACAGAAGGGAATATGTGTAGCTCAGAGTTGAACTGTGGGGCCTTTGATGCCCTCTGAGTTTGGTTGTTTTCTTGCAGACATCTCATTATCAAACTAGGTAACATCATCAGGACTAGAAGGGCGAACTCCACTCCCTTCTGGGCCTGAAGAGGTTGATTAGTTGGGTAATGAGTCCCACTGCTCTCTCCAATCCCAGTGAGATCCAAGCATATCTCTACAGGAGAACGGAAAGTGAGCCTAGTATTTTCATTTGTAAGATGATGTTTGAGGAGACATGGAGCCTGAGGAACATGAGTTCAACCTTTCATAGCATTTAGGCTTATATACCACCCCATATATTACATCACTGGGTGGTTTACTATGTAGAGCAGAGGTGTGGAACTATGGCCCCTTTATGACTTGTGGACTTCAGCTCCCAGAATTCCTGAACCAGCATGGCTGGCTCAGGAATTCTGGGAGTTGAAGTCCACAAGTCATAAAGAGGCCATTGTTCCAACTCTGATGTACAGCATTATTTGCATATTGCCCCCAACAATCAGGATCCTCATTTTACTCATTTCGGAAAGATGGAAGGCTGAGTCAACCTTGAGTCCCCTCAGGATCGAACTCATGGCTGGCTCAGGAATTCTGGGAGTTGAAGTCCACAAGTCATAAAGGGGCCATAATGCCGCACCCCTGATGCAGAGCATTATTTGCATATTGCCAACAATCAGGATCCTCATTTTACTCACTTCAGAAAGATGGAAGGCTGAGTCAACTTTGAGCCCCATCAGGATTGAACTCCAGGTTATGGGCAGAGTTAGCCTGCGATAGTGCACTTTAATTGTGCCATTAGGGCTTCCTAATGCATGCCAGAACAAGCAGATGCAGACAGGGGCCAATCAGCTGCCAGGGCAGTGCTCAAAATACAGGAACTCACCAGGTCCTTGGCATTGAGGGACACTTCATCCCACCAAGGGGAGACAAACTCATAGTCACAATTTAGGATCCGGCTGTACATGTACTGATCTCCTCTTGGGTCAAAAAAGGGCTCAAAGCCACACAGCCTAGGGAAAAAAATGGAAGAAACAGATGCCTATAATTTGGGGATTTGATTTATTTACGTATATTCCGCCTTTATTATTTTTACAAATAACTGAAGGTGGCGAACATATCCAACACACCTTTCTCCTCCTATTTTCTCCACAACAACCCTGCAAGGTGGGTTAGGTTGAAAGAAAGTGATTGGCCCAAAGTCATCCAGCTAGCTTTCATGACTAAGGCAGGACTAGTGCCAGCCTTGGAAGCCATTTTTACTTGGAAGCTTTGAGGCTGCCACATTCAGTGCCTAGGAATTTGGGAGGAGGGATTTCATAGTGGGGCAGAAGACTAGACACAACAACATTCTTTCTGAGAGTCAAGGACATGTTGCCCTGCACCTGGAGGGAAGTGACTGGGAGGATGTCTCCAGTTCGAACGATGGTTGATTGGGCCATGTGATGGACTGGTGGGTGCAGGGGATGGATCTTGGATTTCTCTTTTGGGAAGGGAAAACCGGAACTCTCAGATTCGGGTTTTCCTAGATGTGCCAATATGAGAACGCTAATAAAATGGAACTTTGAGGAAATGCTTGTCTTGAAGTTTATTGGTTTGGAGTTGATTAGTTGGAATGCTGACAACTAGAACTCAGTCTCCTGGTGACCTCTGGCCTCATTTATGGTCATAAGTCGAGGATTACCTGAAATTGGTTACTTGGGGATTTAGCTATCTTCCTTTTTCTTCTTCTTGATGTAGTTCATTTTCTTTTGCTTTTTATTTGTTAGTCACGCTGTTACTGAGTCAGGAAGCCTTGAAACTGAATCAATCAATCACTCAATCAATTAATGTGGGAGGGAGTGGCTTCATTAGCTGGGTCTTCCTTTCCACCTCTGTTGCATTCCTGTTCACTGCTTCCTTCTCCCACCTCATCCCTGAGGCACTGTAGGGCCTACAGTTACGTTGCAAAGTAAAACTGAGACTCTTTTTAGCATACATTGCCCTAAATATACAGGTAGTCCTCAGCTTACGACCACAAATGAGCCCAAAATTTCTGTCGTTTAAGTGAGACATTTGTTAAGTGAGTTTTGCCTCATTTTCATGCCTCGTTGTTAAGTGAATCACTGCAGCTCGTAAATTAGTAATCCAGTTGTTTAAGTGAATCACTGCATTGATAGGTTAGTAACCGGTTGTTAAGTGAACCTGTCTTCCCCATTGACTTTGCTGGCCAGAAGGTCGCAAAAGGGGGTGACATGACCTTGGGACACAGCAATCGTCATAAGTTGGAAACAGTTGCCAAGCATTTGAATTTTGATCACGTGATCGTGGGGACGCTGCAAAGGTCGTAACCATGAAAAACGGTTGTAAGTCACTTTTTTCAGTGCCATTGTAACTTTGAATGGTCATTAAATCTACATAGACTTCTGTAAAGCCTTTGATTCAGTGGTACACGACAAACTACTATTAAAACTAAAATCTTATGGTATCTCTGGACACCTGCATAACTGGATAGAAGCATTCCTGTCAAACAGACAACAAATGGTCAAAATTGGAAACGTCCTATCAAATTCTGTACCTGTCAACAGTGGTGTCCCCCAAGGCAGCGTTCTAGGACCAACTCTCTTCATACTCTACATAAATGACCTCTGTGATCATATTAAGAGCAACTGTGTTCTCTTCGCTGATGATGTAAAGCTATTCAACACCACAGACAATACTGCTACCCTTCAAAAAGACCTCGACTATGTATCAGAATGGTCAAACAAATGGCAACTTCAAATCTCAACAAATAAATGCTCTGTCTTACATATTGGCAAAAATCAGAAAATAAAATACAAGCTGAATAGTCAAGACCTTGCTGATGATCCAAACTCTGTCAAGGACCTTGGAGTACTCATCTCAAATGATCTAAGTGCTAGAGCCCACTGTAACTACATAGCCAAAAAGGCATTAAGAGTTGTTAACCTAATCTTACGTAGCTTTTTCTCTGGTAATATCACACTACTAACTAGAGCATACAAAACATTTGCTAGACCAAAACTGGAATACAGCTCATCAGTCTGGAACCCACATCACGTATCTGATATTAACACAGTTGAGAAAGTCCAGAAATATTTCACAAGAAGAGTTCTCCACTCCTCTACTTGTTGCAGAATACCTTATGCCACCAGACTTGAAATTCTAGACCTAGAAAACCTAGAACTATGCTGCCTTTGGTCCGATCTAAGTATAGTATATAAAATCATACACTGCAATGTCCTAACTGTCAATGAATACTTCAGCTTCAACCACAACAATACAAGGGCTCACAGTAGATACAAACTCATGGTTAACCGCACCAAACTTGATTGCAGGAAATATGACTTCAGCAACAGAGTGGTCAATGTCTGGAATACTCTGCCTGATTCTGTGGTTTCTTCCCCAAACCCCAAAAACTTTAACCGTAGACTGTCTACTATTGACCTCACCCCTTTCCTAAGAGGTCTATAGGGGTCATGCATAAATGCACCAATGTGCCTACCGTCCCTGTCCTATTGTTTCTTTTATTTTTCTTATATGTATCCATGTATTCATAACTATGTTTATACTTATACCTATTATCTTGTAAGCAATTGACAAGTAAAATAAAATAAATAAATAAAATAAATAAATGAACTGCTGTAAGTTGAGGACTACCT
The DNA here is from genome assembly GCA_009733165.1 of Naja naja. Classification (NCBI taxonomy): domain Eukaryota; kingdom Metazoa; phylum Chordata; class Lepidosauria; order Squamata; family Elapidae; genus Naja; species Naja naja. The sequence continues at coordinate 362,420,193 of CM019148.1, forward strand.
GTACAGTGTTAAGGGTTTGTTTGTGTTTTGACCTATGCCACTGTGATCAAACAACTCTCAACAAAGGTAGAAAAGGCCCTGCAAAATACAGGCACAGGAGTTACCCACGATAACCGAATTACAGAAGTTAAAAACCATAGCTCACAATAATATAAACACAGATAGCGTGTTCCTTCGATAAACCACATTTTAAAAGACTTCTGGAAGAGTTCTGATTTAATATGCTTCTGAAATGAGGTTGAGGTTAATTTAGCTTCTCATTACTGAGAAACATTTCCTGCTGGCCTCAGTGCCCCTAACTTCATGGTATTGGAGAATTACAAAGCATTTTTTCTCCGGAAATGTTCTCATTGGGCTATTGATTCTTAGCTGAAGGAGGTGATCCTTAGGGCATCGGAGTAACAGGGCCAACTGCAGTTTTACAGGTAAAAGCAACAACACTTCAACTAGAAACCTGTTAGCAACAGATTTATTAGCCTCGTGCAGCAGTTAGGATGTAAGGATGTTCTTCCATGGCTCTGGGCTGTTCATCAGTCTTTCTGCTGGCAAAAACAGTATGGCATAAAATTGTATCATCAATCGGCCAGCAGGTGGTGGTGCCCATATTTGCTGTGTGCAGGGCAGCTTAAGGAAAGAGAGTGGTGTAGTCCTTGACTTATGACCACAGCGGAGCCCAACATTTCTGTTGCTCAGCAAGGCAGGGGTTAAGTGAGTCGTGCTCCATTTTACAACCTTTTTTTGTTGTTGCCACAATTGTTAAGTGAATCACTCCAATTGTTAAGTGAATCGTGCAGTCGTTCAGCGAATCTGGTTTCCCCCATTGACTTTGCTGGTCAGAAGCCAGCTTGGAAAGGTTACGAATGGTGATCACACAATTCAGAGATGCTGCAACCGTCATAAGAACATGTCAGTTGCCAAGTGCCTGAATTGTGATAACGTGACCATAAGGTCGCAATGGTCATAAGTCACTTTTTTTCAGTGCCGTTGTAACTTTAAATGGTCACTAAACAAATAGAATAGAATAGAATAGAATTCTTTATTGGCCAGGTGTGGTTGGACACCAGGGTGGGATTCAACTGATGTTACTACTAGTTCGGCGACTATGTTTTACGCGTGCATGTGCGCTTTGCATGCATGTGCACATGTAAAAATACTTTGCGCGGGTGCACAGTGTTTGAAAAGCCTCTTTTTTCCTGCCTTTTCAACCACAGCTGTGCCGCGCAAAGCAGCCAAGGTTGAAAAAGCAGGAAATAAAGGACAGGTAAGAGCCCGGGTGGGCGGGTGGGCCAAACAGCAGCAAACACAGAACCGGTTCTGTGTCTGCTGCTCTTTAGAGCTACCGGTTCCATAGAACCGGACAGAACCGGTAGCATCCCACCCCTGTTGGACACACAAGGAATTTGTCTTGGTGCAATACTCTCAATATACATAAAAAAGAAAAGATACATTCATCAAGAGTCAAGAATCAACAGGTACAACACTTAATAATAGTCATAGGGTACAATAAGCAATCAAATCATACTAAGAAACAGTCAATATAAATCAAAAGGATACAAGCGACAGACAAAGTTACAGTCATACAGTCACAAGTGGGAGGGGATGAGTGATAAGGAGTGATGAGAAGGTTAACAGTAATAGTAGTGCAGGCTTTGTAATAGTTGGACAGTGTTGAGGGAATTATTTGATTAGCAGAGTGATGGCTTTTGGGGAAAAAAACTGTCCTTGTGTCTAGTTGTTCTGGTGTGCAGTGCTCTATAGCGTCGTTTTGAGGGAAGTTGTAAGTTGAGGATTACCTGTACTCTGATTGAAGTTTTGTGGGCGAGTATAGGAAAAGGTGTTGTTTCACCAGAACAACCTGTGATCTGAAACAACCTCCCTCTTGACATTCTTATACTTTTGCCTATTCCTTATAATGCACCGAAAGCAAATAAAAGAGAAAACAGCATGCCTGATAGTGTGTGGTGTGTGTGTGTGTGTGTGTGAAGTCAGAAAAATTTTATTTGGCAGAGAGAAATAAACAAGAGAGAGTGGGAGATAAAGAGATGGGGCTAAAAGGATCTCATTTATTTTTAAGTTGAAAGTAAAGAACAGCGGAAATTATGGGTGGGTGAGAATTAACCCCCTCCTCCAGAAGCAATAACAACAGCACAAAACAAAACCCAGAATATTTCACATCATGCTTGTTTGCTGGGCCATGCTTGAAAGGAACAGTGTGAGTGAGCAAATCACAGCAGACAGGAGTTTTGTGTCCAAGTATTTTAGCATTACTCACAAAATGTATGTTATGACGCCTACAGACCACATATCCACTTCAGGGCCATATGGTGAGCCATGGAGAATTTCGGGTGCTGAAGGTATTTAAAAAATAAACAAAAGATAGAATCGAGAAAGAGGGAGAGAGGAGTTGGCAGACATATCTTGGCTTCCATTCCCCCACCTTCTCCCGCTATGACTCTCTTCCCTGCTCATTCCCCTAAGCATAAATGGTGAAAACTCACACTCCTTCATGGATGATGGGCAATTTTCTTGGCTGTTTTCCAACCTGACACTTGCTATCACTTCCACTTTTGCAAACTCATGAGGAAGGAGAAGAGAGTGGCATGTTATTGTTTGCCCATTCTTCCCTGGTGGCCCTTTGAAACAGAATGGATAAAGCCTAAACATACCTGTAGCCCAAATTATCTGCCCGAAAGCCTTTTTATTTGAGTCAGAATAGGTGGTAAAGTGAGGATACTAAAACCAGATAACCACTAGATGGTAGAAAAGCTCCATAAAATTATCTCTGTTACCATCTAGTGGTTGCCTGAATGTTTGCAGTTAGAATAGAATAGAATAGAATAGAATAGAATAGAATAGTATAAGACGAGAATAGAATAGAATATATAGTATAAAATAGAATAGAATAGTATAGA
>CM019148.1:362424104-362471604 GCA_009733165.1 Naja naja
ACTGTCCCTGAGCCGTGGTGAAGATAGTGTGCCCCCATCCGCACAGGCTGGCGCCCGCCGTGATGAGACTTCTCTCGGTGGAACTTTGAAAGGACAACCCTTTTGATTGCTGTTGCCGCCCACCAGCCGTAAAGATCTGATAATCGCCAGAGGTACCCTAACCCGCCATGGAATTGTCCCTCCCTGACCGTTGGTGGGCAGCAGAAACCACTGAAGACCCCGGCATGCAGTCGGCCCAAGGGACATGGATATACAAGAGATCATCTTCCCCAATAGCTGTGAAAGCAGCATGAGGGGAACCTTCCGGAGAGAACTGATCTCCTGTACCAGCTTCCTAATGCTTTCCTGCCTGTCGGGGAGAGGAAGACTGTGCCCTGTGGGTGTCAAGGACCGCCCCTAGATGAATTAGTCTAGTTGTGGGCGCCAGGTGGCTCTTGTCCCAGCTTTATGGAAAACCCGTGACTCTGAAGAGTGGCAATGGTGATAAGGGAGTCTGCCTGGACTGTGGAATGGATGAAGCTAAGATCAAAATGTCATCCAAATAACAATGAAGCCTAATGGGTCTGCTCTGAGGAAAGCGGTTGCGCCACCAGGACCTTGGTAAAGGTCCTGGGGCAGAGGCCAGTCCGAAAGGGAGGGCGACGCATCGTAGTGAATGTTATTGTAACAAAAACGAGAAATTTGTAATGGGAAGCCGAATCGGTATATGCAAGTATGCTCAGAAGATCAATGGAGGTAAGTATGTCTCCTCCCTGATGCCTAGTAAGATTGACTGTGTAGTCATCTTAAATTTACGATAAACTAAAAATCAATTGAGACGCTTTGAGATCCAAGATCGCCTCCAGCCCCTCAACTCTTCAGGACCACTAAGAGGTGGGAATAAAACCCTGGCCCTGTTGACCTAAGGGGACCCTTCTGGATGGCCCTGATCTCCAGCAATGGGAGATGCATGGATTGCATGAGGGCCCTCTCTTCGGGGTCCCTGGAGAAGGGACACTTCATGAAGAATTGTGGTGGACTGGAGAGGAACTCAAGGGCCAGACCAGACCTGATGGTATTCCTCACCCAGGCATCCAAGGTAGAGGACTCCCACTGGTCGGCAAAATCTCAAACGCACCCCCTATGGGTGCCAAATCCTCGTCCTCACTTGGAGCGCATGGAAGCTCCTATTACTGGCTCCCCTAAACCTTCGGCTATTCTGCCCCCTCGTCGATTACCGCAAAATCGACGAACCCGACTGTTGCCCCTGACCCCGGGTACTGGGTCGCTGGAACCTGGGGTGGTATTGTCCCGGTAGAGAAACCGAGGGGCCCCCATGAAAATGAGAAGGCCGAACCGCCTCCTATTCAGAGCTGGGAGGATCCCTCTTTCATTTTGTCTCAATAAGAAGAGATCAAGGCCTTGCCAAATAACTTCTCCTGGATATAGGTGCAGAAGCGAAGCTCCATTTGTGCCTCAGATTGCTCGCCAATGGCGGCACAAGAGACGCTTGGCGAGACCTGGGACGCTATGGCGCTGGAGGAGAACTTCACTGCACTAAAGGTGGCGCCTGTCGAGAACTCGCCCGCGATGATCTTGGCGACGCCCTGATGTGCCCTAGTATTGGACGTTGGATACGCCTCTCAGATGGTGGAGCCACCTGAGAGAGGACCGGCGAGGCGCCGTGGTCGCTTTAATGGCCCACGATCAGAAACGCAAGGCGCGCAAGGCCATCTCAGCTCTCCTTTCCTCTGCCTCGCCCCTCCGCCTCCCCTGGGATAACTGAGGAGGATACCAGGAAGCGGGGGTCGCCCACTTTGGGGTGTTCAAGTGCCGGGAAAACTCGGGTCAAGGTTATAGAGTCTCTTATGCCCTGTGGGGAGGATAAGAGGCAGAGAGGGCCCATTGTTTGTCCACCAGGTCTGTGAACATGGGAGGGACTGGAATGGCTTCTGATTCGATGGTAGGCTGGTGAAATATCAGGTCGCCTGGTTCCTGCTGCACTCGGGTGACTGGACTGGGGAGGGCTGGCAAGCCGGGCTGTGTTTTTTGCCTTGAACAAGAATGACTTGAACAAGTGTGGCTTGAATAGTCCCATGAAAACTGGATGGTCGGGGCAATCCTTCTTGCCATCGGACATCCCCTCTCAAGAGGGTCCGCCGAGAGATCCTGGTCAAGATCACGAAGGGACCTGGTCTCTTGATCCATCCAAGCCTCCTGGGCCCCATGTCCTGAGTACCCTGTGTGCAAAGCTCCCTTGGGGAGTGTCGGTGATACTGTTGTTCCACCATACTCACGGAACGCCCGAGAGACATGCAGTCTGGAACGATGGGTGGTTGAATGGCTGAGGTATTGCTGTACACCGAAGCAATGCCCTCTGTACTGCCAGTTCCATCCATGACCTCAGTCCGGGTGGAATTTCCTCTGGGAGCTCGGCCTCGGCGCAGGCCCGCCGGGTGTGAATGTAGCCTCAGGGGTGCTATGTGGAGCCGTCCCATCTTTGGGTGGATCTGGGCCTTTATGGGATAAGTCCAGAGCAACCAGAGGTGGACTTGGAGGTCGAGCAGAAGAAGAAGATCTGGGATGAGAATCAGGCCCGGGATCCCTGGCGCTTACTAGTTTCTCCAAGGCCTGGTGCCGCCTATGGGCGCCCTTCTCAGCAGCCCGGATGTCCTGCTAGCCTGTGCCATCAGTGGTCGAGATCCCTGATCGCTAGCCATTTCAATGGATATTGTTATTATTATTATTTTATTATTATTATTATTATTTACTAGTCGTATTAATGTTATTAGTATGGATAATATCAATATTAATATTGATAATAGTGGTATTCCTACTCTCACCCTTTCACTGTGTAAGTCACTGGCCTGCAAGTCACTGTTACTCAGGCCCTATCCAAATGAGGCCTGGTGGAGGCCCCCAAGAAGGGAAACCTGAAATGGTATAGTAGTAGGCCTGTGAAATCTGCTAGCTGCCAGCTGAGGATGGCCTTAGTGATAAGTGTGGCCTGGTAAAAGCCCCCTAGAAGGGAAGCCCAGTATGGTGAAGGCCCTTTTTGTCAGACAGCTAGGCCAAGGTAAATGGCCTGCCGGCCCCAAGAAGGGAAGCCAGTAGGGAGTGTGCAAGACAAATGGACAAGTGGGTGCCTCAGTCCCCAAGGAGGAAACCCTGAGGCTGTAGGCTGCTGACTGCCTTCACCGGATCGCCACGCCGTCTTGTCAAAATGGCGCACCGTGGGCTGCCTGCAATACGCATGCACAGCCCCCAAGAAGGGAAGCTGTCGAGGCACGCTGCAGAGAAGGTAAGTAGCCAACACGCCAGCCCCGCCAAAAGGGCTAATGAGCGGTCAGGGGTGGCGGGGAAGAGGCGGCGCAGCGCATCTGTTTTGTTGATCGGGAGATAAGGCGCGGCTGGAGACACAGCAGCCCCACCCAAGCTTACAGTTTGTTTGCCGCGATCGCTCCCAGCCGGGCGCGATCGGTAGATAAGGTTCCAGGCAGCGCTCAGAGCGCTGAGAACTTCAATTCACCTACTTCTCCTGATCGATATCATGCAGCGACGCCCCAGCCGGGAGCGATCGGGAAGATAAGGCTCTGAGGCAGCGCCTCAGAGCCGGTGATCCTAAATAGCAACCCCGACGCCTGAATGTTAAACTCCGCCGGGATGAAGTTGAAAAATTCGCTGTTCGGTCAAACCCAGCTCTTCACTCAAGGCTGAGCAAAAACTGGGGCGCTGAGGTGGAGTGACAGAGAGGAGCGCCCCAGTACAATTTTGCCCAGCCTGCTTCGAGACTCCGAGCATCTCCCACTTCTGGATGCTCGGAGCAGCTCGGGGGAGAAGTCTAAGTTCCCAAGCACAATATTTTTACTTCAATTGCTAATTTCTTTTTTTTATTGCTTTCTCCCAAATCATTAATAAAGGCACATATATTCACAGATTACACAGCAACCACAGACTGATCAAATGATAGGCAATTCTTCATGTGCTTTGAACGAATTATACTATAGGCTAGGCAATTATAGGCACAAGAACAAATTATAGGAACATATTCTATTCTCTACTATTGCAATGATAGGCAGAAAGTGCAAAGAAGCTGCATCTGCTTAAAAACGTCAGACAGCCTTTGTTGAATTATTTTTGAATAATTCTGAATAAATATTATATCAAGAGTTTAACCACAGCAAAAGCACATTGCTCTGTTGTTTGGCTGGCTGGGGGATTCTGGGAGTTGGAATTCACAGGTCTTAAAGTGGCCAAAGTTGGACACCCCTGTCCTGCATTGAAAAAAATCTCAATTGTTCTTTTCATTCACTCAGCTGTTAAGATCTCTGTCCATTCAATAGCATTTCTTTCATACCCCAGAGTGATGGAGCCAAATTCTCCCTTTTGCACAAAGCTAACGATGGACCACTTTTGTATATGAATTTCTCTCATATTTTAAAACCCCTGGTTGCCTTGGAAACCATCTTCCCTGACCTTTAGTACCAAGAAACAGCGGCCTACTAATATTCCCTCTAAGAGTTATAGATTTCTTCTTGTTCTTTTATGCTGTGCTGAAATTTAGACCGCAGGAAAGAGCTTAATGCCAGATACATGCTGCCATTTCTTTCCCAGCTTGTCCTGTTTTTTAAGCGGCTTCTCTTCGGGGAGCAATTCCTCAGGGGCCGGGCGGGAGGGGGCTGAATACCAAATATGGAATTGTCTGCATTTCAAAGGATTCGGGAATGTTATTTATGAAACTCGTGCTGAATAGAATTACACCTTAAGAGCGAGTAAGAATGTCCCTTAAGGGGGTGTCACTGCAAACCAAGATTAATGTATGATTTGCAAGGTGAAACCAGCTACCTTCTCTCCACTTGTGAATTATTCTCTCCAACCTCCGTTGCTGGCAGCTTCCACATTCACAAAGCTCAAGGACTTTCAGACAACGGGCTGAACGAGCAATAACTTACATGTTTATACTTTTTATATGTTATGTTCATACTTATACTTGTTTTCTCATACATGCTTGACAAACAAGATAAATAAAATAAAATAAATAAACTTGCTTGGTTAATCTGTTTGTCAAATTAAACAACTTATAGATAGTCCTTGACTTACAACCATTCATTTAGTGACCATTCAACGTTACAAGGCCACTGAAAAAAAGGGACTTGTCACCGTTTTTCACGCTCACAACTGTTGCAGCATCCCCACGGTCGCAGGATCAAAATTTAGATGCTTGGCAAGTATTTATGTCAGTTGCAGTGTATTGCAATGATCACCTTTTGCAACCTTCTGACAAGCAGAGTCACTGAGGAAGCCAGATTTACTTAACAACCATGTTACTAAGTTAACAACTGAGTGATTCACTTAACAACTGTGGCAAGAAAAGCCGTAAAATGAAGACCTGGAGTGGGATGGAGCACATTAAATGGCTCGTATGATGTGTTGTCGCCGGGGCGGAGGGGTTATTTTATTTTATTATTATATATGATTCTTTTATTAGTTTTATTGTTTTTATATATAATGTTTTTATATTTTTGTAAGCTGCCTTGAGTCATCATGTGCGAATAGGCAGCAATATTAATCTCCTAAATAATAAAATTAATAAAATGGGGCTAAACTCACTGAACTACTGTCTCGATTAGCAACAGAAATTTTGGGCTAAACTGTGGTCGTAAGTTGAGGACTACTTGATGTAATTAGACTTAACAGGTAGTCCTTGATTTATGACTGTAATGGAGGCTGCCCATTAGGGTCATTGATCATGACAGTTGGAAAGTGGGTCACCCCATATCACCAACATGATTTTACAACTTTTTTTGCAGCACCTGTAAAGCAGTCCTCAAGCAAGTCCATCATTGTTCACTGGTGTTTTGTCAAAAACCAGAAGCAAATGCCTGTGTTTGGCAAAAACACTGCAAATTGTGGTCCTCTGACTGTGGGCTGTAAATGCAGAACAGTTGGTGAGCATCTGAAATACGGTCATGAGACTGTGGAGGTGGGGCCCTGGCCATCAGAACTAGGTATAAGTTGTAATGATCTATTCCAGTAATGGTGAACCTTTTCAGCACCGAGTGCCCAAACCGGAACACATATTCACATGCAGGTGCTGGAACGCCATTTTGTGGCCGTTTTCAGACCGTTCTTTGGGCCGTTTTGGGGCCATTTTCAAACCCTTTGTGGGCCCTTTTCAGGCTGTGTTTTAGGGAGGTTTGGGGCTGTTTTTCAGGGTGGGTTTTTTGGTTGTTTTTGGTCCAGAAATGGCTTAGAAAACAGCCCAAAAATGGCCCCGAAAAAGGCCCGAAAATGGCCCCAAAACAGCCAGTTTTTTGGGCCAGTTTCCAGTGCTCTGGCGCCCACAAAGACCAGCTGCCTGGCATGCCAGAAACCAGAAAAGCAGCTGGCGATGGTGTACGTGCCACAGAGAGGGCTCTGCTTGCTACCTCTGGCACACGTGCCATAGGTTCGCCACCACGGATCTATTCAATTACAATATCAAGCAGTCACTGAGCGCCTGGTTATAACTGGAGGATTACAGTTACTCCTTGTTGCGATCACAACTGAGCTCTAAGTAAAACATCTGTTAACTGAATTTGCTCCCTTTTAAGATTTTTCTTGCCACAGTTGTTAAGTGAACCATTGCATTTATTAAATTAGTAACATGGTGGTTAACTGAATCTGGACTCCCCATTGACTTTGCTTGTCAGAAGGTCGCAAAAGGTGAACATGTGACCCGTCATAAATATGAGTCAGTTTTCAAGCACCTGAATTTTGATCATGTGACCAGGGGGATGCTGCAATGGTCGTAAGTGTGAAAAGCGGTCATTTAAAGGTTTTATAGTGTTTATATTTGGACTTATAATTTAATTTAATTGTCTTTTAAGTATTTATTGTCTCATGTTTTAGTTGTAAGCCTGAGTCTTGGAGATGGGGCAGCATATAAGTTCAAATAAAATAAATAAATAAATAAATAACTCACTTTTTTCAGTGCCTTTGTAACTTTGAACAGCCACTAAATGAACTGCTGTAAGTCGAGGACTATCTATACTTGTAAATCATGATTTTTCAAATCACGTTAATCCAAATAAATGGTTTAGTGCAATTTTGAATCTGTTCTAGTGCTTCTTATCTGTTCCAATTTCTCCCCTGAGTTCTTTAGCCTAGAAGGAGTTTGCCTGTGGCATGCTGGATCTATCACTGCAGTCCATCAAATAGTTTCTCTGATGGTGCAAAATAGAGAAAGGATCACCTGATGTCCTACTTTCCATCTCGATTCTACTGCAGTGATATACATAAAGAATTAGGGCTGAAATAGCCATAGGCCACTCTGTTACTCTCCATGTTAATTACCCTCAGGACTATTACCACTGGCTCAGGAAATTTCAATTTATTTTGAGGTCAATTCTTGTTCTCTCTCTCTCTCTCTCTCTCTCTCTCTCTCTCTCTCACGCTCACTGATTTGCCTGCATTTTATCCTGTTTTGCCAGTTAATTTTAAAAAAATCTTTGCTGATGTTTTATAAATAACCCGCAAGCTCTATTTTGGCTCGCTGAACGGAGCGCACATGCACTCACTGTGATTTGAACGTAGGGATCGACTGGGTGTGTGCTGGGGGCAAACTAAATTGGAAATCACCCGTAGTAATTTTCCAAGACAGCACTCAGTCGCAACCAAATACCAGGGGAAATTATACAGCCAAGTATTCCCTTAGATTGGGTGCACTAGCTTTAAACTCGGAGCGAAACTATTTACAGATAGTCCTCAACTTACAAACCACAATTGGGATCAGAATTTCCTTTACTGAGCAGAATGCTTCTTCCATTTAACCTTTTATTGAGTTATAAGATAAGACAAGATACAAAATAGAAAAGTAAATAGGAAAACAATGAGGGGAAGGAGAAGTGAGGAAGGGTTGAGAAAAAGAAAAAGAAGCATTGACTCCGACTCCTTCTTTTGCAGTAAAATAAAACATTAACAACTTGTTTTTTCATGATATCAACCAGCCATTTCTACAAAGTTCTATCAATCTAATCAGCAAAGCAGAGTGGTTATTAAGTGAATTGTGCCCAGTTTTTATGACCTTTTTTGTCACACTTGTTAAGCACATTCCTGTAGTTGTTAAGTGAATCGTGAGGTCATTAAGTGAATCCAGCTTTTCCCATTGACTTTACCTTTCAGAAGCTGGCTGGGAAGGTCACAAATGGCAATCACATGACCCCGGGATGCTGCAACCATGCTGGATGCCAAGCACTCAAATTTTGATCATGCGTGGGGGATGCTGCGACGGTCGTAAGTGTGAGGAAGAATCCCTGTGGATTTTGCTCCGTTAGTCATTATGGACTTTAGGGGGCAGTGCTCATGTCCTTTTCAAGGGCACTGAGCCATTGTGTCCAAAGACATATCTGTGGTCATGTGTCCAGCATGCCGTCACACAACGTTGTTACTTTATGAGACAAGGTCATAAATCACATTTTTCAGAGCCATGGTAACTTTGAACGGTCACTAAATGAGTGTTTGCAAAACGAGGAATGGGGTCACAGAAAGTTCCAGGATTTGACAGAAGAGGGACTCAATTTGGTGGGAAATTTATTCTTCATTTCTAGTTGTTGAAGAGATTGCTGGTTGTCTGAGGGGGGGAAATATTCACCCCTGCATACTGAGATCCTACACTCTCAATCAGCCCTGTGCAACTACAATAAAAATATTGTGTAGATCAGTATATGCTGTATGAATAAAATGTCAATAGATTTTAGATACAGGTGAAACTCAAAAATTAGAATATCGTGCAAAAGTTCATTTATTTCAGTAATGCAACTTAAAAGGTGAAACTAATATATGAGATAGACTCATTACATGCAAAGCAAGATAGTTCAAGCCCTGATTTGCCATAATTATGATGATTATGGCTTGACAGAATATAGAGACAGATAGATAACTCTACAAATTCTTCCATACAAAGTTTCTTTTATTGGATTATATTAGGTATCCTCAAGGTGACTCACAGTTATGTCGAGATGCATCTAATGTCCAATTCTTTGCACAGTTGAAATCGTAGTGTAAATGATAGTAATCTTTCTATCCCATATTTCATCCCATAGTCATAGAGGCGGGGGTATAGCTGCTACCAAGAGGCTGTGATCAGGCAAGAGGGAGCCTCCCCCAACCCCACAAGGGTCAGTTTAGTGACCAATCAGGATTACAGATGTGACCACATGACATGGACTACATTTCCCAGGATATCTTAACTACATTTACCATGATGCATTCCCTTAAGGGGCCAGCTCTCAATTCCTAACTACCTATCCCAAATCCCATTAACTCTTAAACTGGCTGGACAGCCCACAGCTCATGAAAACCCCAAATCCACAATCTCAGAAAATTAGAATATTACATGCAATCAATAAAACAACGATTGTACATAGACCAATATCGGACCTCTGAAAAGTATAAGCATACATATGTACTCAGTACTTGGTTTGGGCCCCTTTTGCAGCAATTACTGCCTCAATGCGGTGTGGCATGGAAGCTATCAGCCTGTGGTACTGCTGAGGTGTTATGGAAGACCAGGATGCTTCAATAGCGGCCTTCAGCTCTTCTGCATTGTTCGGTCTCATGTCTCTCATCTTTCTCTTGGCAATGCCTCATAGATTCTCTATGGGGTTCAGGTCAGGCGAGTTTGCTGGCCAATCAAGCACAGTAATCCCATGGTCATTGAACCAGGTTTTGGTGCTTTTGGCAGTGTGGGCAGGTGCCAAGTCCTGCTGGAAAATGAAGTCAGCATCACCATAAAGCTTGTCTGGAAGGAAGCATGAAGTGCTCCAAAATCTCCTGGTAGACGGCTGCATTGACCCTGGACTTAATGAAGCACAGTGGACCAACACCAGCAGATGACCAAATCAACACAGACTGTGGAAACTTCACACTGGACTTCAAGCATCTTGCAGTGTGTGCCTCTCCATTCTTCCTCCATACTCTGGGTCCTTGGTTTCCAAATGAGATGCAAAAGTTGCTCTCATCAGAAAAGAGGACTTTGGACCACTGAGCAACAGACCAGGTCTGTTTTTCTTTAGCCCAGGTAAGACGCTTCTGACGTTGTTTGTTGTTCAGGAGCGGCTTGACAAGAGGAATACGACATTTGAAGCCCATGTCCAGGATCCGTCTGTGTGTGGTGGCTCTTGATGCATTGATTCCAGCCTCAGTCCACTCCTTGCGAAAGTCCCCAACACTTTTGAATGGCCCTTTCCTGACAATCCTCTCAAGGCTGCAGTCATCCCTGCTGCTTGTGCACCTTTTTCTTCCACACTTTTCCCTTCCACATAACTTTCTATTAATGTGCTTTGATACAGCACTTTGGGAACATCCAACTTCTTTTGCAATTACCTTTTGAGGCTTTCCCTCCTTATGGAGGGTGTCAATGATGGTTTTCTGCACAACTGTCAGGTCAGCAGTCTTTCCCATGATTGTGATTCCTACTGAACCAGACTGAGAGACCATTTAAAGGCTCAGGAACCCTTTGCAGGTGTTATGGCTTAATTAGCTGATTAGAGGGGGACACTTTGAGCCTAGAATAGTGAACCTTTTCACAATATTCTAATTTTCTGAGATTGTGGATTTGGGGTTTTCATGAGCTGTAAGCCATAATCATCACAATTATGGCAAATCACGGCTTGAACTATCTTGCTTTGCATGTAATGAGTCTATCTCATATATTAGTTTCACCTTTTAAGTTGCATTACTGAAATAAATGAACTTTTGCACGATATTCTAATTTTTCGAGTTTCACCTGTATTTTGACTAGAGCACAGTTGGATAAACAGATGATTTTCACGATCCCTAACCGCTGCAAACTGGGATTCACAGAAACTGTATTCTACCCCATGCAGAAGAGCATTTCTTAACCTCAGCAAGTTTAAGATGTGTGGAGAATTCTGGGAGTTGAAGTCCACACATCTTAAAGTTTCTGAGGCTGAGAAACACTGATGTAGAGGATTCCCAGCTGCCTTTTTCATCTTTACTTCCTTTTTCTCTGCATCTCTCCCTTTCTTTTGGCGCCAATTATTGGGGATATTATTGGGGCTATCTTTGTTTTCTTTTGCCCCGGTTGTTCTACTTTTCTTTGCAAGTCCTTATATTTTGTGATTTTCTCCAGTTCTTTCTCCTCTATTCTGCTATCCTCTCTTCTATCCCCAGCTAGTGGAATGTCTGCTATTTATTATTATTACTACCAACGTAGGCAAACTACTGGCGCCCATAAATTGCTGGTTTCAGAGCTCTGAGAAGGGAGCTTTCAAAGATAATATTAATTGAACATTGGAAAAAATGAAGTCATAACTTCAAAAAAAAAAAATGAAGTACACACGCACAAACCTCCCACCATCGGAGAGGCACTCTTGCATAGATCCATGAAAAGCAGAGACCTCGACTGTGTGCCTGCCTACGAAATTCCAGTTAACAGAAAAGGGGCCTTTGAAAGGTGACAAAATTTATATTTCCGTTTCCTTGGCAACCAGAATTCTACCCTCCAAAACAGATGCAAGGACACGGAATCCAGAAAAAGGAAGGAAACATTCAAATGGCTTACGGAGACAGCTTCCAGGATCTGTTTCACCACGTGGGCTGCATCCCTTTCGCTGTAAAATCCCCTCTCCACAATCCTGCAGAGAAGAAGCAGCATGCAGGTTTTTGGTTTTTTGTTTTAAATATATATATATATATGCCTTCACTCTGCACAGCCAGCCTTGTTGCCAGCCTGTAAATCTGCTTTGGGGGGGGGGGAATACTTAAAAATAAATAAGTCTGTGGGTGTACTAGTTTCTTTTCTGCTGCTTTAATGTGTGATACAAGGAGGAGGAGGCTGGGAAGCTTTGCAGCAGAGTGGGCAGGAATGGCTGGTTGCTAGGCAGCTGGCGCACTCCTCTTCCTGGTGGATGCAAAAGGGAGAACCGCAGGGGTTGCTGGGCAACCATTCACACATTGCCTCCTCCCTGATTCTCTGTCCCAGGACTGTATAGTTTAATAGAGCAATCTGTTCAATTCAAAAGTCTTTTGTTTTTAAATGCCAATGAACAACATTTTGAAAGAAGTGATTCTCTTTATTTCTTATTCTTCCTGTATCAGGGAGAACCTCCATAGGCCTTGGGAGATGGCAGGGAAAACCTTGGGAGACAGAAGGGAAGGTCTTAGGGGCAGAAGGAAAGGCCTTGGGAGATAGGAGGGAAGGTCATGGGGGCAGAAGGAAAGGTCATGGGGGCAGAAGGAAAAGGCCTTGGGAGACAGAAGGAAAGGTATTAGGGGCTGAAGGAAAAGGCCTTGGGAGACAGAAGAGAAAACCCTGAGACAGAAGGAAGGTCTTAGGGCAGAAGGAAAGGCCTTGGGAGATAGAAGGGAAGGTCATGGGGGCAGAAGGAAAAGGCCTTGGGAGACAGAAGGAAAGGTATTAGGGGCAGAAGGAAAAGGCCTTGGGAGACAGAAGAGAAAATCCTGAGAGACAGAAGGGAAGGTCTTAGGGGCAGAAGGAAAGGCCTTGGGAGATAGAAGGGAAGGTCATGGGGGCAGAAGGAAAGGTCATGGGGGCAGAAGGAAAAGGCCTTGGGAGACAGAAGGAAAGGTATTAGGGGCAGAAGGAAAAGGCCTTGGGAGACAGAAGAGAAAACCCTGAGAGACAGAAGGGAAGGTCTTAGGGGCAGAAGGAAAGGCCTTGGGAGATAGAAGGGAAGGTCATGGGGGCAGAAGGAAAAGTCATGGGGGCAGAAGGAAAAGGCCTTGGGAGACAGAAGGAAAGGTATTAGGGGCAGAAGGAAAAGGCCTTGGGAGACAGAAGAGAAAACCCTGAGAGACAGAAGGGAAAGTCTTAGGGGCAAAAGACATTGGGAGAGAGAAGAAAGAGCTGTAGTCTAGATAACCAACATAGCAAAGGTATCTCAGCCCACAGATAGAGGAAGGGCATGGAAAGCTTCTTAGAAAGGACCCTTCTGTTTTTTGGGAGAGTAAAAGGAAAGGAAGGGAGAAATATTTTTAGATTTGCAGGATTCTATTAACAAAACCTTACAATAAAGGTAGAGTTGATATTTATTGTTGTGCTTCTTGTCTGAACTACCAGTACCTCAAAGAGCTAACAGCATCACACATTTAAAAAGTGGATGGGGGCTTTGGTTGTGTCTTGATTTTTTATGCCATTTCCCCCCCCCTCAGTTAAATATTCACAGAAAACAGGGGGAGGGAATTTATTTGAAAGAGAGGGGCAACATTTGCTTTGCAGGACATTTTTGTTCAAATTCCCTAGAGCCCTGATTTCCTGGTGGTCTCCTATCTACAACTAACTAGGCTTGATCCCGATTAGCTTTTCAAAATCAGCCAAAATCAGGCATGAAGGGGGGAAAAAACTTTCTTAACACATATCCTAGTGATTGCTATTGTTGGTTACTCTTAATCTCTACTAATGAGTAGATATTCATGGAAATTTATCTGGCTTCTTCTGGAATTACTCCGTGACTTGGGCTTTTTTTCCTCCACATTACTGGCTAAAATTCTAGTCCTCTTGCTGCCATCCATTTCATATTTTCATTTCATGCCTGGCTTGCAATGGCCATTCTCAAACATCATGATTAATTCCCCATCCCAATGGGTCATGGCCACCCATCGTATTTATTTTCCAAGAAGGACTTTAGGTTGAAGGTGATGCTACAAGCTATTTGAAAACACACACAATGCTGGAATTACTCATTTCCATTTGCAACTGGTCATTTCCCCCTTAGCTCTGTAGGTAAAAAACTAAAAAAAAATCTTAAACAAATTAAAGTGAGGTCAATCAAGGAAGCCTGGCTGGTGCAGGCACATTTATGTCCATCAACTCTATATAAAAAAAATTAACTATCTCCATTTTCAGCAAGAGCTGAAGCCAGAAAGCAGCAGGGTAGAAGGCAAGCTAAGGAAATTAGAGCTTAGAGATTGGTTGTGAATTAAACCAAGCACCTTTCCTGCGTCCCAAACACATCTTTTCCCCATGGTAACAAATTACTCTCCTTTCCTTTATTCAATTAGTCATCCTTAATTAAGAATCTGCCAATTAAGCCAAGGTTTCTCCTGTGTTACCTGTCAAACAGCTCACCACCTGTCACCAGCTCAAGGATCAGCGTGATCTCTGTGGGGGTTTCGAAGATGTCTTTGAGTTTGATCTAAAAGCAAGTGGGAAGAAATAAGGAAGGATGAATAACTTTGATCTAAAAGCTTTGCAGAAATGAGGAAAAAGCAATGGAAATTCCGAATATTTACACTTTTGCATGCCCAGACACCACTGACAACTGTCCACTCAAAGATATCATGTGAAAAGAAACTTCAATCTGCTTGATTTTATGACTTTATATGCACCCACATTAGAGGTTGGCAAATCTTTTAATTGAGGTTTATCAATTTTGCAAGTTCATTGTGCCCTTTGGGTTGAAATTAAGAATATTTTCAAAACCACACTAAAATCTCTATCTATAGTACAGGTCAGCCTCAACTTAATAATTATTGCTGAGCACACTGGGTTGTATCCCAGAAATTGTAAGCCGCCCTGAGTCTTCGGAGAAGGGTGGCATATAAATGTAATTAAAAAAAAAATCACAATGGGGACCACATTTTCTATTGTTAAGCAAGTTGGTTGTTAAGTGAGTTGCACCTGCTTTTTGGGCATGGATGTTAAGTGAATCACTGCAGTTGTTAAGTGAAACATGGAATTGTTAAGCAAATGCAGCTTTCTCCATTGGCTTTGCTTGTTGGAAGCCTGCTGGGAAGATTGTAAATAGCAATTTCATGACCTCAGGAATAAATGCATGCCAATTGCCAAGCACATGAATTTTGATCATGTGACTGTGAAGATGCTGTGGCAGTCATAAGTACAAGGACTGGTCATATGTCACTTTTTTCAGTGCCATGGTACTTCAAACAGTCACTAAAATGGTTGTAAGTGAAGGGCTATATGTAATACACTTTCTCTAAATATAAGATAAGATGTATTTTTATGATTATAATCATGATTTATCACTTGTTGCTTGTATGTACACTGACAGCTTATGCACTGGGGACAAATTCCTTGTGTGTCCAATCACACTTGCCCAATAAAGAATTCTGTTCTGTTCTGTTCTGTTCTATTAGCTTTATATACATTTTGTTTGCCTTTTTTTCTCTTTTGCAAACAATTTGCCCTAACAGTTTTTTCCCTTTTTTTCTCAAATGTTCTTTGTAACCTGGCACATTTGGAGAGCTGGGAATTTAAAATGATGATTCAGTTTTATTTTGGGAATTTTGTTGCAAAAAGCCGATATTAGATCAGTTTTCATTCAGATGCAAATTGCATAATTTTCTCACCAATAATGATTCAGACACATAAGCTGTTCTGATTTGATTTTTTTTAAAAGAAAGTGCTAATTTATATTAAAAAGTCCAAACTGAATTGCCAGCTGTGTCTTTCTATTAGGAAATAATATGTCCTTCGGTGGAATCTCTGCTCTGACCCAGAACAATGGTGTGTCAGAGCCACTGCAAGAAATAAAGTTAAGGGCATTGTGGAAAACTAAGTGAAGGTCTATATACAGCCCAGGAAGTTTGTAGGTAGTCTTCAACATATGACAATTTACTTAGCAACCATTTAAGGTTACAACATACTCCTCAAAACTGTACTTAGATTCAACGTTTGATGGTTGCTCCCCTGCGATCAAGTGATCTCACTTTGGTTTTTGACAATCTAGCCAATTTCTGATAATGTGTTTGGAATGGAATGGAATGGAATGGAATGGAATGGAATGGAATAGAATAGAATAGAATAGAATAGAATAGAATAGAATAGAATAGAATAGTTCTTTATTGGCCAAATGTGATTGGACACACAAGGAATTTGTCTCAATAAACTCTCAGTGTACATATAAGCAACAAAATGATAAATCATAAGATACAAACAGGAGTAGGTAATAGGAAAAATGAGAAGGGTAATAGTCCTACTACATGGTTAGATATCCTTAGGCATAAGAGAATGCCATGGGAATTAGGAGAGTGATTGCAAGGGAGACCATGATATTTGCTTAATGACTGTTGTGTTTTGCTTTATGATCACTGCATTCACTTAATGATCTTTGCAAATATATATATATATATATATATATATATATATATATATATATATATATATATATATATATATATATAGATTTCATAAAGGTATGTAGGTCTTGGTGTATTCGGTTGTCCCGTAAGTGAGAAACCTTGACGTTTCATCCACCGTCATCTTCAGGCTGTGCTCAGCTTCGTTCTTAATAAGATACGGATGAGATTGCAAAGTCTCTCAATATATATTATATTATATATATATATATATATGCATATGTGTATATATATATGTGTGTGTGTGTGTTTTCATAGATTTTCACGGGTAAAGGTATGTAGGTCTTGGTGTATTCGGGTCTTGTCCGTGTAAGATTGAGAATACCTTGGCGACGTTTCGATGAGATCCCACTCGCCATCTTCAGGCTGGTGCTTTCGGCTTCGTGCTTGTGCCAGCTAAGCGTGATCTGAGCTGCCTTCTCTCTATAAATACTGGAGGGGAGATGTGGTGTGCTGGCTCTGCTGTAAGCGGGTTGGTTGGCTGTGTTGTTGGCTGTGTTGTCGCTTCTTGAGTGGTTGATGGAATTGGTGTTTGCTGCTGTTGGTTGGGTGTTGCTTCTTGATTGGTTGATGGAGTTGATGTTTGCTGATTGGTTGGCTTTTTCATAAGAGCCTGTGTGGCTGAGGTAGTGGCTGTGAGTCCTTCAGCCTTTTGTGTTGTAGCTACCTGGGTAGTGGGCTGTGTGATGACCTTCTGAGTTTTATTGTTGTGACATCCTGGGTCTTGTGCTGTTATCTCCTGGGTCGTTGTCTGTGTTGCAACCTCCTGAGGTTTTGTGTTGTAATCTCCTGAGTTCCATGATGTAGCCTTCCACCCAGTATACTACATCATGAAACTCAGGAGATTACAACACAAAACCTCAGGAGGTTGCAAAACAGCACAAAATTTACATAAAAACAGATTAAACCTAACAAGTCGGAATAAACAATAAAACATTAAAACATTAAAAGCTAAAACAGTTTAAAAAAACCCCACCCGGGTCATTCCAGGCCGGCCTGTTGAAACAACCAGGTCTTCAGGTCCCGGCGGAAGGAGCGGAGATCAGGGGCCAGACGGAGATCCACGGGGAGCTGGTTCCAAAGGGTGGGCACTCCCACGGAGAAGGCCCTAGCCCTGGGAACCGCCAGCCGACAGTGCCTAACCGACGGTATCCCAAGGAGGCCCCTCCTGTGGGAGCAAACAGGGCGATCGGAATGTGATGCTGGCAGGAGGCTTCCCGCAAGACCCTGGACCCAAGCCATTTAGGGCTTTATAAGTTGTTACTAGCACCTTGAAACTAACCTGGAAGGCAACCGGCAACCAATGCAGGTCACGCAGGAGGGGTGTAACATGGGAGCATCGGGATACTCCCATCACATCGCGCGCATTCTGCACCAGCTGTAACCCGCAGGTAGTCTGCAAGGGCAGCCCCATGTAGAGAGCATTACAGTAGTCGATTCTAGAAGTGACAAGTGCATGAGTGACCGTTCGAAGGGCATCTCGGCTCAGATAAGGGCGGAGCTGGCGAACCAGCCGAACCTGGGCAAAGCCCCCTGGCCACAGCCCCCACCTGTTCCTCCAAACTGAGCTGTGAATCCAGGAGGACGCCCAGGTTCCTCGCCCTATCCACGGGGGGCAACACCTCTCCCCCCATGACCAAAGATGGAACATCACCTGAAAACCGAGATGCCAGTAAGAACAGCCACTCCGTCTTGGTTGGGTTGAGCCAGAGCCTATTTCTCCCCATCCAGACCCGTACCGCCTCCAGGCACCGGGACATCACAGAGAGAGCATCACTGATCTGGTCTGGGGTGGAGATATAAAGCTGGGTATCATCAGTGTTAATAATAATATACGAAATACTAATGCTCTGATGGTCATTTTGAAAAATCCTTTCTTAGTGAGCACCTAAAAGGCAAGAGGAGCATACGTGCCAAATTTCAAATTTGTAGGCTTTACAGTTCTGGAGATTTTGTGATGATGCATGAGTGGTATTTCACTTTTATATATACAGATGGATGCATTAAGCAAAGACTCGGCTCCTTAGGAGGCTCTAATTCTGGGAAAGTTGGAAGGAAAGAGAAGAAAAGGAGGACAAGCCGCAAAATAGAAGGACTCTGTTACAGTGATGTTGAGTGCTGTGATGGGCCAGGTTGTGGAAAAATAAATTTATCTGTGTGGATGCTAAGAGTCGACACCAACTTGAGAGCTAATCCTTGAGCTACAACCATTTGCTTAGTGACTGTTCAAAATTACAACAGCACTGAAAATAATGACTTATGACCTTTGCAGCATCCCCATGGTCATGTGATCAAAATTTGGGCGTTTGACTACTGGCCTGTATTTATGACAGTTGCATTGTTCCCTGGGGTCATGTGATCACCGTCTGTAACTTTCCCAGCTGGCTTTCGACAAGCAAAGCCAACGGGGTGGGGTGGGGGGGAGCCAGATTCGTTTAATGACCACACGACTCACTTAAGAACTGCAGTGATTCACTTAACAACTGTGGCAAAAACGGCCATAAAATGGGGCAGGAGTCATGGCCTTGCTTAGCAACCAGAAATTTTGGGTTCAATTATGGTTTTTAAGTCGAGGTCTACCTGTAATCCATCAATCAAAGCATCAGCTGTGGATCATTGCAAGGCGTTGGTTGGAAAGAACAACGTACTCTATTATGAGGGGAAAAAAGACTCAGTACAACAGTGGTGGCATTCAAAAATTTTTACTACCGGTTCTGTGGGCATGGTTTGATGGCCATGGCTTGGTGGGTGTGGCAGGGGAAGGATACTGCAAAATCCCCATTCCCTCCCCACCCCACTAACCTGCTTTCCAGCTCCGTTCTCCTGGGGAGGGCAACCAAAGAAGACCCTGCCAATCAGCTGGGACTCGGGAGGCAGAGACTAGATGGGGGCGGGACCAGTCAGAGGTGGGATTTGCCAGTTCTCCGAACTACTCAAAATTTCCACTACTGGTTCTCCAGAACTGCTGAATACCACCTCTGCAGTACAATTGAAACCAACAGCCATACACACATCTTCTAGGAAGCACTATACACACTGCATAACTGCAACTCAAAAATCAATGGAAGGCATAAACCATTTTTAAACAATGTTTCCTAGAAGCAATTTTGATGAGTTT
Organism: Naja naja; assembly: GCA_009733165.1. Taxonomy (NCBI): domain Eukaryota; kingdom Metazoa; phylum Chordata; class Lepidosauria; order Squamata; family Elapidae; genus Naja; species Naja naja. The sequence continues at coordinate 362,443,324 of CM019148.1, forward strand.
TTAGCCAGTAAATATATCATAATTTTTAATATTTATTATAAATATACATAAATAGTATACATTTGACCTAAATATACTAAACAGATGTCAGAAGATTTAATTTTTTGAGGCTTAGGCTTAGCAACAAAGGAAGTAAATCACTAGATTATTGAAAGATTTCCAGCTGTCCAGGCAACCTGAAATCACAGCTTTTTGTATTCTTTATGACAATACAATGAAGCTAACACCCAGAGACTATTAGGGGAGAGGGAAATATTTGCAACCGCCTTTCAATTTTTTTCTTTCTAGCTAACCCTTCCTCCCTCCCAGAAAATTGTTCCATAATAGTTTCTTAAGATGTTAGTGACACTGTGAATTTCATACCACTTTAATCATTACTTTCCCAGCTCAGGGTGCTTCATTCAGTGATCCTACAATACCAGTCACACCAGGAAGAGGCTTAATGCTTCCTTCTAATACATGGCCCTGCAATCTTTTTCTTATTAACTTCAAAAGTTTGCAATCCTATTATCACTTCCTATCAGCTGAACACTGCCAGCAGAAGGGAAAGTTACACGTCGCAAGGGTAAACAATGAAATGAAATTTCTCATCTTCTCTCTTTTTTTTGATGGAACTTTGAACAAACAAAGAAATTTGTACAGAGAAGAAAAAACAACAACCTTGATTTTAAAAAAAACGAAGAAAAGCTGAGATTTTATTGTTCGTGCAAGAAACTATGGTAGATCGGAAACTATGTAGGAGAAGGAAATTGATAGTGTTTGATATATTCTCAGGGGCCCTGCATAGAATCAATCATTTTGCTAAAGAAGAAGGAGAGGAAGGGAGAGAGAGAGGGACAGAGAGAGATGGTTAAAAAGATGATAGAAGATAAATGATAGTTAGAAAAATAGATGACGTATCTATCTAATGATATACATTAATATATGGATAGAAGATAGATAGACAGACAGACAGACAGACAAACAGACATAGAATCGATGATGGATGGATAGTTAGCTAGATGATATAGATAGATAGATAGATAGATAGATAGATAGATAGATAGATAGATGAAGACAGATAGACAGCAGACAGAGTGATCATGCTCTTGGTGTTATAGTGGATATCTAAATGAAAATTCAGAGTGCAATAGCTATATTTTATTTATTGATTAAATTTATTTGCTGCCCATCTTGCTGTCATGTGACTCTGGGTGGCTTGAAATGTATTAAAAAGGATTCCATGTTCGGAATCATTAAGAAGGGAATTGATAATAGAAATGCCAATTTAATAAAGCCATAATATAGGAAGGTTCAGTCTCTTGGACTGAAGAGGAATATTGTACTTTAGAGCTGGAAGTGGTGTAAAAGATGGACAGTGATTAATATATATATTATGTATGTATGTATGTATGTATGTATGTATGTATGTATGTATGTATGTATACATGTATTCAGGGGTGGGATTCTACCGGTTCTGTCAGGCTCTGTAGAACCAGTAGCTCTGAAGAGCAGCAGACACAGAACCGCCTACCCAGGCTCTTACCTGTCCTTTATTTCCTGCTTTTTCAACCTCAGCTGCTTTGCGTGGCATAGTTGCGGTTGAAAAAACAGGAAAAAAGTGCTTTTGCAAATGCTGCGCACCCACGCGCAGCGCTTATCAGCTGTCCGGGTAGCTCAGCAGTTTGTTAGTTGCATGTGCACGTCTGGTGCACATGTGCACGAAGCACACATGCGTGCACGACACATAGCCAACAAACCGGTAGTTACACCGGTCGGATCCCACTCCTGCATGTATTTATATGTATGGGTCTGTATATGTATGTATATAGCATGTGCATATGTGTGTTATGTATGTATACACTTTTGAAAGCAGGTAACAGAATTTCATTTTTAATGTGTGCCAGTGTGCCCACAGTAAAACATGACAATAAATGTTATCTAAACCCAAAAAGAGACATTGGCTGAACCCAAAAAGAGACATTGGCTAAAGCAGCTCTCTGTGAGGAAAGAATAAAGCAACTGTTGGGACTACAGCTTAGTGACCATTCAGAGTTGTGACGGACCTCCCCAGGGTTACTTATGACCCAGATTTGAAGTTCTCACAGCTGGACTTTCCAACAGTCACATGACTGTACTTTGGACGCTCGGCAACAGGAAATCAGGAGGTGGGGGGAAAAACCCTCAATGTGTCATGAAAGCAAACCAAAGGTGATTTACCAATGCAAGCTAACCATTTTAAATACTACAGAGAATGGTTACTTACAATATTTGGATGGGAGAGCCTCAGCAAAACTCCAATTTCAGTTCTGACAATTTTCTTGTCAATCTGCAAAGAATAACATTTACAATAATGTTGTTATACAGGTGGTCCTCAAATTACGACCATAATTGAGCCCAACATTTATGTTGCTATGTGAGACATTTGTGAAGTGAGTTTCTCCCCGTTTTACGACTTTTCTGGCCACAGCCGTTAAGTGAAACATTGCAGTGTTGTTAATAACCCGGTTGTTCAGTGAACCTGGCTTCCCCATTAACTTTGCTTGTCAGAAGGTCGCAAAACACGTTCACATGATCTGGGCACACTGCAACTGTCATAAATATGAGTCAGTTGCCAAGTGTCCAAATCTTGGTCATGTGACCATGAGGATGCTGCAACGGTCGTGTGACAAGTGGCATAAATCACTTTTTTCAGTGATGTTGTAACTTCGGTCACTAAATGAACTGTTGTAAGTCAAGGACTACCTGTACTGGGTTATGCTAGGGTTGAGGAAAAGGAAGACTATCTGGACAAGTCCCTGCAGCTTTTTTAACAAGGTTTTTCAGAAATGATTTTAACATTGCCTCCTTCCTAGGGCTGAGAGAAAATGACTGGCCCAGAGACACCCAGCTGGCTTTGTGCTTTTAAGGCCACACAAGAACTCAGAGCCTCCCAGATTCTGACCTTTGCCGTCACCATTGGCTATTATATTAGCATTACTTAACAGTAAATACAGCTAGGCCTCGATTTACAACCACAATTGACCCCCAAGTTTCTGTTGCTAAGCAACAGAAACAGTGAATTTTGCCCCATTTTACGATCTTTCTTGCCACAGTTGTTAATTGAATCACAGCAGTTTTCACATTAGTAACACACTTATAAAGTGAATCTGGCTTCCCCACTAACTTTGCTTGTCAGAAAGTCGCAAAATTAGGCAAATTTTTGTTAAGTGAATCTGGCTTCCCCATTGACTTTGCTTGTCAGAAAGTCGCAAAACGCGTTCACATGATCTGGGGACACTGCAACTGTCATAAATATGAGTCAGTTGCCAAGTATCCAAATCTTGGTCACGTGACCACAAGGACGCTGCAACCGTCATAAATATCATCAGTTGTCAAGCATCTGAATTTTGATCATGTGACCATGGGGATACTGCAGTGGTCGTAAGTGTGAAGAATGGTCATAAGCCACATTTTTTCAGTGACATTGTAACTTCGGTCACTAAATGGGCTGTTGTAAGTCGAGGACTACTTGTAATACGACTTGAGATCATTCTCTTTGCGTTAAAGTTCAGGGGAGAAATCAAAAAGGTCAAGCTGGTAGGTTCAACTACTATCGAAAGAAAGGGCGTTGGTGCTTACCTGATACGCCCATTCTCCATGAGCTGCGAAGAGCATCCAGAAGTGGGAGGTGCTCGGAGTCTCGCGAAGCAGGCTGGGCAAAATTATACTGGGACGCTCCTCCTGTCACCCTGAACGCCCAGTTTTTTGGCGAAGACTCAGCGGCAAACCCGCTTACACTTCACCCGACTATAAAAGGAAAGAGTTTGGCCGGAGCAGAGAAAATGGCCCCCCCCAGACGGACAAGGGGATGGGGCTGGATGCTCTTCGCAGCTCATGGAGAATGGGCGTATCAGGTAAGCACCAACGCCTCTTTCTCCCCCGAGCTGCTCCAGCATCCAGAAGTGGGACATACCAAAGCTAGAGATGCCACAGGGAGGGATGCCGCCTGGCACTAATCCTACTCTCGTCCCTATGCACCTGTTGTAAAACCCTCCTGCCAAAAGCCGCTTCAGCTGAGGCAAACAGGTCTACCCTATAGTTACGTATGAAGGGCGAGGGCGAGGACCATGTGGCCGCCCTGCATATCTCTCTATCGAAGCCTGAGTCGCCCAGGCGGCGGATGTTGCAGCACTACGGGTTGAGGGCCGTGATACCCGCTGGCACTGGCTCCGAATGAGTCCCATAACATTTCGCTATTGCAGCTCTGAGCCAACGACCAATCGTGGAGGAAGACACCTTTTGACCCTGGGACCTGGGAGAAACGAGACGAAAAGTGCCTCCGTCTTCCTAAATGCTGCAGTGCGCTGAATATAAATGCGCAAGGCTCGGCGCACATCAAGGTGGTGCCACTGCCGCTCCAGACGGTGACCCGGATCGGGGCAGAAATTTGGAAGGACCAGTTCTTGAGCCCTGTGAAAGGAGGAGTTGACTTTAGGAACAAACGTGGGATCGGGCCTGAGGACTACCCTGTCCGAATGGAACACGCAGAGGTCTTGCGAATCGACAGAGCTGCCAGCTCTGAAATCCTCCGTGCTGACGTAATCGCCACCAGAAATGCCATCTTATATGTCAGTAACTGTAAGCTGATGGTCCTCAAGGGTTCGAATGGGACCTTGGAGAGTGCTGACAGGACCTTGTGTAGGTCCCAAGTCGGGTAACGGTGTACAACTGGTGGTCTCAAATTGGTGGCACCTCGCAGAAAACTGCGAATCCTAGGGTGTTGAGAGATTGAAGGAAACTCCCCAAGGGAAATAACCGATGCCAGGGCCGCCACCTGGCGGCGTAGAGTGTTGGGGGATAGACCCTTATCCAGCCCCTCCTGTAAAAAGTCCAACAGTTGAGCCACAGAAGGAGAGGTGGGGACGACCCCCGACTTCGCGCACCATTTGCAGAAGGTGAGCCAGGTGGCGTTGTAAATGCGCACTGTGGATGGACGCCTAGCTGCCTGTATCGTCTCAATAGCCTTAGCCGAAATATCCTCTGACCTCAGACGCTGCCGCCAACCTCCAAACGCCAGGCTGAGCCACTGCGGGTCTGGATGGAGGACCGTCCCTGAGAAAGAGAAACCCTGGAGGGTGGAATTCTCCAGGGATCCTGGATGGACAGTCTCCTCAGGTCCGCGACCCACGCCTCCTGGGCCAGTGAGGGCCACCACAATAATCTCCGCCTTTCGTCCAGAACCCGTTGGATCAGCCCGGGAATCACTGGAAGCGGAGGAAAGGCATATAGTAGACCTGACGCCAAGGGCAGCGGAGGCGTTCACGTTCTCCGCTCCTTGGACCGGGTAACGGAGATGAAGCGTGGCAATTGTGTATTGCGGGAGAGGCGAACAGGTCTATCACAGGAAGGCCGAATTTCTGGACTGCTTCCTGAAACAATGAGGTGCAGCTGCCATTCCGCCTGATCGAGCGTGCCCTGCTGAGCCAGTCCGCCGCACATTGGTGACGCCGAGATGTGTTCGGCCTTGATGGAAAGGAAACTGTTCTCTGCCCACCGAAGCAATTTCTCTGCCTCCCGCATCAGACGCTTGGAATGTGTGCCCCTTGTTTGTTCAGGTGTGCCTTGACGGTGATATTGTCCGTGAGCACCAACACGGATTGGAGCGTAGTACCGTCTGAAACTGCGTAGGGCAAGCTGGACGGCCCGCAATTCCAACCAATTGATGTCCTGTGCCCGCTCTGGAAGAGACCACTGTCCCTGTGCCGTGTGGTGAAGATAGTGTGCCCCCATCCGTACAGGCTGGCGCCGTCGTGACAACCTCTCTCTGTGGATCCCTGAAAGGACAACCTCTTTTGATTGCTGCCGCCGCCCCCACCAGCGTAAGATCTGATGACGCTGGGAGGTACCCTAACCCGGCCATGGAATTGTCCCTCCCTGACCGTTGGTAAGGCAGCAGAAACCACTGTAGATCCCTGGCATGCAGTCGGGCCCAAGGGACGATGGATATGCAAGAGATCATTTTCCCAATAGCTGTGAAAGAAGCATGAGGGGCACCTTCCGGAGAGAACTGATCTCCTGTACCAGCTTCCTAATGCTTTCCTGCCTGTCGGGGAGAGGAAGACTGTGCCCTGTGTGGTGTCAAGGACCGCCCCTAGATGGATTAATCTAGTTGTGGGCGTCAGGTGGCTCTTGTCCCAGTTTATGGAAAACCCATGGCGTTGAAGGGTGTCAATGGTGATAAGGAGTCTGCTTTGGACTGTGAAATGGATGAAGCTAAGATTAAAATGTCATCCAAATAACAATGAAGCCTGATGGGTCTGCTCCTGAGGAAGCGGCCAGCGCCGCCAGGACCTTGGTAAAGGTCCTGGGGCAGATGCCAGTCCGAAAGGGAGGGCGACGTACTCGTAGTGAGTGTTATCGTAACAAAAACGGAGAAATTTGTAATGGGAAGGCCGAATCGGTATATGCAAGTATGCCTCCGTAATCAATGGAGGTGAGTACGTCTCCCTCCCTGATGCCTAGTAAGATTGACTGTAGTGTAGTCATCTTAAATTTACGATAAACTAAAAACCGATTGAGACGCTTGAGATCCAAGATCGCTCTCCAGCCCCCCGACTCTTCGGGACCACGAAGAGGTGGGAATAAAAACCTGGCCCCGCTGATCTAAGGGGACCTTTGGATGGCTCTGATTTCCAGCAAGTGGGAGATGGCGGATTGCATAAGAGCCCTCTTCGTGGGGTCCCTGGAGAAGGGACACTTCATGAAGAATTGCGGTGGACTGGAGAGGAACTCAAGGGCCAGACCAGACCTGATGGTATTCCTCACCCAGGCATCCGAGGTAGAGGACTCCCACTGGTCGGCAAAAATCTCAAACGACCCCTATGGGTGTCAAATCCTGTTCCTCACTTGGATCGATGGAAGCTTCTATTACTTGTTCCCGGAACCTCCGTCTATTCTGCCCCCTCGTCGATTACCGCCGCAAAGTCGGAGAAGCCCGACTGTTGCCCTTGACCCTGGGTACTGGTTCGCTGGAATCTGGGATGATATTGTCCCGGGTAGGAGGGACGAGAGGGGCCCCCTCGAAATGTCTGTGAAGGTCGGAAGTCGGCCTCCTATTCAGAGCAGGGAGGATCCTCTTCTTCGATTTGTCTCGATAAGAAGAGGATCAAGGGCTTTACCAAATAACTTCTCCCCGGATATAGGAGCAGAAGCGAGCCTCCATTTGTGCCTCGCATCTGCCTGCCAATGGCGAAGCCATAAGAGACGCCTGGCGATACCTGGGACGCTATGGCTCGAGGAGAACTTAACTGCGCTAAAAGTGGCGTCTGCCGAGAACTCGGCCGCCGCGATGATCTTGGCGACGTCCTGATGCGCCTAGTATTGGATGGCGGATTACATCTCTCAGATGGTGTAACCACCTGAGAGAGGACCGTGTAAAAAAGGAGGCGGCCGTGGCCGCCTTAATGGCCCACGATCAGAAACGTGCGCTCTGCGCAGGCCATCTCAGCTCTCCTTTCTCTGCCTTCAAGGCGTCCTCCGCCTCCCCTGGGATGACTGAGGAGGATACCAGGGAAGCTATGGGGTCGTCCCACTTCGGGGTGTTAGGTGCCGGGAGAACTCGGGGTCAAGGTTATAGAGTCTCTTATCATGCCCTGTGGGGGGAGGATAAGAGGCAGAGAGGGCCCATTGTTTGTCCACCAGGTCTGTGAACATGGGAGGGACTGGGATGGTTTCTGATTCGATGGTAGGTTGATGAAATATCAGGTCAGCCCGCCCTGCTGTAACTCGGGCGACTGGACTGGGGGAGGACTAGCAAGCCGGGCTGTATTCTTTGCCTTGAACAAGAGTGACTTGAACAAGTGTGGCTTGAATAGTCCCATGAAAACAGGATGGTCGGGGGCAATCCCTTCGTCATCGGACATCCCCCTCTCAAGAGGGTCCGCTTCGGAGAGATCCTGGTCAAGATCGTGAAGGGACCTGGCCTCCTGATCCGTCCAAGCCTCCTGGGCCCCCAAGTCCTGAGTACCCTGTGTGCAAAACTCCCCTTGTGGGGGTGCTGGGTGATACTGCTGTTCCACCATACTCACGGAACGGCCCGAGAGAGACATGCAGTCTGGAATGATGGGAGGTTGGATGGCGCGGAGAGATTGCTGTACACCGGCAGCAATGCCCCTCTGTAGTGCCAGTTCCATCCATGACCTCAGTCCGGGTGGAATTTCCTCTGGGAGCTCGACTCGACCGGCGCAGGCCCGCCGCTGGGGTGTGAACGTAGCCTCAGGGTGCTACGTGGCGCCGGTCCCGCCTTTGGTTGGATCTGGGCCCTTGCGCAGTTGCGCAGGATGGAGTGGATAAGTCTAGGGCAACCAGAGGTGGGCTTGGAGGTCGAATAGAAGAAGAGGGTCTGGTATGAGAATCAGGCTCGTGTCCCTGGTGCGCTTTCGCACTATTTTCTCCAAGGCCTGGTGCCGTCTATGGGCATCCTTCTCAGCTGCCCGGGATGGTCTGTTGGACTGTGACATCTGTGTCCTAGAACCCTGATCACTAGCCATTGCAATGGGTTATTTTTTTTCTTCAAATACTAATACTATTCTAATTATCCTTGCTATAGTTATTATATTATATAATATAGTCTATATCCCTGTTACAGTTATTATTTCCTATATTATTATTAATATTCTTATTATTATTACTATTATTATTATTGTTAATTGTTATCTGTTATTTATTATTACAAATACTACCAGTGTTAGCACTCTTATTGGCAATAATGATCTCTGAAGTCAAATGAGAGGTAGTATGAGCTCCCAGGCCTGATCAAAATCGGGCCTGGCAAAGAGGCCCCCAAGGAGGGAAGCCTAAGATGGCGGAGGCCTTTCAGTCGGGCAACTGTCAATGAGTGAAACTGACCCAAGCCCCCAAGAAGGGAAGCCTAAGGGCAATCGCAGGGTACGTTAACGTTTAAGGTAGCCTCAGTCCCCAAGGAGGGAAACCCTGTGAGGCACTTTGGTTGCCGACGGCCTACGCTCGAGCTCGTTGCGACCCGACAAAATGGCGTCGCGCCTCGTGGCTTTCTGCCCCTGAGCGTGCACAGCCCCCAAGAAGGGAAGCTGTCCAGGCACGCTGCAGATAATAAGGCCACTATGCCAACCACACGCTCTCTAATACTTGCGAGCGATCAGGTGGTGGCAGGGGACGAGGCGAGCGGCGCGGAGATCGGGTCGATAAGGGGACGCGGCGGCGGGTGTTGTAGCCGCCCTCAAATGCACGAGTCCTTACTTGCGCTGAAAGAGTTCCTGCGATCTCCCTCAGCGATCGGAAAGATAAGGGTCTGAGGTCGCCGCCTCAGACCGCTAACTGAATATCGATCCCCGACTGCCTAGCTGTTAAAACTCAGTCGGGGATTGAGAAAAAGCTGGCGAAAAGGCTCACTAGCAAAGTTTCTGCTCCGGTCAAAGGGAAAACCCAACCATTCGCTCGAGGCTGAGCAAAAAACTGGGGCGTTCAGGGGAGTGACAGGAGGAGCGTCCCAGTATAATTTTGCCCAGCCTGCTTCGCGAGACTCCGAGCACCTCCCACTTCTGGATGCTCGGAGCAGCTCGGGGGAGAAGGATGGGTTTCAATCAGTTTTGGCTGCCATCTTGACTTTTTCGATACCTCCCCAAAGATAGAATAGAATAACAGAGTTGGAAGGGACCTTGGAGGTCTTCTAGTCCAACCCCCTGCCTAAGCAGGAAACCCTACACCACTTCAGACAAATGGTTATCCAACATCTTTTTAAAAACTTCCAGTGTTGGAGCATTTACAATTTCTGGAGGCAAGTTGTTCCACTGATTAATTGTTCTAACTGTCAGGAAATTTCTCCTTAGTTCTAAGTTGCTTCTCTCCTTGATTAGTTTCCATCCATTGCTTCTTGTTCTGCCTTCAGGTGCTTTGGAGAATAGCTTGACTCGCTCTTCTTTGTGGGAGCCCCTGAGATATTGGAACACTGCTATCACGTTCCTTTTAGATGTTTAGATGTTCCTTTTAACCATCATGCATTGTTCTTGGCTGTTATCAGCCCCTTGAGGTAGGCCAGGTCAGGAAACAGAGAGCATGTTAGAACTTAGAGAGCATGTTATGACTTAGACTACACAGGTAGTCCTCACTTAAAGACCACAATTGGGACAATTGTGGCTATTAAGCGAGGATATCTATATAGCCTAACTCACTAGAGTTCCACGATTTGTGAGTGTTGCTAGTTTCTGGCCAAAAACACCCGTTTGGAAGAATTGGTTCATTGTTCCAATTGGGGTCATTAAGTGAGAATTATCTGTGTAGATCTAGAAATACCGTGTTTCCCCGAAAATAAGACACTGTCTTATATTTTTTTTGGCTCCCAAAAACACACTAGGTCTTATTTTTGGGGTAGGTCTTATATATTTATGGTGCCAAATAGTGGGTGTGAGTGTGTAGGGGTGTTTCGCGGGTGCAGGTTGCTCCCTGAAAAGTCTTCCTGGAACTGGAGATTTACACTAGGTCTTATTCTCGGGGTAGGTCTTATATTAGGGCAGGTTTAGAAAATAGTGCTAGGTCTTACTTTCGGGGTAGGTCTTATTTTCGGGGAAACACGGTAGAAGTAGAGTTCTAATATGCTATTGTTTCCTGATCTGGCCTACCTTAAGCGCTAACAACAGCTATGAAAAACGCACGAGTTTTGGTTGCTGAGCAAAGAGGTCATTAAGCAAGATGCCCACATGACTGCTTAGCTCAATGACCACAATCCCTGTTGCAGCCATTAAGTGATCTCATGGGTCATTAAGTAAACAGCATCCTTCTCTGTGCTGATGGAGTTGCAGGGAGGGAGGGATTTTGAACACATGCTTATAGCATGTATGGCGCTTAAAATCAGTGGTGGGATTCAAATTTTTTTACTACCGGTTTTGTGGGCATGGCTCGGGGACATGGCAGGGGAAGGATACTGCAAAATCTCCATTCCCTCCCCACCCCACTAACCTGCTTTCCAGCTCCTGTTCCTGTGGAGATGGGGTGGGGCCAGTCAGAGATGGGATTTTCCAGTTCTCCGAACTACTCAAAATTTCCGCTACCGGTTCTCCAGAACTGGTCAGAACCTGCTGAATACCACCTCTGCTTAAAATCCTTCTCTCCCTGTCTCCGGGTGTGGCTCTCCATAAAAGTGAGGAGAAAGGGATTTTGAGGAACGTGCATGATTTCAGTTGCTGAGGTTTGATTTGATTTTGATTTATTTGGATTTATATGCCGCCCCATCTCCGGAGGGACTAGGGTCGGCTCACACAAAAATATTACATACAAATATTAAAAAAAGTATTAATCCAATCCAAATAACCAATAAAATTCCACGCTAAAATGTCCAATTAAAACCCCCAGTCTCCCTCAATCCAGGCCGGCCTGTAAAAACAGCCAGGTCTTTAGATCGCGGCGGAAAGAACGCAGGTCGGCAGTCAACCGTAACCCCAGGGGCAGCTGGTTCCACAGGGTGGGCGCTCCCACAGAGAAGGCCCTACCCCGGGAAGCCGCCAATCGACATTGTCTGGTCGACAGCACCCCGAGGAGGGCCTGCCAGTGGGAGCGCACTGGGCGATTGGAACTAGGTTCAAGCAGGCATGGTGCTGGGGGCTTTCTCTGCATCAAACGAAGGCTAAAATATATGTCCCAGGATAATATTGTAGGATCCAATCTGGGTTGGTCACCAGGACCAGAGGTTTAGTCTTCTGTCTGTAGAGATTCCCAGTCATCCAGGTCATGGTTGCCCCAAAGGTGCTTTTTGTTTTTCAGGAAGCAACTGGACTTCCTTGTTTTTTCTTTTGAAGACGTTTCGCTTCTTATCCAAGAAGCTTCTTCAGCTCTGACAGAATGACCTGGATGGTTTTAGTATTCTGAGCTTGCAGACTGGTGCTGGAGCCCATCTCTCCTGGAACGTGGGCTATTTTATGCATAGTTTTTATGTGGTGCCTGGTTGTGTGTGGCAGTTTATTTGTTGTTTGGGGTGTTGATGGTCGGCTACTTAATCCAGACTCTCTCCCCTTCAAATGACAAGAATGAACTTCTGAAAGCTGGGTATTTCAAAAGGAATTCTTTATTGTGAAAATGAAGTTATACAGTTATTAGTCAAAGCAGGGTCTAATATGCCTCCAGGCATACAGCACAGATAAAGGCAGTTAGAACCCCTCCCCTTAGTCTGATGCGGATTTTGTCAATACAAAGAAGCAACATAGTATATAAAATTATACATTGCAATGTCCTTCCAGTCAATAAATACTTCAGCTTCAACCATAACAATACAAGAGCACACAATAGATACAAACTCAAGGTTAACCGCACCAAACTCGATTGCAGGAAATACGACTTCAGCAGCAGAGTGGTCAATGTCTGGAATACTCTACCTGACTCTGTGGTTTCTTCCCCAAACCCCCAAAACTTTTAACCTTAGACTGTCCACTATTGACCTCACCCCTTTCCTAAGAGGTCTCTAGGGGGCGTGCATAGGCGCACCAACGTGCCTACCGTCCCTGTCCTATTGTTTCTTTTTATTTTTCTTATATGTATCCATTTCATGTATTCACAACTATGTTTATCCTTGTAAGCGATTGACAAAATAAATAAATTAATTTAAATTAAATTAAACATGTTAATTTCCGCTACTGGTTTTCTGGGAACGTAGTTGAGAAACGTTTCCAAGGAAGTTTCTTTCTGAGCTGGAATTTTTATGGCCCCTTCTCCTCTCGCTATCTCTCCAAGAGGTGACAAGTTTCCAGGCATCTGGGCTCCAGTCCCCAGTTGTATATCATGTGCAAGTTATACAGATTCAATACAAGACTTAAGATATTCAGGTTACATCAAAAAGATTACTTGTACCAACTCCCTCCCCTTCTTCATCCACTGAAGAATGGCAGATACACGGATCTGACACCTTGACTCTTGTTTTCTTGTGCTGCCAAGTCCTCAGCTCCTAAATACCTGGGAAGAAATTTTTCTGCATTCTTCCATTCAGCTCTCAAGAGGGATTTTGAGCTTCTTATCTGCTCGGATTTCGGCTGCTGAGATCCAAGCAGGCATGGATTGGCAGGGACCACTTTCAGCTAGCTCCAAAAGATGAGAGGGAGTCCTCTTGGCAGACACCGTCAGCTTGCAACCTTTCCCACTGGTTTCCCCATTGACTTTTTGGGGAAGCCAGCAGAGAACATTGCAAATAGTGATCACGTGATTGTGGGGCACTTGCCAATTGGTTGTAAGTGTGATGCCCTGATTGTGAGCATGTAACTGCAAGTGTGCGGGGAGGGGTGCAACATTCTGCAAAAGTCACTTTAGTGGCCTTAAAGCACCTTTTACAAGGCCATCATAATTTCAAACAGTCACTAAGTGATCAGTTGTTAAATGAAGACTATCCGTCATAACAGAATCTCTGGAAGCCTGGCAGGATTTCCCCTTTTCTTCCCTCCTTCTACAAGGTTAAGGCAGAGTCACTTTAAATTTGTTTCTAATGTTCTATTTCTGTCCTGGGATTAAATCATGTACTGCTATCATGTACATTTTCCAAGGTCACGTCCGTGATTCTCTATAGTACTATATTTCCATTATTTGTAATTTAATAAGATACTGAGAACTCTGGATTTTGGAAGCCAAAAGGTTGGGTGAGTCACCTGCAAACATTGGAAGAAAAAAAAAATCTAAAAATGATTTACAGAATGGATTGCTGGCTTATCAACATGTGAATTAAGCTTCTCTTTCCAGTAAGAGAGGAAGAAAGAAGATTTTTGAGCAATATAAGCAACATTCATTTTGAATATAATCTGCCAGGCCCTTTTAATCTTTTTTTTTTAAAGTATTAAGTTTGAGGTTATTCCATTAACGGAATATACTGTTATTTCTGTTGTAAACATGTGCTTTTCTTGTGCTAATTAATTTAGTATAATAAGATTTGGTTGTTTTAAAATGACATTTGAAGCCAGAGTATCCTGGAGAACTTACGCAGAGCCTTGGGGCATCTGTAGTGGGAGAGGGGGTGTCTAAAAGTCAAAATGATGGTTGTGATTGTGAGGTTATGAATTCAACTTTGACTTTTTCCCCACCTGGCCTCCATGTATGCTTTTGCAGCCACCATATTCCCAAACTCACCTGTGGGCTTGCAATGAATTACCATGAAGATGCTGATGATATACAATTATAGAATAAAAGAAGTCCTCAATTTACAACCAAAATTGAGACCAGAATTGCCATTGCTAAACAAGACAGGTGTTCAGTGAACCGTGTCTGATTTTATGAACTTTCTTGCAATGCTTGTTAAAGTGAATCACTACAATTGTTAAATGAAACAGGAGGCCATTAAGCGAACCTGGCTTTATTCATTAAATTTCCCTGGCTGGGAAGGTTGCAAACAGTGATCACACGACTCCAAAACACTGCAACCATAGTAAATCATGCCGGTTACCAAATGCCCAAGTTTGGATCATGTGATTGTGGGGAATGCTGTGGTGGTCATAAGTTTGAAGACTTTTTTTCAGTGTTGTTGTAATTTCAAATGGTCACTAAACTAATGGTTGTAAGTAAGAGAAACCCCCCTGTACTTTTATATGATGCTGGTTTTGTGTCTTTTGCATTGTTCTTTGTTTTTAAATGGTTTAACAATTGTAAACTGCTTAGAGTCATTGAAAATTGGGCATATACATTTAATAAACTATTGGGGATATACATTTAATGAACTAATTTAATAAACTATTAATACTGTTATTACTTGTGTTGTTATTGCTATTGTTATTATCATCATAATAACAATATTATATTATAATATAATATAATATTATAATAATATTATATTATATTATTCGCCGCAGCCTAAAGACTTGGTTATTCAAACAAACCAGCCTGGACTGAGGGGGGGCTTTTGTTTTAAATGTTTTGTGGGTTTGGTTTTAAATATCTATTTGGTCTAATTAGTTTAATTTATTTTTAATTTCTTTTAACTTTTGTATTGGGTGTATTTATGTGAGCCGCCCTGAGTCCTTTGGGAGATAGGCCGGCATATAAGACCAATAAATAATAATAATAATCATCATCATCAATTATCATCCAAGGTCATACAGTCAGTCCTTAATTTACATCAGGGGTGTCAAACTCAAGGCTTAGATCTGACTGGCCTGGAAACTGCAAAGGACCGGCCCACGGTGCCTCTGCCAGTGAAAACGGAGCTCAGGGGCAGCGGGAGGGATGCTTTTGCTGGCAGAAAGACAAACTAAAAACAAAACAAAAGGAGAAATGTTTTCCCCTTTTGCATTTGAGCATGGAAGAAGGGACAGGAAAGGAGAAAGGGAAAGAGGAAAGACAAAGAAAAAAGAAGGAAAGATTGGAAGAGAGCAAAGAAGGAAAAAGAAGGAAAGAAGAAAGGAAAATGAAGAGGGAAGGACGGAGGGAGGGAGGGAGGAAGGGAGGAAGATTATAATGTGAGGGAGGGTCTCAGGCAAAGGTGGTATTCAGTAGGTTCTGACCGGTCATGGAGAAACGGTAGCAGAAATTTGGAGTAGTTCAGAGAACTGTCAAATCCCACCTCTGACTGGCCCTGCCCCCATCTCTTCTCTGCCTCCCATTGAGTCCCAGCTGATTGGCTGGGTCTTCTTTGGTTGCCCTTCACAGGCGAACAGAGCTGGAAAGCAGGTTAGTGGGGTGGGGAGGGAATGCGGATTTTGCAGTAACCTTCCCCCAGGAGTGGAAAGGTAATGGTGATTTTGCAGTATTCTTCCCTTGCCGTGCCCGCCAAATCAAGCCACGCCCATCAAACCACACCATGCCCACCAAGCCACGCCCACAGAACCAGTAGTACAAAATTCTGAATTGAAATTCAAGATTGTTGGGGGCAATAAGCTGACTTTGTAAAAATGCCGCTTAGTAATAAGCAGGCATATACAATGGAATGAAGGCTATTGCTGAGCGCATTGGGTTGTGCTCCAAACATTGTAAGCCGCCCTGAGTCTCCGGAGAAGAGCGGGATATAAATATGAATTTAAAAAAAATTCTGAATCCCACCCTGGTCTCAGGAAAGTGGTGCCCTTGACACAAGTGATGTGGAGTTGGCCACGCCCACCATGGCCATGCCCACCCACCCCACAACCCTCTGAGATCAAACACAACCCTGATGTGGCCCTCAGTGAAATCGAGTTTGACACCTCTGACTTACAACATTCGTTTAACTATCGTTTTGAAGCTCTAATGGCATTTTAAAAAAGGGTCTTATGAACAGGCCTCACACTTATGACATTCCCAGGATCATGTGATCTAAATCCTGGCGTTTGGCAATCAGCACATATTTCCAATGGTTGCAGCATTCTGGGATCACACAATCACCATTCCAGATCTTCCCAGCTGCTTCCAACTAGCAAACACAATGGGGAAGCCAAATTTGCTTAATGGCCGTATGATTCAGTTAACTGCAGTGATTTGCTTAAGAACAGTGAAAAAAGTCATAAAATCAGGCGTGACTCACTTAAACAATGGAAATTATCATCCTAATTGTGGGCATAAGTCAGGGACTATTTGCAGTTCCCTAAAAGGAGCAGTTCTGTGTCCTGGGGACGTCTCCTAGATTCATAGCTTTTGCTAGGTCATCAGGTAGAAGGCATTGGTCCTTCCTGGACCTTGAAGGTCTAGCAATAATGGCTCTCTCTTTGATCTGCATGTGTCTTGACTACTACAATGCACTCTTTGTGGGGCTGCCATTGAAGGTTACTACAAGACTGTCAAATCTATTTCATTGAGATAGACTTCTGAAGAGCAGGTGAGATTAACAGATAGTCCTCGATTTACAACCACAATTGACCCCAAAATTTCTGTTGCTAAGTGAGACATTTGTTAAGTGAATTTTCCCCACAGCTGTTAAGTGAATCAGTGCAGCTGTTAGCTTACTAACATGGTTGTGTTGTGGCCCGCCGGCAGCTGGCGGAGCTGGCAGCAGAGTCAGACAGTAGTGAGGAGGTTGTGGGGGAACCTGGGCCATTCCTGGAGGCTGAGGAAGGCTCAGACGAGGGCTCTGTTTCAGAGGCAGAGATGGGGCCAGGGCAGGCTGGCAGTCATCAGCTGCCTTCGGGCTCGGACAGCAGTGAGGCAGGGGAGCTTCTGGAACCAGTTCCCAGCCTGCGCATGCGCAGAGCTGCCAAAAGGAAGGAAAAGGGCCTTGGTGGTTCAGGCTGTTAGATGCCTGCACTTAAGATCCAGCTGTCTACAATTACTGTAGGCTCGAATCCCACCAGGCTCAAGGTTGACTCAGCCTTCCATCCTCTCGGGGTAGGTAAATTGAGGACCCAAGATTGTTGGGGGCAATAAGCTGACTTTGTAAAAATGCCGTTTAGTTATAAGCAGGCATATACAATGGAATGAAGGCTATTGCTGAGCACACTGGGTTGTATCCCAAAAAATTGTAAGCCGCCCTGAGTCTTCGGAGAAGGGCGGCATATAAATGTAATTAAAACAAAACAAACAAACAAACAATTAAGAACTCAGGGTCGATGTGGCAGTAAGGCCACAGGTGGATGATGAATGGCCCCTCCCATCAGGATTAAAAGAGAACCAAAAGGGAAGGGGGCTTTTGCAGGAAACAACTCGCTCGTTCGATCGTTTGTTTGTTCCAGCCTCATGGAGATTTGTCTGTATAACCCAGCCATTCCCCGCCAGCAGTGAGCATGGAACTGTTTACCGGGCAGCGTTCCCGGATTGATAAAGGTCTGAGCTTATTAGTACACCTTCGCAAGATTGTTTGCCAAGCTGTTGGCTGACTGTGAATGAAATAAATTCACATTCATGTAATAAAAGAGGTTTTTGCCGGGACTCAGAATTGACTTAGTGCTTTTTGGGAAGGCCTAGGACAGAATACGTTGTTAAGTGAGTCTGGATTCCCCATTGACTTTGCTTGTCAGAAGGTCACAAAAGATGATCACATGACCCCGGAACACTGCAACCGTCATAAATATGAAAAACGGTGATGAGTCACCCTTTTTTGGTGCTGTTGTAATTTAGGTCACTAAATGAACTGTTGTAAGTTGAGGATTACCTGTACTACTGTTTGGGTGGTTCAACTTATTTATTTTGTTGTGCATTTCCATCATTATATGCTGTAAAGCGCCCAGAATGCTGCAACTGGAATGTAATGTATATATGTATAAAATATATGTACGTATGTACTTTAAAAATTGACTTTGACTTATCCATGGACTAAGGCTCAGTGTTTTTTTTTTTAAATCATAGGCTTTAAGGGTGATGTAAATGTTTACAGTTTCCCATCTCTTGCTGAATGCATTTCTGGGAGATAGGTAATTGCCATGTCTGGAAATCGCTAACAGTTTGTGTATGATGCAATTTTCAAGCCATAAGTTATTACCAGAGTGGAGAAGATGAACAATTCTGTTGCTGTCAGAGAATCTAAAGTAAATGAAAATTAAATTTGCTTGTGATTTTGGTAATGATTTTGTAGTTCAGTTTATCTGCTGATGGGCTTATCCGTGAGAATACAGTAATAGAAATTCAGTTTTACTACAGCATTTCTTAACTTTGGCAGATGTAAAGACTTAAACTCCCAGAATTCTCCAGCCAGCTGCCTGGGGAACTCTGGGAGTTGAAGTCCACACATGTGAAAATTGCCAAGGCTGAGAAAACTTGAACTAGTATTTCTGCTTTAAAAATGATTCAGGCAGCCAGCCAGAAGAGCAGAACTTTTTATTGGAAAATACTGGGGGAGCAATCAGGGTCCCATAGGTGGGGAATCATGACAGACAAGATGGAGGATACAGCATTGCAATCCAAGCCTAACCCATAAAAGGGGCGGGGCTTTGATCCTTTCTACCTGCAGATGTTGCTGAGAGTTACTTAATTAGTTTATATTTTACAATCATTTGGAACAAATTACGATGGTCTCAGAATGGGAGCTTTATTGCCTGCAAAAAACACTTCTGGCCATTGTAAAATGTCACACACACCCCCTCTGAAATAATGAGACTGTCAACTCGTGAAACATTCCTATGCCTGTTTTTGAGTTGCCATAAACAAGGAGGGGAGGGGAGAAATCTGAAGGAGCAGTTTGGCAGTTTAAAACCAGAAGTACATTCCACGCTTATCTTACAAAGATTACAGCTAGGTTACCGGATCTTCTGCCCTCGAAAATCTGTCATTGGAGAACGTGATTGATGACACCCAGCCCGTGAACTTAATGCCGACATGTTGCTCCTAATAAATCTTTTGGATTCTTTTGAAGCTTGGCTTGAGGCTCATGATTTAATTAGGGCAATTGCTGGAACCCTGACAGAGACCACATATTGGGCACTTGGCAACTGGCTTGCCTTTGTGACCAGCTGCAATGTCCCTCAGTTGGCCATAATTTGTGACATTTTTGCTGGTTTCTGGCAAAAAAAATGGACTAAGGATCCCCCATTTCAATCCCAAGCTATTGGTTCATTTTACAACCACTGTGAAAAATGGCAAAAAACCCAGATCTGGTCACGTGGTTGCCTCAACTTATACCTGCAATGACTTACAACTGGATTTCTGATCCCAACTGTGGTCATAAGTTGGGGATTATTATTATTATTATTATTATATTTGGATTTATATGTCGCCCCATCTCCTGGGAGGACTCGGGGTGGCTCACACAAATATATATATACAAAATAGATAAAAATATTATCCAATCCAAATGTATAGTAAAATACTAAAATACCCCATTAAAAACCCCAATCCCTCTCAATCCAGGCCGGCCTGTAAAAACAGCCAGGTCTTTAGATCGCGGCGGAAGGAATGTAGGTCAGGGGCCAACCGCAGCCCCAGGGGCAGCTGGTTCCACAGAGTGGGCGCTCCCATAGAGAAGGTCCTCCCCTGGGGGACCGCCAACCGACATTGTCTGGCCGACGGCACCCCCAGGAGGGCTTGCCTGTGGGAGCGTACTAGGCGATTGGACCTCGATGCTGGTAGGAGGCGCTCCCGCAATGCAGACTGTGCAGGAGGGGTGTCACATGGGAGAATCAGGCCGCTCCCATCACCGCCTGTGCGGCCGCATTTTGCACCAGCTGAAGCCTCCGTATAGTCCGCAAGGGCAGCCCCAAATAGAGAGCATTGCAGTAGTCAAGACGGGAAGCAACGAGCGCATGGGTGACCGTGCATAGGGAATCTATATTGCCTATATTACCTATATTACCTATATTACCTATATTGCCACGCAGAGTAAACTGCTCTCAACTAATTGGACCAGCTGCCACTATTTTTACAATGCTATGCTAATTTCTTGAGAGATTGGTTGTCCCTCACTGCAGAAAATCATCCATTTTCCTCTGTTTTCATATTCTCCCCTAGGCTATTTTGTAAGGAACACAGAAAAGCACTAGAGGGGCAGTTTGGTCTAATTTGTTAAGGCACAGGCTAGAAGTCAGGAGACCCGGAGCTCTAGTCCCACCTTAGGCATGAAAGCTCATAGAGTGACTTTGGCCCAATCATCAGGAGACTATGAGTTCTGGTCCCTCCTTAGGCATGAAAACCAGCTGGCTGGCTTTGGCCCAATCATCAGGAGACTGTGAGTTCTAGCCCCGCCTTAGGCATGAAAGCGGGGTAGGTGATTTTGGCCCAATCATCAGGAGACTATGAGTTCTAGTCCCGCCTTAGGCATGAAAGCCAGCTGGCTGACCTTGACCCAATCATCAGGAGACTGTGAATTCTAGTCCCGCCTTAGGCATGAAAGCTGGGTAGGTGATTTTGGGTCAGTCCACTTCATATGGTAGTGATTGTGGGGAAAATAAAAGAAGGGAGCACCCTGTACGCTGCCTTATCTTAGTACAAATTAAGGCAGGATACAAAGCCAGTAAAAAAAATGTGTGTGATGAAAGTAAGAGATTTATGCTTACCGTTTTCTTCAATATTTTGGCAGCATACTGGACCTGAGATCCTTTCTCTTCACAGCTGTAAACCACAGAGGTGGCCCCCCTAAAACAGACAAGGATCAGAAGTATTGTTCACAAAACTGAAACTGGAATCACACACATGTACCCACACAAAGTATTATGACTGATTAATAATAACCTATACGTAACTCCCCAAATAAAGAAAATCATAGACCCATCATAATTGTGCATTTTTAGTATCTGGATTTGGTGCACACAATATCTGTCTGTTTTTGGCTTGGCTTTTTCTGAGTCCTTCCCGGTGCTGTGTGGGGACTTTCTAACCATCCTTCAATCAGAAGAAAAGGTGTCTCCTTCAGCCCTGGATCAACCTTTAAGCAAAATCAGCATGAGCCGAGGGCACCAGGGAAAGGGTACACTTCAAACACTCTGGAAAGAGTGCAGAAAAGAGGCTAAAACATATGAAGAACGGTTGCAGAAATTGGGTATGTCTAGTTTAATGAAAAGAAGGACTCGGGGTGACAAGATAGCAATGTTCCAATATTTGAGGAGACACCACAAAGAAGAGGGGGGCCAACCTATTTTCCAAAGCACCTGAAAGAAGAGGCAATGGATGGAAAGTAATCAAGGAGAGAAGCGACCTGGAACTAGGAAGAACTTTCCTGACAGTGAAAACAATACATCAGCTTTCCGCTAGAACTTATGGCTCTCCAAAAACTGGAAGCTTTTAAGAAGAGACTGGACAGCCACTTGTCTAGAATGGCATAGGACAGTGATGGCTAACCTTTTCATGGTTGCGTGCCCAAAGTGCACTCAACTGTGGTCATAAGCAGGGGTGGGATTCTACCGGTTCTGTCCACTTCTGTAGAACCGGTAGTTCTGAAGAGCAGCATACATAGAACCGGTTCTATGTCTGCTGCTGTTTTGGCCCACCCGCCCGTCCGGACTCTTACCTGACCTTTATTTCCTGCTTTTTCAACCGCAGCTGCTTTGCGCGACAAACAGGAAAAAAAGGGGCTTTTCCAACCGCTGCGCACTTGCATGCAGCACTGCTCAGCTGTCTGGGCAGCTCAGCAGGTCGTAAATTGCACTTGCACGACTTGCGTGACTCGTGCATGCACGCGTGACGCAGAGCAACAGAACCGGTAGTTATACCGGTTGGATCCCATCTCTGGTCCTAAGTCGAGGAATACCTGTTCCGCTCACAGAAGGAAAAGGGATGTGGGAGGCATCTCAGAAAGGACCCTCCTTATTTTCCAGAGAATAAAAGGAAAAGGAGGGAAGGAATATTTTCAGACTTGAAAAAAATCTGTTAAACTTTAGAATAAAGCTAGAGCTAGAATTCATTGTTGTGCTTTCTTGTAAGAACTACCTCGAAGGACTAACATCAAGGGTGGGTTGCTGGGGGTTCACAGGGGTTCGGGAGAGCCCCTAGCTAAGATTCTGTGCAGTTCGGAGAACTCCCAAATCCCACTCCTGGCTGACCCCGCCCACCCTGCCCCTCCCCTCCCAGGAGTGTCCACGCGGCCCGTTTTGGATGCAGGTAAGTGCAAGACGCACACTGAGGCTAGGGAAGAGTGAAAAACAGGCCGCACGGAAGTTTGAGAAGGCCGGAAACGGGCCCATTTCCGGCTCCCAAAGAGCCTCTGGAGCCCGGGGACACTGTTTTCACCATCCTGGAGGCTCAAGGAAAGTCTCTGGAGCACGGGGAGGGCAAAAACACACACACCCCCGGCTGTGGTGCAGGAGGCCGACTAGGCCACACCCACCATGGCCACGCCCACCCAGCCACCAGGCAGAGAACCCTTTGCTAAAATTTTTGAAGCCCACCACTGACATTACCCTTTCAAATATGAAAATATTTTTCCTCTGTCCTTTTACTCTCTGCAAAACTTGGGACAGTCCCTTCCTGTCCCAAAACAAAAGGACAGGTAAGGGAAATGATCACTAATCCCTTTCTCATCTCCTCATGCAGGGAGTGTTGACAAGATAGGGTCAAAAAAAGCAAGATGGCAGCCATCACAGTGAAATCAGAATGCTGCCTTTTTGTTTTACACGCCTTAATGTACTTTTTGATACAGGTAAATCCTCAACTTACAACCCCAGCTGAGCCCAAAATTTCTATTGCTAAGCAAAACAGTTGCTAAGTGAGTTTTGCCCCCATTTTACCATCTCTCGCCACCGTTGTTAATTGAATCACGGCAGCTGTCACCAGGGGGATGCCGCAACGGTCTTAAGTGTGAAAAGCAGTCATAAGTCATTTCTTTTCAATGGCACTGTAGCTTCAAACAGTCACTAAGCGAACGGTGGTATGTCAAGGACTTCGTGCATATTGCTTGTTGACAGGAAATAGATCTGTCACTGAAATTCTTAAAATTCCAATTTCTTTTTAATAAACCTTGCTAAGGGGGACTCTGAGGTCTTGCCTGGAAAACCAATTATTTTGGGTTTTATGCAGAGGCTGAGTCAGATTTGCACTTTTGGGAGATCAAATCCAAACCGCTGCACAGCTTCAGGGCACAGAAAACCATATTAATTGTGTACCTAAGTGGTGTTTGCTAGATCCAAGCATCCTGCAGTACAGAAGGATGAAATCCCCCTTCTGTTTCCCCACTGAAGGATTTTTTTTTCTCCCTTTGGCTTCCTTTGGTAAAACTCTTTTAATTAAAATTGAAACGCTCAAGAGCTTTAAACGGTTAGGTGGCTTTCAAGACCAAAGGAGCTACTACTATAGGGCTGTAACCTCTGTCAAGTACGGCAGTTCCCAGAGAAATAAACCTGGTAAATTTATATCTACACAGACATGAGATATCCCAGATGGGATATCCAGGATGACCTGATGGAAAAAACTCTCAGAGGCCCCAAAATATCTTTTGTATTTGTGGAGCAAAATTTCCTTTAATGCATGTCCCAGCAGGATACAGTACATGAAGCAGTCACAAGTCATTTCTGCCCTGTGTAGTGTTTTATTCCCCTGTACTCCACTTCAGTAGAAAATGGTGCAACTGGATTAGCTTTAAACATTTCCACATAGAGGTCGTCCTCGACTTACGACCACAACTGAGCCTCAAATTTCTGTTGCTAAGCAAGACAATTGTTAAGTGAGTTTTGCCCCATTTTACGACCTTTCTTGCCACAGTTGTTAAGGGAATCACTGCAGTAACACGGTTGTTAATGATTTTGGCTTCCCCATTGATTTTGCTTGTCAGAAGGTTGCAAAAGGGGATCGCATGAGCCATGATGGCGCAGTGGTGAGAATGCAGCATTGCAGGCTGACTCTGCTCACCGCCAGGAGTTCAATCTTGACCGGCTCAAGGTTGACTCAGCTTTCCATCCTTCTGAGGTTGGTAAAATGAGGACCCAGATTGTTGCTGAGGAACAGGTTTAGGGAAATAAACCCTAAAATCGTGATGGCGAACCTATGGCATGTGTGCCAGAGGTGGCATGCAGAGCCCTCTCAGCCCTCAAAATGGCCCAAAAATTGCCCAAAAAGCTGGGGGGTTTGGGGGCCATTTTTGGGTCTTTTGCAGGCTGTTTTTGGTCATTTTCAGGCCATTTTTCGGGCCTGAAAACAGCCCAAAAAGGCCTGAAAAACAGCCCCCAAAATGTTTTCCAGGCCATTTTTTGGGCTGTTTCCAGGCCATTTTCTGGAGTATTTTCAGGCCATTTTTGGCCCCAAAAATGGTCTGAAAATGGCCTGGAAACAGCCCCCAAAATGGCCCCAAAACAGCCAAAAAACAGGCATGTGTGCACCGGCCAGCTGGTCTTCGGTTTTCTGGAGCTCTGGCACGCACTTGCATGCACGTTCCACTTTGGGCACTTGGTGATGAAAAGGTTTGCCATCATTTATGTCCAGAATGTGACAGGTCTGTAGATATTTACTCAGCCTTCCTTCTGACCCATGCAACATACAGTTTCTCAATGGAAGACAGGCTGGTTGCCATTTTTTTTTCTACAGTCTTAACTATCCGTTGAAATCTGGACCTGTCCTGTTTGGTTGCTGGACCAAACCAGACAGCTATTATAGAACTACAGATATAACCCACACGGAATATCGGACCTTAACACAATTGAGTGGGTTCAGAGGTATTTCTCGAGAAGAGTACTCCACTCCTCCATTCACAATAGATTTCCCTATGCCTTCAGGCTCAAAATTTTGGGCCTGGACAATCCAGAACTGCGCCGCCTGCGGTCCGATCTAAGCATAGTTCACAAAATTGTCTGCTACAACTTCTCACCTGTCAACGACTTCTTCAGCTTCAACCACAATCATACACAAGCAAACCATCGATACAAACTCAAGGTAAACTGCTCCAAACTTGATTGCAGAAAATACGACTTCTGCAACAGAGCGGTCAACTCCTAGAACGCCCTACTGGACTCCGTTGTTACACCTCAACCCCGCACAGCTTCAACCTCAAACTGTCTACCGTGGACCTCACCCCATTCTTAAGAGGTCCTTAAAGGGGGTGTACATAAGCGCACCAGCATGCCTACCGTCCCTGTCTTACTGTCCCCATTTCTTTGTATTTACTTCCTTTGTTCTTGTATATGTTCATACTTATACTTGTTATCTTGTACATGTTTGACAAATAAATAAATAAATAAATAAATAAATAAATAAATAAATAAGCCTACATGCTATTGCTATTGCTATTACTACGGTAGTTGAAATTACAACTCATCTCTTCTGCTTCCGAAATAAGATAGGGTAAATTAGAATTCCAAATTTCAGAAGCACCCCTTCTCCATACCCCTCACGCCGTGCAGGATGCCTATTGCATGAATATACCTATACATGTATTTTTATTCTGTCTGAAAGAGTCCCTCAATTCAAAGGTGGCTCTTGGTAATTTAGCAGAGATAAACTTGAGTTTTCTTGGCAACAGGTAAATGGCACGTGGCTCTCGCGTGCACAAGGGATGTTTGCTCAACGTGAATCTTACCGCTTTATTTTGCTCTTTTCCCCAGCAACTGATCAAATCTGACTCAGCTCTGTTTTTTTGAGATTAGCTAGGACTGGCTAGTTGGGTTCTTTCACAGACTGGGATTGCAAGCAGGACATAAATCAAATCTGTAAAGAAACCCCAAATCTTCCTTATGGATTTATATAGCTGTCTATCTCACTGATGTGCCTCTTGGCAGCGCACACATTTAAAATAACACAAACCAAAAACAATCAAAACAATGAGAACAAAGCCATTAAAACAATTAAAAGCTATAAATAGAAAACAAAGAAGCAAACAAAGAACAGGAGAATGTATTCACTCAGAATCTCACCATCTATACAGCCTTCTCACAAGGTCCATACAGGTGGTCCTTGACTTATGACAAGGCTTAGCAACCCTACAGAGTTACAACCGGGTTCCCTGGGAGTACTTACAACCCAGTTCCTAAGTTACAACCGCTGCCCTCCCCCCCGTAGTCACATAACCACATTTTACAATGATTTTGCTGAAAACGGACATGTACTTTAGGTTTTGGCCAAACTGGCTCATAACGAACCATTAATTCGCCAAGCAATGGTGGTGTTTGCATAATGACCACTGCAAAAAAAGTTGCGACTTACAACCATGAGGGGCAGGCTCCATTACAGTCGTAAGTCTAGGACTACCTACACAGGTAGTCCTCAACTAAGGATAGTTTGTTTAGTGACAGTTCAAAGTTACAACGGCACTGACATAACCCTAACCCTGAATTATGACAATGCAATGTAAAAACTCTGTCTTTTCCAACATAGAGGATCATATGCACGGCTAAAAGGCACAGAACTTGCAACACGCCAGCAGGATGCTAGTTTCATCATTTCAATAAAACCCTTTAATCTTAAAAAAAAAGAAGTTGTTACAACGGCACTGAAAAAAGTGACTTATGTCCATTTTTCACAGTTACGACCTTTGCAGCCTCCCCATGATCGTGTGATCAAAATTCAAACACTTGGCAATTGGTTCCTATTTATGATGGTTGTCGTGTCCCAAGGTCATGTGATCCCCTTTTGCGACCTTCTGTCAAGGGGGAACCTGGATTCACTTAGTGTTCTGACCCAAGCCTTGTTCAAATCAAACAAACACAAAGTATGTGTAAAAGCAAACCTTTTTAATGTGCGCTATGAATTCTGTGCATTCACAGCCAAGAGTCATTCAAAACTAATTGTCCCAGATAAGAGCAAGCCCTTTCAAGGTTGCAAAAGGCTGCCAAGAACAAAAGACTAACTGCAGATAAATATCCAAAGCCAGAAGTTTCAAAAAACTAACCAGAGTAAGCAGGGCTTCAACAAGGACTCTGTGTAGACAGAACTTCTTTGCTTCCTGCAAAGATGCCAACCCTGAAGGCTGGCTTTTATCCCTTATGGGAAGGGGCCATCACCTTCCAGCCTTACTCCCAAGTCGCCCATGCTGCTTTAGCTATTCTTTCCTTCGAGCAGCCCTGCACGCATGCGCACTGAGCACAGGCTCCCCGGGGTCCTCTTCGTCACTGCTGCTAGACTCCCCAAGCTCCACAGGCAGCACCCCACTCTTCCAGAAGATCAATAGATATCAGGTGCAAACAACCAGACCAAATTAGCCACTTTATTGTTCTCTGCCTGTTACAAAAGAACTCCACAGACTGCAACTTTGCCTGGGAACGGCCAGATAAGGCTCTAAGGCAGCAATCTGCAATTTTCCGGCTCGGTGGATCAGTGGCGGCAACAGGGGTGAGGGGTGGAGGGAATGGAGAAAGGATAGTTTTGTGCTTGTGCATGCTGCTTTCACAAATGTAGCTTTGCACATCTGTCCATGCCCATGCACACTCATCCACCACTTCCACAGTCCCGTTCTAAATAGGCTGTGGCCCGGTACTGGACTGCAGACCAGGGGTTTGAGGACTCCTTTCTCCAAGATATTGAAAGGGGCTCAGATCTAATCCTTTAATATTTATGTAGTGAGTCCAGGCTGATTCCTCGCTTGAAACCCTTCACCCCACTGGGATGGGTATTTTCCATCGGTGGCTCAGTGGTTAGAGTGCAGTACTGCAGGCCACTTCTGCTGACAACTGGCTGCCTGCAATTTGGCAGTTCAAATCCCACCAGTGGTGGGATTCAATTTTTACCGGTTCTGTGGGCATGGCTTGGTGGGCGTGGCAGGGGAAAGATACTGTAAAATCTCCAGTCAGAGGTGGGATTTGCCAATTCTCTGAACTACTCAAAATTTCTGCTACCAGTTCTCCTGAACTGGTCAGAACCGGCTGAATACCACCTCTGCACCAGGCTCATGGTTGATTCAGCCTTCCATCCTTCCAAGGTGGGTAAAATGAGGACCCAGATTATTGGGGGCAAGAGGCTGACTCTATAAACTGCTTAGAGAGGGCTGTAAAGCACTGTAAAGCAGTATATAAGTCTAAGTGCTATTGTTATTGCTATTCCAATGATAAGGTTGGGACCAATCTCACCTCCTTGAGG
>CM019148.1:362476604-362503893 GCA_009733165.1 Naja naja
TTTTGCCTCATT
Source organism: Naja naja (assembly GCA_009733165.1). NCBI lineage: Eukaryota > Metazoa > Chordata > Lepidosauria > Squamata > Elapidae > Naja > Naja naja. The sequence goes on from CM019148.1 coordinate 362,476,617, forward strand.
TTACGACCTTTGTTGCCACAGTTGTTAAGTGTGTCACTGCAGTTGATAAGTGAGTAACACATTTGTTAAGTCAATCTGGCTTCCCCATTCACATCGCTTGTCAGAAGGTCACAAAAGGGATCACATGAACTAGCGACACAGCAATGGTCGTAAGTATGAACCAGTTGCCAAGCATTTGAATTTTGGTCACATGATCATGGGGATGCTACAAAGGTCCTAAGTGTGAAAAATGGTCATAACTCACTTTTTTCAGTGCCATTGTATCTTTGAACAGTCACTAAACGAACTGCTGTAAGTCGAGGACTACCTGTATTAGGAGCAGAGGGACAAAGTTGATTCCTTGAAGAAATACTAGGAGGTTCCTCGATCCACTGTTTGTTGGAGGAGATATCGGGAATGGCACCAAGAAGGCAATGGGATTGTCCCCCAGACATCCCTAATGGCCTTTGATGCTGCATTCTTCACTATCAGCAGCTATTCTATCTCCCCTCAAGTTTGCAGAATTCCTAATATATCACAAAGACCAGTGAGCATGCAGACCGACACAGCCTCAGGGCCTTTTCCACACTGAATGGCCCTGGGAACTCAGCTTCTTTCTTTGCATAGATCTTCCAGCAATTGCATGTCATACCCACGCCCTCTTTTCTTCATTGAAGTCCATGTCCAGCTGTGGGAGCAGGTGGGCCAGCTCAAAACAGCCAAACAGCTCAAAATGTTACATTTTCACAGATGGGCTGCCTTGTCAAGTGTCCCGTTTGGCATAAGGAATTCTATTTTAACCAAGAGTATAACTTTACTGATCGATCCATACAGAGGGCACAGAAGAAGCGAAGCTAGCTCTGAGGTTTTCGTGCGCAAAGCAGCATAATTCACTCCCCCTTTCCCTCATTTGGGCCACCCCTTGTCCACTGTCCAGCAACCCAGCACATTCTTCAGAGGGTCCCCATTGGACGTCTTGTAGTCCCAGGATTTTGTCAGGCTGCAAACGGCTTGGTTAGGGTGTTAGAATGTAAAAACCCAGGCAGCATCATATGCATGAAGAAGTAAAGGTTTGATTATTTCAAATACTAACTCATACACTGAAGCAGAAGTGGGCATTTTACAGCCCCTGGTCTACAACCTTTTGGCTGTTCCTGTCCAGCCATCATGAACTGCTTTTATTTTGAAAGCAATTTCTATTTTTCTAAATTTATGTGTATGCATGCATGCATGTATATACACCTTCACACCCACTTGGGTTGGCCCACTACTACAGTTTCAGTTTCTCACGTGACCCCTTGGGAAAATTAATCCCCCACTCCCCTGCATTGAAGCGACATCCTCCTTGCATGCAGGACTTGGGGTAATTAATTCAATTATCCCTTTGTAAAATAAACAAAAGAAGCACCTTATGTATGGGAGCACTGTAGAGCCATTTTGAGATGTGTGAACTTCCAACTCCCAGAATACCCCAGCCAGCAATGAAGAACATCAGCAAACTTTAGCCATGTGTGGACTTCAACTCCCAGAATACCCCAGCCAGCTGGCTGGGGTATTCTGGGAGTTGAAGTCCACACATCTTCAACTGGCAAAGGTTAAGAAATGCTGATAAGAGACTCTTGGTGGGATACCCAGGTCAAGATTTACTGCATGCATATTTGCCCAGGGGTGTCTGCAAAGAATGGTCAAAAAAGTCAAGATGGTGGCTGCAACTGAAGCTCCACCCACATTTATGTGTGACCCTTCCACTTAGTTGAACATGGCAAAGGGAGTGATCCTCTTAAGTGTTTTATCTATCTGCCCTGGGTTGAGATTGGGAGATTTAAGGTGAGATTTCAACACTCCTCTGCTCTCTTTCCCCAACTTTGGGGATGAACTCCAAAGCTTTCCCCGCTGTTGTAATTTTTAAGGGGCTGTCCAAACAGGAAGAATTTGACATCCACAGAGGGTAATCCTTTTCTTTGTAATTGAGCTTAATTTTAATTGAATTTAAATGAAACTAAATCGATGTGTGTAAAAGAAGAAGTAAGGGCTTCAGGTTGTAGCCTCTATGTTGACTTTTTGACACCTCTCCTCCCACTGCCATTCTTCTACCCCCTTGAAGATGATAATCAAGTCATGATTTTTCAAGGTCAATGGGGATTAATTCATCCCCAACATTTGTAGAACTCTGCCTAACCCTGAAATTTCAGGTTGGTTTCCCCTCCCTGATGGGGATGAGTTTATCAAGGACTGTTCAAAAGGCTGAACTGAAGATGCAAATTTTGGATCTACCAGAACACAAAGAAACACAAAGCAAAGCAGCTGCACATATTTCAAAAATATTTTAAAACTGTATTTCTTTTGCATGGGGCCTGCTTCAGCACAACTCCACCTGCCATTGCTAGCTGTACAGTATAGGTAATTCTTGACTTACGACCATTCAGTGACCATTCAAACTTAGCCACAGCACTGGAAAACAGTGACTTATGACCGCTTTTCACACTTACAACCGTTGCAGCATCCCCTGCGGTAACGAAATTAAAAATCTGAACGCCTGGCAACTGGCTCACATGTATGATGGCTGCAGTGGCCTGGGAGTCATGTGATCAACATTTGTAACCTTCTGACAAGCAAAGTCAATAGGGAAGCCGGATTCACTCAACAACCCTGTTACTAACTTAACTACGGTGATTCACTAAACAACAGTGCCTGAAAGGTTGTAAAATGAGCAAACTTGCTTAACATCAGAAACTGGGGGCTCAATTGTGGTTGTAAATCAAGGACTACCTGTATATGTTTTCAAGAAATACAATTTAGAGTCAAACTCTGCAGGTGAAAGCCAGAGCCTCTCTCGTTCTTTTCTTGAGCAGAAAAAAGAAATCACTGTTGTTTTAGGGGTCATTTATTTGGGGCTTCCGTGACCCTCCTTTTTTCCACTTTGTAAAGCCTCCTACAGCATCCCAAGGCACCAAAGAGATTTAAATGCCCAGCCTCACCTGCCCAGCTCCGGTCCCATGAGATAGAAATCCTGCAAAGCCAATTCTCTCCGGGATCCTTCAATCCAATAGTCCTCCTCCAGAGGTTTAGAAGTCAGCATCCTGGAACAGAGAAGAAGGCTCTGCTTCTGCTTTCTTGTCTTTCTTTCTTGTCTTTTCCTCCTCTTCTTCCTCCTCCTCCTCTGATCACATTGCAGATGGAGAAATTAAAGAAAAAAGAGCGAGAGAGATAGAAGGGGGCGGGGTGGGGAAGGCTTTGGAGATGCAATTTCGAGGATTATCCAGGAGGATTCACAATCGCATTGTCTTAAATTTTCTTCTGCTAGAGTATAAGGTGGGTGCAGATTAATCGGCAGCTTCACACTGGAGATGCTGGCATCCAATGTCCCCTCAGCCTCCTTAAAAAGGGGATTTAAAAATCCTGGGGATTAGCCCTTGCAGGTTCCTCTCCAGATGTTCACCTATCTTTTTTTTTATTTCTCAGCAAACAGCTTCCTTCCTTCCTCCTCCTTTTAGACACTTGGGGCTGCTTTGGAAAACCAACCCTGCAGAGTAGGTCAACTTTCCACCTCCTTCTGCAGAGCCATAATCCACTGCCTTTCCAGCAGTCTTCCTGTCCGGAGGATGGCAGCTATTTCAAGGCTCGCCCCGACAGAAAAACCTCTCCTCCTATTCTCCTTCCTTCCTTCCTTCCTTCCTTCCTTCCTTCCCCTTCCTTCCCTTCCCTTCCCTTCCCTTCCCTTCCCTTCCCTCTTTCAGTCCTTGCAGGAAGATGCTGGTGGAAAGCTTCGGTGAGAAGTTGGGAATCGTCAGCTCCACTCGGAGGATTCTGTTCGCTCGGCTGCAGCAGCCCAAGAGTAATCCTTGTTTAAAGGGACAATCGTACTAGATCTCGGGATCGGAAGGATAAAGCAGGTGCATCGGGGCCCCGATGCAAGGAAGGTTGGGCCGTCAAAAGAAGTTTCCCCGGTCATCGCTCAGACTCTTTTCCCCGGGAGGTTCCCCCATTCTGCTGGGCGACGCTCTGGCGGGTGCAGGCATCACCACGCCCGACCGAGATAAGATCCCATGACCTCTATTGAGGGAAGGGTGGCTTTTTCTGCTCCGCCTTGCAAAGCCAGCTCTCTCCTGCCCCCTAACGGATCCTGCTTTTCATGCCAAGGACGATGGACCGAAGAACGGCGTCGGGAATTGAGTACAGGACTGTATGTCTAGGAGTTTAACGAAAGGAAGGACTAGGGGTGACAGGATAACGGTGTTACAATATTTGAGGGGCTGCCACACAGAAGACGGGGGTCAACCTATTCTCCAAAGCGCCCGAAGGCACAAGAGAAGAGAATAAAGAATAGAACAGAATAGAATAGAACAGAATGCAGAACAGAATAGAGAATAGAGGATAGAATGCAGAATAGAATAGAGATTAGAATGCACAATAGAACAGTGGTTGCCAACAAGTGGGCCGGGGACCACTGGTGGTCCACGAGAAAATTTTGGTGGTCCGCAGAGAAATGTCACCCCCAAAGCACCCCCCCCCAAAGCAATTAATCCAGGCTGCATGGGAACACAAGGCTGCGCTACCCACATGGCCGGTCGGAACACAAGGCTTGTGTCACTTGTATTGCGAACAACATGAGGTAGTGAGGGGAGGGGGGAAGGGCAGAGGGGGGGAACTTGCCCCACTTGCCTTGCCTGGCCACTGGGCTGCTTCTTTCTTCTGCCTTTGGCTGAACGCAAGGAAAGCAGCAAAAGTCTTTCTTTCTCTGCCCCGAACTCCGCCAGAAATGAGTCTTTGGGACCCTGCAAGGCCTCCTGCTGCAAGAGGCTGCGCCGGCAAAGACTCATTTCTGGCGGAGTTTGGGGGAGAGAAAGAAAGACTTCTGCTTCTGCTGCTTTCCTTGCATGAAGCCAAAAGTCTCTCTCTCCCGAGAACAGAGTTGGAGACAGTATCCTGCGATCCCAAATAAAGAATGATCGATCGGTAGGAAAACGGGGTGGGGAATTTTCCTGCAGACTTTTTGGGATTTTCCCAGGGCCTTTGGTCTGCGGGATTTAAAATTATGAGTTTGGTGGTCCCTGAGGTCCAAAAGGTTGGTGACCCCTGGAATAGAATAGAGATTAGAATATAGAATAGAATAGAATAGAATAGAATAGAGATTAGAATGCAGAATAGAATGCAGAACAGAACAAAACAGAATAGAATGCAGAATGAAACAGAACAGAACAGAATGAATAGAACAAGAAGCAACGGATTAAAACTAATCAAGGAGAGAACGGACCTAGAACTCTGGAGAAATTTCCCAACAGAACAATTAATCAGTGCAACTGCTTGCCTTCAGAAGTTATGGGTGCTCCATCACTAGAGGTTTTTAAGAAGAGATTGGACAGCTGTTTGTCTGAAATGCTATATAGTCTCCTGCTTGAGCAGAGGGTTGGACTAGAAGACCTCTAAGGTCCCTTCCAACTCTTATTATTCTCTTCTGACCGTTTGATGCTGCAAGAGAGACCTGGAGATGGGCAATTTTGCAGGTGCTGACATTGCAAAGTTTTCTGCTCCAGTTTGGCGTTAAATAGCTCCACTCCTGTACTGCTTATCTGACCCTGTTTGGAGTCAGTCCCAGGTCACTGGCTCCTGTCGAACAAAAAGGCACCTCCCCAATGAAGGTCAGAAAAGTCAAGATGGCAATGGTGGCCACCATCTTGACTTTTTGGATTGCCCCTTCCCTGGGATGGGCCTGTTTACTATAAACTCTAAACTATAAAATCCTTTGAGACTGACCTTTCAAGATAATAATAATAATAATAATAATAATAATAATAATAATAATAATAATAATTTATTTGACTTGTATGCCTTCCTTCTCCCTAAGGACTCAGGGTGGCGAACATTAAAACAGAACCAAATTTACAATAAAAAATCAATTAAATAGAACAAGTCAAATACATTAAAATACATTAAAACAAATTAAATAACCTTAAAACCCCACCCAGGTCATTCCAGGCCGCCTGTTGAAACAACTAGGTTTTCAGGTCCCCGGAAGGAGCGGAGATCAGGGCCAAACGGAGATCACGGGAGCTGATTCCAAAGGGCAGGCCCCACGGAGAAGGCCCTAGCCCTGGGGACCTCCAGCCAACAATGCCTGACCGACGGTATCCCAAGGAGGCCCCTCCGATGGGAGCGAACAGGGCGATCGGAATATGATGCTGGCAGGAGGCGTTCCCCAAGTACCCTGGACCCAAGCCATTTAGGGCTTTATAAGTTGTAACTAGCACCTTGAAGGTCACCCGGGAGGCAACCGGCAACCAATGCAAGTTGCGCAGGAAGGGTGTAACATGGGAGTATCGGGATCTCTCATCATAGCCCGCACGGCCGCATTCTGCACCAGTTGTAACCTCCAGGTAGTCCGCAAGGGCAGCCCCATGTAAAGAGCATTGCAGTAGTCGATTCTGGAGGTGACGAGCACATGAGTGACTGTTCGAAGGGCATCTCGGTTCAAATAAGGGCGGAGCTGGCAAACCAGCCGAACCTGGGCAAATGCCCCCCTGGCCACAGCCCCCACCTGTTCCTCCAAACTGAGCTGTGAGTCCAGGAGGACGCCCAGATTCCTCCCTATCCATGGGGGCAACACCTTCCCCCATGGCCAAAGATGGTACGTTCAATGAAAGCCGAGATGCCGGTAAGAACAGCCACTCAGTCTTGGTCGGGTTGAGCTGAAGATGTCAGCATAAGAAGAAAATGTAACATTGATGCCAGCATATCTAGGATAACATCAGTCTGTTTCTACTCCTGGGCTGGGAATGACACAAAAGGAACGTCATAGAGACATGGCTGAAAAAGGAGGATTCCTTTTTAAAAATTTCTGCCAGTTTTTTATACATAGACAAAACAAACGCATCAGAGGACATTTCTATTTTAGGGTGTGGGTTCAAAAAATAGGTGCCTGAAAAGGAGACTGCGAGTTCTAGTCCCACTTTTTAGGTACAAAAGATGGCTGGGTGACTTTGGCCCAATCACCAGGATTCTGTGAGTTCTAGTCCTGCCTTTGGCATGAAAGCCATCTGGGTGACTTTGAGCCAATCCCTCTCTTTCAACCCAACCCACCTCACAGGGCTGTTACTGTGAGGAAAATAGGAGGAGAAAGAATATTATTCACTGCTTTGAGTTATTTATAAACATAACCAAGGTCGGATATAGATGAAGAGCCTTGGTGGTGCAGGCTGTTAAACACTTAGCACTTAGTTCCAGCTGCCTGCAATTACTGCAGGCTCGAATCCCACCAGGCTCAAGGTTGACTCAGCCTTCCATCCTCTCGGGGTAGGTAAATTGAGGACCCAAGATTGTTGGGGGCAATAAGCTGACTTTGTAAAAATGCTGCTTAGTAATAAGCAGGCATATACAATGGAATGAAGGCTATTGCTGAGCACATTGGGTTGCTCCAAAATTGTAAGTCACCTGAGTCTCCAGAGAAGGGCGGCATATAAATGTGAATTTAAAAATAAATAAATAAAATACTTGCACAAAAATGTGTTTTACTGGGGGAAGTTGTGAACAATACTGCATCTCTGAAATCAGGTTATGCAAAATGCGGTGATCCAGCCACAGAGGTGGGACTAAGAAATGGGATCCAGAACCATTTCCTATTCTGGTGAATAAACTTCTGGAACTGCAGGAATGACCTCCCCCACCCCAGAAACCCTTGGATTGGCACATTATGAAGGATAATCAGACTGTTCCATTGACGAATTGCCTCATTTTTCTCATCTCTGCTATTAAGAAAAATGCAATATTCATTTTTCTATGAAGTTTTTACACATTCTCAAGCTGATTTACAAACAATATGAATCTGATTTCAGGTCTGGAAAAATTAGACAGCAAGCAAAGTCAAAAGGGCTTTGATCTAAACATGGAATCTTGGCTTCAGTGAAAACCTTGAAAATCTCAACCTTGGCCAGTATGACTCTCAGGTTGCTGGGTGAGAGGACACGAGAGGGAAGAAGAAGGATGGATGGGTGGGTGGAAAGACAGATGGATGAAGAGATGGGTGACAGACGGATGGAGAGATAGACAGACGGATGGAGAGAGGATTGGTAGATTGATGATGTGAGAAGATGGGATTGCCAAAGCATGGATGCAGCAATGGAGGGAGGGAGGGAGGGATAGAAATAGAGAGGATGGGCAGATTTATTTATTTATTTTTATTTTATTGATTTATATGTCCCATCCTCAAGACTGGCTGCTCAGATTAAAACATATAAATACAATAAATAATTAAAAAGAAATTAAATCACTAAAGCCCAATAAAACCCAAATTAAAATTTAAAACTATCCCACACCCCGCAAGGTGATCACAGCCCGACTTGGTCAAATAGCCAGGTCTTCAAATCAAGGAAGGTGCAGAGGTCAGCCAGGAGGTCCAGAGGCAGTTGATTCCATAAGATTGATGAATAGATGACAGATAAGTGAAAAGATGGGTGAATAGAGATAGATAAATAGATATACAGACAAACAGACAGACAGACAGACATAGACAGATAACGATAAATAAATAGATGGACAGACATAGATAGATAGATAGATAGATAGATGGATAGATAGATAGATAGATAGATAGACAGACAGATAGACATAGACAGATAACGATAAATAGATGGACAGAGATAGATAGACATAGATAGACAGACAGACAGACAGACAGACAGAGACAGATATGATAAATAAATAGATGGACAGACAGATAGACAGAGATAGATAGATAGAAATGCAGATCCGGCAGCAGCAGAGATAAGGTGACATGGCCAGCTGACTTGCTGCGAGGGGCCTTGGGTGGCTCAGGCTGTTAATTGCCTGCACTTAAGTTCCAGCTGCCTACAACTGCTGTAGGCTCGAATCCCACCAGGCTCAAGGTTGACTCAGCCTTCCATCCTCTAGGTAAATTGAGGACCCAAGATTGTTGGGGCAATAAGCTGATTGTAAAAATGGCTTAGTAATAAGCAGGCATATACAATGGATGAAGGCTATTGCTGAGCATTGGGTTGCACTAAATTGTAAGCAGCCTGAGTCTCTCGGAGAAGGGCATATAAATGTAATTAAAAATAAAATAAATAAATAAAAAATATTCGGAGCTGATGGGCTCTGAGTGAACTGAGCCCAACATATAGACAGATACAATAGATAGATAGATACCAGTGGTGGGATTCAAATTTTTTTACTACCGGTTCTGTGGGCTTGGCTTGGTGGGTGTGCCATGGTGGGCGTGGCCGGGGAAGGATATTGCAAAATACCCATTCCCACCAGTGGTGGTATTTATTTATTTATTTATTTATTTATTTATTTATTTATTTATTTATTTATTTATTTTGTCAAGCAATTATAACATAACAGGTATAAGTGTAAGCATGGTTATGAATACATGAAATGGATACATATAAGAAAAAAAAGAAACAATAGGACAGGGATGGTACCAGTTCTGGAAAACCGGTAGCGGAAATTTTGAGTAGTTTGGAGAACCGGCAAATACCACTTCTGACTGGAGATTTTACAGTATCCTCTCCCTGCCATGCCCACCAAGCCATGCCCATAGAACCTAGGGATTCTCCAGGGAAGGATACAAAATCCCAGTCAACTATTTCCAGTCTGTACCCGGTTCTCCAAAAGATTTCCACTGGTTCTCTAGAACAGAACCTGCTGAATACCACCTCTGATAGATATGATAAATATAGAAAGATACGATAGATAGATAGATAGATAGATAGATAGATAGATAGATAGATAGATATAGACACAATAGATGGATGGATGGATGGATGGATGGATGGATGGATGGGAGAGGGAGGAAAACTACTCAAAATGTCTGCTCCCGGTTCTCCAGAACTGGTCAGAACTTGCTGAATATCACCTCTGTTGCCCAGCTACTGCTGTGGCAGCCCTAAAGACTCCCAATAAAGATGGCTCCAGGACTGACAAAAGAATTTGTCTGTTGTCTATTATTTGTCTAAGCAAATAAAGACCTGAACATTGGCTGGATGGCTCTATGTCATTCTTAAGCTTCACCTGACATGGTTCAGTGATGAAAGAATGGGTAGATTGATGAATCAGTGGATAGACACATAGGTGGACAGACGGATTGATGGGTGGGTGTGGATAGTGGGTGGATATATAAATGGATGGTTTGGTAGACAGGTAGAATAGTGGGGGTAGATGAATGGATTGATGGATAGGTAGATTGATTGATGTTAGGTAGATAGGGCATTAATAAAAGAAGTGAAAAATATATTGATATATAATCCAAAACGAGGCAAAAACAGCTCTATTAGATTTATTTGTGGTGCTATCTTGGTCCCGCTTGGAAAGTTAAGTTAAACTTTAAGAACTTTCCTGCTTAGTTTTCTGTTGTGTGGATGTTTTGTGTAGCCATTTTGTGAACAGATGAGTATCTTGTGACAGCCATTTTGTGAGCGTGCCCATCACATTCTCTCAGAATTCAAAGATGTCTCTGGTTCAAAAAAAGGCCTACCATTACTTTAAGGTGACTGAGAAATAAAGTCAAAGTTATGTTTATACGATAGCAAGGAAATTATATCAAAACATAATGGAAGGGTGTCTCCTCAAAACAGCAGGCCATGGTTAGGGCTTTTTGAAAGGAGCAACTAAATAGGATTTAGCATCTAAAGAAGGTTTCCTGAAAGCCCATGAAGACTAGAGTCTGTATTTTTCAGTTTGGGTCATTTTCAGATGTGTGGACTTCAACCCCCAGAATTCCCCAGGCTAAGGAAGCCTGGGAGTTGAAGTCCATACATGTTGTGGTTCGCCGGCAGCCTGTGCAGACAACAGCAGAATCAGACAGTGGGGAAGAACATGGGCCAGTCCAGGAGTCTGGGGAGGACTTGGACGACAGTCCTGCCTCCTATACAGAGACGGGGCCAGGATCATATGGGAGTGGGGTGCTGACTCTGGAGACTCCAAAATCTGGCAGCAGCGAGGCAGAGGGACAAGGGGAGCCTGTTCCCAGTGTGCGTATGCGCAGAGCTGCCAGAAAGCAAGAGCAGCTAAGACAAAAGGGGCGACTCAGGAGTAAGGCTGGGAGGTGATTAGCCCTCCCCTAAGGTATAAAGGAAGTGCAAAGGTAAGAAAACCTTTGCAGGAAGCAAAGTCATTCGCTCTGATTGGTTTGGAATCTGAAAGCTCTGTTGTGAATTTGTTCTCCGTTTGGTTTTGGAAAGGCTAGTTGGGATTTTAGTCGTTGGCAGCACTTCTTATCAGACGTCTTATGAAGAACTTTGGCAGACATCCCTGAGACTAATTATAACCGATTAAGACTCATGCCAGGCTGTGAATGACGATAATTCACAGCCATTGAACTAAAATAAAAGAGTTTTGGATTTTATATGTGTTTGTTGGTGTCTCAGGAAGCAACGGTACATATGAAAGTTGCCAAATTGAGAAACACTGATCTAAATTACTTAATTATATTATCAGTTCAGCAGCTTCTCTATGGTGGAGCACAAGAGGCCCCGCTTCCCAAGGACTGGGGACTATAGGCCTCTGGTGGTTACTAAACTACAACTCCCAGCATGCCTCAACCATGTAATCGGCTGCTGCTATTGCAGGTTCTAACCACAAACTGGGGCTGTTGCTTTCTTTTTAAGCAACTCTGCAGCTTTTGGTAGACCAGTAGAATTTAGTTGAGTTAATGTATGATTTATAGCTGCCTTTATTAGCAGGAAACGGTGAAGAAGCAGCATAATAAAAACATGCATCTTTTAAAAATAAAACTGTAGAAATCGAAAACACAGGAGACACCATTAACCTTTCAAAGCTGCCCTTGTTAGAAAAAGAGCAAAGCAAATCAGTACTGAAATAGTGCCTTCTAACCTGGCTTTATATAAATAAATGAACAGTCTGACCTCCAGAGGCTCAGAGATCTCTCTGAGGTGGGCAAGGTATTAATTCAGCTTTTTCAGGATGCTATAATCTTATTCAGTTCATTGTTTTTGAAGCAATATGCAAACCAGAATGCAGTTATATGTTCCTTTTATGCACTTGTAATTTTGATCCACAGTTTGTCATTTTTTTAAAAAAAATAAAAGACATATAAAATAATATATCTGTCACTCTGATTAAAAAAACCACATTTCCTAAAATGCATAAGTAAAAATCATATTAATTTTCTGGGTTTTTAAAAAATGATTATGAAATGGAAGAAAATCATCTTAAGGTTGTAAAAATGAGAAACGGACAAGGCTCATTTGCACGTACTGAGCGTGAACAAACCAGTAATTATCACTGTAGTACAAATTTCACTGTAGGAAGATGACACGAATCATTTGATGACTTTGTTTTGCTAATTGTATGCTAAATGCTGTTCATTTTCTGTAGTCCCATTTACAACGTTAATTAAAATGCATTTTGAAAACCAAATGGTAATTAAACGGTCAAAAAGGCACAGAGGCTAAACCGTGCAATGTGATAAATGCCTGATATGAAATAGACTCTATCCAAATCACCGGTGAATTTATTCCTACATCAGGACAAGAAGTTTGCAGCCTAAATTCCAAACATGAGCAATTTTGAAGACAAAGGGTGTCAGAAGAATAATTTGGGGTTCGTACTCGAGACAGTGCTGCGGAAGAATAAATAAAATGAGATCCAGACGGCTGCAGGAAAAGAATATTTATTCCTAAAAGCAAAACAGCTTGCATTTAGGGGCAGGCTGCAGAAAAATGGGGTGCAGCCGCAGATTTTTATAGGGGGATTTTGTCTGGAGTGTCACATGCTAATTCTAGGGTGATGCTTGAGGGGCATGTATGTAGGTATGTTTATTCTTGTGAACATGCAGTTCCTCTGGGAGACATAATTTAATTAACTCTGTTTGCAGACCTTATTCTTAGATATGTGGATTAGGTCTGAGTAACTTGTTTGGGGGATGTTTGAGAAAGAGATTTTCCCGTTTGTTATTTTTTACTTGATTAGTTTAGATTCATTCTGACCGTCAATTATCTAGTGGAGACGCTGATTCTCAGATCATTGTGGATTCCGATAATATTCCAATAATATAATATCAAAATATATTTTACTCTCTATACTGTTTCCATCTTCCCTTATTAGGGAAGATGGAAACAGTATAGAGAGTAAAATATATTTTGATATAAAACTTCTCACAAGGGGATCTCTTTAAAAGCATTATCTAGCGTAGTGTTTCTCAAGCTTAGCATCTTTTAGATGCAATATGTGGATTTCAATTTCCAGAAGTCCCCAGCTAGTAAAAGCAAAGATCTGTGAACAATTGGGCCCCAATGCAGGCTGAAACTGTTGGCCACACTCAACATCCAGGAGCCGCCGCATAGAGATGCTGAAAGAAACTATGTGCCTCACAAATTGTGCACTGGTAGAAAAGGGACTTCTCTGCCTTGACTTACAACCATTTGTTTAGTGACCGTTGGAAGTTACATCAGCATTGAAAAAAGTGACTTGTGACCATTTGTCATACTTATGACAGTTGCAGCATCCCCGTGGTCACATGACCCAAACTGGGACATTTGGTAAATGGCATGTACTGAATTTATGATGGTTGCAGTGTCCTGGGGTCATGTGATCACCTTTTGCGACCTTCCGACAAGCAGAATCAATGAGGAAGCCAGATTCACTTAACAACTGTGTTACTAACTTAACAACTGCAGCGATTCACTTAACAACCATGGCAAGAAAGGTCATAAAATAGAGCAAGACTCACTGAACAACTGTCTCATTTAGAAATGGATATTTTGGGCTCAGTTCTGAGGGTAAGTTGAGGACTATCTATGCATGGTGCTGAGAAGGAGGAAGAAGAGGAGGAGGAAATTGATTTGATTCTTATTGACTTTATGGTTCCAGTCATTTTCCTGGGAATGAGATAACAGTGATTTGTCTCTGTGTCTTTCAGGATCTTTTATTGACTTCCTAGTCTAGTCTGCAATCCTGAAATTTCTTAGCGGTTTTGTTTCCAAATATTAATCAAGCTTGACCCACCCAGCCAACATTGTTTAGGTGCTGCTAGCTGGACAACTAATGAAGACAGACTTAATCTGAAGCAGTGTTCCTCAATGCTAGGAGCTTTCAGATGTGTGGATCAACTCCAGAATTCCTTGCTGGCTGGGAAATTCTGGGAGTTGAAGTCCATATATCTGAAAGTTGCCAGTGTTGAGTAACACTGCTTTAAAGGACCAAGGGGAACATTAAAAGGTCTATGGGACTTTTCTAGAGTTTCTCCTAGCTTGTTCCTTCAAGGAAATAGAAGAAATGTCACAGTAACATTGCATGCATTACAACTTCATCACACAAGGGATGTGTGATGACATCATGACCTTCACGCACTTTATTTATTTACTTAGATAGCCACAACAGTGAATCAGGGGAGGGGTCACACAATAGATTCATCTATCAGATAAAAACCATAACCATGGACTTGTAATTTAAATTTAATGGTTTTTAAGTATTTATTGTTTCATATTTTAACTGTGAGCCGCTCCGAGTCTTCGGAGATGGGGCGGCATACAAGTGCAAATAATAAATAAATAAATAAATAATGATAGAAAATAGCATATGTTTGGGTCCAAAATTCTACTCAATTTTAAATAATCCAGAACAAATCAATAAATCCATCCATAGGGTTGCTTAAAATTCCCAGCCCAAATGCCTGAGGAAACATCCACATTTTCACTGTCTTATGAACAACCAAAAGGTTTGGACCTCACTTGTCCCTCCCATTTTGGAGTTTGAAGGCTGAAGTTTGTACAAGACGTCTGGGGGAACAGTGTTTTTCAAACTTGGCTGCTTTAAGATGGGTGAACTTCAACTCCCAGAATTCCCCAGCCAGCAAGGAAGACCACACTTGGAATACTGCATCCAGTTCTGGTTGCAACAATATAAAAAAGATGTTGAGACTCTTGGGGGAAAAAATGGTGCAGAGAAGATCAAGAAGAATGACTGGGGGCTGGAGGCTAAAACATACAAAGAATGGATGCAAGGTATGTCTACTCTAATGAAAAGAAGGACTGGGGGGCATGATAGCAGTGTTCCAATATTTGAGGGGCCCCTACAAAGATGAGGAGATCAAACTATTTTCCAAAGCACCAAAAGGCAAGACGAGAAACAATGGAAACTAACCAAGGAGAGAAGCAACCTAGAACCACAGAGAAATTTCCTAACGGTGAGAGCAATCAACAACGGAACAATTTACTATCAGAAATTGTGGGTGCTCCATCACTGGAGGCTTTCAAAACAAGACTGGACAATCATTTACCTGACATGGCATAGGGTCTCCTGCTCAAGCAGAGGGTTGGACTGGAAGACCTCCAAGGTCCCTTCTGTTAAGTTTGCATGAAGAGTCAGACGCGAAGAGCTTCAGTGAAGAGTTTATTAAGTGACTACAGCTCGAATGGACCCGACTTGGCTGGGCTACGGCTGCTTCTTATAGCCAGCAGCCGCAGTTGCCAGCCAATCAGAGTGCAGGGTTTTCCCGCACTATTTAAACCAATCCTATTTGACATTTTACAAGAACAATTCAAACAAACCAATGACATTCAAACCTACATACATAACACCCTCCCCACTAGGTTCAGTCCATACCAAACCCCAACCTATCTAATGTATTCTTTTAAATAGGTGGGGCTCTTGTGCTGAGACCTTCGTGGTTCAGAAGTTTTAACATTCTCACCCAGTGAGAGAGGAAATGTGTCTGCTGACATTTCCCCACTGGGACTTCCTGTGAAAGAAGACCCTGTTTGATTGTTAGAATCTGGTCTCTCCTCCCAACCCATCTCCAGCCCAATGTCAGCACCCAAGTCAGGTAGTGATGTACAATCTTCCACTTCTAAGGATGGATTTTGGCATTGTGACAGGTTTTGGGATGGTTCCTGTCGTAATGGCTCGTTACACATGGGGTTGATTCTTGCTTGCTGATTTTCCTCCTGTTCCTCCCCTTCCCCTAGAATTGACATCAGGTGAGGGAACTAGAGAGGAACAAGTGCGATGTTCCTGAGAGAACCTGGATCTAAGTTGATCAATGTGCCTGCTCCAGAGGAGTCCATCCTCTGTTTGCACCCTGTAAGAACGAGGGCCTGTGATCTGAGTTATCTCAGCAGGAATCCACAAAGGTTCACCATAAGGTTCTTAGCATAAACAGAATCACCCACACTGAATGTGCGAACTTTGGAAGTGGAATCTAGTGGTGCGTTGGGTGCGTAAGTGGGATGAAGGCGGTCAAGGGAAGACCTAAGTTTCCTACCCATCAACAACTCTGCTGGGGATAAGTTATTAGATGGGTTAGGAGTGATGTGCTGAACACTAAGAAGTTTTTCAACTTTCTCAGTGATGTCCCCAGGACCCAGTTGCTGAAGCTCCTTGGTAAAACGCACCATGCTCAGCCTGGCCGCAAGGGTGCCCAGGGCAGTAAGGGCATGTCTGATACCCTGTTGTGCTAAATAGGATTCAAAAAGGTTGGATGTAAATTGAGGGCCATTGTCAGAGACAAGAACATCAGGTAACCCGTGGGTTACAAAAGTTTTTGAGCTGTTTGATGACAGCATCAGTTGTGGTGGATGCCATGGGGATTACCTCTAGCCATTTGGAATATGCATCTACTATAATAAGAAAGGTGTGCCCTCTGGTAGGGCCAGCAAAATCAATGTGAATCCTGGACCATGGGCCCCTAGGACATTCCCATTCCTGTGGGGGCGAGAGGTGGGGCAGGCCTGACTACCTGACAGTTGGGACAAGATGCAACCCAGTTTTCAACCATTTTGTCAATACCTGGCCACCATACATAACTCCTGGCCAATCCCTTCATCCTTACAATACCAGGATGACCCTCATGTAACATTTCCAAAACCTCTCTTTGCAGTTTTGCAGGAATAACCACCCTGTTACCCCACAAAATACATCCTCTTAATACAGATAATTCAGTTTGCCTGGACTTAAAAGGTTGGGCAAGGTGAGGTAGATCTTGAAGAGGCCAACCTTTCTTAATCCAGCCTATAACAGGAGCCAACAAGTGTCTTTGGCAGTCTCTCTGGCAATTTCAGCAGCATGAACTGGAAGCTTGGCAACAGTTTCTAGGAAAAGGTGTGTGTTTCAGGTTCAAAGTCCTCCTTGTGGCAAGGAAGTGGGCAACGACTCAGTGCATCAGCATGTCCAATGTCCTTGCCAGGCTTGTGGATAAGTTTGTATGAATAAGCAGCAAGAAATTCAGTCCACCTCAGCATTCTTGGTGACAGGATAGTAGGTGTAGGTTTGTCTCCTGCCACAATGCCTAACAAAGGTTTGTGATCTGTAACAATGGTAAATGTTCTCCCATACAGATATTCATGAAATTTCTTAACAGCTGCAACAATTGCCAATGCCTCCTTGTCCAATTGGCTGTAATTCCTCTCTGCTTTGGTCAAAGTGTGAGTAAAATGCAATAGGGGCTTCTCCCACTGGGAAGCCTGTGGCTCAAACCCCCCCACTCCAAAAGGAGATGCATCACAAGTCAGTACAACAGGCAAATTCTCAGAGAACTGTATCAGTACAGCATCAGACGTGATTAGTCTTTTAATACTGTTAAATGCTGATTGTTCCTTCCTGCCCCAGACCCAAACAGACTTTTTATCAAGTAATCTGTGCAATGGTTCAGCAATGGTTGCCTTCTGAGGTAGGAACATGTGATAAAAGTTAATGAGTCCAAGGAAAGCTTGCAAATCTGTTTTGCATTTAGGTCTAGGGGCTTCTTTGATTGCTTTAACCTTGGCATCTGTAGGGTGGATGCCATGCTTGTCAATCATGTAGCCCAGGAACTCAACCTTGTCAGTTTTAAGAGTGCATTTTTCTTCCTTGACTTTAACCCCGCTTTCCTGAATCTGGTAAGGACTTCTCTGAGTCTTTCTTGTAACTGAGTGTCATTTTCAGCAGAGATTAACACATCATCAAAGTAAGGCACTACCCCTGGCAGTCCTTGGAGCATTCTTTCCATAAGGCTTTGAAAGATGCCTGGTGCCACGCTTACTCCAAATTGTAACCTTTACATTTGAAGGCACCTCTATGAGTCACAATGGTTTGGGCCTCTGCAGTGGCATCATCAACTGTTAGTTGTTGATATGCCTGGGCCAGATCCAATTTGGCAAAGACTGTACCCCTGCCAAGTGAATGTAACAGATGATGCACCACTGGAACTGGATATGCGCTCTGCTGCAGCGCATGGTTCAGTGTCCCCTTATAGTCTCCACAGATTCTTACTGACCCATCAGTCTTGACTGGTGTGACTATGGGTGTCTCCCATCTGGAGTGGTCAGTGGGCTCTAAAACCCCTTGAGCTATTAATTTGTCTAATTGTGCATCAATTTTTTCCTTTAAAGCAAATGGGACCCTTCTGGGCTTTAAACGAATTGGGGCACCTTGGGATCTAGGTTGAAAGTGATAGGGGTCCCCATATACTTGCCCAATCCTTCGCTGAAGACCTCTGGAAACTCAGACTTCAAGGCCTCCTCCCATTCAGAGTTGCTCACGTGATTGATGCCAGTCACCTCGATGCCTAGTGGATTGAACCACTCAAGTCCCAGCAAGCTTGGGCGATCCTTGTCCACGATGGTCAGGGGCAAACGCTTGGTGTGGCCTTTAAACTTCACGTTGAATTCTCTTGTTCCAACTACTGGAATCTTGTTCCCTTGGTAGTCTTTAAGAGTCAGTGCTTGCTTCTGGAAATGTTTCTTCTGAATGTTGGGAAGTAGCTGTGAATAGTGTCCCATGACACCATAGATAAATAGGAGCCTGAGTCCACTTCCATTTGGCAAGGCCTTCCTTCAATGAAGTACCTTCACATGTACTTTTCTGCTTCTCAAGGGTGAAGAATGACCAATGGTGACTGTTTGATGAGTTTCATTCTTCCCATTTGCTTCTGAGTTGCCCCATTTTCTCACTGAAGTTGTTGGGCTTGAATTCTTTCTCAGGAAATTTCTTCCTACTAGGTGGAGTTCTGGATGATTTGCAGACTCTTGCTAGGTGACCTCTTTTCTCACAACGTAGGCAGATGGTGTCTAAAACATTCAGTGTGGGGTGGCCCCCCCACAGCCTCTGCAATAAAATTCTTGCCTCTTTCTTCCAAGGTCTTTCCTTTTCTCCATTCTGAGTCTATAAATTCCTTCCTCCACCTCACTACAGTCTGAATCAGAATCTATTTGCTCGAATGGGTTGTTGTGGACTTTTCCACATCAGAATGGCTTGAGGCCTTGTTAATTTTCTTCATGGCTGCTGCTGAGGACTTGGTTGCTTCCGCTGAAACAGCTTCTCTATGGCCTCCTTAAACGTGATCTTAGGTTTCATTAGTAATTTGCTCTGTAAGACCTTATCTTTAAGGCCTAGAACAAACCGATCACGCATGGCCTCTTCTAAGTTGGTAAACTCACAAGCACCCCCAATGTCCTTAAACTTGCCATGGTCATTAACATTTTCGCTTTCCCTTGATCCCGACGATAAAACTCGTGTTCTTAATGAGGCACGATACTTGTGGGGTGTAATGGGCTCTTAAAAGCTTTTCTAAATCAGGCCATTCCATTACCTTCAAGTCTGCAGCTCCCGCCAATGCCTTCGCCATCTTGAAGACTGCCGGATCGCAGTGAGAAATACCCCTCTTCCGCTTCTCGATGTCGGCGAGGTCGCTTCCTTCCAAATACATTTGAAGCGATCCGCATACGATTCCCAGTCTTCTGCCGCCGGATCGAACGGGCTGGGGGTGTTCAGCAGCCATCTCGCTTCTTCTGCTTGTCTTCCCGCTCTCTTCTTCAGGGAATCCCACCATCGCCAGTGTTAAGTTTGCATGAAGAGTCAGACGAAGAGCTTCAGTGAAGAGTTTATTAAGTGACTACAGCTCGAATGGACCCGACTTGGCTGGGCTACGGCTGCTTCTTATAGCCAGCAGCCGTAGTTGCCAGCCAATCAGAGTGCAGGGTTTTCCCGCACTATTTAAACCAATCCTATTTGACATTTTACAAGAACAATTCAAACTAAACCAATGACATTCAAACCTACATACATAACACCTTCCAACCCTATATTCTACCTTAAAGCCACCAAGTTTGAGAAATAGTGCCTTAGATGGTGCAGCATTTTGCACCAAGTTAATCATGGAATCTGCTAGAGCTGATCGCTAAACCTTGCACGTGTTTTAACCTGTCACTGTTCAGCTTTTCCGTGTTTCTGGCACAGCTCTTAATCAGGCCACGTCTCGTGTTCAGGAAGACTCCGTTGGCAAAGGCAGGCTTTTAAAAGCTGTCTCCTTCCGAGATCTTCAAGAGGCTGTTAGAATTCTCTGCCCACCCAAGGCAGATGCTTCCAAAGGCAGACAATGTCATCACTCTAGCAGAGAATTCTAATAACGCTGGATCTCTTGTACCTACAAGGCAGGGAATTACTGATCCAGCAGGGGCAACGCATGAAGTCGTGGCCTGCCATGGTTTTCTCTGATAGAATTCTGGATATTGAATATGCAAAATGTGCATTAATGGGATTTTAATAACACGCTCCATTTCTTCTGCCTGGTTAGTGAGGAATCAAGGGACAAATTTGCACTCTCTTTCCTCCCCCCACCCCTCCTTCCGCCACTCCGCCGGGTTGCAATTCCCTCTGAATTTTGCACAGACCAAAACTTAAAAGCAGCTGGTCCACATCAGAGATTCTGGCCGTCCGAGTAGTCCCACTGGATTATCCCAACTGTCAAATGTCACCCCAACGGGCTTAAAGTTTACATCTCTGGCTTGGCTGATGCATGTCTTCTGCAGAGCTGGAAATTCGAATCCGGCTTTCTTGATACGTTGTTCTCCCAAGAAGGAAGGATGATCTGGCTGGAGATGACACCAACCTGGCAATGGGCCACCAACATTCACTGAACTGTGCGAAGCGATGTGTGCGAGGAGAGAGAGCTTTTTCTAAAAAAAAAAAAAAATCGGCTTGGAAGGGCGATGGAGAGTAATTCATTCCCCCCCAAAAGGCACCGTCTTTTGAAACTGGCAGTTGGTCTTGGGAATGTCTGCAGAAGGAAACAAATGTGGTGAAATTGTAACAAGAAGAAGGTTCCTCTGTTGAGTAACTGGGTTAGACTGATAGAAGAGAATATTGGTAGCTCACAGTTGAACTGTGAAACCCTTGGTGCTCTTTGAGCTTGGTTGTTTCCTTGCAGACATTTCATTACCTAACTAGGTAACATCATCAGTGCTAGTAAGGGGGTAGGGTTTGCTCTCATTGTATATACCAGTGGCGTGCCCTGTCGATGGTGGCTGGAGTGGACTTGATGTTCCTAGTTTGGGATGTTGCTTTCTGTTAACTTGTTTTGTCTGAGTTGGTGGTTTCTTGATTGTTTGCCTCTTGATTGTTGATCTGGTGCCAATCTTGGTGTTAAACTCTGCTCATCTGGGTGCTAATTGCTGGTGAAATGATGTTTTGGTCTTTTTGTTTCTTTTTGGCTTTTTGATTGCCTCTCTTTTGAATGGTATATATAACTTGATTGCTATTCTGTATCTTTGTGTGCCGGTTGATAGTTGATTTGTCTGAGTGCCAGGCTTCCAGGAATTCTCCAGCATTGTTGGACTTGGCTTCCCAGTGAACCACTGCAGTGATTAAGTTAGTAACATGGTTGTAAAGTAAATCTGGCTTCCCCATTGACTTTCCTTGTCAGAAGGTCACAAAAGGGGATCTCGTGACCCTGGGACACTGCGACCATCATGAATATAAGCCAGTTGCCTTTGATTGTGTGATTCTGGGGATGCTACAATGGTCGTAAGTGTGAAAAAAGGTCATGTCACCTTTTTCAGTGCTGTTGTAACTTCGAATAGTTACTAAATGAGAGATTGTAAGTCGAGGACTACCTTTACTGTCTCTGATTGATGTCTTTCAGCACTGAACCATGCCTCTGTCTGTTGTATCTCCCCAGCTCTTGTAATTCTTCCCTGGCTCCTGGTTTTCACCCTTCATAACTCTGTGATCAGTCTTGGCCTCGGTTCTCCTGAAGTTGTTCCCATCTTTGGTCTCTCCTGTGTTTCTCACCTTCTCTCCAATATCTGGCGTGACCCTCAGGAGGGACTCAAAGCTTGACAGTTTCTGAGCAAGCAGGAATGCTAGTTCAGAATTTATACCCAGTCAGATCAGACTTCTTCATACTCTCTTGCAACATTCCCCTTGTGGAAGAAGGCGCTTCTGTATCCTCTTATCTCCAGCCTTTGGAGTGTCAGTAAATGACAGCTGCTTGTTTACATCCTCTGCTCTCCTACTCAGATCAGTATGAAGCTGAGATCTTCAGCACCTGATGGAGCCCAATGACTCCTGTCTCCTGGGTTGGTGTCCAATGAAACCCAGGGCATTGTGTACAGCTCTCTCTCCTTCTGTATTTCCTTACCATCCCATCTTATGAAAGTGGAGAGGTTTAGGGTTGCCACCCGATGGCCTTCAACCTGGGTGTCTCTGCTTCTGTCAGGCATGAACAATCAGATCCACATGTGAAGAGTTCAACTAGCTATTTTATTGCTCAAGCCTATATAATATATTGATCAAATATAGTGATCAAACCAGTCAGTCCCAGAGATCAACTCTGGTTGCTCTTTAGAAGGCCAGATCCTGAAGATGAAACTCAAATACTTTGGCCACCTAATGAGAGGGAAGGACTTCCTGGAGAAGAGGCTAATGCTGGGAACGACTGAGGGCAAAAGAAGAAGAACGGGACAACAGAGAATGAGGTGACTGGATGGGGTCACTGAAGTAGTCATCATGAGCTGAAATGGACTCCAGAAGATGGTAGAGGACAGGAAGGCTTGGAGGAACGTTATCCATGGGGTTCCAACTAACAACAACATATAATATAGGAATCGTCTCAGACTGGCGGTTTGTACCTAGGTGAAACGAGGCATTTAAAAGCAAAATGTTAGGTTTTGCTTCTTACGCTCATATAGAGATTCTAGACTAATTGCCTATTTGACTCCTTCCCCTGGCTGAGCCAATTTCTCTCTGTCAGTTTTTTCACCGCTAGTCACTTGGACTGAGTGGGAGGAATTGAACTAGACCCATTCCTCTTCAGTTGCTGAATGGGGATCAGAAACTGGGGGTCTTCCCTTCCAGTCCACCTTTCCCACTGGACTGTGGTGATGTTGGCTGTGTCCCTGTAATGCCTATTGATAGCTCAGATCATTCTGACTATCCAGGGTCTCCATCTTCATCCAAACACATTTTTGGGGAGGCAATGGGATCTCTATCGGCTTCAACAGCCAGGAGCTTCTTGTGCCCTGTTCACTTCTAGAATATAATTCTGGCAATTTTTTAAAGCAAACTAGGATTCTGGAGGAGTGAGTCGCTTATGATAAGCCAAATTATCAAGGAGAGATCCAATCTAGAACGAAGGAGAAATTTCCTGACAGTGAGAACAATCAATCAATAGAACAACTTGCTTCCAGACGTTGTGGGTGTTTCATCACTGAAGGTTTTCAAGAAGAGACTGGAACTTCTGCTTGATCAGAGGGTCGGACTAGAAGACTTCCAAGGTCCCTTCAAACTCTGTTATTCTGTATTCTGAATCATGTACTTGTTAATCAAATCCAGTTTCCCCCATTGACTTTGTTTGTCAGAAGCTGGGTTGGGACAGCCACAAATGGCAATCACATGACCCCCAGAAACTGCAACTGGAGTAAATACTGTGCGTGGGTTGCCAAGCACCTGAATTTTGATTGTGTGACCATTGAGATCCTGCAACAATCTTAAGTGTAAGCACCAATTGAAAGTCACTTTTTTCATTGGTGCTGTAACTTTGAATGGTCGCTAAATGAATGGTTGTAAACCGAGGACTACCTGTAGATACACTGATGCTCCCAGCATTTCTAACCAGCTTGAAATCCAGGCCATAGCAGTTCTTGCTGTGTATTACAAGCCTAAAATATCTGGAGGACGGCAAGTTCTGTGGAAAGTTGTCGTAAATATATAAAAAGGAGAAACGCTGCAGGTCAGCTGTTCTTGTCCCACTAAGCTGGAATATCTGAGCATACAAAATTATGGGAGCGGAGAAGGTCAAGAATATTTAGGAATGACCTATAAAATGCTTGTTCCTAATGGACGAGAAAAAAATTAGTAGAAAGAGAAATTGAGGCGAAAGATGGAGGGAGGGAGAATGGGGAGAAAAACAGTCACTTTCTTGTTTGCAAACCAAGCCAGCTGTGTCCTCTGTTTAAACATATTTATCTATTTTTTGTGGATAAAACAGCAAGCTTGGAGGTGGCCAAGATGAAACGGAAAAATAGTCATTATCCTTGACCATGTCTCTCTTTCTCTCTCCCTCTCCGGAACATAACAGGACAGCAGAAGGACATGAGATAAAGTCAATGTATTCTACTTGCCTAACAAGAAAACAAGAAAAAAGAAAAGAGGGCCACTCTGTTTGAAAGGAGTCACTGCCAGCGAGAAAACACTGAGGAAGGCTGGCATCGTTACAGAGAGGAGAAAAATATTCTGCATTTCCTAAGGCGCCTGGGTGTTGAGAGGGTTTCTCTCTCTCTGTGTGCGTGTGTTGTTTGTGATCCAAAATTTGGCTATGAGCCACAGAATTTGGACAGTGATTGTTTTGGGGGGGGAGAGAAATATAGGTAATCCTTGACTTATAACAGGTTTTTTTAATGACTGTTCAAAGTTACAATGGCACTAAAAAAAGTGACTTATAACCATTTTTCACACTTATGACCGTCGCAGCATCTCCATGATCATGTGATCATAATTCAGATGCTTGGCAACTGGCTCATTTTTATGATGGTTGCAGTGTCCCGGGGTCAAGTGATCACCTTTTGCAACTTTCTGACAAGCAAAAACGGTCATAAGTCCCTTTGAACGGTCACTAAAGGTATGATTGTAAGTCAAGGACTACCTATAATTTACTCGGGTTGGGAAAGCACTGGCTTTAGAGATTCCATCCCCGCTCCCCAGTTGTACTTTCCTTCCAAGTCCTGATGCAATAAAAGTAATATTTATGGACATTGAGAGAGAAATTTATTAGATGAGGAATTTTCCAATCCACATTACATTTTTGGCCATCCTCTTGACACTCTACAGTTGATATTCATAATAGGTTTTGACTGATTTGGCTAATGTCAAAGGAATAGGAAGAAGCAGAAAAGGAACAGGCCCAAGGCAGACTCATCGAGGTAGTGGGAAGAGCGATGACGGTACGTAGGTAACATTGCGGACGGGCCAGCTGATTTGCTATGTCCTCAGCTGCTTCAAGTTTGCGCAGTTCCACAAGACCTTCCCCTGCAGAAGCCAGGGAGTTGGCAATCAGTTCTGCAGCTTTTGAGTCTCCTTCGGCCATGATGATAGCGGCCTTCTTCTGGTACTCAGCCTTTTCCACAAAGAACCTCGCCTTCTCTGCTTCCTGCTGTGCCACTTGCTTCATTTCTACGGCATCCAAGAAGTCCTTGCTGAACGTCAGGTGAGTCAAGGAAACATCATCCAGGATGATGCCAAAGCTAGCTGCCCGTTCCGACAGGTCTTTGTTCACCTGTCTGGAGACCAGCTCTCTCTGTGTGATCAGTTCCTCTGCATCAAAGCGAGCCACCACTGATTTGAGCACCTCAGTCGTGATGGAAGGTAGCACTCGGTCGTCATAGTCTTCACCGATCGTCGTGTAAATCTGAGGGAGCTGCATTATCACTGGCCGGAACAAGATCCGGAGTGTAATATTCACACTCTGGAGATCTTTGCTCCCTGTGGATACAGGGACATTGTGAGGGCGAGAACGGCAGTCGAAAATTATGGGCTTTTGAAGCCAGGGGATGAGAAAATGAGTCCCTTCTCCTACCACTTTATCCTGAACACCCAGATATCGGTCAAAAATGACTGCCCGGTGACCTGCATCCACATTATAAAGAATAGATTTGACCACTCCACCAGCAAATGCTAAGCCCAAACTAAGTTTGCCAATGTTCTCAAAGATCTTAGCAGCCATTGGGGGCAGCTGATGTCTCTCTTCTCTGTGTCCAAGGAAGCTGTCCCAGTATCAATGCACATGGCCTAAATCCTTGCTAGGTGTTTCTTCTAAATACTTTCAGTGACTGGGGGCAAATGAACCCCCAGCCCCCTCCCAGACATGTGTGTTGTTCAAATTCAGGAGTTGACAATCCTGGAATCCCATCAAGGATGGGATCTCCACCATCCCTGTTTCATCCTGACCAGATCCAAGACCTCTTGACATCACCAAAGCCTCTTTTGTGACATGGCTCACTCTGACTTTTTTTTACCTTGGAGGAAGTAGATATTATATTTGAGAGGGTTTAAGAGTTAGCATCATTTCCTACAAAGTCTCCTATTCCAGCTGCTGAGATTGTGGTTCACATCACAAAAGGTAGGATGGAAGCAGAGAGAGAAAATTTGGGCAAGTCCAGGGCAAAAATCTCAATTCAGGCGGGTTTTTTGATTAACAAAGCTAGGCTTTTTAAACTGGGTTTTAGTCATTTTGTAAGTTACAATCAAAGACAGTGACTCTGAATGCCCTCTGGATAAAAAAAGTAGGGTATCCGTCAATTTAAAAAGTGAAAATGCTTGAGCTTAAATTTGAATCAAATTTAAATCAAAACAATTAAATGAAGGGAATATGATCATTCCTCACTCAGGGGATAATTTTGTCCCTTTTTGTCACATTGAAAAATAATAACGGGAGACAATTTTAGAATTTCCGGGAGCTGCAGTTAAGGCCATCTGAAGGTGGATCATCTTGTCTTTATCTCACTTGATATCAACTCATGACATCACCTAATGAGGTCACAACCCTTCTCCCTGCAGCTCTTCACATCAGAGCTTTATCCTGAAACATTGCCGGACCTTCCTCTTCCTGTTTTAGATTTAGCAATGCAGGGAATACAGAGTTTACTTTGCCAGTCCTGAAATATCTCCAAGCCCTTCATTATGACATCCCCAAATCCTGCATTGTGACATCATCGTGACCCCCCCCAGCCCCCAAGGCTCAGCCTCTATGGTGCTACAGATGCAGAAAAGATAATTATCCATGATTCCTTGTGAGGGACCCCATGGAGGGATAATCTGGCCAGAATTGCATTGCCAGAGACAAGCTAGAACAGTGGCCCTCAACCTTTTGGGCACCAGGGATCGCTTCTGTGGAGAAAGATTTTTCTGTGGACCGAAGGAAACATGGTTTTGCTTGCTGCCTGCATCCCGCAGATGGGGTTCCACTTGTTTGTGCCCATTGCTGGCATGTAGCAGCCCAGTGCCAGTCCACGGACCAGGGATTGGGGATCCTGGAGCTAGAGAGTTTGGGACAAAGAAGTGAGATGAGGTGAAC
>CM019148.1:362504893-362535158 GCA_009733165.1 Naja naja
CCCTTGGCAACTGGCTCATGTTTATGACGGTCAAAACAACCATGTTACTAACTTAACAACTGTTGCAATTCACTTAACAACCGTGGCAAGAAAAATAATAAAATGTCACTTAATAACTGTTTTGCTTAGCAACAGAAATTCTGGGCTCAGTTGTGGTTGTGAGAACTACCTGTATTTTTAAATCTTTTTCTTCCTCTGTCTTTGCCTCTTAAGCAAAAAAAAAAGAGTTTGGCTGTCTTTTCTGCCAATACTGAGCTTCTTAAAACATGAATTTTATCAGCTGCAATAATCTATTTTTTTTAACCTGGAGCAAAATACTCATGAGAGTCCTATTTTGTCTTGCTGGGCAATCAAACGCAAGAAATCTCACATAAATATTATCAAAATAGCCTTTATGTTACTTGGAGATTCTCCAGACATTGGCAAATAATAGTGTAGTTCTCGATTTACGAAGGTAATTGAACTGAGAATTATGGTCATAAATTGTTTTGGACATAAGGCATCCTTGTGACCGAAAAGAAATTTCCAGCCCTTCTCACAGCAGTTATTAAACAAATGTCACAGTCATTAAGTGAACTCAGTGGTTGTTAAGAGAACCTATTCATTTGAATGGGCATTTTTTTGCTGTAAACTAGGAAAAAATGCCAGAAATATTTAAAGCCACATGTCTCCAGAATGCCACAACAAATCATAAAACTGATCCGCCCAACATCTGGTCACATTACTGGTGTGGGTGGCACAACAATTTACAATGTGCTTTACAGGCCACGAACCACCCGTTCCGTGGCCATCATAACTTGAAAGGGTCATAAAATGACTGGTCGTTAAGTGAGGACTACCTATAGTTGTGAAAGTGTCCAGGACCGAGAAGAAATTATTGCCCTCCTCAGTGTCTCTGTATACCTGTGTGTATGTTTGTGTTTGCCTGTAAAAAAAAGGAAGGAAACATTTGTGTAGTTTTAGAAGCTTTAGAAATCCAGGTTTTTAAAATGACAGCCAGTTAGGAGGTGTCTTCTTCATCCCAGATTTTGATTGCGATGATATCTCAAATAGGGCAGGAGTGTCCATAGGCAGTGGTCTAAAAAACCAACCCCTAAAAAAAAGCCTAGCAGAACCTTAATCTGGTCATCCTTGTGGCTTTTGGACCACATTTGACCCCCTGGAATTATAGTGACCCTTCCCCACAATTTAGCTTGTTTCGTTTATGGTAAAATAATGTGTCTTAAACACAGCTTTCACATTGTCTCTCATTTCCTGGTGGATTTCATTCAGTCTAAATTGCCCAAAGCATCGTTCTTGTCCAAATGGCAGCCCTGTAAGAAAGCTGGCCTTGCTTGGAGCTACTCGGAGAGCAGAGATCCCGACGGTGGATCCATCTACCAAGATCTCCTCTTTCTGCCAGCATCCCCTCTTCTGGGTGCTCGACTTCCCCTCTCGCTCGCTCACTCTTCCTAACTGAAAGTGAGTTGTCTCATGAGTGATTCAAGACCCTTTTGAATTGTCAGCTGCAGCTGAGAAGGCTCCTTGTTAGCATTTTGCTCCAGGTAAAAGAATGGATTTTCCCAGCTGATAAATTCATATATTTATAAGCTCTATATTTGCAGATAGCGAGCGGAAAGCTGGCTGCTGGAGAACTGGAGACTGACTTGTTTTTCTCTGTCTTTTTTTTTTTTGAGATTAAAGGGGGACATTGGTCCCCTTGGCACTTGGGTATTTATGCCACTCTCGCCTTTCTGGGGAAAAGATTTTGGATTTGGGGTGGATGGTTCCATCAAAATGTCAGTTCAGGGTGCATCGGTGGAACAGAATAACAGAATAACAGAGTTAGAAGGGACCTTGGAAGTCTTCTAATCCAATACCTGCTTGAGCAGAAGACCCCATATCATTCCAGAAAAGCAAGTTTTGTATTATGGATATGAAGAAACTGATTCCATATTACAGGTAGTCCTTGACTATGACTACAATTGAGCCCAAAATTTCTCTTGCTAAGTGAGGCATTGGTTAAGTGAGTTTTGCCCCATTTTACGACCTTTCTTGCACAGTTGCTAAGTGAATCACCACAATTGTTCGGTGAGTAACACAATTGTTAGATGAATCTGGTGTTCCCCATTGACTTTGCTTGTCAGAAGGTTACCAAAGGGGATTGCATCAGTGGTGGGATTCAAACTGTTTTACCATCAGTTCGGTGGGCGTGGCTTGGTGGGCGTGGCTTAGTGGGTGTGCTTTGCCTAACGCCGGCATGCAGCTTTCCCCACACCAGCTGAGACCTGCAGCGCCGATCAGCTGAGAGGATAAAGAAGAGAAAAGTGCAAAGGCGGGTGGGAGAGCCAATCCTGTGCTTTCTCTTCTTTTTCCTCGCAGCTGATTATTGAGGATTTTTTTCCTCAGCTGATCGTCGGCTTTTTTTAATACCGGTTCAGCCGAGCCAGTAGCATATCACCACTGGATCACATGACCCCGGGATACTGCTACCGACATAAATACCGTGTTTCCCCGAAAATAAGACCTACCCCAAAAGTAAGACCTAGCACTATTTTCTAAACCTGCCCTAATATAAGACCTACCCCGAAAATAAGACCTAATGTAAATCTCCAGTTCCAGGAAGACTTTTCAGGGAGCAACCGTGCACCCGCGAAACACCCCCCCTACACACTCACACCCACTATTTGGCACCATAAATATATAAGACCTACCCCGAAAATAAGACCTAGTGTGTTTTTGGGAGCCAAAAAAAATATAAGACAGTGTCTTATTTTCAGGGAAACACGGTATGAGTCAGTTGCCAAGTGTCCAAATTTTGATCATGGGGATGCTGCAGTGGTTTTAAGTGTGAAAAAATGGCCATAAGTTACTTCTTTCACTTTTGAACCATAATTTTGAACCGTCAGTAAATGAACTGTTGTAAGTCAAGGACTAAGAATCAGAATAGAGCTGGAAGGGACCTTGGAGGTCTTCTAGTCCAGCCCCTTCCTCAAGCAGGAGATCCTATACCATTTCAGACAAGAAACTGTCCAGTTTCTTATTGAAAAGCTCCAGTGATGGAGCACCCACAACATCTGAAAACTACCTGTATTAATAAAGCACCTGAAACTGGTATAAACCCACAAGAATTGCAACATGCTATTTTAGCAATATTTTCTCCCAAAAAGTGAAAATTAAGCAGTGTCCTGAAGGGTGGTCCAAAAAGTCAAAATGAAGGATACAGCCGTGCGAACATAGCTTCAACTGATTTTTATATGTGTCATTTGTGTGCATCAGATATAAAAACCAAGTAGGATTTCAAATGCACCGAAACAACTGACATCTTGACTTACTTTAACCACACCTTGGAGACGCCTCTGCTTTCCAGCTGTGGCCCCCTTCATCATATGCTGTCTGTGCCTTTCTTCTGTACTTACTGAACTTAAAACTTTCCATAGCAACATCTGTGATTTAAAAAAATACATAAATGGAAAAATCTGATTAAAAGATCCCTTCTGTGACCTGTAGCACGGATCCTAATTTAAAAAAAGAAAAGAAAAGGAATGGGTGTATGCATACAAAATGCCACTGAAATTAATCAGATGGGGTAGGGAGGAAAGAAGCCTTCTTTAATTAAACATTAAACTAGGAAGGGATCTGCCTTCCAAATCACATCTTGGATTGATCTAATTTAGTCCTTTTGACACTCTCCAAAAGCTAAATGTAAACTTCTAGATTACACTGGGACTTTGTATATATACAAAACAAATCTCTACCTTCTCCCAGCCAAAATATTAAAACAAGATCCCAGTCTTCACATTTCTAAGTACCATACAGAAAAGCACTTTATTTCTTTCTTTTAGCTTTGAAAACATTTGTAGTAGAAACATTTTGCTTCTCTAAACCAGTGTCCCCAAGGGGCTTTTTCAGGAGGCAACTGGACTTTCTTGTTTTTTTTCTTTGAAGACGTTTTGCTTGTTATCCAAGAAGCTTCTTCAGCTCTGACAGGATAGTGGGGAATGGAAGGATCCTGACAGAGCTGAAAAAGCTCTGTCAGTGTAGTGCCGTACATAAAATTATTTATTGCAATGTCTTATCCATCAATGACTCAACTATAACAATACAAGAGCACACAATAGATACAAACTCAAGGTAAACTGCACCAAACTTGATTGCAGGAAATACGACTTCAGCAACAGAGTGGTCAATGTCTGGAATACACTACCTGACACTGTGGTTTCTTCCCCAAAACCCAAAAACCTTAACCTTAGACTGTTGACCTCATCCCTTTACTAAGAGGTCTGTAGGGGGCATGCATAAGGGCACCAACATGCCTACCGTCCCTGTCCTAATGTTCCTTTTTATTCATAACCATTTCATGTATTCATAGCTATGTTTATACTTATACCTGTTATCTAATACTTGCTTGACAAAAGAAAGAAAGAAAGAAAGAAAGAAAGAAAGAAAGAAAGAAGGAAGGAAGGAAGGAAAAAGAAAGAAAGAAAGAAAGAAAGAAAGAAAGTAAGTTTCTTGGATGAGAAGCAAAACTCTTCAAAGAGAAAACAAGAAAGTCCAGTTGCCTCCTGAAAAAAAAACCCACTTTTTGGGGGACCACCATGACCTGGATGACTGAGAAGCTGTACAGTCTCTAAACCAATGTTTCTCAAACTCAAAAACTTGAAGGTGTCTGGACTCCAACTCCCAGAATTCTGTTGGTGGAGAAATTTGAGGAATGTTAGCTGGGGAATTCTGGGAGGTGAAGTCCACATATTTTCATGTTGGTCAGGTTGAGAAACACTGATTGCCTGGGAAGAAGAGACATCATGAAGAGGGCAAGACAGAACCTGTTTGCATTTTTTAAGGTGGTGAGGTGCTGAATTTGGTTTTCAGGCTGGGACACCTCGGACTTTCCTTGGTAGCCCATCAATAAGGGCACCCTGTTGTATAATGCATTTGATAGATCACAAGTTCATCAGAGTCAGATTTTGTTAATAGTCCGATGGGAAAACTTAGAACTGTTGGTCAAGCTGGAAAGAAGATAGCAATACAGATGGTCCTTGACTTACAACAGCTCATTTAATGACCATTCAAAGTTACTTTTTTCTCATTAACGGCCATTGCAGCATCCCCACGGTCATATGATCAAAATGCAGATGCTTAGCAACTGGTTCATATTTGTGATGTTTGCTGTGTTGCTTTTGCAACTTTCTGACAAGCAAAATTAACAGGGAAGAGAGATTCCCTTAACAACCGTGTTACTAAGTTAAAAACTGCAATGATTCGGTCTCGGGACGGGTGTGAGAGACCGGTCTGAGACTGAAACTCTTGACTATTGTAGCCTGTATTCCTCTGTCCTCCATTCGGATTTTTAACATCTTCCCCCGGTTGTATAATGCCATGCTTTACTCGGAACCCCTTTATAATTTTTGCCAACTGTTTTATGGGACCTTACTCGCGCTCGGAATTGTGGGCACTCAGGACTGCGCCCTTGTCCTTGAGTTGGCCCAGGGGACTATCAACAGCTTACCTTGATGACGGTTCTTGGGATCCCGAGAGGTGGCATGCTGCAATCAATGGGCCAAATTTTAAATCAAGTTCTAAGGGTCGAATCTTAAAATTTTTAATTCGTTGTTTTAAAGGGTTAGGGAAGGGAGGGGGTGCAGGGGTCACTTTGTAGCCCGGGGTGCGGCGGGAGTGTGTGGGGGTTGGGGGCCGGTGGGGCTCCGGGCCCTGGGGTGGGGGCTGCGATTCCCAGGGTGATCGGGATTGGAAGAGGTCGACGAGGCATAGGGCCATATCAGGTTAGGGGATCGCGCCCATTTAAGGCCGGTTGCGCGCTCCGACCCTATGGCCTCCTCCCAAGGGGGCAACGGAACTAGGATCCCTGGGCTTAGGTTGGTGTATTTTAATGCCAGGTCGGTGGCTAATAAGTCTTCCCTCCTCCGGGAGATCATTGAGGAGGAGGCTGCCGACCTGGCCTGCATCACTGAGACCTGGTTGGGGCCAGAGGGGGGTGTCCCTCTGGTTGATTTATGCCCACCAGGTTTTCGGGTTCTGCACCGCCACGGGCTCAGGGTAGGGGTGGTGGGGTGGCCGTGGTTATTCGGGAGACCTTGTTTCCAAGGGAGGTCTCTGTTGCAGAGATAGGCGGAGTGAGATCCTTCTCCTGAGATGGGGCCTAATGGGCGGGTGGGCTTGCTGCTAGCATACCTTTCCCCAGCTATGTGGCAGCGCCCTGCCTGGGCTCTCGATCTCCTCTCCGGGTGGCGGTGGAGCTCCGGACCTTATGGTTCTGGGGACTTCAACCTGCCTTCCTTGGGGGGGTCGGGTTTGGCCCAGGAATTCATGGCTTCCATGGAGGCCATGGGCCTGACCCAATTGATTCAAGGCCCTACTCATGGAGGGGGAAACACTCTTGACCTAGTTTTTGTCTCTGAACAGTGGCGGAGTGACAGAGGGCAGGTCACTATTACGACTCTGCCTGTTCCATGGTCTGATCACTATCTCCTACGGCTGGTCTTCCAACAGGCCGTCCCCCACTGCTGGGATGAAGAGCCACCTAGATGGTTCCGCCCCAGGCGCCTAATGGACCCTGAGAGGTTCCAGGCAGAACTGGGGTTTTTCCTTCTTCCCTTGCTCACAGCTCTGCCGAGGATCTGGCAGTAGCCTGGCATCGGGCTGCGTCGGAGGCCCTCGACAGAGTTGTCCCCATGCGTCCCCTTGTGCGCCGTGGATCCCGGATGGCTCCTTGGTATACTGAGGAGCTCCGGGGATGAAGCGCCGTCGAAGGGGTTTAGAGAGCAGGTGGAGGTCTACCCGTTCCCAATCCACCGAGCCCAGTTGAGAACCTTTATTAGGACTTACCTGGTAGCTATGAGAGAGGCGAGAAGATCTTATCTCTCCACCCTCATAGCGTCCGCAGATAATCCCGGCCTCCCTGTTTCGGGTTACTCGCTCCCTCCTGCAGTTGGGGGGTCGGACCCGCGGGTAAGGCTGAGGAATTTGTGCAATATCTGTCGGATAAGATTGCTCGTATTCGGGACGGGTTGTCCTCCGATTTGCAGTGGTCTGAGGAAGGGGTGCAGGGAGTCTGGCTATTGTTATCTGGGATGAGTTCGATCCGGTTTCCGAGGATGAAGTGGACAGGATTATGCGCGAATGAGTTCCACCACCTGTTTGTTGGACCCGTGTCCCTCCTGGCTGGCTTATGCCGCCAGGGAGGCCACCTGCGGTTGGCTCCGGCAGTTATCAACGCTTCTTTAAGGGAGGGTGTCTTTCCCGCGCCTTGAAAGAGGCGTGGTGAGACCCCTCCTGAAGAAGCCTGCCTTGGACCCGACTGTGTTAGACAACTTTCGTCCAGTCTCCAACCTTCGTTTTTGGCGAAGGTTGTTGAGAGTGTGGTGGCTCAACAGGTTCCGCTTTTCCTGGATGAAGCGGACTACCTAGATCCGTATCAATCGGGCTTCCGACCCGGGTACAGCACGGAGACGGCATTGGTCGCGCTGATGGATGATCTCTGGAGGGCTCGGGATAGGGGCTTTTCCTCTGTCCTGGTCCTATTAGACCTCTCAGCGGCTTTCGATACCATCGACCATGGTATCCTTTTGCGTCGCCTTGAGGGGTTGGGAGTGGGAGGCACCGTTCTCCGGTGGTTCTCCTCCTACCTCTCGGGGCGGTCGCAATCGGTGTTGGCGGGGGGTCAGGTCGCCCCTAGGATCCTCTCTTGTGGGGTCCCTCAGGGTCGGTCCTTTCCCCTTTTATTTAACATCTACATGAAGCCGCTGGGTGAGATCATCCGTGGTTTCGGGGTGAAATTCCATCAGTACGCTGATGATACTCAGCTGTACATTTCCACCCCAGGCCAGATCAGTGATGCCCTCTCCCTGATGACTCGGTGTTTGGTTGCGGTACGGAACTGGATGAGCGGGAACATGCTTCGACTCAACCCGCCAAGACTGAGTGGCTGTGCATACCGGCCCCGCCCAGTCAAGATTATCCATCTTTGGCCATAGGGGGAGAGGTGCCCCCTGTGGATAGGGCGAATCTGGGGGTCCTCCTGGATGTACGGCCCGCTGGAGGAGCAGGTGGGGGCCGCTGCCAGGGGCCTTTGCCCAGCTCCGCCTTGGTTCGACAACTCGCCCTTTTCTGGACCGACGCCCTGCGACGGTCACTCATGCCCTTGTTACCTCCAGGCTGACTACTGCAACGCTCTCTATTTGGGACTGCCCTTGCATACCATCCGGAGATTGCAGCTGGTGCAGAATGCGCGGCGCTGGTGGTGATGGGAGTTACCCGGTTCTCCCATGTGACCCCTCCTGCGCTGCCTGCATTGGTTGCCGGTTGCGCCCGGTGAGATTCAAGGTTTTACTGTTAACATACAAAGTCCTTCACGACATGGGTCCTCAGTATTTAAGGGAGCGCCTTCTTCCAATGTCGAATACCGACGCCTGTGCGAGCTCATAGGCAAGGACTCGGGGTCCCGTCGGCGGGTCAATGCCGCCTGGCGGTTCCCCGACGACGAGCCTTTTCTGTCATGCCCCTGACCTTTGGAATCAACTGCCTTTGGAGCTCCGCCTGGCCCTGACCTCCGCACCTTTCATGAGTTGAAGACCTGGTTATTTGACCAACCTGGGCTATGACCCTTTGGGGAGGGTTGTTTTAATTATTTTATAAATGTTTGAACTTATAAATTAATTTAATTGTTTTTTAATGTATTTATTGCCTTTGTTTTAGTTGTAAGTCACCCGAGTCTTCGGAGATGGGGCGGCATATAAGTTCAAATAATAAATAAATAAATAAATAAAATAATGATTCACTTAACAACCATGATAAGAAAGGTCATAAAATGCGGCAAAACTCCCTTAACTTCTGTCTTGCTTAACAACAGAAATTTTGGACTGAATTGCGGTCATAACTTGAGGACCACTTGTATCCTGGAAGAAAGCAGGTAGCGAACCGCTTTCATATTGTTATAGTGAAACAAGAGGGAGATATCTGTGAGTTGAATTTAACTCGAGGGAATTTTTTTTGTCATCATTTCAAAAGAAATACTAATAAAATACAAAATTAACCTGACCAAATCTGCAAAGACCGAAATGGAATTGAACTTTGATAAGAGCAGATGAGAGGCTAACTGGAGATCCCAGGTCTATAGGCTGGATGGGAAAGTTTAAATAAAATCTCCAAATTAGGCTGTGGCCAGCCATTTTTGTATTGTTGTCTCAGAATTATGGAATTAAATTTAGCTTAATGGAATCTTAACAGTGTGTGGATCAGGGAATTCTAAGAACAATGATTCTTTTTCTTTACTTTTGGGCAAATGAGTTGCCCTGGGAAAAATTGTATCAAAAATATCAGAGATCTCCTTTGGAAAGTTATTCTCTCTCCCCCACCCCCAATGATTACAACACCAACTGTGCTTCATCTGGCTTCACATCGATACAACACTGTCTTTCTGAAAGCGGGGTGCCCCATCACCTCCAGGGGTGCCTTCCTCCCCAACTGCTTTGGCCTTTCATGGGTAGCTCAAGCCCTCCAGATCTCAAATGTGGTTTTTTTCCAGCCATTCCTTGAAAAACACACATCCCCAGTAGAAATGTCCATTGTCAATGGAGCACCAATAAAGTAATTTTTCTGGCGGTTTCTATTTTTCTTTTTTGTTTGTTTGGAAAGAAAGTTGACGGAGGGGGGAAACTGCCTGCCAACGGTGGAGCCTTGCGTGGAAATTCTGGCCGGTGAAAGAAGCCGAGGCAAAGTACATTAAGTATTGAAAAGCTTGAAATTTGGATAAAGAGGGCCGAAAAAAAATGGGCAAGAGGGAGTCAAAAGGGAGAGGAGAAGACAATGGGCGAACGAGGCCGTAGGGACTTCCTGAAAGGGTCTTAGAAATTCAAAAGAGCTGCGCCCCGGCCTCCGAGTGCCTGTCATTCACAGCTGCAGGACAGAGATCACCAAGCCTTGCGCCAAACAATGCCGAATTGTTTCCAGAAGGTGGGAAAATTGTAGGTCTCAACGCTTCTCGCTCACACCAGTGGTTCCGCTAGTCAAACATGCGTTCCACTTGAATCAATTCTGGACACTAAGTTAGCATAATCCCCACCAGTCTTGCTATGACAACTTGAAGGAGAATTTGGAATTCTGGACACTAACTGAGCATAATCCCCCATAGCCATCTTGCTATGACAACTTGAAGGAGAATTTGGAGGGGTGTGAGTGACAGCAGACGCCATACTGACAAGGCAGAAAGAAGGGAAGTTCATAGCCATCCATCCATCTACCTGACCTGACTTTCCCTTTCTTCCTCCTTCCTCCTTCCTCCTCTCCTCCTTCCTCCCCTCCTTCCTTCTTTTCGGAGGGAGAGGACTTTCTTTTCTTTCCTTCCTCCTTCCTTCCGCCTTCCCCTTCTTCTTTCTTTCTTTCTTTCTTTTCTTTCTTTTCTTTCTTTCTCTCTCTCTCTCTCTCTTTCTCCTTCCTCTCCTTCCTAATTTTCCCTCTAAAACTGGCATATTTTGGGAAGAGGTGTCTACATCTGGGATCCAAAAGCAATAAGCAGGAGTGAACTGAAGCCAATTTCGAAGTGATTTATTTTGTGGTCTCCTTATTCTCTCCCATCTAATCCCCCCTACACACACACACACCCCAAACACACGCACGCACACACACACATAAACACTCTTCTCGGATTTACCAGTTGCTTGACAAGTGCAAATGAGAACTGACA
Source organism: Naja naja (assembly GCA_009733165.1). Lineage (NCBI taxonomy): Eukaryota > Metazoa > Chordata > Lepidosauria > Squamata > Elapidae > Naja > Naja naja. Next base: position 362,515,575 of record CM019148.1, read on the forward strand.
TGTTACGCCTGCCACCGGGAGCGAAGAATGCATTTCCGGGTGCGCCCTTGTGGGAAATGGCCTTGTTTTCTGCCAATCTTTTGAGCGAGGAGCATGCAGTTCAGGCCGGAAGGACATGCACCTCTCCTGAAACTGGGAGAGCAGAGGTCAGGAGGCCCCCTGCGCGACAACATGGTGTGATACCTTGGAGGAATGAGAGGGAGGTCATACCCCACTGTTTTGCCGTATGTAGAGACAATGACATCCTTCAGTGGCCTTATTCCTTCCTCTAACACACACACACACACACACACACACACCAAAATTAGGGCCAACTCAGGAGTGAGATATGAGGATGGCAAGCAGGAGCAGGCTCCGGGTTCGAGTGTTGACACCTAGGTCAGGAGAATGACAAAATGTAAAGTCATTTTTGCCAGCATGATTTATGACCCCTGATGGGGAGGCTCCATTACAGCTATAGATTGAGAACTACCTATAGAGTAGCACTATCACTTCACATGTTCTTGATTCATGTGCCTAGGACTGCATTTTGGCAGTTGCAGCACACTGCTGGCTCATGCTTAAGTGGTTGCCCATTAGGACACCTAGATGATCCCTCTCACAGTTACTACTGTTGAACCAGGTACCACCTATTCTATAGCTGCATTTGGTTTTTCCTATCTGGATGTAGGACCTTAACTTTTCTTACCACTGAACTGCATCTTTCCTTGTTACCTTCTGGGAGGAGGCTTCGTGGTACCCAAAGCAGAACATCTAGATTCAGTCACAGTTTTGTTCCATATGCTGTAGCATCAACTTTGTGAACTCTCAAGTTCCCTCTTTCGGCTATGTATTCAAAATGGACAGTGATTAATATATATATTACTATGATTAATATATGTATGTATGGTGCAGGTGTGTATTTATGTATGTAGCATGTGTATATGGGTGTTATGTATGTGTTTGGGAAGATATGCACTTTCTCTTGAGAGCAGGCAACAGAATTTCATTTTTAAAGTGGACCAGTATGCTCACAGTGAAAAAATTACAATAAAATTTCTCTTCTCTTCCCTTCCCTTCCCTTCCTTTCCTTTCCCTTCTCTCCTTTCCTCTTCTCTCCTCTCATCTCATTGTATTGAATAGGGCCCAGTGCTAAAGTCTGTCAAGATCCTTCTAAACCTTAAGCCTATCTTCCAAAGTCTTTGACCAGGTTGTAGTAACTGTTAAGTTTGCATGAAGAGACAGACGCGGAGTGCTTCAAGCTCTTTGTTTATTAGTGACTACAGCTCAGAACGAACCCACTTTGGCTGGGATGCAGCTGCTACTTATAGCCAGTAGCCACAGTTGCCAGCCAATCAGAATGCAGGGTTTTCCCGCACTTTTTAAACCAATCATTTCTTACATTTTACAAGAACAGTTCAAACTAAACCAATGACTTTAAACGCATACATACAACCACCCCTCCCACTAGGTTCAGTCCATACCAAACCCCAACCTATCTAATGTATTCTTTTAAATAGGTGGGGCTCTTACGTGTACGTTGAGACCTACGTGGTTCAGATGTTTTAATGTTCTCACCCAGTGAGAGAGGAAATGTGTCTGCTGACATTTCCCTACTGGGACTTCCTGTGGCGGAAGGTATGGAGATCAGGAGCAAGCCGGAGCTCCAGTGGAAGGAGATTCTATAAAGTGGGGGCCACCACAGAATAGGCTCTCCCCCGAGTCCCCGCCAAGTGACATTGAGTCACGGATGGCACCCTGGGGAGGCCCTGTCTATGCGCCCATACCGGGCAGTTGGTACTTGAAACATGTGATAAAAGTTAATGAGTCCAAGGAAGGCTTGCAAATCTGTTTTGCATTTTGGTCTAGGGGCTTTTTGATTGCCTGAACCTTGGCATCTGTGGGGTGGATACCATGCTTGTCAATCATATAGCCCAAGAACTCAACCTGGTCAGTTCTAAGAGTGCAGGTTCTTCCTTGACTTTAACCCCGCTTTTTGAATCTGATAAGGACTTCTCGGAGTCTTTCTTGTAACTGAGTGTCATTTTCAGCACATCATCAAAGTAAGGTACTACCCTGGCAGTCCTTGGAGCATCTTTCCATAGGCTTGGAAGATGCCTGGTGCCACGCTTACTCCAAACTGTAACTTTTACATTTGAAAGCACCTCTATGAGTCACAATGGTTGGGGCCTCTGCAGTGGCATCATCAACTGTTAATTGTTGATATGTGGGCCAGATCCAATTTGGCAAAGACTGTACCCTGCCAAGTGAATGTGTAAATGATGCATCACTGGAACTGGATATGCACTCTGTTGCTGAGCATGGTTCAATGTCCCCTTATAGTCTCCACAGATTCTCACTGACCCATCAGTCTTGACTGGTGTGACTATGGGTGTCTCCCAGCTGGAGTGGTCAGTGGGCTCTAAAACTCCTTGAGCTATTAGTTTATCTAATTGTGCATCAATTTTTTTCCTTTAAGGCAAATGGGACCCTTCTGGGCTTTAAGCGAATTGGTGGCACCTTGGGATCTAGATTGAAAGTGATAGGGATCCCCATATACTTGCCCAATCCTTCGCTGAAGACCTCTGGAAACTCAGACTTCAAGGCCTCCTCCCATTCAGTGTTGCTCACGTGATTGATGCCAGTCACCTTGATGCCTAGTGGATTGAACCACTCAAGTCCCAGCAAGCTTGGGCGATCCTTGTCCACGATGGTCAGGGGCAAAAGTTTTTGGTGTGGCCTTTGAACTTCACGTTGAATTCTCTTGTTCCAACTACTGGAATCTTGTTCCCTTGGTAGTCTTTAAGAGTCAGTGCTTGCTTCTTGAAATGCTTCTTCTGAATGTTTGGGAGTAGTCTGTGAATAGTGTCCCATGACACCATAGATAAATAGGAGCCTGAGTCCACTTCCATTTGGCAAGGCCTTCCTTCAATTAGTACCTTGACATGCACTTTTCTGTTATTGATAGAAGAAGAATGAACAATAGTTAGTGTCTGATGAGTTTCATTCTTCCCTTTGCTTCTGTGTGCGCCCATTTTCTCACTGAGGGGTTGGGCTTGAATTCTTTGTCAGGAAACTTCCTTCTGTTGGGTGGAGTTCTGGATGATTTGCAGACTCTTGCTAGGTGTCCTCTTTTTTTACAACGGAGGCAGATGGTATCTAGGAACTTGCATTCAGTGTGGGGGTGGCTTCCCCCACAACCTCTGCAGTAGAAATCTTGCTTCTTTCTTCCCAGGTCTTTCTTTTTCCGCTCCATTCTGAGTCTATAAATTCCTTCCTCCACCTCACTACAGTCTGACTCAGAATCTATTTGCTCACAATGAGTTGTTGTGGACTTTTCCACATCAGGATGGCTTGTGGCCTTGTTAATTTTCTTCATGGCTGCTGCTGAGGACTTGGTAGCTTCTGCTCTTCTATTGCTTCCTTCAGCGTGATCTTAGGTCTTAGTAATAACTTGCTCTGAAGCACCTTGTCTTTAGGGCCCAGAACAAATCGATGCGACATGGCCTCTTCTAAATTGTTAAATTCACATGCACCCCCAATGTCTCTTAAACTTGCCACGAAGTCGTTTACGTTTTCACTTTCCCCTTGATTCCGACGGTAAAACTTGTGTCTCTTAATGAGGCACGATACTTGTGGGGCATAATGGGCTCTTAACAACTTTTCTAAGTCAGGCCATTCCATTACCTTCACGTCTGCAGCTCCCGCCAATGCCTTCGCCATCTTGAAAACTGCCGGACCGCAGTGCGTGAGAAGAAAGCCCTCTTCCGCTTCTTCGGAAATGTCGGCAAGATCGTTTCCTTCCAGATACATTTGAAAACGATCTGCATACGTCTCCCAGTCTTCTGCCATCGGATCGAACGGGGCTGGGGGGGTGTTCAGCGCAGCCATCTCTCTCTTCTTCTGTTCCCGTTGCCTTCTTCTTCAGGGAGATCCCACCTTCGTCGCCAGTGTTAAGTTTGCATGAAGAAGACAGGCGGAGTGCTTCAAGCTCTTTGTTTATTAGTGACTACAGCTCAGAACGAACCAACTTTGGCTGGGCTGCGGCTGCTACTTATAGCCAGCAGCTGCAGTTGCCAGCCAATCATGATTACGGGTTTTCCGCATCTTTTAAACCAATCATTTCTTACATTTTACAAGAACAGTTCAAACTAAACCAATGACATTCAAACCTGCATACATAACAGTAACCAAACAGGTTCTACCATTACTAGAAGTCCAAGTAAGGAAATGTCAACAGACACATTTCCTTCCTCACAAGGTGAGAACCCTAAAACACCTGAACCACGTAGGTCTCAACGTACATGTAAGAGCCCCACCTATTTAAAAGAATACATTAGATAGGTTGGGGTTTTGAGTATGGACTAAACCTAGTGGGGAGGGGTGTTATGTATGCAGGTTTGAAATCATTGGTTTAGTTTGAATTCTTGTAAAGTGTTGGAAATGATTGGTTTAAAAAGTGCGGGAAAACCCTGCACTCTGATTGGCTGTCAGCTGCGGCTGCTGGCTATAAGGAGCAGCTGCAGCAAAGCCAGTCGGGTCCGTTCTGAGTTGAAGTCACAATAAACTTAAGAGCTGAAGCACTCCGTGTCTGCCTCTCTATGCAAACATAACAAAAACCAAGGAAATAAAGGACATGAAAGGGTAGGGGCAGGGCCAACTGCTCACCAGCACTACCGGTTCGCTACAACCGGTGCAAACCAGCAGCATCCCACCACTGATTCTGCAAATTTGATGAATGTCCCTTCACTCCCATCATCTAGGTGTTGAAGAGCACTGGGCCCGAGACAGAGCCTTGAGCAGGACATTGGAATAGAACACCTCCAAGGTCCCTTCCAACTCTGTTATTCTACACAGATGTAGTTTATTTATTTGTTACTTATTTATCACATTTTTATTCTGCCTTTATTATATTTTATAAGTAACTCCAGGCGGCAAATATACCTAATATTCCTTCCTCCACCTATTTTCCCTACAACAACAACAACCCTGTGTGTTGGATTGGGTTAGGCTGAGAGAGAGAACGATTGGCCCAAAGTCACCCAGCCAGTTTTCATAACCTAAGGCAGGACTAGAACTCACCATCTCCTAATTTCTAGGCCAGTAGTTTAACCACTTAGGCCAAACTGGCTCTCTTGTTCCTAGCTGAGTGCAGCTGATTGACTGCAAATCCATCTGGATTTTTTTATAAGAACCTTGTGTTCTTTTCCAAAATCAGACCTGCCTGTATCGGCAAAGCCATGAGGACTAGAACCTTAGTTTAATAATAGCGAAGTGCCAGGCCACAAGGTCGAAACTTTTCATGCAAAACTTAACAAGCTCAACTAACTTGCATCTCCAGGTGGGACAGGTGTAGGCCCCTGAGGCAACCTGGCGAAGAAGGGAAGCTTCCCATATCCCTGAGATCATGTTCCTGCTTCTTATATCCAGGGTGATGGGATACTGAACTCTTGCAGACAAATACAATCTGCCCTTCCGCCTTTTCATCTTAAAAACAGATTCTGCGGTATAAACAGAGCCTTGGGCTTTTTCTAGTTGACATGCACCCAAACAGCTATTATTTAAGGGGGGGGGGCATTATTTTTCTCTACCCAGCCTAAGATTGCTGTTTAAGGAAACCTTGTTAACATTTCCTAGGCATAAGTGTGTTGTCATTTCAAGACTTCAGATCCTTTGTCAGCATTTCTTCGACTTCATTTTCTGACCAGGGCAGATTTTATGTAGGGCGCATATATAAAGGTGGCAGGGGGAACAAGAGTGCATGGGCATAACCACATGCGCAGCACTGAGTCCCTGGCGAGAGCAATTTTTCCCCCTGAAGACTTGGCCTGTCACTCCCTGTTCTTTAAAAAAAAAATGAGGAGCTTTTTGCAGGAGTCTAGCAGGAGTCCTTGACTTACGACCATTGGTTTCACGAGCGTTCAGATTTATGACGGCAATGGTGACTTACAACTGGTCAGAATCAGAATCAGAGCCTTGGTAGTGCAGGCTGTTAAATGCCTAGCACTTAATTCCAGCTGCCTGCAATTATTGCAGGCTCGAATCCCACCAGGCTCAAGGTTGACTCAGCCTTCCATCCTCTCGGGGTAGGTAAACTGAGGACCCAAGATTGTTGGGGGCAATTAGCTGACCTTGTAAAAATGCCGCTTAGTAATAAGCAGGCATATACAATGGAATGAAGGCTATTGCTGAGCACACTGGGTTGCACTCCAAAACATTGTAAGCCGCCTGAGTCTCCGAGAAGGGCGGCATATAAAATGAATTAATTAAAACAAAAAGAATAGAGCTGGAAGGGACCTTGGAGGTCTTCTAGTCCAGCCCCCTGCTCAAGTAGAGATCCTATACCATTTCAGACAGGTGGCTGTCAGTCTCTTCTTAAAAACCTCCAGTGATGGAGCACCCACAACTTCTGAAAGGCAAAAGCTGTTCCACGGTTAATTTTCCTCACTGTTAGGAAGTTTCTCCTGAATTCCAGATTGCTTCTCTCCTTGATTAGTTTCCATCCATTGTTTTTTGTCTTGCCCTCAGGTGCTTTGGAGTCAACCCCCACTTCTTTGTGGCAGCCTCTTTAATACTGGAATACTGCAGCAGTCACCCCTAGCCCTCCTTTCCTCTAGACCAGCCATACCCAAATCCTGCAACTGTTCTTCATACGTTTTAGTCTCCAGGCCTTTAATCATCTTAGTTAGAATAGAGTGGAATGGAATGGAATGGAATGGAATAGAATAGAATAGAATAGAATAGAATAGAATAGAGAATGGAGTGGAATGGAATGGAATGGAATGGAATGGAATGGAATAGAATAGAATAGAATAGAATAGAATAGAATAGAATAGAATAGAGAATGGGAATGAAGGAATGGAATGGAATGGAATAGAATAGAATAGAATAGGAATAGAATAGATAGAATAGAATAGAGAAGGAGTGGAATGGAATGGAATGGAATGAATGGAATGGAATGAATAGATAGCTCAGAATGGAGTGGAATGGATGGAAATGGATAGCATAGAATGAATGAATGGAAGGGAAAGAATAGAATAGAGAATGGAATGAAGGAATAGAATGAATAGAATAGAATAGAATAGAGAATGGAGTGGAATGGAATGGAATGGAATGGAATAGAATAGAATAGAATAGAATAGAATAGAATAGAATAGAATAGAATTCTTTATTGGCCAAGTGTGGTTGGACACACAAGGAATTTGTCTTGGTGCAAATGCTGTCAGTGTACATAAAAGAAAAGATACATTTGTCAAGAGTCAAGAATCATGAGGTACAACACTTAATAATAGTCATAGGGTACAATAAGCAATCCAATCATAGTAGGAAACAGTCAATATAAATCGTAAGGATACAAGCAACAAAGTTACAGTCATACAGTCACAAGTGGGAGGGGTGGGTGATATAAGGAGTGATGAGAAGATTAACAGTAATAGTAGTGCAGACTTTGTAAATAGTTGGACAGTGTTGAGGGAATTATTTGTTTAGCAGAGCGATGGCGTTCAGGAAAAAACTGTCCTTGTGTCTAGTTGTTCTGGTGTGCAGTGTTCTATAGTGTTGTTTTGAGGGAAGGAGTTGAAACGGTTTATGTCCAGGATGTGAGGGGTCTGTAGATATTTTCACAGCCCTCTTTTTGACTCGTGCAGTATACAGGTCCTCGATGGAAGGAGGTTGGTAATAATTGTTTTTTCTGCAGTCCTAATTATCCTCTGAAGTCTGTGTCTGTCCTGTTGGGTTGCAGAACCAAACCAGATAGTTATAGAGGTGCAAAGAAATTGTTCTTCTTTGCACTTTTCCCAAAGCCTCAACATCTTTTCTGTAATGTGCCGACCAAAACTGAACGCAGTTTTCCAGGTGTGGCCCTACTAAGGCTTTATACAGCAGTATTAATATTTCACATGATCTTGATTTTATGCCTCTGTTTATACAACCAAGGATTGTATTAGCTTTTTTGGCTGCTGCCGCACACAGCTGGCTCATGTTTAAGTGATCATCCACTAAGACTCCAAGATCCCTCTCAGCAAGGTCCTCGCACTTACGACCATCTGAGCATCCACATGTTCACCTAATGAGAATCTGGGCATTTGGTAACCATCGTGTAAACTCACAAGAGTTGCAATGTCCCAGGGTCATGTGATCACAGTTCGACACATTTCCCTGGGGACTCCCTACAACAAAGTCAATGGAGGAAGTTGGATTCACTTCAACGGCTAAAAACGGTTGCAAAATTGGGCATGATTCACTTAACAACAGCATCACTTAGTGATCAAAGTTCTGGTCCCAATTGCGGTTAAGTCCAGGATTATTTAGCTAGGCAAAATCTATCTTGCCCCTTTATAGGGAGTCTTCAACCACAATTGAGCCCAAAATTTCTGTTGCTAAGTGAGACATTTGTTAAGTGAGTTTTTGCCCCATTTTGTGACCATTCTTGCCATGGTTGTTAACTAAATCACTGCAGCTGTTAAATCAGTAAAATGGTTGTTAAGTGAACCCATTGACTTTGCTTGTCAGAAGATTGCTAAAGAGGACCATATGGCCCCTGGGACACTGCAACTGTTCAATTCAATTCAATTGCCAAGCATCTGATAACAGATAACAGATAAATAAATAACGGATAACGGATAATCAGAGTTGGAAGGGACCTTGTAGGTCATCTAGTCCAACCCCCTGCCCAAACAGGAGACCCTACACCATTTCTGACGAATGGAAGTCCAATCTCTTCTTGAAAGTCTCAAGTGATGAAGCTCCCACAACTTCCAAGGGCAACTTCTGTTCCATGGGCTGATTGTCTTCACCGTCAGAAAGTTTCCCCTTATTTCCAGGTTGAATCTCTCCTTGTTCAGTTTCCATCCATTATTCCTTGTCTGGCCTTCGGGTGCTTTAGAAAATAGCTTGGCCCCTTCCTCTCTTTGGCAGCCCCTCAAATATTGGAAGACTCCTATCATGTCTCCCCTGGTCCTTCTCTTCACTAGACTAGCCAGGCCCAGTTCCTGCAACCGTTCATCATATGTTTTAAGTCTCCAGTCCCCTAATCATCCTGGTTGCTCTTCTCTGTACTTTTTCTAGAGTCTCAACGTCTTTTTTATATTGTGGTGACCAAAACTGGGTGCAGGACTCTAGGTGTGGTCTTATTAAGGCTTTATAGAGTGGTAATTAGTACCTCACTTGATCTTGATTTTATCCCTCTGTTGATGCAACTTAGGATTGCATTGGCTTTTTTGGCTGCTGCTGCACACGGCTGGCTCATATTTAGCTGGTTGTCCACTAAGACTCCAAGATCCCCTCACAGTTACTGCTATTGAGCCTGGTTTCACCCAGCCTATACGCGTACTTTTGGTTTTTCTTGCCTAAGTGTAGGACTTTACTTTTCTCTGAATTTTGATCACATGACCACGGGGATGCTGCAACGGTCGTAAGTGTGAAAAACGGTTCATAAGTCACTTTTTCCAGTGCTGTCACAACTGAACTGTTGTAAGGCGAGGATTACCTGCAGTTTTCAGGTTTTGACCTTGGTGTACCATTGCCGTGCCAGCGGAGTTCTGCTTCCTCTCCTGAGCCGAGGCTTCCCATATAAGAACTACAACTCCCATCCCGCTCCAACACACAATTAGGAGGGGGAGGACGTTGCCTCCTGACAGCTTGCCAGTCATCAGCTTAGAAAAGGAGGTGCTGAGCCTGACGCTTTTGAGTTAAGGCAGTCCTGCTCCCTTGCAGTACCTTTTTACCCCTTCATAAGCACCCATAAATACCACTCCCAACGTTCTTATAAATTTTGCAGCCTTGATCTCGCTTAGGACAAAGCCTTGTCTCCCATGTATCTTTAATATGGCTGCTTTGAGGTTTAAATCCTGGCAGATGAGACGTTGTCAGTGCATCTGAATGTAGAAGATTAAACTGGGCCAATTAGGTGCAGCCTCAGGTGCTGGTCCCGGGGTTGGGAATCAGTAGCCCCCGCTACTTCTACCTCTCCAGGTAGGATATCCAAATCTCAGCAACCGAGACCCTCCAAATGCAGAGTCTGAAAGCTGTGTGATTAGCAAGCAAGTAGCGGCATCACTTTCGGCTTAACTCGGCCTTTACCCACAATGCTAGTTTTGGGACCCAGGGCTTCATTTGAATACTAAAGGTTCTTTTTTTTCCCCAGAAATATGTTACTCCATCTGTATTTTCTCCGACCATCAACCATATCCACTTTATTTATTTATTTATTTTATTTATTAGGCTTATATGCCGCCCTATCTCCTGAGGGACTCAGGGCAGCTTACAATTAAAACAGTCCCAATACAATTACATAAATGTTAAAGGACATTAAAAACCAAGGTCTCTTTGTCAATTAGAATATTTTAAAAATATATTTAACACCCTCCCTCAGTCCCCATCAGTCCCCATCAGTCCGGATAGGCTAGTTGGAATAGCCAAGTTTTTAGGTCACGGAAGGAGGCGGAGGTCAGGAGCCGTCCGGAGCTCCAGGGGAAGTTGATTCCATAGGGTGGGTCTTTGATCATACAGGTAGTCCTTGACTTACGACTACAATTGAGTCCAACATTTATGTTGCTCAATGAGAAATTCGTTAAATGATGTTTGCCACCATGTAATGACCTTTCTGGGGATGTGGTGGCTCAGTGGCGAAGACGCTGAGCTTGTCGATTAGAAAGGTCAGCAGTTTGGTGGTTAGAATCCCTAGCGCCACATAACGGAGTGAGCTCCCGTTACTTGCTGCAGCTTCTGCCAACCTAGCAGTTCGAAAGCATGTAAAATAGTGCAAGTAGAAAAATAGGGACCACTTTGGTGGGAAGGTAACAGCGTTCCGTGCACCTTCAGCGTTTAGTCATGCTGGCCACATGACCATAGAGATGTCTTCGGACAGTGCTGGCTCTTCGGCTTTGTAACGTAGATGAGCAGAGCCCCCTAGAGCTGGAAACGACTAGCACGGATGTGCGAGGCGAACCTTTACCTTTAACAACCTTTCTTGTCATATTTGTTAAGTAAATCACTGCTGTTGTTAAATAAGTAACCCTGTTACCAAAGTTTGAACAGATGGTGGATGGCTTCGGCCTTCCCAGGTAGTCCGTCCATCCGTCCGAAGATTGGGAAAAGATCCTTGGATCCATGAAGTATTAGCACCGCTTTTATAAAACCTTAGTAAGACATACCTGGAATACAGGTAGTTTTCTACGTACGGCTACAATTGAACCCAAAATTTCTGTTGTTGAGTGAGACATAGGTTAAGTGAGTTTTGCCCCATTTTATGACCTTTCTTGTCTCAGTTGTTAAGTGAATCACTGCAGTTGATAAGTTAGTAACACCGTTGTTAAGTGAATCTAGCTTTCCCATTGACTTCGCTGTCAGAATGTCATAAAAGGGGATCACCTGACCCCAGGACACTGCAGCCAGCATACATGTGAGTCAGTTGTCAAGCATCCAAAGTGTAAGTCACATGAGCATGGGGATGCTACAACAGTCATAAGTGTGAAAAATGATCATAAGTCACTTTTTTCAGTGTCCTTGTAACTTTGAACAGTCACTAAAAGAACTGTTGTAAGTCGAGGACACCCTGTATTCCCTTCTGTGTCAAGTTTCAGTTTGTTTCTAGATTTGACAGCAACTCTGTAACTTTACAGGTAGTCCTCGACTTATGACTACAATTGGGAACAGAATTTCCACTGCTTACTGAGGCAATTGTTATTTTTAAAGTTTTTATTTTTAACAAACATAAACACAAAACAACAAATAAAACCTTTCAATTGTACAGTGTGCTGGTTGGTACATATCTCTTGTGCACAATATCAACAGTCTTTCCTTCTTAAGTTTAGATTAAAATTCATATTATGTAGATCAGCTATCCATATTATATTATTATTAAATCATCATTAGACTTTAATTGCAAATTCACATCATCCTTTTCGAGCAAATCTCAACTTTTACATGTCCTGATTCGTATTATAGTTCCTTCCATAATAATCAATTATAGCATATCATTTTGTTGTATTATATTTACTATTGTGTTATATTTATATTATAATATACTTCATTTCTCTATTTTCCTATCTAATCATTGATAAAATAAACCCCATATTTTATAATATTCTTTTTCTTCTTGCTCTCTAATTGCCAATGTCAATCTACTCATCTCTGCACATTCCATTATATGAGGCAGTTGTTAAGTGAGTCCCAAAGGTGCTTTGTCCAAAGGCAACTGGACTTTGTTTTTCCTTGAAGATGTTTCGCTTCTCATCCAAGAAGCTTCTTCAGTTCTGACTGGATGGTGGAGGACAGAAGGATTTATATTCCTTGCAGTCATCTGGTTGCCTCTTTTGCTGCAATTGTTAAGCAAATCACTGCCGTTGTTAAGTGAATCACACAGTGATTAAGTGACTAAAGTGTCCCCCATTGACTTTGCCTGTCAATGGGGACACTGTAGTGGTGCATAGAGCTGTGGTGGCACAGTGGTTAGAGTGCAGTACTGCAGGCTACTTCTGCTGCCTGCTGGCTGCCTGCAATTTGGCAGTTCAAATCCCACCAGGCTCAAGGTTGACTCAGCCTTCCATCCTTCCGAGCTGAGTAAAATGAGGACTCAGATTGTTGGGGGCAACAGGCTGACTCTGTAAACCGCTTAGAGAGGGCTGTAAAGCACTATAAAGTGGTATATAAGTCTAAATGCTCTTGCTATTGCAGGAAGCCAACTGGAAAGGTCACAAATAGCAATTACATTTACCATTGTAAATAAATATCCGCTGCCAGGCCTCTGAATTTGTAAATATGAAGATGCTGTGATGGTTGTAATGGTGACGACCAGTGATAAGTATTTTTTTTGCAGCGTTGTTCTAACTTTGAATAGTTGCTAAACAATTGGTTGTAGGTTAAGACTACGTGTACAAGTAGTCCTCAGCATACAACAGTTCACTGAGTGACCATTCAAAGTTACAGCATCACTGGAAAAAAGTGACTTATGTCCTTTTTTCATACTTATGACCATTGCAGCATCCGTATGTCACATAATCAAAATTTGGATGCTTGGCACCTAATTCATATTTATGATGGTTCCGGTGTCCCGGGGGTCATGCCATCCCCTTTTGCAACCTTCTGACAAGCAAAGTCAATGGGGAAGCCAGATTCACTTAACAACCAGGTTATTAACTTCACAACTGCAGTGATTGACTTCACAAATGTGGCAAGGAAGGTCGTAAAACGGGGCAAAATTCACCTAACAACTGTCTTGCTTATCAACAGACGTTTTGGGCTCAGTTATGTTTATAAGTCGAGGACTACTGTACTCCTTTTCAGATTATTTGGTTAAAGTTTATGCCTTCCACTTCTTCCCTCCTGCTTCAAAGATTTTTTGTGTACTTCTGAAAATTTTAGGTTCCACTAAACCTCCAATTACTCCTTCTTTTGAATGACTACCAAATTCCGCCTGCAAAAATCCATCTCGATTTACCTGTCAGCTTGTCCATTGCTATAACACAGAAGGAGCAGCAGTGAATTAGTCAATCTTGGTTTTATTCGGTTTCTCATTTTTCCATTCAAACATGAGGCTAACTCCATGTCCAATTGTCCATATTAATTTGATTTTTTTTTACAAAAGGTTCTTTCTTAATATATTTTATGAAACTAATTAAAAGAAGAAATACCCACACCTACAAGAGTATTAATCATACCATGGAACACATAATTGAAAATATGAAAAAATAAGAGAAAAATGTATTATGAACAGACCCAGAAATTAATATTAGTATGAATACCTTTCGGCGGATAATTTGCCTAAACACAAACACCTTTGTTTGTAATTTTGCCTAAAGTTACAGTGGCTTTGTATCTAATTTCCCCAGTCTTGCTTGACTGTTATATTATTTTCATTAGTATACACATTTTGTGTTATGTTTTCTCCATTTACTTTTTGGTTTATTTTCCAAAATGCAGCGAACCATTCAGAGATGCTTTTGATAGGGGTATTTTTTGGATACATTCACCTTCCATTAAATGAATCTTTTCCCTCTAGTCTGGAAAATGGCTTTCTCAAATTTTCCATACCCTAACCGCTTGCAAGTGGCAATAAGTTGGTATTTTATTCCCTGGGGAAATTTTTCTCTATCAATCCAAGACGTTTCTCTGAAATCCAAGATCTTTAAATAATGAATCATATTAAAATGAAGCCCTTGCCAAGACTGTTGATCTCATTCAGGACTTTTGGTTTATAGTTTAGGTATATGGCAGGGAGGAAAAATAATTCTAAAGCCCATGAAGAAACATTCATGTACAAGCAATCCTTTCTTTCCAGATGGCCCCCTCCCCACCAATTTTTAACTGATTTTTTTTTAATCTTAAAAAGAGAAGTTGGCGCTTGAAGGGGAAGTGAACTTTGAGTTGAGTTGTCTCAATAAACCCAGCTGCCAATTCTTTGAACATATTCTGGTAAGTGCATTTGGAAACAATCCTATGCAACAAGTCGCTTTATTTACACATGGCAAACTTCCAAAAGATCTACTCTATTTATAGAGAGAGAAGATGGGTGTCTGGTTGGAGCCCAAAAGCCTTTGGTTTAATTTTCTTTGGCAGGGAGAAAAAGACCCTGCAAAGCTCCAGCCATATTTCTGCACATCAAGGCCACGATCCCTGGAGAATTTCTGATATATTTTGGCCGGGTTCCATTGTGGGAATTCTCATTTGAAATATATAGACATCTGTAGACAATGGGTGGATGGATGGGTGGATAGAGGGGTGTGTAGAGGCGAGAAGGATTTGCAAAAATTGAGAAATATTCTGAATGGTGTTGTGGTAAACTTATGATGATCAGAGAACAGGAAGTCCTCAGCTCACCTCCATTTGTCCAGCAACTGTTTGAACTTGCAATTAATGGATGAACAGAATAACAGTTGGGAGGGACCTTGGAGGTCTTCTAGTCCAACCCCCTGCTCAGGCAGGAAATCCTATATGCCATTTCAAACAAATGGCTGTCCAATCTCTTCTTTAAAACTTCCATTGTTGGAACACAATTTGTGGAGGCAAGTTGTTCCACTGATTAATTATTCTAACTGTCAGGAAATTTCTCCTTAGTTCTAGGTTGCTTCTGTCCTTGATCGGTTTCCATCCATTGCTTCTTGTCTGGCTTTCAGGTGCTCTGGAGCAGTGGTCGCCAACCAGTGGGCCAGGGACCACTGGTGGTCTGCAAGAAAATTTTGGTGCTCCGCAGAGAAATGTCACCCCCAAAGCACCCCCCAAAGCAATTAATCCAGGCTGCACAGGAACACAAGGCTGCTTTCCTTGCATGAAGCCAAAAGTCTCTCTCTCTCTCTCTCTCTCCCTCCCTCCCTCCCTCCCTCCCCCCCTCTCTCTCTCCCACCCCCTGAGAATGGAGCTGGAGATGGTATCCTGCGATCCCAAATAAAGAATGATCGATCGGTAGGAAAACAGGGTGGGGAATTTTCCTGCAGACTTTTTTGGGGATTTTCCCAGGGTCTCTGGTCTGCGGGATTTAAAATGATGAATTTGGTGGTCCCTGGGGTCCAAAAGGTTGGCGACCCTTGCTCTGGAGAATAGCTTGACCCCCTCTTCTTTGTGGCAGCCCCACAAATATTGGATGACTGCTATCATTTAATCAGCGGAACGTCCTGCCACCAGAAGTTGTGGGCGCTCCAACACTGGAGGTTTTTAAGAAGAGATTGGACAACCATTTGTCTGGAATTGTGGTGTTCTACTTTAGGACCATGCTGCTTAGCGATAGCATGTTCGATCCCAGTTGCTGTTGTTAACCGAGGACTACCTGTATCTGAACAAGGACACAGACAATCGAAAAGTAGGACAAATGGAGGAAGTGGGGACACACTGCTCAATTTTCTTGGCATCACAATAACAATTACAGCAAAGAATTGCAAAAAAAAGCATACTTGAACCTACTGGTGTATAGGAAATTATCTTTTTCCAGTATCAGAAAGGCAGGTTTTTTTTCTACCACCACATTTTTTGAAGAAATCTTTCTTTTTGGGAACATACGCTAGCGACACGGTTTTCAAATTTCATCATGGAAAGGTAGATCAAGTTGTGCGATCTACAGACTACAATGATCTTAGATCTGAAGGATGGATTGAAGCTGATGGCTAGAATCAGGGAATAAATTAAATAACTCTAGGCTGTCCAGTCTGTCGACAGACAAGGGGGAGGGAAAAAAAGCAGATAATTTACAAAGTCACAATGCACAAAAGTTTAAATGACTACTGCTTTGAAAACAGTCCAAAACCAAAACACACACTCAAAAAGCCAGACAATATTTAATTTTAAGGCAATGTCTTCTGGATAGAGGACACAAAGACAAAAATGAGGATGTCTCTGGTAACCCACTGTAAATTAAATTTAATTAGATTCGTCCCTCCCCTCCTCTAATCTTCTGCCTTGTGTTATTTTAATTACTGCCTCTTAATGTTTTGTTGCACTTTGAAAAGAGATGGTCCCCCTGTAACTGCGGCAGTAAAAATCATGGAATTATTAGGTTGGAAATGGCTATAGAGATTCTCGACCATCCATAAGTTGTTCTGGTTGTCCCAAAGATGCTGCTCAAAAGGCAACTGGACTTTCTTTGGGAAACTGAACTGAACTGAATACGCTTCTTTGATGAGAAGTGAAATGTTTCCCAGGAAAAAAACCAAGGAAGTCCAGTTGCCTTTGCGATTAGATTGAAACGATATTGGATCCAATTTCTTGATCAGGGTGGAGTTCTGGTACTTCCCAGACAATTTAACAGAAAAACACAATAGCAGAGTTGGAAGGGACCCCTCTTCAAGCAGAAGACCCTATACCAGTTCAGATAAAGGATTGTCCAATCTCTTCTTAAAAGCCTCCAGTTATGGAGGCAAGTTGTTCCACTGATTAATTGTTCTGTCAGGAAATTTTTCCTTAGTTGTCTCCTTGATACGTTTCCATCCTTATTGCTTCTTGTCTGGCCTTCAGGTGCTTTGGAGAATAGCTTGACTCCCTCTTCTTTGGGGCAGCCCTGAGATATTGGAACACTGCTATTGTATCACCCCTGGTCCTTCTTTTCATTAATCTAGACATACCCAGTTCCAGCAACCATTCCTCATATTGCAGAAGTTGGTTATGTCTAGTTTAATGAAAGGAAGGACTAGGCGTGATATGATTGCAATGTGTTGCAATATCTAAGGAGCTACCTCAAAGAAGAGAGGGTCAACCTATTTGCTTAAAAGCTTCCCGTGATGAAACATCATATTGTTGTGGTCAGGAAATCTCCTTCTTGTTTTGATTTTGGACGTGTCTCTTTAAAGCTTCCACCTGTTGGTTTGTGTCCTATCTGTGGGTATCATAGAGAATAAATCCACATCTTCAGCCCTGGGACACCATTCTAGGATTAGAAGATTACTATCATGTCTCCCTTGCTGGCTGAAGAATTCTGGGAATTGAAGTCCGTGCATTTTCAAGTTGCCAAGGCTGAGAAACACTGTGCTAAACCTAGTTCTTTCCACTCTTCTTCATACGATTTAGCCTCCAAACATCTGACCATCTTCATTGTTGTTCTCTGCACTTTTTTCTCTCTACTTTATCGTCCTTCTGGTATTTGAGGTGGGTCAAATTGATCAAAACTCAGAAACTTGGCAACTGACTCATATTCATGACGTTTGCCATGTCCCGGGGGTCATGTGATCCCCTTTTGCGACCTTCTGACACGTAAAGTCAATGGGCAAGCCAGGTTCACTTAACAACCGTGCTTCTAAATTTAACAACTGCAGTAATTTACTTAACAACTGTGGCAAGAAAGGTTGTAATGGGGCAAAACTCCCTTAACAAATGCCTCACTTAGCCAGATAAATTTTGGGGCTCAGTTAAGGTTATAAGTGGAGAATCACTGGTATATAGGATCCCAGCATTTCAAAAACATTGCAATTGCCACTGTTTTAGGATTGTAGGCCAAATTTTTGGGGGGAGAGTTTACCCACTGTTGGACTCTTGTTCAGGTTTCAGAACCTCCTGGGGGCTATTAAAGAAATGAGCAGAAGACTAGATTTTAATCCTTTTATTCCAGCTCTTTTGTTATTAATTTTTTTTGATAGCAGTTAAATGCTGCATTTGGCTTAAAAGGTGCATTAACCTGCTGTCACCTGTAGGGGGAGGAATATCCATGCATTGAGAAAGGAGGAAGCCTTATTTTTGTAGCAAAATGAACATCCCTGTTCTGCGAGGCAATTAAACAGAGGTTAAGAAATTATTGTGAGCAATTTAAATTAATGACCTTAACAGAGGTGAGTGGACGTGGTGTGATCAAATACAATGTTTTTTTTTATGACAAAAACAGAATCAACTTTTTTTTTAAAGGGGGCCTGTCTGAGTAGAAGGTTCAGTTGTTTCTTAACAACAGTCAACTTTGATTTTTTCCCCCTATCTGTAAATGAAGTCTACAGCGTAAAATAATTGGAACAATTAATGCAAACTCATTTATTACACTAGCAGCACAAGTTCGTTGCCGAGTTGTCTCAGTCGTAAATCCTGAAGTTGATGGAGTTTACTCAGAAGTAAGTAAATACAGGATGGAAGTAAATCAATCGATTTTATTACAGTCACAGACCAGCATTGAGATGGAAGTAAAGATTATTTGGGGGAAAAAGGGGGGACCTCTAGCACTTTGGATATTGTTTTGAAGGAGTCATTTCTTTGGACAACAGCCTTGGTGATGCTTTTGCTCCGTATTTCTACTAAAATTGGAAAGCTGTTTTAGAACGAATGAAATCAGTGTTCTCCACGCTGGCAACTTTCAGATGTGTGGACTTCAACTCCCAGAATTCCCCAGCCAGCAATGGGAGTTGAAGTCCTCACATCTGAAAGTTGCCAACATTGAGAAACACAGAATTAAAAAAAAAACGGAGACACAGATTCATCAAATATGTATGTTTTTGCACATGCAGGAGGTAGAAAGGGAAGACAGCATGTTTCATAAACTAGGTTTGCCATTTCTGTTAAAAGATATTAGTTAGTTAGTTTACTTTATTGTCATTGCACCTCATACAATGAAATTAAATACCATCTTCAGTGTACCTTATGACTATGAAAATAAACACAATCACACATCCTTCACATTCTATACATTGAATTGAAAACCCCTGATATTCCATTAATATTGCACTATACAGTAGAATTCAATAGAGTTACTGCCCTGGGATAGAAGCTGTTTTTCAGCCTATTTGTCCTTGTTTTTATTATCCTGTACCGTCTGCCAGATGGCAACAGTTCAAATAAAAAGGGTGCCCAGGATGAGATGGATCTTTGAGAATGTTTTGAACTTTCTTAAGGCAGCGGGAGCTATAAAGCTCTTCCAAAGAGGGGAGAGGGCAACCAATGATCCTCTGGGCAATGACATTAACTCTCTGGAGTGCTGTCCTATCCACCATTGTGCAATGGGCAAACCATACAGAGATGCAGTATGTTAAAATACTCTCTATGGTGCAGTGGTAGAAGGTCATCAGCAGTTTTTCATTCAGTTGCTATTTCCTAAGAAGTCTCAGGTAGTATAATCTCTGCTGGGCCCTTTTGACCAGTGCTGCAATACAAGCATCCCAGGTAAGGTCCTCTTTTGTGGTAACACCCAGAAACTTAAAACTGGCCACA
>CM019148.1:362536158-362603460 GCA_009733165.1 Naja naja
CCCGCCCGCCAGCTATGCATTAGGAAGGGTGGCTTTTTGCAAACAAGCGAGCGGATCTATCTATCTATCTATCTATCTATCTATCTATCTATCTATCTATCTATCTATCTATCTATCCATTCATTATCTATCATCCACCCACCCATCATCCTTCCACCCACCCATCACTATTTATCTATCCATCCATCCATCCATTTATCTATCATCTATATCTGCCTGCCTACCTACCTACCTACCTACCTATTTAGCTACCTCCCTACATACCTCCCCGCCTACCTACCTCCATCTATCCATCCATCTAGCTGGCTATCATCTGTCATCTCACATAGACACACAAATAAATGTGTAAATATTGGGCAGAGTTCGGCAATCTGAGGCATTTCCCTTGATTTCTCTCTTTTTTTCTATTTAGGCTTTAATTTATTATTTATTATTTTATTTTATTTTTATTATTTTAATTTAATTATTTTAATTATTATTTATTTATTTTACTCTTTTTCTCTTTCACACACACACATATACAGGTGAAACTTGAAAAATTAGAATATCATGCAAAAGTTCATTTATTTCAGTAATTCAACTTAAAAGGTGAAACTAATATATGAGATAGACTCATTACATGCAAAGCAAGATAGTTCAAGCCATGATTTGCCATAATTGTGATGATTATGGCTTACAGCTCATGAAAACCCCAAATCCACAATCTCAGAAAATTAGAATATTACATGCAATCAATAAAACAAGGATTGTACATAGAACAATATCGGACTTCTGAAAAGTAAAAGCATGCATATGTACTCAGGACTTGGTTTGGGCCCCTTTTGCAGCAATTACTGCCTCAATGTGGCGTGGCATGGAAGCTATCAGCCTGTGGCACTGCTGAGGTGTTATGCAAGACCAGGATGTTTCAATAGCGGCCTTCAGCTCTTCTGCATTGTTCGGTCTCATGTCTCTCATCTTTCTCTTGGCAATGCCTCATAGATTCTCTATGGGGTTCAGGTCAGGCAAGTTTGCTGACCAATCAAGCACAGTAATCCCACGGTCATTGAACCAGGTTTTGGTGCTTTTGGCAGTGTGGGCAGGTGCCAAGTCCTTCTGGAAAATGAAGTCAGCATTCCCATAAAGCTTGTCTGCGGAAGGAAGCATGAAGTGCTCCAAAATCTCCTGGTAGACGGCTACGTTGACCCTGGACTTAATGAAGCACAGTGGACCAACACTAACAGATGACCAAATCAACACACACTGTGGAAACTTCACACTGCACGTCAAGCATCTTGCAGTGTGTGCCTCTCCATTCTTCCTCCATACTCTGGGTCCTTGGTTTCCAAATGAGATGCAAAAGTTGCTCTCATCAGAAAAGAGGAATTTGGACCACTGAGCAACAGACCAGGTCTGTTTTTCTTTAGCCCAAGTAAGACACTTCTGACGTTGTTTGTTGTTCAGGAGCAGCTTGACAAGAGGAATATGACATTTGAAGCCCATGTCCAGGATCCGTCTGTGTGTGGTGGCTCTTGATGCACTGACTCCAGCCTCAGTCCACTCCTTGCGAAAGTCCCCAACACTTTTGAATGGCCTTTTCCTGACAATCTTCTCCAGGCTGCGGTCATCCCTGCTGCTTGTGCACCTTTTTCTTCCACACTTTCCCTTCCACATAACTTTCTATTAATGTGCTTTGATACAGCACTTTGGGAACATCCAACTTCTTTTGCAATTACCTTTTGAGGCTTTCCCTCCTTATGGAGGGTGTCAATGATGGTTTTCTGCACAACTGTCCGGTCAGCAGTCTTTCCCATGATTGTGATTCCTACTGAACCAGACTGAGAGACCATTTAAAGGCTCAGGAACCCTTTGCAGGTGTTATGGCTTAATTAGCTGATTAGAGTGGGACACTTTGAGCCTAGAATATTGCACCTTTTCACAATATTCTAATTTTCTGAGATTGTGGATTTGGGGTTTTCATGAGCTGTAAGCCATAATTATCACAATTATGGCAAATCACGGCTTGAACTACCTTGCTTTGCATGTCCTGAGTCTACCTCATATATCAGTTTCACCTTTTAAGTTGCATTACTGAAATAAATGAACTTTTGCACGATATTCTAATTTTTCAAGTTTCACCTGTACACTCACAAACAAATGAATGCATAGATTTTGGACAAAGGTATGCGAATGGATCCGTTTTCCTTGGTTTTTCTTTTTTACTATTTTCTCTCTTGTCTTGCTATTTTCTCCTCCCTCCCTCTCTGCAAACCTCATGAACTTGATTTTTATCTTGACTTGACAAAAAATGTCCCCGGAAATTGCTACCTCTTTGGAGGCCTCTGTCTGCCACAAGTATACATTTTTGTTTGGCAACCGGTTCTCCTAAGTAGGAGGAATTTTGCTGGTCCGTTCTCCTCGATCTGTATGTTTCTGGCTAGACCTCTCTTATAAATGTCTTTAATACCCTGAAAGAACCCACCTGCCACTGGAAAACTGCTTTGAACAATTCAGGAAAGCACTGATTTCAAGCAATTGACTTCATTTTGCAAGATGGGAAAATGTGGAGAGAACCCGCCAAAAATTGGACACGATTGAACAGAGAGCATTATTGAGTTTTGTTTTGCCTCGCTGTTAAAAAATGTGACACTCCAATCCAAGCTAAACAACTTCCATCCTCACACCTGTCTGTACGTTTGTGGATGACTGATGGATCACACAGAGCAGATTGGGACTGGTGACAGAACCTACCAGAGATATTTTGGAGTCAAACAGTAAATGACATCCTTTCCCACAAAAAAGATACGTGCTTATTGGTGGATTTAGAAAGTTTCTATCCTCCTGTCTATCTCCAGAGGAGGTTTGGATGATTTCTTGATGAAAAAAAGAAGATAGAAGAGCAGCAGTAAAAATCAGCACGATATACTGGAATAACATTTGGGCATCCATCTGACAGCAGAGCCGTGTGGCACAAATGGAGATAATAACTATGATGATAATAACAATCAATAGAAAAGCATACAGGTAGTCCTCGACTTACAACAGTTCGTTTAGCAACCGTTCGAAGCTGCAACGGCGCTGAAAAAAGTGACTTATGACCGGTTTTTGACACTCACAACCATTGCAGCATCCCCAGGGTCACGTCATCAAAATTCAGATGTTTAGCAACTGACTCATGTTTATGATGGTTGCAGTGTGCAGTGTGACCAGCTTCTGCAACCTTCTGACTAGCAAAGCCAACAGGGAAGGCAGATTCACTTAACAACCGTGTTACTAACGTAAACACTTTAAACAACTGTGGCAAGGAAGGTCATAAAATGGGGCAAAACTGACTTTAATTATCTCACTTAGCAACAGAAATTTCGGGTTCAACTGTGGCCGTAAATTGAGGACTTACGACCACCTGTATTTGTGGCACAGTTGTTAAGTTAGTAACACGGTTCTAAAGTGAATCTGGCTTCCCCATTCACATTACTTGTCAGGAGGTCGCAAAAGGGGATCGCATGACCCTGGGAACACTACAACCGTCATAAGTGTGAGTCAGTTGCCAAGTGCCTGAATTTTGATGACGTGACCACAAGGATGCTGCAATGGTCGTAAATGTGAAAAATGGTCCTAAGTTCCTTTTTTCAGCTCCGTGGTAACTTCGAATGGTCAGTAAATGAATTTTTGTAAGTTGAGGACTATCTGTATTCTCGTTGCCTTATAAAGCACCCAGATTCTATGGCACTGAGTTTGAAGCACCCTGCCTCAATCCACTAACCCTTTTTCAAATCAAAATATTCATGAGATTCAAGGTATTGGTAACAACATACAAAGTCCTACATGGCTTGGATCCGGGGTACTTGCGGGAGCGTCTCCTGCCGGCATCATGCTCCGATTGCCCGGTAGGCTCCCACAGGCAGGGCCTCCTTGGGGTACCGTCAGTTAGACATTGTCGATTGGCAGTGCCCAGGGGTAGGGCCTTCTCTGTGGGAGCACCCGCTCTGTGGAACCAACTCCCCTTGGGCCTTCATTTGGCCCTTGATCTCTGCTCCTTCCGCCATGACCTGAAGACCTGGCTCTTTCAACAGGCTGGTCTGGACTGACCGGGGAGGGAGAGCTTGTTTTAGAGTTATTTTAATTAATTTTAATTTATTATTTTATTCTCATTAGGCTTGTAACTGTTTAATTGTTTTTTATTGTAAATTTTGTACTGGGTTTTATTGTTAGCCACCCTGAGTCCTTAGGGAGAGAGGGCGGCATACAAGTCTAATAAAATAAATAATAAATAAATAATGTAGTGCTCCACATTATGTGGAGCCCTCTTGTGATATTCCCCATCCTCCCCTGCAGGTATCTATCACGTTACTTACAATTCCTGCAAAGATGCCAAACTCGGGAGGAGCTGATTGTAAAAATGCCCCCGAAATACCACAGAGGCTAAAAAAAAAATCAAGATGGCTGCTGTGACTACGTAATCAACGATCCACTCCCTTTTTGTATGCGACCCAAAGTTGATGCTGCTGTTGTTGCAGAAAGAGATGGAGAAAGTATTCCTTTTTTCTCATTATTTCAGGGTTCTCTGGATAAAACACATTCATGTGGGTCTCCGGGAGACCGTTACTCAGTATAATTTTTAGCGAGCTGGACAGTAGAATTACTAGATGCTTAAAAGATTTGGGGACCACAACCAGGGTGGGGGCGGTATGCTTGGAAAACAAAATCCTGAATATACTAATTTACATGCGCACCTGCAAAATCGGACATGATTAGTGTGTATTTAAATTTTACAACGGACAAGCCGAGCCAATTAGTTTTGTTCTTTGTAAATTTACCGCAGCCTTTTCTCCGGAAACTTAAAAGGATGTTTGTAACAATTTTAGGTTGCACCTGAAGCAAAGTGAGGAACTCCAGACAGGGAGTGAATTTACGTGGTTTGCCAACGGAAGTCCTTCTCCCACATGTTATTTATTATATAAAACTCCTTACGGTTATCTAACTCACTCAGTTTGGGTTATTACCCATTCAGAGGCTTCAACTGGTGCAGAATGCGGCCGCGCGGGTTGTGATGGGAGTATCCCGATACTCCCATATTACACCCCTCCTGCTGCATTGGTTGCCGGTTGCCCTCCAGGTGAGATTCAAGGTGCTGGTAATCGCCTATAAAGCCTTACATGGCTTAGGGCCGGGATATTTGCGGGAGCACCTACCGCCAGCAACAACTTCCCATCATCCCGTGCGCGCCCACAGACAGGGCCTCCTCAGGGTTCCGTCGGCCAGACAATGTCGGCTGGTGACCCCCAGGGGGAGAGTCTTCTCTGTGGGTGCGCCCACCCTTTGGAATCAGCTGCCCCTGGAGCTCTGGATGGCTCCTGACCTTCGATCCTTCCGTTGTGACCTGAAGACATGGCTCTTTCAACTGGCCGACCTGGACTGATGGGGGTTTGTTTACTGGTTTTTTATTGGCTTGTTGTTGGTTTTAATTAGAATTATTGGGATGTTCATTTAATACCTTTCTAATTTTTGTACTGTATGTTTTATTGTTGTGAGCACCCTGAGTCCTTTGGGAGATAGGGCGGCATATAAATCCCAATAAACAAACAAACAAACAGTTGGAGATAGTCCTCAGCTTATGGACACAATTGGAGCCATTGCTAAGAAAGATGGTTAAGTCACACCTGGTTTTTGCGACCTTTTCCCCCCACGGTTATTAAGCGAATCATTGCAGTTGTTCCATGTATCGCCTGGTTGTTAAACGAATCCAGCTTCCCCCATGGACTTTGCTTGCCAGAAGATGGCTAGGAAGGCCAAAAATGATGATCAGATGTTCCCAGGATGCTGCAACTGTCATAAACCCATGCCAGTTACCAAGTCCCTGAATTTTGAATCACATGATTCTGAGGATGCTGCAGTGGTCGCAAGGGTGAGGACCGGTCACAACTTTCTTCAGTGCTGTTGTAACTTCTAATGGACACTAAATGAATGGTTTTAAGTGGAGGGCTACCTATAGTCATTCCTTCATTACGATTCCTTTGGAATGCCCTTTCTGTAGATTCTCCAGCCTTTAAATCCAGCCTCCTGCCAGCATCACTTTCCGATCTCCCTGTTCGCTCCCATAGGAGGGGCTTCCTTGGGATACCGTCGGGTCAGGCATTGTCGGCTGGCGGTCCTCAGGGCTAGGGCCTTCTCCATGGGAGCGCCCGCCCTCTGGAATCAGCTCCCCGTGGATCTCCGTTTGGCCCCTGATCTCCGCTCCTTCCGCCGAGACCTGAAGACCTGGTTGTTTCAACAGGCCGGCCTGGAATGACCCGGGTGGGGTTTTAGGGCTATTTAATTTATTTTAATGTTTTAATGTATTTGACTTGTTTTATTTAATAGTTTTTTTATTGTAAATTTGCTCTGTTTTAATGTCCGCCGCCCTGAGTCCTTAGGGAGTAGGGCGGCATACAAGTCGAATAAATTATTATTATTATTATTAAATCTCCAGACCAGTGGTGAAATGCTACCGGTTCAGCCCGGTTCAACTGATCCGGTAGTAAAAAAAAGAAAGAAAGCTTCGATGATCAGCTGAGAGAAGAAAGAAGAGAAAAGCGCAGGATTGGCTCTCTCACCAGTCCCTGTGCTTTTCTGTTCTTTATCCCCTCAGCTGATTGGCACGGCAGAGCTTCAGCTAGTGTTTGGAAGGCTGCGTGTGCGCGAAGTGCGCGATCACCGAACTGGTAGGGAAACTGGTAGAATCCCACCACTGCTGCAGGCTAATTCAAGGTGCAGCTTCCAGAATTCCCCCGATGAAGGGCGACAGGTTAGAGAAGGCCAGGCTATTTTAACGGATAATCAGAGTTGGAAGGGACCTTGTAGGTCATCTAGTCCAACCCGTCACCCAAGCAGGAGATCCTACACCATTTCTGACAAATGGCAATCCAATCTCTCCTTGAAAGTCTCAAGTGATGACGCTCCCACACCTTCCAAGGGCAACCTGTTCTTCTACTCCAACGTGGATAGAAATACAGGTAGTCCTTGACTTACAATGGTCATTTAGTGGCCATTCAAAATTACGACGGTACTGAAAAAAGGGAGTTCTGACCATTTTTCCCACTTAACAACCATTGCGACATCCCCGTGGTCACGTGATCAAAATTCAGATGCTTGGCAATGGATTCGTATTTATGACAGTTGCAGTGCACTGGGGTCAAGTGATCCTCTTTTGCGACCTTCTGACAATCAGAGCCAATGGGGAAGACAGATTCACTTAACAACGATTTCATTTAACAACCACAGCAATTCACTTAGCAACTGCGGCAGGGAAAGGTCGTAAAATGGGGCAAGCTCACTTAACAAATGTTTCACTTAGCAACGGAAATGTGGGGCTCAATGGTGGCCATACGTTGAGGACACCCCCAGATGCGTTCTCCATCTTCTCTGCCTTCCTCCGGTCTCACAATCCCTCATCCTTTGCACTGTTTTTTTAACCCCGTTTAATGCCGTGGACTTCCTTGGTCAGTGAAAAATTAAGAAAGTCCATTTCCCCCGAATGGAAACGGTTAACTCTTTTCTGGGCTCTGCACAATTATCTTTCCTGAATAGCTGCCAGGTTCACCTGGTGTTTTCTGGGCAAATGTATCAAGCAGGAAGCAGTAAATAAAGTGAAAAGCACACAGGGGTCCTGAACAAAAAAATGACATTTATGCTAAATTCTCCGGAGTGGATGCGTGTTCCCAGTTAGATAGAAGCAAAGGACGGAGGTGTTTTTCTCTAGGTGTGCATAAGTGCGTGCTGGTGTACACCGACAGGAGTTGTGTTTTCCCTAGCTATCTTCCTTCCTTGAGAAATTCTAGTATCCTATTTCAAACAGCACCAAAAATCCCACAATGTAGTAAATTCTCTGGCAGACTGTGTGCAATTTTCCTTGTATCTCTTTCTTTACCTCTATTTTTTTTTCCAATGGCGGTGAATAGACTTCAGTGAACTCTGGAACAAAAAATATTTAAAATAATTGTCTGCCTGCCTGCCTGCCTGCTCTCTCTCTCTCTCTGATTAAAAACAGAGAATTAAAAACCCAGGAAGTGAGTTAATTCAGATGCCAAATTTCTCAACCGCAATCCTAAATATAGCATCAGTGTTTGAACTTTTATAATAATCCTCCCTTTTTTTTCCCTTTCCCCTTTTCCTTGTGGCTTTCTGTCCCTTTCCCTCACTTTATGCCTTCCTGGTGGCAGATAAAATTAAGGTAAGGGAGGCAAAATGATTCTCCCCCCTGTAACTTTTTCAAAAAATAGGAAGTAGGTTAATTTAAGCTTTGCTGAAGGCAATTAGAACAGATATGGGGCAGGCAGTGGGACGCAGTTATTCCAAAAGGTATGCTGGATATAATTCCCCTTCTCTCCAATATCCATTAGCAGATACCAGGACAGGTTAATGGAACTTATTTTGCATACCCAGAGATATGCCCACGAGTATATAGCTCTCTTTTTGGACCCTGAAAAAGAGATAGGCTTTATAATTGGGCTATTATCTTTTTTTAGATTAACGATGATAAGGCACCATCAATTGGGTGTTCATCCTTAGTGACCACTTAGATAGATTTGCTCCACGAGATTTGTCCTCAGCCTGATCTTCCAAATTTCCCTAAGTCCCTCCATCTGGTTACAGAATACAGAGCAATAGAGTTGGAAGGGGCCTTGGAGGTCTTCTAGTCCAGCCCCCTGCTCAAGCAGGAAATCCTATACCCGTGATGGTGAACCTATGGCATGCATGCCACAGGTGGCACGCAGAGCCATTTGTGCAGGCACATGAGCCCCAGCCAAACTTACCTCACTGTGCATGCATGCGCCTCCCGGCTGATTTTTAGCCCCTTTGAGGCTGTTTTCGCCCTCCTGGAGGCTCGAGGGAAGCCTCTGCGGCCTCAGGAGGCCGAAAAATAAGCCTTCCAGAAATACCGGAAGTGCCTGTTTTCAGCCTCCAGAGGGCCTCTGGAGCTCAGAGGAGGCTGTTTTCACCCTTCCAGAGGCTTGAGGGAAGCCTCTGCAGCCTTGGGAGGCCAAAAAAATGGGCCTTCCGGAAATACCAGAAGTGCTGAAATGGGCTCATTTTCAGTCAGACACCTTCCAGAGGCTGAAAACGGGCACTTCCGGTATTTCCAGAAGGCCCATTTTTCGGCCTCCTGAGGCTGCAGAGGCTTCCCTCGAGCCTCGGGAGGGCGAAAACATCCTCAAATGGGCTGAAAATCAGCTGGGAGGTGCATGCATGTGCAGTGCAGGTAAGGGGGCAGGATGGGGGTGTTGCACGCACATGCGCAGGGAGGCAGGACGCATTGCATTGTGGGTGCCGGCACGCATGCATGCTTTCGGCACACCACAATACAAAGGTTCGCCATCACTGCCCAGTGAAAAATGGCTGTCCAGTCTCTTCCTAAAAACCTCCGGTGATGGAGCACCCACAACTTCTGGAGTCAAGTCA
Organism: Naja naja; assembly: GCA_009733165.1. Classification (NCBI taxonomy): domain Eukaryota; kingdom Metazoa; phylum Chordata; class Lepidosauria; order Squamata; family Elapidae; genus Naja; species Naja naja. Next base: position 362,545,576 of record CM019148.1, read on the forward strand.
TTCCACCAGTTAATTGTCCTCACTGTTGGGAAGTTTCTCCTTAATTCCAGGTTGCTTCTCTCCTTGATTAGCTTCCATCCATTGTTTCTTGTCTTCAGCTGTTTTAGAAAATAAGGTGACTCCCCTTCTTTGTGCCAGTCCTTCAAACACTGGAACGCTGCTATCATGTCCCCCGTAGTCCTTCTTTTTGTTGTGGCCTGTCAGCTGCAGGCCCCTCCAGCAGCCAAATCAGAGGAGAAGGAGGTGTGGGAGTCAAGGCAATCTGAGAGCTCCGATGGGGAAGAGGGAGTGGAGCTGGCAGAGAGAGAGAGAGAGGGAGGGAGGGAGGGAGGGTGGGGGGAGGGAGGGAAGAGAGGCAGATCCTGGGCTATCCGTCAGCCCTCAGATGGAGAGTTAACAGCCCCCAGGTCTGGAGGTGGCTGATGAGGAAGAGGAGGAACAGCTGGGTCCAGTGTCTGACACACGGATGCACAGAAGGTAGAGGAAAGGAGAGCAGTGGAAATCCATGGGCTGGTCCTCGGGAAGGAAGAGCCACCACTGCTAGCAAAGCCCACCCTAGCTCTGGGAATAAAAGGCAGGGGGTGGAGATGAATGGATGTGGCAGACAACTGTTTATCTTCCAGCCGGACGGCCTTGTTAGCCTGCATTGAGAGAGAAATTTTGTGCAGGAGCTGCCAGCACTCCTAATTAAAGGAATCTTTGAGTTCACTTCAGAGGGTTTGTTGTGTTTGGAGAGCTGGTCAGAACACTTTTCTCTTGATCAGCTGTACCCAATTCTTGCAACTGTTCTATATATGTTTAAGTCTCCAGTCCCCTAATCATCTTAGTTGCTCTTCTCTGCAGTCTTTCCAGAGTCTCAACATCTTATTTATAATGTGGTGAACAAAACTGGATGCAACATTCCAGATGTGGCCTCAACTAAGGTTTTATGAAGCGGCACTTTATAAAAGCCGTACCTTTATAAAGTGGCTGGTGATCTTCTCTTCCTTTCCACCTTTCCCAGCAGTATGGACTTCTCAAGGGAACTGGGTCTTCCCATAATGCACCCAAAATATGATCATTTGAGCTGGCTGTTTGTATCTTGGGTGCGAATTCTGAATTGAGGACCAAACAAAATGACACAAAAGAATATGCAATTCTTCAGAAGGAGGAAAACCCCAAAATCTAATTAGGTATAGATAGTCCTCGATGTATGACTACAATTGGGACCAGAATCTCCACTGCAAAGCAAGGCGGGTGTTTAAGTGAGTTGTGCCCAATTTTACAACTTTTAGTGCTCTGGTTCTTAAAGGAATCTGTGCAGTTGTTAAGTGAGTCATGTGGTTGCTAAGCAAATCCAGCTTCCCCCATGGACTTTGTTGGAACTGGTCTGGGAAGGTCGTAAATGGCAATCACATGATCCCAGGAACGGAATGGAATGGAATAGAATAGAATAGAAGGAATAAGAATGGAATGGGATTAGAATAGAATAGAATAGAATAGAATGAATAAGAATGGAATGGAATGGAATTAGAATAGAATAGAATAGAATAGAATAGAATAGAATAGAATAGAATAGAATGGAATTAGAATAGAATAGAATAGGAATAGAATAGAATAGGAATAGAATAGAATAGAATAGAATAGAATAGAATAGAATAGAATAGCAGAGTTGGAAGGGACCTTGGAGGTCTTCTAGTCCAACCCCTTGCTTAGGCATTTACACCATTTCAGACAAATAGTTGTCCAATCTCTTCTTTAAAACCTCCAGTGTTGGAGCATTCACAACTTCTGGAGGCCAGTTGTTCCACTGATTAATTGTTCTAACTGTCAGGAAATTTCTTCTTCCTTCTAGGATGCTGTAACCATTGTAAATACATGCGAAGGCCCCTGAATTTTTATCACATGGCCTTGGGATGCTGCAGCAGTCAGGACCAGTTTTAAGTCACTTTTTAGTGTCATTGTAACTCTGAATGGTTGTAAGTTGAGGACTACCTATACTGCCATGAAGCTTGCAACTCAGAGCCAATTGAGCTTAGATCAATGATGTGAAGTTAGCCAACATTCAGGGACAAAAGATATGTATTTTCTCACACCATCAATTCTGCAAAAACAACTGTCATTAGCGTCTAATCAGCCTTTATTTCATGGGTAAATCTCTCCTGCTCTGGAACAGAGCGGAAATAGAGTAAGATTATAGTTAAAAGTAAATTTCTTGAATAAGACAGTTCATCCTCACCCCTCCAGAAAATAATCCACCAAAAATTGAACAGCTTTCTTTCATGCTACAGTTCTCCTATTTCATCTCTCTCTCTCTCTTTTTTTAATCATTCCGGGTAGCTGTTTCCCACTCTCTTTTTATTAAAGGTAATTTTCATCTCGGTAACCCCCTACAAACCTTTTCTCGCCCATCCTGATGTGGGCTCCCTCCCTCCCATTCAATGCCTCTTTTATCCACCCAGACAAGATTTTCTCCGCTTTCCCCCATGCAAGTTAAAAAAATATATAAAAAATTTGGTTTTCTAATCCCTCAATTGTGGCCCGTCGGTGTTACATCCCTTTCTAAAGCTCTTCAGAATAGACGTAATTTTTAAATAAACCTCGAGAAGGTTATTATCAGATATTCCAGCTTTTAATTAAACATTTTAAACTTGCCAGGGAGGGGTGGGGAGGGATTGAGAAGGTAGAAAGCTGCTGAAAACGCAGGCTGGCATGGCTGGACGTTTACTTGATGCCAAGTGGGGTTTTAAAAAAATTATTATTATTATTATTAAACTAGAATACCGGATGAGGATTTAACCTGGAACGTACAAGTCGTGCATTTAAGAAGAAAAAAAAAATCCTGCCATTTTCATGCATGAGGTTGGATTTGGCTTAAAAGAGATGTGGATTCATAGCGTTAGAGATTAGATAAAGGGGGAAATCATGGATAGAAGACTGAATAAACAACTGCAATGCATGGAGGAAGAAAAAAACGGCACCCCAAAGCTATCAAGTAAATACACATTTAGATCTATGTGGATTTGATTTCCAGGAACACGACTGAGAATGTCCCACAATGGTTCTCGCATCCAGGACTGTTTTCTGAATAGAAAAGAGAGCATTTGGATTGGAGGGGCGGGTGTCCCAGATTTTGCAACCACCCCCTTCCCTTCCTTTCCCCTCCTTCCTTTGCTTTTTGGATACCTACATAGCATTATGTCTATGGAGATTATGATTTGGAAAAGGGGTCAAGCAGGCCATCAAGCTTGAATAGTCCTCTCTAGCAGAGGTGGTATTCAGCAGGGGTGGGATTCAAAATTTTCAACCACCGGTTCTGTGGGTGTGGCTTAGGTGGTGGACGTGGCTTGGTGGTCATGTGACTGGGTGGACATGGCTTGGTGGTTGTGTTACTGGCTGGGCGTGGCCAACTCAACATCACTCACATCGAGGCACGCATCCCCTCGCATGGCCTCTCGTGACTGTGTGGATGCTGCAACAGTTGTTAAGTGTGAAAAAGGGTCATAAATCAGTTTTTTCAGTGCCACTGTAACTTTGAATGGTCACTCCACACAAGCAAAGTACCAGCAAAGGAGGGGAAAAAACTCCAGAGAAGTTCCTGAGACAGGAAGTCTAGTCCTGCCAAGAATGTAATAAGGGTTAACGGAGAGGCAGTTTCTGTAAGCAACCCCAGAATGTTTCCTTCCTGCCTTCCTTACAGGATTAGGCCACTAATTTTTTCTAACAACCGGTTTTCCAAACTGCTTACAATGTTAACAACCGATTCTAGCGAATAGGTGCGAACTGGTAGAATCCCACCCCTGGTATTCAGCCAGTTCTAACCAGTTCTGGAGAACCAGTAGCAGAAATTTTGAGTAGTTCGGAGAACCGGCCAATACCACCTCTGACTGGCCCCGCCCCCATCTATTCTCTGCCTCCCGAGTCCCAGCTGATCGGCTGGGTCTTCTTTGGTTGCCCTGCACAGGAGAACGGAGCTGGAAAGCAAGTTAATGGGGTGGGGAGGGCATGGGGATTTTGCAGTAACGTTCCCCCAGTAATGGAAGGAAATTGAGGGGAGGGAATTGAGATTTTGCAGCATCCTTCCCTTGCCATGCCACCAAGCCATACCCACCAAGCTACGCCACGCCCACCAAGCCACATGCACAGAACCAGTAGTAAAAAAATTTGAATCCCACCATTGCTCTCCAGGAGTGAGCTTCAAAAATTTTAGCAACAGGTTCTCTGCCCGGTTGCTGGATGGGCATGGCCATGGTGGGTGTGGCCAAATCGGCCTCCTGCACCATGGCGGGGGGCTCCAGAGGCTTTCCTCAAGCCACCGGGTGGGCGAAAATGGCCTCCTGCACCATGGCTCCGGAGTCTCTCTGGAAGCTGGAAACGGGCCCATTTCCAGCCTTCCCGAACTTCCAGGAGGCCCATTTTTCACCCTCCCTGAGACTCCGTGCACGCCCCGCACTTACCTGCATTCAAAATGGGCCCCGTGGGGACTCCTGGGAGGCGAGGGGCAGGGTGGGCAGGGCCAGCCAGAAGCAGGATTTGGGGGTTCTCCGAACTGCACAGAATCTTACCTAGGGGCTCTCCCGAATCCCTGCGAACCCCCAGCAGCCCAGCCCTGGCCCTCTCTCAATAGTGGGCAGGGGAGGGATATGACAGGGATACGTTTCTAACTTCCATTTTTGTTATTTAACCATTGATTAAATAAATCCCATGTCATATAATATTCAGTTTGCTCTTTCTCCTTAATTGCAAGCATTGGTCTATTCACTTCTGCACATTCTAATATTTTCCTAATCACATTCTCATCTGTAGGTATCTTGGCACTCTTCCAGCTTTGTGCAAATACAATTCTAGCAGCAGTTAATATATGAATAACTAAATAAATGAACTGGTGTGAGTCAAGGACTACCTGTATACACACCAATGTGAAATCACAACTGCCAGTTCTTTGGCTGATGTTGGCCTTCAACGTGCGTCAAGTTCTTCCCAATAATTTAAGATGTCGTAATGTGTTGCTGTGATATATGTGCAGATCCAAGCAGTTTGGCCTTTTGAAGTGGACAGATGGGAATTTTGTCGACGGGCAGATTTTCTAAGTGCCGTTTCAAGATTATTATTATGGTTCGTCGCACAGTCAGCCAGATGTTTAGATTGGCGTTGGCATTTTTATCCACCTAGCGAGTCCTTCCCGAGGACAAGGAGTAGGCAGATGTTTATATTTCATGGTATTCAAGGTATCGTCGGAGAATGTCAGCTGCTCCAAGACAAGCTGCCTTTTGCCATTGACTGACGGTGATTTTGTCAATGCTGATGGAGCTCAAGTGGTGCTCCAGATGTTTCGGAACTGCACCCAAAGTCATCAAGGTATTTTAGTAAGGCACTCAGTTCTGATAACCACTGGGACTACTATGGCTGATTTACACCATAATCTTTCAGTTTCAATTTTCAGATCTTGATAACTTGATGATCTTCTCCATTCCTTGGTCTTGTATTCTACTATCCAGGAGTGCAGTGGTTAGAATGCAGTATGGCAGGCTAACTCACTGCTCACTGCCAGGAGTTCGAGTCTCACCAGCTCAAGGTTGACTCAACCTTCCAACCAGTGGTGAGATTGAAATAATTTAACAACCGGTTCACCCAGGGTCAGGTTGGTTGTTGTGGGAGGTGTGGCCCATCCTCGTCTTCCAGCTCTGCCGCACATGCAGCCTCCCACGACGGCCAGCCTGACCCTGGGCAAACCGGTTGTCAAATCACGCTCCCTGCTATCCAAGTGGATCCTGGGCGCTACATTGCAATGAAGAAATGGGAAACGGAATGGCCAGCATGAGGGAAGGAGAAGGAGCAGGGAGAAGAAAGAGGGAAAGCGGCTTTCTCCCTCCCTTGTGCTGGCTGCTCTGTTGCCCATTTCTCCATTGTAGCGCAGTGCCCAGGATCCACCTGGATAGTGTGTGTGTGTGTGTGTGTGAACTCATAAAATATTTCTTTGGTATTTTTAGAGTTGCCAACAGAAAGGGAGGGAGGAGCAGTGCAGCTGCTTGCAAACTGAAAGTGCATTCCATAAATGTTTTCAAAGATTGTAACTAGGTGACTGAAGTTTCTGCCACTCAAAATTCTAACTGGAGAACATGATTGATGACTCTTGGCTATGGATGTGTCCCATTGGAAAATATAAATTACGATACACCCAGGGGGTGGGGGGGAAACCAGGGTCAAGGGTGACAATGAATTATGTGTCTCAGAATCAGCTACACCCAGGCAGTGCCAGACATTTTAACTCCCAATAAATCTGTGATGACCTACGGTGGGATACAAAACAAACACAGTCACAGAAAACAGGTGAAGCCCCTTTTATTCCTTCAGTTTGCTTCCAAGCTCCGAATATCCTTGACGGAAGACAAAAGACTCCCACACAAACAGTTGCAAGAAGAAGGGAAAAAGCAACACAAACCAGGCAAGATAAGGGCTAGAAGACGTCCACAGATAACACACACTGGGAAGGACACCAAACTCAGAGAGGAACAATAAACTTGAGATATTTCCAGGCTTTGTTTCCAGTGTTCGCCCATACGCAGGTCTGTCCTCTTATTCAGTTGTCACAGCTGCAGCCCATGAAGAGGATCAAGGCCCTTTCCTCCCAAGTAGACCACATCTCTCCCTTATCCTTTCCTCCCTACATGCCCTAGGATGGATAGGGGATGGGCCTGGGTCCTCTTCTGACTGCTCAGCCAGCCTCTGCCCTTCCCCAGCCTCCTTCACAACCTCCGGAGCCACACTTCCACTCCCTGTCGGCTGTTCCTCCTCTCCCTCAGAATCAGTCTCCACCAGGGGTATGACAAAATCCTTTTTGAGTTCTGGAAGTTTGGCTCAAGACTCATGATTTAAGTGGGGGTAACTGCCGGAATCCTGACAGTGTGTGTGTAATTTAACAACTGGTTCACATGAATCGGTGTGAACCAGCTGAATACCACACTGCTTCCATCCTTCTGAGGTTGATAAAACGAGGACCCAGGTTGTTGGGAGCAAGATGCTGATTTTGTAAACAACTTAGAGAGGGCTGTGAAGCCCTATGGAATGGTACACAGGTAGTCCTCGACTTATGCGACAATTGAGCCCAAAATTTCTGCTAAGTGTTTGTTAAGTGAGTTTTGCCCCACTTTACGACCTTTCTTGCACAGTTGTTAAAGTGAATGACTGCAGTTGTTAAGTTAGAAACATGATTGTTAAGTGAATGTGGCTTCCCCCATTGACGTTGCTTGTCGGAAGGTCAGAGAAAAGTGATCATATGACTCCAGGACACTGCAACCATCATAAATATGAATCGGTTGCCAAATGTCTGAATTTTGATCACGTGACCATGGGGATGCTCCGATGGTTGTGTGAAAGATGGTCATAAGTCACTTTTTTCAGTGCCATTGTAATTTTGAATGGTCCCTAACTGAACTGTTGCAGGTCAAGGACAACCTGTATAACTCTAAATGCTATTGCTATCCCCCCTTTATTGCCACATCAATTATCCACCTTTTCTTCTTATTTTTTTTAATTTTAATTTTATAATTACGGTATCATTACCCAACTCTCCAAGAAATCTCAACCTATGAGAAATGAAGTCAGCTTTCTAGGAATGGAGAGTCACCCTGGCTTGGTTTTTTTTTAAAAATTACATTTATATGCCACCCTTCTCCGAAGACTCAGGGCGGCTTACAATTTTTTGGGATACAACCCAATGCGCTCAGCAATAGCCTTCCTTCCATTATATATGCCTGCTTATTACTAAGCGGCATTTTTACAAAGTCAGCTTATTGCCCCCAACAATCTTGGGTCCTCAATTTACCTACCCCGAGAGGATGGAAGGCTGAGTCAACCTTGAGCCTGGTGGGATTCGAGCCTGCAGTAATTGCAGGCAGCTGGAACTAAGTGCTAGGCGTTTAACAGCCTGCACCACCAAGGCTCTTTTAGAAACATGTTCTCTAGGAAGCAACTCAATTTTCCTTCCTACAATAAATGGGGAGCATATTTTCCCATGGTCAGCTCTTCCCCCCTCTGCCCCCCAAGTGGGGTTTTATTATGCCTTAAAAAGGAAAGCTTAGAGGAAGATTTAGTACCTTAAGCTTGCTGACTGCTTATGTATAATCTTGGCTGGGCTGGGCTGGGCTTCCATCTTGGATGATTCCTTGATGACTAGTGTATTGTTTTCTTTTTTCTAATGGTTGATCTGGTGCTGCTTCCCACTTCTCTAAATGCAGGGGTGGGCTTCAAAATGTTTAGCAAAGGGTTCTCTGCCTGGTTGCTGTGTGGGCGTGGCCATGGTGGGTGTGGCCTAGTTGGCCTCCTGCACCATGGTGGGGGGAGGGGTGTTTTCACCTTCCCCAAGCTCCGGAGACTTTCCTTGAGCCTCCGGGAGGACGAAAAAGGCCTCCCTGGGCTCCGGAGCCTCTCTGGAAGCTGGAAACGGGCCCGTTTCTAGCCTTCCTGAACTTCTGGGAGGCCCATTTTTCACCCTCCCCAAGCCTCCGTGTGTACCCTGCACTTACCTGCATCCAAAACGGGCCATGTGGGGACTCCTGGGAGGGGAGGGGCAGGGGGGGGGGGCAGCCAGGAGTGGGATTTGGGGGTTCTCCAAACTGCACAGAATCTTAGCTAGGGGCTCTCCCGAACCCCTGCAAACGCCCCAGCAGCCCAGCCCTGTCTAAATGTTGGCTGGCAGGAAGGATGGTGGTTTGTCTGAGTGGTTTGCCTCCTTCTTTGAGTGTTGATTGTGCTTCTTAAAATGATACAAGACCACTTGTGACTCATTGGGTCATCTTTCAGAGTATTTTGCCAGCTGGGGAAGATGGGAATTGTGTTCCCAGATACCTGGCAGGCAGTAAATTGAAGGAAGGTATCCTGAACCATCTGGTGATGCTGTACAGAGGAAATTATTTTTATGCCCCCATGCAGGCGGCTCTGAAACAATGACAACATATCTGGGATCTCTCTCTCTTTCTGTCTGTGTGTGTGTGTGAGAGAGAGAGAGAGAGACAGAGACAGGGAGAGAAAGAGAGAGAGAGACACAGAGAAAGAGAGAGACAGACAGACACAGAGACAGAGAGACGGAGACACAGAGAGAGACAGAGAGACAGGGGGAGAGACAGGGAGGGAGGGGGAGAAACAGACCCAAACTGTACCTGTTATCACACAAATCAGCACAACTGTCTCCAATCTATGTAAGGACGAACGGATGTGCTGACTCCAACGGAAGGGAGCTGTTTTACACACCACTTTCTTCATCGGCTTCCTTTTTTTCCTTCCCTCCTTTCTTTCTCCAGGGAAATGTCTACAACAGAGTATTATTATAATTATACTTGGGGAAGAAAAAAAATAGAAAACAAAACAAAAAAATCACCTCCTGAAAACGTCTCTCTCTTTTGATTCTGCCCAGTTGCAATCATTTTGACAATAGGGATGAAAAGCTTAATTTGAATGATGCTTATATTAAACGATGATGATCCCGATAAATGCCAGGCGAGAAGATCTGAAAAAGGCCTTGGATGCATTTGGAATGGAACGGAATTTTAACTCATCGGTTACACAAGATTGCGTGACTTGGAACAGGGTGTACAGATGTTACAGTGGTGTCTTAGATGCTAGCTATTCTAGCTCCTTGGGGAAGAACAATCGGATGGAGGGCGCTTATATTATAATAATTGTTTTTGTTGGTCATACCATCGGCCAGATGTTTAGAAAATGATTTGACATTTTTCTCCACCTATCGAGTCCTGCCCAAGGACTGGTTTGGCAGGTGTTGATATTTTACGGCAGGGGTGTCAAGCTCAAGGCCTGTGGGCCAGATCCAGCCCGCAGGATGCTTAGATCTGGCCCGCAAGCCCACCCTGGAAACAGCAAAGGACCAGCTCACGGTGCCTCTGCCAGCGAAAACAGAGCTTGGGGGGCCACACGCAAACCTACTGGGCTCCATTTCTGGCCACAACAGCCTCCTGCCTCCCTCCCGGGCTCCGGTTTCACTGGCAGAGGGCTGCAGGAGGCTCTTGTGGCCGGAAACGGAGCCTTGATGAGTGACTTCAAGCTGGCCACACCCACTCTGGCCACGCTCACCCAGCCCTCTGAGGTCAAACACAACCCTGATGCTGCCCTCAATGAAATCGAGTTTTGACACCCCTGTTTTAGGATGTTAGAGGTATCGTTGCAGGATGTAAGTCTATCCAAGTAAAGCTGCCTTTTGCAATTGACTCATAGTGTTTCTGTCAATGCTGATGGGGTTCAACTGGTGCGTCAGATGTTTTGGGATTGCACCTGGTGCTTAATATCAGTGGTACTATCTTTGTTTTCTTTGCAATGTTCATTCTATAATAATAATAATTTTTCCTTGTTAAAATAAATAGCAATTAGGCCAGTGGGAATTGTTTTACACTGAGTGATGTGTTGTATGCAACATTAAGGACTAGAATGTTGCTTTACAGAGTTGTTGCAAAAGAAAACAAAGATTTAAAAAAAAAACAAGCTAATTGTCAGATTTCAGCAGCAATAGGCCAATCCAGGATGGGCTCATGAAGTTTCGGTGGGCAAAGCACTAAATGTGAACGTCTCCTTTCTCTCTCAAGTAATCTCATCACAAGGGCCACACCAGATAGTTCCCAATTCTCAGAATCGCACCCATGGCCCCAAATTGGTCCACAAAAGAGGTTTGTTTTTGTAATCTGGAGCTGGATTGGTATGTGCAAATGACCTTGGGAGACGGGAGGAAGACCAGTGGTGGGATTCAAATTTTTTTTCTACTGGTTCTGTGGGTGTGGCTTGGTGGGCGTTGCAGGGGAAGGATACTGTAAAATCTCCAGTCAGAGGTGGTCTTTGCCGGTTCTCCGAACTACTCAAAATTTCCGCTACTGGTTCTCCAGAACTGGTCAGAACCTGCTGAATACCACCTCTGAGGAAGACCCATACCTGGACAAGCATCAAGGAAAAGGTATCTCAGCCACAGGTGGAAAAGGGATGTGGGAAGCATCTCAAAAAGGACCCACCTGAGCTTTCTGGAATATCACTGTTATGGTGAAAAGAGATACTTGCAGACTTACAATATTTTGCTACTAGAACCTGACAATAAAGATAGAGTAAGCACTCAGGTTTGTGTTTCCTGTCTGGACAACCTCACAGGGCTCACAGGGGGCCTTCCAAGGTGTGTGAAGACAACAACTTCCAGAATTGTATCCTTCTTATTCCCTTCTTTACTTCCCCTTTAATTGACATTAGTATGAAGATGATTATTATTCTGTTGCTTTGCAAGTAGTCCTCAACTATGTCCAGAATTGAGGCCAAACTTTATGTTGTTAAGTGAGAAATTTATTGAGTTTTGCCCCATTTTACAATGTTTCTTTCCACATTCGTTAAGTGAATCGCTTCAGTTGGTAAATAAGCAACACATTTGTTAAGTGAATGTGGTTTCCCCACTGACTTTGCTTGTCTCACAAAAGGAGATTACATGACCCTGGGACACTGCAACCATCATAAATGTGAATCAGTTGTCCAGCATCTGAATGTAAATCATGACCAGGCAGATGCTACAATGATCATAAGTGTGAAAAATGGTCATAAGTCACTTGGACAACCATTTGTCTGAAATGATATAAGGTTTCCTTCCAACTCTGTCATTCCATTCCATTCCATTCTCTATTCTATTATCTATTCTATTCTATTCTATTCTATTCTATTCTATTCTATTATCTATTCTATTCCTATTCTATTCCTATTCTATTCTATTATCTATTCTATTCTATTATCTATTCTATTCTATTCTATTCTATTCTATTCTGTTCTATTCTATTCTATTCTATTCTCTATTCTATTCTATTTTCTATTCTATTCTATTCTATTCTATTCTATTCTATTCTCTATTCTGTTCTATTCTGTTCTACTCTGTTCTGTTCTGTTCTATTCTGTTCTGTTATCTATTCTGTTCTATTATCTATTCTATTTATCTATTCTATTCTGTTCTATTCTCTATTCTCTATTCTATTCTATTTTCTATTATCTATTCTATTCCTATTCTATTCCTATTCTATTATCTATTCTATTCTATTATCTATTCTATTCTATTCCTATTCTATTTTATTCTATTCTCTATTCTATTCTATTTTCTATTCTAAATTCTTTTCTATTCTATTTTTTTCTTTTCTTTTCTATTCTCTATTCTATTCTATTCTCTGTTCTATTCTTTTCTTTTCTATTTTCTTTTCTTTCTATTCTATGTTCTATTCTATTCTATTCCTATTCTACTTTCTACAAGTAATTTCAAGTGGTCACTAAATGAACTGTTGTAAGTCGAGGACTACCTGTACACTGAATGCCTCTGTGCCAGAGACAAATTCCTTGTGTGCCTAATCACACTTGGCCGAATAAAGTATTCAATTCACTTCAAAATTCAGTTCGGCTCAACTCAACCGTAAGCATTCCCAAAGCATGTCTGGAGGACCTCAGGATGAAGAAAACCCACCTAACCTTTTCTATTCTACCCTCTGCATCCTCATCTGCTCCTCGGAGCTCAGCTTCTCAGCAGTGAGGAGGCGTGGGAGGGGCAGCAGCTGCTATGAAGTGGGCTTAAGAGGCGACGGAGGCCACCTCCTTCCGAAAGGACATCGAAACCAAATGAAACCAAATTAAAAGAATGCCTTTTTGTGAGGTTTTCCTTTACCCACTGGTGCAGAGGTTCTCTCGAGAGGCCCAGTTGCTTTTCAAAAAGGAGAGAGAGAGAGAGAGAGGGGGTCAAAGACATTTTTTCTTCTCTGTCTTTTCCCCACGGGGCTAAATTGTTTGGTCTCTCCTGAGCCAGGAAAACTGGAAATCTGCCTCGCTTTCAAGATTGTCTCTGAACTTGGGAGTTTAGACCTGCGGGCTTTGCAAAATAATCCTGCTACTGTCTTTTTCTTTTCGTTGCCGAAGACCTCACCTCTCGGCCGCTTCAGTTCTGGAAGATGCTTAGAACAAAACATCACCAAACGTCGCTTCCTGTTTTCAAAACAGAAATTAAGGAAAGCGAGGGGGAAAAAAAAAACAGAACAAATCCACCACCCCTTTGCTCTCTCTCCCTTTCTCTCCCTCTCTCTTCGAACAAAAATGCAAGGGAGGACCTTAGGACAAATAGAGACGAATGAGGAAAAGAATAAATTCAGCACTCTGGAAGGAAAATAAAAGTGGCATTGTCCTTGTGCTTTTATCAAGGGATTACTGTAGCGGTTTGCAAAGATGCCTCCTTGCGAAGGACTGTTGGTGAACTGAAGTGTGTAAGGTTGATTATAAAATGCATATTTTTACAGTTTAATGTATTTGTCGGAGTGCTCTTCCTGTTGTTATTGTTGCTGCTGCTGCAGTGGCATCTTGGGATTTCTTTTTGCTTTGCAGTTTTCTTCCTGAATGCGATTGGGGGAATCATTAAAAAAAAAAAGGAGGATGGAGAAATTTATCCTATCTAATTAGAAAGGTTTCGAAGCTCTTTAAAAATTCAGGTTGGATCCATTTTTACCTCAGACACACTTCTGAATTGCCAAATGGCACAGGGATACAGCACAAACTTTTCATTGGAAGAGCTGCACCTGTTGAATATATTTGGTGCAGATAGGTGAAGGTTTAATTTAGCTCATTTTTTAAAGAAGAACTTTCTAAAGAAATGCAGATCTTAATAAGAGGATTAAAAGTGGCTGATTCATTTAACGCTATTTGTGTGGTGTGAAACATTTAGGATATTTTTTTGAACATCAAAAAACTTTTTGATTCATTTTCCACTTTTGATGGAAAGTTGAGACATGTCCATCTTTGTGTCCTGAATTTTCGTCCATTTAATGTCTACCTTGAGAGGTAGGACGATCGTTGTAGAATTTCTTTCAAAAATTTCCTATTCATATCCTCGCCACTAAATTCCTATGTGCTGGGAAGCATTTCTCTCTTTAAAAAAGCAAACCCCAAATCTTTCTAAATGAAAAAAAAATCTAAATCAATTACTTTACAAAAGATGTTTGTTGTCGCTTCAAAGAAACCTTCGGGATGGGAAAAAAAAGAAAAATTGAAGTGAAATCAAATTTGATGACATCTAAATGAATTAAAAATCAACATTGTTAGAAGTAAAAGGAAGGAATATAAAGTTGGCTTGTTTGACCAGGTTAAAATAAGACATGTTTCTATAAAGCTCTAATAACCCTTTAGAGCAATTTTTCTCAACTTTGGCTGCTTGAAGGTATGTGGATTTCAACTTCCAGAATTCCCCAGGTTGACTGGAGAATTCTAGGATTTGATATATATATATATATCTTCAAATAGCCAAGGTTGAAAAATATTGCTTTACAGACTTTTTGCTGTCACCAGGATGGAAAAGTTGATGATTTATGGATTTGCTTATAGAAAAGGGTTGGATTATGGAAAGAAGAGATACTTGTTTATAACCTTATAGAGCGTGAAGAGTGATCAAATTTGTTTATACTTATTGTGATGAAGATTGGAAATCACTTTTATGTTTTTTCTTTAACTTAGTTTCTTTTCTTTTTTCTTCGTACTTTTAATTCTTTCTCTTTCTCTGAGTTTAGTTTGTATTTGCTTTGACAAAAAAAACTTCCAATAAAAATAATTTTTAAAACACCCCAAAAAAACCCTTTCTAAATTTCCCATTCTCCTATTCCTGTCTAAATCACAGGTCTTACACATGAATATAAATCATTGTTTAAAAGAAAAAGGAAAAGGCAGGAATATTGGAAAGCATTTACACTAATTTACTTAATGCTTTCCCTTCAGCTGTTTTGTAATAAAGATTTAATGGCCCATTCCACGTGTAAATTGTGTAAGTTGATGGGAATGAAGGCTATGAAATGACACTGTTGGAGAGAAGAGGAAAAAACATATTCGTGTCACTGGATTCCTTCTCTTTCAAAAAACCTTGTCTCAGTTTTGCTTTGCAAACGGTGGTGTGTTAGAAGGATAATGTAAAAAAAAAAGCACAGTTCAAAAAACTCCTCAGAGGAGAAGGAATCATGTTAACTGTCAAATCACCAAGACTTAGAAGACATTTAAGAGATCTTTGCTCTGGCAAATAAATCCAGTAATAACGAGGTTTTCAAATTGAACGACTGTTTGGGGTAATTGAAGAGTCTGAACGCATTTGCCGTTTCCTTTGGGGTATTTGGAAAGCGTCAGCTTAAGGCTGGGGGTGCATTGTGTGGTAAGCCATGATGGTGTTGGAATGCTGGGAACAAAAGGCAGTTTGATCTAGTGGTTAAGGCACCAGGTTAGAAACTAGGAGATGGTGAGCTTTAGTCCTGCCTTGGGTATGAAAACTGGCTGAGTGATTTTGGTTCAATCCCCAGGAGACTGTGAGTTCTAGTTCTGCCTGAAGCATGAAAGCTGGCTGGGTGACTTCAGGCCAATCACCAGGAGATTGTGAATTCTAGTACCACCTTAGACATGAAAGGTGTCTTGCTGACTTTGTGCCAATTAGCAGGAGACTGTGAATTCTAGTTCTGCCTTAGGCATGACAGGCGGGTGAATGACCTCTCTCAGTCAGGGTTGTTGTTGTGGTGAAGGAAATAGGAGGCTGCATTAGATATGTTTGCCACCTTGAGTTATTTATAAAAATAATAAAGGCAGGATATCAATTAAATAAGCCTTGGGCCAGTCCCTCCCTCATGATCCAAAGGCCACTGTGGTACAATGGGGAAGGGCCGGGACTAAGGGTGGGGAGTCCCAAGTTCAATCTCCCCTCATTCGTGGTGGCTCCTTACAGAACTTTGGGACCAGGTCTCATTTCCCAGCCCAAAAACCAGTGGGGTTTTTACCCAGTGATAAAAGTTCTGAGCCAAATCAAAAGAACGGCGAATATCTGTCGCTCACGTGTAGGATGAGGGTGAAGGTTTGTTCTTCGAGTTTGTGGGTTGATTTCCGAACATTTTGTTACCAGGCTAGGTAACATCTTCAGCGGAGTTTAGGGGATTGAAAGACCCAGGTTCTAATCCCTCCTTAGCCACAGAGTCCCCTAAAGGCAGTGTTTCCTCGGCAATGTTAAGATGCATGGACTTCAACTCCCAGAAAACACCAAAGGGGATTTTCATGCGATTGAAGTCCATGTATCTTAAAGGAATTCTGAGAATTGAAGTCCGTGCATCTTAAAGGAATTCTGGGAGTTGAAATCTGTGCATCTTAAAGGAATTCTGGGAGTTGAAGTCATGTCTCTTAAAGTTGCCAGGTCTGATAAACACGGCCCTAGAGCGCTTTGGTCCCATCCCTCTCTCTCCATCCCTTTGGTCTTGCCGTGACCTTGGCTGCATTTCAACCTATTTAAACCCCTCTGAGCTCAAACCTACCTTCGCAAGGTTACGGTTCTGCCGGGGGAAAAAAGAAAAGAAAAGAAAAATAGAAGGGACAATGTTCTATCCATCACCTTGAGCTCCTGAAGGAAAGTCAGACTATAAGAAACCCGGAGAAGCTAAGAAAACAATCTAAACAAGCAAATGGTAATAATATTCCCTCTCCTTTCCCTCAAGGTGGTTTTGATTTCTATTTAAAATGTAAAGGCTGTTGGAGCTCAACATGTTTTACAAGTTGATTCCCTACAGTCAAAGCCAAGTGCCACCGCGTACATGGCAGCTTCCTTCTAAGCGATGGTGCGTCTGTCTGCACAGTCATGCTGATCGTAATAAACTGGGCCTGATGCTACAGAGGTAATTCTGCTCTCTGATGGGTACCACACCGGCGTCGTGAGCTTTTCTGCTTCAAGGCATATCAGCCGCATTCGCTTCTGCACCTGGATCATCCATGCCTGGCCTGCCAAGGCCGGGAGGAATACAGGTACTCCTCGCCTTAGGACCGCAATCAGGACCAGAGTTTCCATTGCTAAGCAAACTAAGTGAGTTGCGCCAGGTTTACAACCTGTTTTGCTACGATTGTTAAGCAAATCACTGCAGTTGTTGTGAATCATTGCAATTGTTAAGCGAATCATTAAGTGATTGCTAAGCGAGTCCAGCTCTCCACCCACCCCCTGTTGCCTTTAATGATTGAAATCTGGGAAGATCGCAAACAGATGCTCCAACAGTCATAAGTACATGCCAGTTGCCAAGTGTGGACATTTTGATCAGGTGACCACGGGATGCTGCAACAAATGTGAAGTGTCAGGGTTCCAAGAAGCAAATCCAAAGCAATCGAAACTCTGAGGCCTAGAGTTTCCTCAAATTTATTAGGAATTAATAATTTATTAGGAATTTATTTATTTATCTCCCCTCCTCACGTTACCACAGCTTCAACCGGCCTTGCTGTGGCAGCCTGAAGATGCTCCCAAAATGGCTTCAGGGCTGACACGAGGACCTGTAGTAAATCACCTTTTTCAGTGCTGGCATAACTTCAAAAGGTCACTAAACAAATGGATGTAAATCAAGGACTGCCTGTAAAAAATCATTCTTCAGTGACTGAAAAATTCCTTCCTCTCTTTTTAATCATTCTCTTGCCTGATATATATTTTTTATCATACTCTTACCTGATAGTTTAAAAACGGAATAAAAGAAGTAGTGCTACTTTCTTAATTCTTTTTTTTATTATCGTGATTCTTTTCCCTTTCATGTTATGGACTGAAATAATTCATTTTCGCTCAAGTCTGGGCTCAGCCGCTGATGACCATATGGGGGAGTTTGTACAGTTCATTCGATCAGACTTGGTGCCTCTCAGATGCACTAAACTTCAAAAAATCTCAGCTGGTGTGGCCGACAGCCCTGGGAAATTTCTGGGAGTTGAACTCCGACACAGACATGAGGTCACAAAACTCTTTCAGACTATTAATGAATTTAATAGCCACTTCTCAAGACAACTCTGCCTATGGTGGAACCGAGAAACTTCTTGGTGGTGCTTCGATAAAGCAGAGGATTATATAATAGAACAACATAGTAAAACGAAAGACACAAAATAAAAATAATAATGAAGCAAAAAGCATCTTGATTTGCCCATATCTGTAATAACAAAGGTATCATATTTTCAGCGGTGCTTTCAACATTGTGTTTTATATACATGTTTATCCATACCACTAATATTTAGGAAGAAGAGAAAAAAAAATAAACCAAGAAATCTGAAAAGGAAATAATTAGCCCCAATCCGTAATTCCGTTCAGAAACTCCCCAGGATCTGGGAAATTCTGGTACAAGAAGGCTATCATATTTTATGTTTTATTTTATTTATTTATTACATTTTTATCTCGTCGAACTCACTGCTGCAGCAACATTAACGTTTTTAGCATTCTTATTGTTTTATGTTAAGTTTTTACAGTGTTGAAAAGTCTCCCAGACTCGCTTGACAGTGAGATGGGTGGCATATCAATATAACAAATAAATAAAATAAAATATAAATAAATAAAACAAAATTAAAAATATCAGGTAACGGAGATCAAATCAAACAATATTTTCGCTTAAAAAAAACCCAGTCTGGACCTATAGATACAAGCTTCACCTCAGATTTTTGAAGATAGCCATCCTTCTCCAGCTCCAGAAAATCAGGAAAATGGAATGTTGTGCCTTTCTGTGTTATTTTCGTGATTCCCATTGATACGTAAGAATATGGAAATTATGCCTTCTTAGGGCCCTGAACTTTTTCAGACATGTTTGTCAAAGCGGCTGTGCTTTTAACCACAGGTCAACCCTCCTCCAAGAGTTTAATAGACTCTTGAAGACTTTAATCGCGTCATTCAGCTGGGACGGATAGACAGAGTGGGGGGAAAAGGCGCCTCCATTTGTATCTACCTTCTTAAATTCTGAGCTGTTGGATTACGGCCTTTTTTTCCAAGTCAGAGATTTCTAATACAGAGAGCCAAGTCTCTGAATCACAGAGGACTGAGCATCTTTCTATTCTGTTTTTGATGATTGCTTCTCCCTCTAGGTAACCCATATTATATTCGGACCAGTAATTCCAGCGTGAGCCTTATGAATGTTGCACAGCGTGGTATGTAAAATATACGCAGGACGGTGAGAGCCTTTTAAATTTTTTTTTTAGTCCATCTGTTCACCAAGGAGCAAAGGAAAAAAATAAAAGAGATGGAAAGTGGGGGGAGAGAGACAGGGGGAGTCTCTCCCCCCCAATGCGATGTTGGCTGCATCTTGCAGATGACAAAAGGAAAATTGAATAAATCAAGATTCTTCTAGCAGACCCTTGCAACAAGACAAAATGAAAAAACAAAACACCACGATAATGCGTGTCTGTGCGCGAGAGAGTATGTACTCTTGTGTCCACTAGATAATTTATTAAGAAACGTTACAAGAACCATTTGCTTATTAAAGTATTTATAATGTGGCTTTTGGTCCCCAAAAGGTCATTTGAGTGGTCCAGCATCCAAAATTAAAAACTGAACAATGTTTAAATAAGAGTCCAGAGGAAATAACCCATAATGTTTCTTAAAAGGAAAAACAGCCGTTTTCTTTTTCTCCTGACGCCCTCCAGATGTTAGGACTGAAATCCCCAGAATTCTTAGCCAAAAGCCATGTACACTGGGAATTATGGGGATTGTAGTTCCAATTCCAATTGTAGGTTGGAGAAGGTTGACCTCAGCCAGTTCGTGGTCAAAGAATTTTACTCAGAGGTAGGTAGCAAGACAGAGAAGTAAAATAAAAAACAAAGGGATTTTACTAATTCAAATACATGGGTGCCACCACGAAGGGAATCCCACCATGTATGATTGGATCAATTACATTAGTTCAGGGTATTCTGAAACTTGGATCTGGCCCATGGAATTTATGGAGAAGTATGATTCCCAAGATGTAAGGATCTAAATTAGAGCAATGTTTCTCAACCTTGCCACTTTAAGATAGGTGGACTTCAACTCCCAGAATTTCCAAGTCAGCCATGCTAACAGTCTGGTTTTTCCAAACATTAGTGTTAAATAAAAAAACACAGTTCTGCCATCCAGCTGAGACCCAGTTTGGTGTCATGGTTAAGGCATTAGGGTAGAAACTGGGAGGCAGTGATTTCTAGTTCTGCCTTAGGCATAAAATCAGCAGGCTTCTGCCAGTCCCTCTCTCTCTGCCCTAGGAAGCAGGCAATGACAAACCAGTTCTAAGAATTTGCCTGCAGGCAGGGACTATGCCAGGCAGTGGCCACAAGACTGACTCAAGGGTACCAAATCTGTCCATCCAGCCATCTCTATATATCTATATCTATAATCTATATCTAACTTTTTTTACATCTATGTCTATATATCTAATCTGTGTATATATTTGTATAGAACTATATGTAAAATATCTATATTTACATATGTATCTATATAATCTATCTACCTATTCTATTCTATTCTATTCTATTCTATTCTATTCTATTCTATTCTATTATTCTATTCCTATTCTATTCTATTCTATTCTATTCTATTCTATTCTATTCTATTCTATTCTATTCTATTCTATCTTCTATTCTATTCTATTCTATTCTTCTCCATATCACCTGAAGGCAGAACAAGAAGCAATGGATGGAAATTAATCAAGGAGAAAACCAATATAGAACTAAGGAGGAATTTCCTGACAGTTCAAACAATTATTCAGTGAAATAATTATTCACCAGCTTGCCTCCAGAAGCTGTGGATGCTCCAACAATGGAGGTTGTCAAGAAGAGATTGGACAATCATTTGTCTCAAATAGTATAGGGATTTCCTGCCTGGACTAGAAGACCTCCAAGGCACTTCCAACTCTGTTATTCTGTTATTCCATTATCTATCTATCTATCTATCTATCTATCTATCTATCTATCTATCTATCTCTATCTACCTTTTATCAGCTTTCTCTCTGCCTATCTGTCTATCATTTCCAGCTAATTCAGAGGAAATAACAGTGAATTGAAACTTTGGATTGTGCTGCTGTTTCTCTCCCACCTAAAATAGAGGCTGAAGGGAAAGATGCATCAAAAGGTAAGAGGAAGAAAGAATTTTTTTAAAAGGGAAGAACAGGACTCATTGTTCTACCAGGTTTGGTAGAATAATGGAGCCAAGAAATATTCCCTCGCTTGTTGGGTATATTTCCCATCCGAATGCTGTCAGGTTTATAAAAGCCATGCTTTCTTTTCAAAAGCACATCTGGGGCACAAAGGGGCCGTTTGTAAGAGTAGCCAACCTCAACAACAGGCCTCTTAAGGTTGACAAACAACCCTCTGATCCTCTGAACAACATATCCCATCTGAAAAAGGAAAGGAGGGAGGCAGGATACCCCTAGTTAAAGTGATTTATCGTGAAAGATCAAGGGAGAAGGGTTTATTTTATAAAATATGTAAGGTTACTAATGCTAAGAGGGAACAGAAAATGCTGGCTGTACTTTATCGTGGAGGCAACTCACTGAGTTGGGCTGTAAGGATGGAGCTGACAAATAGAAGTGTTTATGTCTCTCAGGTTACTCCAGGGAGCCATAAATAAAGAAAAGCAGAGAGATGCTGGGGGAAGGAGAGAAAGAAAAGATAGGAATTAAGAGGCCATTTTTAACCTGCAGGATCTACCCTGGGCTGGATCTCCATCCATTGGAGCATTGAATTAAATCCCATCAAGATTACCATTGTGTGCAGGGATGTTCACCAGGCCGGGGGGGGGAGGGGTTGTTGTTATTGACAAAAGGCAACCACAACACACATTTTAAAAAGGGACGATATTTTATATCACATAGTTGCAGAGGCCAACTGGAGGTTTCTTTGACTCCCACCAAGGACACACCAGCTTGGCAGGATGGCATGGTAGGAGTACAGGTAGTCCTCGGCTTACGGCCACAATCGAGCCCACAATTTCTATTGCTAAGCGAGACAGCTGTTAAGGGAATTTTGCCCCATTTTGTGACTTTTCTTGCCACAGTTGTTAAGTGGATCACTGCAGTTATTTTTTCCCCCAATTCCGTTTATGATTACAGTCATAGACCAGAGACCAGAACAAATAAAAACACTCAGTAAATCCGTAAAACTCTCAGAATCACTGCCGTTAGCAAAATGGTTGTTAAGTGAATTTGGCTTCTCCATTGACTTTGTCAGAAAGTTGCAAAAGGTGATCACATGACCTGGGGACACTGAAACTGTCATAAATATGAGCCAGCCGTGTGCAGCAGCAGCCAAAAAAGCCAACACAATCCTAAGTTGCATTAACAGAGGGATACAATCAAGATCAAGTGAGGTACTAATACCACTCTATAAAGCTTTAGTAAGACCACACCTAGAGTACTTCATCCAGTTTTGGTCACCACACTATAAAAAAGATGTTGAGACTCTAGAAAAAGTGCAGAGAAGAGCAACCAGGATGATTAGGGGATTGGATACTAAGGCATATGAAGAATGGTTGCAGGAACTGGGCCTGGTTAGTCTAGTGAAGAGAAGGACCAAGGGAGACATGGTAGCAGTCTTCCAATATTTGAGGGGCTGCCACAGAGAGGAGGGGGTCAAGCTGTTTTCTAAAGCACCTGTAGGCCAGACAAGGAATAATGGATGGAAACTGAACAAGGGGAGATTCAACCTGGAAATAAGGAGAAACTTTCTGACAGTGAGAACAATCAACCCATGGAACAGAAGTTGCCCTTGGAAGTTGTGGGAGCTTCATCACTTGAGACTTTCAAGAAGAGATTGGACTGCCATTAGTCAGAAATGGTGTAGAGTCTCCCGCTTGGGCGGGGGGTTGGACTAGATGACCTACAAGGTCGCTTCCAACTTTGATTATCTGTTATAAGAGTGAAAAAAAGGTCATAAGCCACTTTTTTCAATGCCATTGTAACTTCGAACGGTCACTAAATGAACTGCTGTAAGTCCAGGACTACCTGTAGGAATCCAAAGCATTTGGGAATTATTAAAATTATTAATAATTATTGGGAATGGAGAGCTAGTTTGATTGAGTGGTTGTGGCATTGGGAAACTATGGGTGACTTTGGGCCAATCACCTGGGAATGGTGAGTTCCAGTTTGCCCTAGGCATGAAAGCATGGCTGTTGGGGAATTCCAGGAGTTGTAGTTCATATATCTTCAAGTTGCTAAGACTCAAAAACACTGCATTAATGATATGACAGGACTGTTTGAAGTTAATTGATCCAGTTAGCCTGGTCCTGCCATCTAAGATATTCCCAGTTCAAGCATGCAGATTACAGATTAACAGAGTTGGAAGGGACCTTGTAGGTCATCTAGTCCAACCCCCCCATCCAAGCAGGAGACCCTATACCATTTCTGACAAATGGCAGTCCAATCTCTTCTTAAAAGCCTTCAGTGATGAAGCTCCTACTTCCGAAGGCAAGCTGTTCCATTGGTTGATTGTTTCTCCTTATTTCTAGGTTGAATCTCTCCTTGATCAGTTTCCATCCACTATTCCCTGTCTGGCCTTCGGGTGCTTTGAAAAATAGCTTGACCCCTCCTCTCTCTGTGCAGCCTCTCAAATATTGGAGCACTGCTATCCTGTCTCCCTTAGTCCTTCTGTTCACTAGACTAGCCAGGCCCAGTTCTTGCAACCATTCATCGTTTTAGCCTCCAGTCCCCTAATCATCCTGGTTGCTCTTCCATTCCATCCTATTTTATTCCTATTCCTATTCCACTCCACTCCACTCTACTCCACTCTACTCTATTCTATAAGGTCCAGGTAATTCATGTTTCTTTTTGTAACTGTGGTCCAGCCACCTTCTCAACCAAGGTTAGAGACTGGAGGATGGGTGTTTCAACCATGGCCACTTGCAGACGTGTGGACTTCAACTCCCAGAATTCCCCAGCTGTGGCCAAGGCAGCTGGATTGGATGCGGATGAAAAAAAGGGACCCTCTTAATTTGACTTTTTTGATGCCCATCTCCATGGATGCCTCTGAAAAACAGCAGTGATGCTGTGAGTGTGAGGCAGAACGGGGGCCACGGGGAAGATGGAGGAGAGCCCATGAGATGGCATGTTTTTAATATGTGACTGACGAAGGGCCCCCCCCCTCCTGCCCCCAGCCAGCCAATGAGTTTGCCAATGTGACATGATTAAAGGATTAGCGCATTCTCCTGCCTCTCAATTGGAGATAAGTGCCATATTTTGTATTATCTTTTCACGTGGCCCAGCGAAGAATGACAAAGGAGTGAAGGAGGTGTGGGGGAGGCAGGCCTAACCAAGGTGTCATAGCTTTCTGGAACATTATTAAGGGTAATTTGTCTCTGGCAAAGGGAGGAGGAGGAAGAGAGAGAAAGGGAGAAAGAAAAATCAAACCCACAGAAGAAAAGGCAGAAAGACGGAGGATTAAAACTAAGCAGCGATTACGACTTGAAATGTGAACTGGATTCAGAGGCAGTCAGTTGGCAAGGGAAATTACATATCACAAGAACGCCAGCCAGGCTGTTCTGGAGATGGAGAGGGGGGTAGAAAAGAGGCAGCATGTAGAGGATGTGGGAGTATTGGTGGGTGAAAGTGGGTGAAAGACCAGCCTTGGATTGGCCTCTTGGACTGATGGCCATGGAGCTGTCCGTCTGAGAGGAGGAAGGTGCTGGGACAGGAACCCAGGGAGGCTGAGCCCAGGGCCAGTTTTGAGAGAGAGAGAGAGAGAGGGAGAGGGAAGAAGAGAGGAAGGAAGGAAGGAAGGAAGGAAGGAAGGAAGGAAGGAGGGAGGGAGGGAGGGAGGGAGGAAGGAAGGAAACAATAGAGAGAAACAAAAAGAGAAAGAGAAAGAAGAATAGACGGGGAAGAAAGAAAGAGAAAGAGTAGAAAAAGGATGCAAAAGAAAAGAGATGGAGATGGATGAAAAAGAAAAGGAAGGAAGAAAACAATAGAGAGAAAGAGAAAGGAAAAGAGAAAGAAAAAGCATAAAGGGGGAAGAAAGAAAGAAATGAAGAGTAGGAAAGGGATGCAAAACGAAAAGATGAGAGGGAGGAAAATGAAACGGAAGGAAGGAAGGAAAGAATTAAAAGAAAATGGCACAAAACACCCATCACCACTATTTTGGAGAGAGAGAGGGGGGAGGGAGAGGTGGGACATTCGAGAGTTGAATTGGAGACAAGACACAAGAGGTTAAAGGGCCGTTTCACCTTCCAGATAAGTTAAAAGGCTGAAGCTTCCAGTCCAAGCCACAACGAGGCCTTGTGTATCTCTGTATCCTCGCACGAAAGATGAGAAAGGTGCAATTTGCAAATCACCCCATTTGGATTGTTTTCAAGATGTTGTTACACAAGATCCAATTTTCCATACCTGCCCTGCCCTGCAGACAACACTAGCAAGAAGAGAATGGGGGAGATGGAGAGTTATTTCTTATTTTCTGTTCTCTCCAGAGGTGATATTAACAGAATCCTTGGGGGTTTCTTGGAAAAATAGATCTATACAGTTAGTTCTCAACTTTCAACACATTGTTTAAAATTACAACAGCACTGGAAAAAAAAAGACTTATGACCATTTTTCACACTTACGACCGTAGCATCATCCCCATGGCCACATGATCAAAATTCAGACACTTAGCAACTGGCTCATATTTATGAAGGCTGCAGTGTCCCGGAATCATGTGGTCGCCTTTTGCAACCTTCTGACAAGCAAAGTCAATAGGGAAGCCTGATTCGCTTAACAACCATGTTACTTACAGCTGCTGTGATTCCCTTAACGACTGTGGCAAGAAAGGTCGTAAAATGGGGCAAAACTCCACTTAACAGTCTCGCTTAGCAAGAGAAATTTTGAACTCTATTGTGGCCTGGATTTGTCCAAGGCAGTGCAGGAAATTGTATTCATAAATACTGTATAAATTGTATAAATGCTGGATTTATTTCAGGAAATTGTCATTTTTTGCTGCTTCACGTGGCACCCTTGTTTCCACTGTTTCTTTAAAAGAGTAGAATTGGGGTGTGGAAATGGGGGTAGGATTTATATCCACCCATCCAGAGTGGAGCTAGGAGCTACAGAAGATAAAGTGATAAACCCTCCAATATAAAACGATCGATTTCAAATTTTTCCCTGCCCCAAATTCCCTGAGCAGCCACCGAAACAAATGTTCTCCGGTTTGGCTCTTGCGTAGTTTTGGTGAGGGCAAAAAAACCCTTGAGTGCACACGTACACACACAAACACACACACAAAAATACAGAATGTGACTCCAGAGGTCGAGGTGGTTCACAAATACGATGCAAAATGGGATACAGGAAAGAAAATTAAGGGAGGATTGAATCCAGAAAACTCCGCAAGGAGTCAAACTGAATTGTATGTTTTAATCTATAATAATGAGGCACCCCAGTCCGTGTCGCTTTCCAGAGCTGTGATTTCGTGCAAATCTATTTTCTCCTTTCATGACTGAATAATCATTTTTATCATTTGGAGGTCCTGGGGCATCTTTTCAGTTCGGAAACAGAATGCTGACATGTGAAGGGAGACAAGGAGGAAGTGTCTCTCTTGACAAGAATATTAAAATGAAGGCCTCTTTAGGCAGTGATATTCTGTGTGCGTGTGTGTGTCTGCCTGCCTGTCTGTTAGTCTGTCTCTATCATCTCCATCTCTGTCTCTATATCTATCTCTATCTATCTCTCTCTGTCTCTCTCTCTCTATCATCCATCTATCTATCTATATCTATCTATCTATCTATCTATCTATCTATCTATATCATCTAGCTAGCTATCCATCCATCATCGATTCTATCTGTCTGTCTGTCTGTCTGTCTGTCTGTCTGTCTATCTATCTATCTATCTATCTATCTATCTATCTCTCTATCTCTATCTATCTATCTATCTATCTCTATCTCTATCATCTCTATTATCTCTATTTCTATCTCTCCATCTCACCATCTTCTTCATGGGATCTGTCCCTGGTGGTGGTGGGGGGAATGTCCTACTCCCTTGAAACACCATTTCAAACCCAACCCCCGAACTTACAGCAGTTGTTAAATTAGCAAACTCCGTTCAAAGCTGCAACAGGGCTGAAAAGAGTGACTTATGACCAGTCCTCATGCTTACGACTCTTCAAGCATCCCCCTGGTCACATGATCAAAATTCAGGCACTTGGCAACCAGCATGTACAGCTAATCCTTGACTTCCAACAATTTGTTGAGTGACCATTCGAAGTGACAGCAGCATTGAAAAAAGCGACTTAGGAGCGTTTTTCACACTTACGACCGTTGCTGCATCCCCATGGTCACGTGGTCAAAATTCAGATGGCAACTGACTCACATTTGTGACGGTTGCACTGTCCTGGGGTCATGTGATCATCTTTTGCGACCTTCTGACAAGCAAAGTCAATGGGGAAACCAGATTCACTGAACAACTGTCTTATTAATTTAACAACTGCAGTGATTCCCTTAACCACTGTGGTAAGAAAGGTTGTAAAATGGGGAGAGACTTCCTGAACAACTGTCTCACTTAGTAGCAGAAATGTTGGGCTCCGTTGTGGTCGTAAGTTGAGGACCATCTGCATTTACAACATCCCGGATTATGCGATCGTCCTTTGGCTATCTTGCTAGCCAGCTTCTGACAAGCAAAGTCAGTGAGGGAAGCCAGATTCACCTGGCAACCGGCTTATAGTTACAGCTACAATTTTGTGACTACAATTTTCAGTGCTTTGGCCAATTTGCTGGGGGGGTGAATGGTCACTGGGAAAATGGGTTTACTTAGTAACTGTGCTATTTGCTTAACAACCAGTGGTGGGATTCAAAATTTTTACTACCGGTTCTGTGGGTGTGGCTTATTTGGTGGGCATGGCTTGGTGGTCATGTGACTGGGTGGTTGTGCTTGGTCATGTGACTGGGTGGGCATGGCCAACTTAATGTCACTCACGTCAAGGGGTGCTTCGCCCGGCCCCTCCACTCCCAGCCATTCCTTGTCACACCCAGCCTCAACGTATCTACAGTTCTGTAAAAATGTTGTTCGCCTTTTTTTGACTTTATTACCTACATACTAACAACCACCACAAAAAAATGGTTATAAAATAGAGTGCGGTGACTTGGTGACTTGCTTACCAACTGCTACGACTTGCGACCATAATTCGGGGCTCAATGATGGCCATGTGTCGAGGACTACCTGTTACTGAACAACAAACCAAGTTGCGTCTACGCACCCCACCTGCTGCTGCAACACCTTCTTGCTGTGCCAGGGCCTCTTGCCAAGAACAACAGTGTTAAAATTACCCTTAAAGAGTGAACACACTGAATACCCACGAGATAAAACAGCTGCTATCAAAGCAAGGCTTATTAAAACAAAATGCCAAGCAGCTTAAAAGCAATACAGCGAAAGCCGAAAATATCTCCAATTTTTATTTTTTAAAAGAGATTTTTCTTTGATGCCAAAGTGAGATCAAGAGAGGGGCCAGGCTTGCTTCCCTGAAGGAGGCCATTCCGCAGCCAGGGTGCCAACGCTGAGCAGTGAGACCTTTCTGGTCTCTGGCTCACTGTTTTGCTTGAAAAACTCCAGGCAAGCGCCTGCTTTGTTGCAGACCCCAGATGGAAGGAGGCGTCTGAATAGACAGTTGGTCCTTGAAATCACCCTGGTGCCAGCTGTGAAGGGCACCGAAGGTTGGGAATAAAACTCCAAATTAGAAGCCTTTGGAGTTTGGCCTACCAGAGACCGGAGCTGTCCTGGTTGTCAGTCTGAAGAAACAATTCCCCCCCACTGGATTTTGGACCGGTTCCTCTCTCTCAAGGCTATCTTCCATTTAATCCCATCCACAGGTGAGGCTGAAACAAGAAGATAGGACAGGATAAGATAAGATAGGAGAGGAGAGGATAAGAAGATAGAATAGGATAAAAAGATAGGAGTAGGATAGGATGGGATGGGATGGGATGGGATAAGATAAGACAGGAAAGGATGGGATGGCATGGGATAGGATAAGAAGATAGGTTCGGATATGATAGGATAAGAAGATAGGTTTGGATATGATAGGATAAGAAGATAGGAATAGGATGGGATGGGATAAGAGGATAGGAAAGGGTAGGATGGGATAGGATAGATAAGAAGATAGGCATAGGATAGGATGGGATGGGATAAGATAGGACAGGAAGGATGGGATGGGATAGGATAGGATACGATAAGAAGATAGGATAGGATAGGATAAGAAGATAAGAAAGGAAAGGATAGGATAAGAAGAGAGGGTAGGGTAGGGTAATGTAAGTAAGGTAAAGTAAGCTAAGATATACTGTAAGGTATAAAATGTAAGATGTAAGATAAGGTTATAACACAACCTTTATTACCCGTTTTTTCTGTGAACACACTGGAACACATTAAAAACTGAAATTCTGATGCTTGTACCAAAATTGGGTTGGCTTATACCAGGTTGACTGCGCCGGGCAGAAGAGTCTGGCTAAGCCATACGACAGGGATGGAACCAACTTTAGCAACTTTTAAGATCTGTGGACTTCAACTCCCAAAATTCCATGCAGGCCGGGGAATTGTGGGAGTTGAAGTCCACAGGTCTTAAAGTTGCCAAAATCGGTTACACCCCTGCCACATGAAATGGTTTACAAGCAACAGGGCTGGGATCAGGCAACACGATCTCCACGCCGCCACCAAAGGTGATGTGTGAATCCAGGTGATGTTATTAAGGATGTCAGTTTGACTGAACGGCTTCCAACCAGCCTCCCGCCATTGTAAAAACCAGACGAAGTTTCCGCTGACTCACGCAGCTGCCTTCAGGCACTTTTCCCTGGCATGATATGGAAGGAATCGGTCCTAGTGTGCCCTTCCAAGGTTGGTTTTTTTTTCCTGCTAGTCTTTGGACCTGGGATGGGCTGATGCTCCCTCCTTGGAGGCCAACGTGCCAATCTCTGGGGCTGAGCCCAAGCTAGGGAGGTTTTTTTTTTTACTGCCAGCAATGAAAAATGGGAATTATTGGCGGCGTATTGGTTGCTCAGGAGGCAGGTGAGAACAATGGTTTGTCTTAAACCATGAATGTGGGCTTGCCCAAGGCACCTGACTGAGATGGATGATGAGATTCTCCCATCCTCCATAAATTCATATTTTTTCTTAAATGAATGGAAAAAAACAGTAGTCAATGGTTGGCATAGTTGGACAGGAATGATCTTTCCTTCCTTCCTTCCTCCCTCCCTCCCTCCTTCCCTGCATTAAATTCTTTCCTTCTTTCTATCCTCACCCATCATCTTCCTCCTTTCCCTCAACCCTCGGCATTGACTTCCATTTCGCCATGACTTCAGGCCGGCGAAAAGAAAACAGCGATCTTCCCTCTTCCCTTCCCTCCCATCCTTCCTCTCCCTACCCTCCCTTCTCTTTCAATCAAACTCTTTTCTTCCTTCTACCCTCATCTCCCTTCCTTCCTTCCTTCCTTCCTCCCTCCTTCCTTCCTCCCTCCCTCCTTCCTTCCCTCCTTCCATCCTTCCTTCCTTCCTCCTTCCTTCCTTCCTTCCTTCCTTCCTTCCTTCCTTCCTTCCTTCCTACCAAAATGTCTGTTCTTTTCCAAAGCAGCTCTTTCCCAGCCTTCTTGTAGTAACTTCAGCCTCCGAGCTCCATAAGGGGAGCCTTTGAATGTTTCTCAACCTTGCTGGCTGGGGAATTCTGGGAGTTGAAGTCCAGCTATCCTAAAGTCGCCAACTTGGAAAAACACTGTTCTAATTATTGATGGACATTTCAGCCTCTAGAAAACACCAGTGGTAACCATGACTAGAAAACAAGAATGCGATGCTGGGGGCTACATTTTAAGGAGTAGAAAATGCCAAGCCGCTAATGTTTGGGACTGTGGGTTGTTGGAAGACGGAGCAGGATAAGCTCTGGTGCAGAGGGACTTCATCATCATTTCTCAGCAAGGAAAAAGCTGTCAAAAATGTTTTACCTGCAGAAGGGTCTGTATTCAGGTAGGCTTGTTAAGGCAGGCATTTGCTTAAGTGGGACAAGTGAGCTCTGAGTCAAGCCTTCCTGTGAAGAAGCATAAATCCAATTGCATTTTGGACAGCTGGCTGGATTGACATCCTTGGTGGCAAAACTGAAAACAATCTCACTGTGCGCTGACTGATCTGCTCACTGAGGGCTAGCCCCATGCGTAAGCCATAGGCTACGTCCAGCTCCCAATTAAAACAACAAACAAAAGCATTATAAAACCAAATCACAAATAAAATGATAAAGTGTTTTTTTTCTGGTTTGACCAAGAAGTTGAAAATCTCCATCTATTCTAACTATCTTTATAGATAAATCTTCTTTGTTTGTTTATATCCTACCTTTATTAGTGAATTGGGCGGAGAGACAGTGACTGTCCCAAAGAAGACACATAGCTGGCTTTTATGTCTAAAGTGGGACTACAACTCACCGTCTCCTGGTGATTGGTCTCAAGTCCAGATAACAGATAATCAGAGTTGGAAGGGACCTTGTAGGTCATCTAGTCCAACCTCCTGCCCAAGCAGGAGACCCTACACCATTTCTGATAGATGGGAGTCCAATCTCTTCTTGAAAGTCTCAAGTGATGGTGCTCCCACAACTTCAGAGGGCAACGTCTGTTCCATTGGTTGATTGTTCTCACTGTCAGAAAGTTTCTCCTTATTTCCAGGTTGAATCTCTCCTTGTTCACTTTCCATCCATTATTCCTTGTCTGGCCTACAGGTGCCTTGGAGAATAGCTGGACCCCTTCCATTCTGTGGCAGCCCCTCAAATATTGGAAGACTGCTATCCTGTCTCCCCTGGTCCGTCTCTTCATTAGACTAGCCATGCCCAGTTCCTGTAACCATTCTTCATATGTTTTAGTCTCCAGTCCCCTAATCATCCCTCAGTCACCCTCCTGGCTTCCATGGTTAAGGTGGAACTGAACTGGCTTGGCACTTTTGATTGGCACTTAGCTAAATTAAGAACAGAGATAGGTTTAGACCTATTATAATTTTGGCATGTCTGTGCTGTGGGTGGTGAAGCTGCCTGCAAATTCTTCCTTATCCCAGCTATAAAATCTGAACCTTGGTTCCTTTATTGCAAAACCCTAAACTTTTCTTTCATGCCTTTGGAACAGAAGCAGGGAGCGTGGAGCCTCAATTCCTCCACTTTGGGAAAATATAACCAGCTTAGCCTGCCAGGCATCATTGTATTTGCCGATCAATCAGGAAATGGGAATTTTGCAGCTGCTGGTAATAAAACCTCCATCCCTCCCCACTCCCGGCCTAGTATTGATTGACGGATGACTTTTTAGGATTCAGATAATGGAAATATGCATCAGGAGATGAAATCAAATGGAACCGCTAAAGCTGAGAAATCCAGTTACGATAGTCTACCTTCGTTCCAAATCCCATCCCAGCTTCTCTCGTCTCTCTTGTTCTTTGTCTCCCCGATGCCACGGCCTGCTGCTATGTTCTCCCCCCCTCACTGCCAACCCCCCCCCGTAGCCTCTGGTGGTGATTCCCTCCCCCTTCTTTTTTCCCCCTGTCTTTTTCCACTGCATCTTTTGAACAAAACCTCCAAATCCATTTCCGTTTATGAGCTGGGAATGTCCAAAATGCTACACCTCTCTAAAAGTGGCTTCAAATCTTGGGTGGAAGGCTTATGTTTTCTTCACTCCCCAAGCGTCGCAGTGAAACAGAAAATCTCGATTCATACAATGTAAAAAAGATTTGAGACTTCAGAAAAAGTGCAGAGAAGAGCAACCAAGATGATTAGGGGCCTGTAGACTAAAACATATGATGGACGATTGCAGGAACTGGGCATGGCTAGTCTAGTGAAGAGAAGGACCAGGGAGACATGACAGCAGTCTTCCAATATTTGAGAGGCTGCCACACAGAAGAGGGAGTCAAGCTATTTTCCAAAGCACCTGAAGGCCAGACAAAAAAACAACAGATGGAAGCTAATCAGGGAGAGAAGCAACCTAGAATTAAGGAGAAATTTTCTGACAGGAGAACAATTAATCAATGGAATGACTTGCCTCCAGAGTTTGAAGGTGCTCCATCACTAGAAGTTTTTAAGAAGAGACTGGACAGCTCCCTGTTTGAAATGGTATGGGGTCTTCTGCTTCAGTGGGGAGTTGGACTAGAAGGTCTCTAATGTCCCTTCCAACTATGATATTCTATATTCTATATTCTGTTCTGTAAGACCACCAATACCAGAAGGAGTAACACAGTTGAAAGGGACCTTTGAGGTCGTCTAGTCCAACTCCCTGCTGAAGCAGGAATTCTATACCATTTCAGAGAAATGGTTATCCAACATCTTTTTTAAAACTTCCAGTGTTGGAGAATTCACAACTTCTGGAGGCAAGTCGTTCCACTGATTAATTGTTCTCACTGTCAGGAAATGTCTCCTTAGTTCTAGGTTGTTTTTCTCCTTGATTAGTTTCCATCCAATGCGTGCTGTCTCACCCATGCAGACACACACACACACACCATGGGTGAGTCTTTATGAAGGTTTCCGAGCTGAAATTGGTATTCCCCAGCAATTCCCTGTGCTGGCGCCAGCTCAACCCCAATGAGCTACTCAAATCAGTGATGCTCTCTCCGTGATGTCCCGGTGCCTGGAGGCGGTGCAGGTCTGGATGGGGAGTAACAGGCTCCGGCTCAATCCAGCCAAGACTGAGTGGCTGTTCTTACCGGCATCTCGGTCTTCAGTGGATGTACCATCTTTGGTCATGGGGGGGAGAGGTGTTACCCCCCGTGGATAGGGCGAGGAATCTGGGCATCCTCCTGGATTCACAGCTCAGTTTGGAGGAGCAGGTGGGAGCTGTGGCCAGGGGGGCCTTTGCCCAGGTTCGGCTGGTTCACCAGCTCCGCCCTTACCTGAGCCGAGATGCCCTTCGGACAGTCACTCATGCGCTCGTCACCTCCAGAATCGACTACTGCAATGCTCTCTACATGGGGCTGCCCTTGCGGACCACCCGGAGGTTGTAACTGGTACAGAATGCGGCCGCACGGGCTGTGATGGGGGTGTCCCGATACTCCCATGTTACACCCCTCCTGTGTGACTTGCACTGGTTGCCGGTTGCCTTCTGGGTTGGTTTCAAGGTGCTAGTAACAAGTTATAAAGTCCTAAATGGCTTGGGTCCAGGGTACTTGCGGGAGCGCCTCCTGCCAGCATCACACTCCGATCGCCCTGTGCGCTCCCACAGGAGGGGCCTCCTTGGGATACCGTCGGTTAGGCATTGTCGGCTGGCGGTCCCCAGGGCTAGGGCCTTTTCGGTGGGAGCGCCCGCCCTATGGAATCAACTTGCCCTCTCTGGGAGCGGTGTCTGGTTTGGCTCGGGAGTTCTTGGCATCCATGACAGCCATGGACCTGACCCAGGTGATTCAGGGACCCACCCATGAGAGGAGAAACATGCTCGACCTGGTTTTTGTCTTGGGACAGTGGTGTAGTGATCTGGGGGGTGGATCTCCGGTTACTCTACCCCTATCACTATCTCCTGAGGCTGGTCTTCCAATCGGCTACCCCTCGCTGCTGGGATGAGGAGCCGATACAATGGTTCCGCCCCAGGCGCCTGATGGACCCAGAGAGGTTTCAGATGGCCCTGGCGTCCTTGCCCACCTCCCTCAACCACAGCCTGTCCGAGACCTTGGCGGCCACCTGGCAACAGGCGGCCTTGGCAGCGCTCGACCAGGTTGTCCCCTTGCAGCCTCTTCCTCGCTGCAGACCTCGTTTGGCTCCTTGGTTTTTGGAGGAGCTTCGGGGGATGAAGCGGCAGAGGAGATGCCTGGGAGCAGGTGGAAGACTAGTCATTCCGAGTCTGACCGTGCCCAGCTAAGAGCCTATATTAGGACTTACCTGGAAGCGATTAGAGCAGCGAGATGTGCTTACTTCTCCGCTCTGATCGCATCCACAGATGATCGCCCTGCGGCCCTGTTCAGGGTCACTCGCTCCCTCCTGCATTTGGAGGAGAGGGGGGAGTCTTTGCAGGGCAGAGCAGAGGAATTTAGTCTACATCTGGTGGATAAGATCGCTCAGATTCGGGCCGGCCTGGACTCTGACTGGCAGGGTTCAGATGATGAAGTGGCGATGAGTCTTGTGGATTCCATCTGGGTGGAGTTTGACCCTGTCTCCCTGGATGAAGTGGACAGGATCATGCGGAGGCTGTCTTCCACCATGTGTTTATTGGACCCGTGTCCTTCCTGGTTGGTTTATGCCTCCAGGGAGGTTACACGCGGTTGGCTCCAGGCAGTTGTCAACGCCTCTTTGAGTGAGGGGTTTTCCCGCCGCCTTGAAAGAGGCGGTGGTGAGACCCCTCCTCAAGAAGCCTGCTCTGGACCCAACCGTTTTGAACAACTATCGTCCGGTCTCCAACCTTCGCTTTTTAGCGAAGGTTGTCAAGACCGTGGTGGTTCAGCAGTTTCCGCTGTTCCTGGAGAAAACTGATTATCTTGACCTGTACCAATCGGGTTTCAGGCCCAGACACAGCACCGAGACAGCATTGGTCGCACTGGTGGATGATCTCTGGAGGGCTCGGGACAGGGGTTTTTCCTCTGTCCTGGTCCTTTTAGATCTCTCAGCTGCTTTCAATACCATCGACCATGGTATCCTTCTGTGGCTGCTCTGGGGGTTGGGAGTGGGGGGCACCGTTTTACGGTGGTTCTCCTCTTACCTTTGGACCGCTCGCAGTCGGTGTTGGCAGGAGAGCAGAGATCGTCCCCGAGGCCCCTCACTTGTGGGGTGCCCCAGGGGTCAGTTCTTTCACCTCTCCTGTTTAATATCTACATGAAACCGCTGGGCGAGATCATCCATGGTTTTGGGGTGAGGTATCATCAATATGCAAATGATACCCAGCTTTATATCTCCACTCCAGACCAGATCAGTGATGCTCTCTCGGTGATGTCCCGGTGCCTGGAGGCGGTGCAGGCCTGGATGGGGAGTAACAGGCTCCAGCTCAATCCAGCCAAGACTGAGTGGCTGTTCTTACCGGCATCTTGGTGTTCAGTGGATGTGCCATCTTTGGTCATGGGTGGGGAGGTGTTACCCCCCGTGGATAGGGCGAGGAATCTGGGTGTCCTCCTGGATGCACAGCTCAATCTGGAGGAGCAAGTGGGAGCTGTGGCCAGGGGGGCTTTTGCCCAAGTTCGGCTGGTTCGCCAGTTCTGCCCTTACCTGAACCGAGATGCCCTTCGAACGGTCACTCATGCGCTCGTCACTTCCAGAATCGACTACTGCAACGCTCTCTACATGGGGCTACCCTTGCGGATTACTCGGAGGTTGCAGCTGGTGCAGAATGCGGCCGCGCGGGCTGTGATGGGGGTGTCCCATCCCACCCCCTCTGATGGGGGTATCCCATGCGCGACTTGCATTGGTTGCCGGTTGCCTTCCGGGTTTCCTTCAAGGTGTTAGTAACAACTTATAAAGCCCTAAATGGCTTGGGTCCAGGGTACTTGCAGGACCGCCTCCTGCCAGCATCACACTCCGATCGCCCTGTGCACTCCCACAGGAGGGGCCTCCTGGGAATACCGTCGGTTAGGCATTGTCGGCTGGTGGCCCCCAGGGCCAGGGCCTTTTCTGTGGGAGCGCCCGCCCTATGGAATCAGCTCTCTGCGGATCTTTGTTTGGCCCCTGATCTCCGCTCCTTTCGTCGAGACCTGAAGTCTTGGCTGTTTCAGCAGGCCGGCCTGGATTGACCCGGGGGTGGGTTGTTTTAATTGTATTCTTACTATTGTAATTTTAATTGTTTTTAATGTTTTTTAGTAATTTATAGACTTGTATTTGTTTAATATTTTTTTATTGTAAATGTATTCCTTTTTATATGTTCGCCGCCCTGAGTCCTTAGGAAGAAGGGCGGCATACAAGTCTAAATAAATCATCATCATCATCATCATCATCATCATCATCATCATGGGTGGGATTCTACCAGTTCGCACCTATTCACTAGAACTGGTTGTTAACATTCTAAGCAGTTCAGAGAACCAGTTGTTAGAAGAAATTACTGGCCTAATCCTGTAAGGAAGGCAGGAAGGAAACATTCTGGTGTTGCTTACAGAAACTGCCTCTTAACCCTTATTACATTCTTGGCAGGACTAGACTTCCTGTCTCAGGAAAGTCTCTGGAGTTTTTTCCCCCTCCTTTGCTGGTACTTTGCTTGTGTGGAGTGACCATTCAAAGTTACAATGGCACTGAAAAAAGTGACTTATGACCATTTTTCACACTTAGGACTGTTGCAGCATCCCCACAGTCATGAGAGGCCAGGCAAGGAGATGCGTGCCTCGATGTGAGTGATATTGAGTTGGCCGCTCCCAGCCAATAACATGACCACCAAGCCATGTCCACCCAGTCACATGACCACCAAGCCATGCCCACCACCTAAGCCACGCCCACAGAACCAGTTGTTGAAACTGTGAATCCCACCCCTGAGTCCAATCCACTAGACAAAGACAAGCCAAGACAAAGGCAAATCCATAATCCAAGGTAAGACAATAGCAATAGCTATAGCACTTAGACTTATATACTGCTTCACAGTGCTTTACATCCCTCTCTAAGCGGTTTACAGAGTCAGCATATTGCCCCCAACAATCAGGATCCTCATTTTACCGGCCTCGGAAGGATGGAAGACTGAGGCAAGGTCAAGGCAACAGCTGAAGGGATACAATCCAAAATTCAAGACAAGAACACACAGCAAGGAAATGAACACCTTGTTCCAGGGGTGGGTTTCTACTGGTTCTGTCCACCTCTGTGGAACCTGTAGCTCTGAAGAGCAGCAGACATAGTACCAGTTCTATGTCTGCTGATGTTTTTGCCTGCCCACCCACCTGGGCTCTTACCTGACCTTTATTTCCTGCTTTTTCAACTTCAGCTGCCATGCGAGGCTCAGCTACAGTTAAAAAAGCATGAAAAAAGTGCTTTTCCAAAGGCTGCTTCTCGCCACACAGTGCTGCTCAGCTGTCCAGGCACCAAGCTGATGACGATTTACAGGCACGCACGCAGTGTGCAGGGAAGCACATCGTAAATCACCGAACCTTGTAAATCACCGAACCGGTAGTTAACCTTGTCGGATCCCACCCCTGCCTTGTTCCCAGAATCACCTCCATCTGTCTGCTGTGCTAAATAGCCAATTTCTGCAGCGGCCCATCAAGAGGGGTTTGGCTGCCTCCTTGCGACTAATCTGGCTGACCTTCTCTGCGCCTGACTTTTCTCTGCCCTGGGTGTTTCTGGATCAAGGGCAGAAGGCAGTTCCTCTTCCTCATCCCTAACCGGCTGCAGCTGTGTGCTTTCCCCACCTGGAGCCTCAGGGCGCTCCTGCTGCGGCTGTGCTTCAGCTGAATCCCTCTCAGAAGGCTGCTTGGTGCCATTGACCAACTCCCCTCCTGTTGTGCCCAGAACTGGTTTATCCTCCTCCAAGTTGACATCTGGAAAGGTATCTGAGGAAGCGTCTGGGGGAGTCATCACACGCTGCTTATTGTTTTGCCTTCAGGTGCTTTGGAAAATACCCTGTTTCTCCAAAAATACAACCTACCCTGAAAGTAAATCCTAGCTTGATTTTTACCCGTGCGCCCAATATAGGCTCCACCCCCAAAATAAGACCTAATTAAGATCCTGCCCACTCCAGAGTAGATGGGTAAAAATTAAGCTAGGGAGGGGGTGGGGCGGTGGAGCTGGGCCTTGTTGGCTCAGGCTGTTAAATGCCTGCACTTAAGATCCAGCTGCCTACAATTACTGTAGGCTCGAATCCCACCAGGCTCAAGGTTGACTCAGCCTTCCATCCTCTCGGGGTAGGTAAACTGAGGACCCAAGATTGTTGGGGGCAATTAGCTGACCTTGTAAAAATGCCGCTTAGTAATAAGCAGGCATATACAATGGAATGAAGGCTATTGCTGAGCACACTGGGTTGTATCCCAAAAATTGTAAGCCGCCCTGAGTCTTCGGAGAAGGGCGGCATATAAATGTAATTTTAAAAAAAGCTGCCCTACTACTTACCTTTGGACAGTTGTAGCCAGACCTCGCACACCCCGACACCTGCCTTGCCGGCCCATTTTTTCTGCATCCAGCAAGGCTTTCTTGAAGGCCTCTGTAGCTGATAACAAAGCTCCAGATCGATCCGGAGCTCTGTTATCGCTTGCAGAGGCCTTTAGGAAAGCCTTGCCAGCCACAAAAGAAGTTCCCGAAGGCCTCTGACAGTGAAAAGGAGGCCTGGGGCGATGCATGCAAGTGAGGTTAGTCAGTGGATGACATCCCCCAAAAATAAGACCTGGTGCCTTTTTGGGTGGCAAAAAAACTATAAGACAGGGTCATATTTTGGGGGAAACATGGTAGGTGGGCTCCTTCTTCTCTGTGGCAGCCCTTCAAATATTGGAACACTGCTATCATGTAACCCCTAGTCCTTCTTTTCATTCAGCTAGCTTCAAAACTACCTGTATTAGGAAAACCAGTATCACCGAATGATCTTTATGCCATTTCAATCAATAACCACTGGTAATTTCATTGAGTTTCATCACGATGGGAATACTTCAGGAGATTTTTGAATATATTTTAGTACAAAGATATATTTAGTACTAAAGCACCCGAAGGCCAGATAAGGAATAATGGATGGAAATTGACCAAGGAGAGAGATTCAACCTGGAAATAAGGAGAAACTTTCTGACAGTGAGAACAATCAACCAATGGAACAGAAGTTGCCCTCGGAAGTTGTGGGAGCGCCATCACTGGAGACTTTCAAGAAGAGATTGGACTGCCATTAGTCAGAAATGGTGTAAGGTCTCCCGCTTGGGGGCGGGTTGGACTAGATGACCTACAAGGTCCCTTCCAACTCTGATTATCCGTTATCTGTTAGTACTATATTTAAAAATTTAGAATACAGTTAAGTCCATTTAAATGTCTCCATTGTGATGGGTATTGGCTTCATATGTCATTACTCAACAAAAAACTATTTTTACACAATTTGGGGTAATTTATCCAGGTTTGGGAAGCACCACACCTGTGTATTTCAAACTTGGCCATTTTAAGATATGTGGACTTCAACTCACAGAATTCTTCAGCCAACAACTTTACAGTGAGTGGACTTCAACTCCCAGAATTCCCTAGGCTGCAAGGACTGCACATATGACTGATTCATTCAACTGCCCCCTGCTCCCCAAAACCCTGTCAGCCTTCAGATTACCCAGCTGTCCACATAGCTCCTTCCAAACCTGTGTGTCTTCTTTGCAGGTATCAAAATTCAGGGGTTTCGTGGAAAGAGAAAAATGGGGCCCCAAAGGCTTTCTTCTAAAAAAATTAAACGTATTTAAATATCGTATGCTACCCATAAGAACTAAAGGTTTTCCCCAAGTGCTTTACCAAAAATTAAGTTAAATTAAAATGCAATTAATTTAACTGCAGGTTAATTACAATTAAAATTATGATAAAATTTTAACTAAAAACAGTAGATATGTGGGCCCACACATAAGATAAGACATTTACCGTTCTTTTCTATTCACACATACACTTTGGCTGTCTTGTCATTAAATAATCAATTAACCATAAGTGCAAGAACATCGTATGAGAATTTGTCTGAGTTTCTTTTCTTCCCTTTATTTCTAAAACAAATTCCCTTTCATCAAATTTATTTATTTATTGAATTTCTACAGCCGCCCCTCTCTCTCAGCCCCATGATTTCTGGATGGCAATCTATTCTAAAACAATTGTGTGTGTGTGTGTGTGTGTGTGTGTAGATATATACACACACATATACATATGCATACATAAATATATACATACATACATACATACATACATACATACATATGCTTACTCCTGTTGTATTCCTTTATGTCACATAAAAAATATCACAAAGAGACTTTAGGAGCTTTCTATAGTCTTTTTTCTATATTATTTTGTTTTTTTAAATTTTGGTTTGTCACATAGTCAGCCTTTAAAAAATGGATTTTTTCAAAATGGAAAATTCAAAATGGATTTTTATTTGATTATGATTATTTTAATGTAATTTTTAGGCTTGTAAAGGATTCTAAACTCCATAAAAGACTCTGGGTGGCTTAGAAAGTATCAAACATCTAATTAAAACACAGTTTAAAACATAATAATACAAAATCTGACAGCCCACGCATTAAAAAAAATATGACAAGAGCTGCCAGTTAAAGTATATGTCCCATCATTCCCAGCCAGAATGGCTCCCACTCAGAAGAGCTGGGAATTCAAGTATTACCATCACACCTGGGACTGTATCTGGAAAAGTATAGAGGTAGTCCTCAAATTACAACCTTATGTATAGGGACCGTTCAAAGTTACATCAACTGAAAAAGTGGCTTATGCCCGTTTTTCACACTTACGATCTTTGCAGCATCCCCATGGCCTCATGATCACAGTTCGGACACTTGGCTCATATTTATGACGGTTGCAGTGTCCCAGGGTCATACAATCCCCTTTTGTGACCTTCTGATAAGCAGGTGAAGCCAGATTCACTTAACAACATTGTTACTAACTTAACAATTGCAGTGATTCACTTAGCAACTGTGGCAAGAAAGATGCTAAAGTGGAGCAAAACTCATTGTCTTGCTTAGCAACAGAAACGTTGGGCCCAGTTGTGGTCGTAAGTCAAGGACTACATGTATGATGGGCTAATCCGTTACAACAGACTGTTGCCCTGCAGAGAGTTTCATTTTGTCATAGTGCCTATGACAGGACAGTTGACATATCCACATTAATCACATTAATTAATCAATCAATCAACCAACCAGTCTTTAATACAATGTTCACTCTATGGGTGTAAGTTCCATAAGAATTACACTAAATGTATTTTCCCCCAAAGAATATCTCAGCATCCAACAGCGTCCATGGGGTCAAAATGCCTATTGCCTGCATGCTCCCTGAGATTGGTTGTTTGGCTGGAGATATTTCATTACCCAACTAGGTAATATCATCAGTGCTATGGAGAGTGTGCGATTTGCTGCTACATACAGGGGCAGAATTTCCACTGAGATTTTGTGGCCAAGGTTATTAAGATAAACATTGAGTTTCTTTTTCTAGCTCAACTTATATTTTTGAATTTTTATTTTTAGGTAAAGTTAAAGGTTCCTCATGCACATCTGTGCTAGACATTTCCGGCTCTAGGGGGCCGGTGCTCATCTCCATTACAAAGCCGAAGAGCCAGCACTGTCCGAAGACATCTCCATGGTCATTTGGTCGGCATGACTAAACGCTGAGGGCACACGGAACACTGTTACCTTCCCACCATAGTGGTCCCTATTTTTCTACTTGCATTTTTTACGTGCTTTTGAACTGCTAGGTTGGCGGAAGCTGGGACAAGTAACAGGAGCTCACTCCATTATACAGTGCTAGGGATTCGAACCAAACTTTCTGATCTTTCTGACCTTTCTGATCGACAAGCTCAGCATCTTAGCCACTGAACCACTGCGTCCCTTTATTTTTAGGAGGAAGCTAAAACCTTACAGTGTACAGGGAGTCCTTAACTTACAAGGTTCGTTTAGTGACCGTTTAAAGTTACAACAGCATTGAAAAAAGTGACTTATGACCTTTTTTCACACTTAGGACCACGGCAGCATCCCCAGGGTCATGTGATCAAAAGTCAGACAGTTGGCAACTGGTTCATATTTCTGACTGTTGCTGGGTCCCCAGGTCATGTGATCCCCTTTTGCGACCTTCTGTCCAGCAAAGTCAATGGGGAAGCCAGATTCGCTTAACAACCAGGTTACCAACTTATCAACTGCAGTGATTCACTTAACAACTGTGGCAAGAAAAGTTGTAAAATGGGGCAAAACTCACTTAATGGCAGGAAAGGTTGCAAATGACAATCAGATGACCCCAGGATTCTATAATGGTTGTAATTAGAAGCCGGATGCCAAACGTCCAAATTTTGATCGTGTGACTGTGGAGATGCTGTGATGGTCGTAAGTGTGAGGACTGGTCATACATCATTTATTTCGGTGCACGGTCGCTAAATAAAGGGTTATCACTCAAGGGCAAGCTGCATTGCCTGTGTGATGCATGTGTGATTCCTGTAAAAGTGTGTGATCGCACAATTGTAGTCACCATCTTGAATCACACAATTGTAGTCGCCATTTTGAATATTTGAATCCCCTCAGCCGACCTTGCGAGTATATATTTGCTCTTTTGATGAAACGCTGTTTTTTTTATATATTGTCTTTCTCCTCTACTCTTACCTCAGTATATTTTAGGGGCTGGTGGAGTTGGGTTTTTTTTTCTTCCCTTGGTGTGTTTTATTTTAAATAATCCTATTTTTGAACCAACGGATTACGATTGATCCCTCACTCATAATGCTGTGCTAATACACTGTTATACAGCTAGTGACTGTTCCCTGCTGAAACACTTAAGGTAGTTTAAACCCATTTGTTCCTAGGAGTGCACTGAATTGACAAAGAGGAAGGGGAGACCAATATAGCTGCTGCAGGACTGTGTATATGTGTGTGTGTGTGTTTGTGTGTGTGTGACTACCACACAAACACACACACAATTTATCTCTGCAAGGAGAGCAACAATCTAACTTTGTGAAGAGCCAAGGAAAGATTGAAAACATGACTTTGACCAATATGCATTTTAGAGATATGGTTGAAATGCTGGAGACATGGTTATATTTTACTGTTCTACCTACATGGCACTTTATGGTGTAACCATGTAGGTATAAGAGGGGAGAAATATCCTTATTCAACCATCTTAGAAGGACAATGCTGGGAATCACCCGTTGCAGTAAACTGTGATTTGTTTGCTCATTTCATGTTGATAATAAATCACCACTGGCTGGGATTGAATTAGGCACAGAGCAAACCATGGTTTGCCAACCACAGTGGCTGAACTCAGACAACATACGGATGGAGCTATGTTAAATCTCAGCCTGTTTGGTGGTTCAGGCAATGTAGGGAGGAAAAATACAGATATAGATCAGTGGGGACTTAGAACAAAAGTCTTCATAATCCAGTATTTTGCTTTCTTCCATGTCCAACTCATAAACTCAGAAGCAAAGTTGGAGGCAATGTTTGTCCCTGGTAAGATAGACTGCCCCTGTGCATCGACCTCCCTGAATGGCCTGTCAGATAATTTTAGGGTTCCCACACATTTTGTGACTGATTAAAATGACAGGAATTAATACTCACGTGATATCTGACTTCTTTATATCTCTGCTGAGAGAAAAGTACACCCAGTAGTAAACAAGAAGCAAACCCCACACTCCATTGCACTGATGATGTTGCCTAGTTGGGCAATAAAACATCTACAAGCCAATAATCAAGCTCAGAGAGCACCAAGACTCCATAATTCAATCCTGAGTGATAGATATTGTCTTCTTTTGAGAAGTAGATCCAAATATTCTTAAAGTTGATTCCAAAGCTATGGCAAACTGCATAATGGTCAAACTGGCCTCTGAATAAATATTCTCATCTTACTACCTATATTCTGATTATAGTCCTTCCTACCTTCCCTTCTCTCCCATCAAACTCTTTCTTTACTTTTACCATCATCTTCCTTCCTTTCCTTCTCTTCCATTAAACTCCTTCCTTCCTTTTACCCTCATCTTCCTCCTTCCTTC
This sequence comes from Naja naja, assembly GCA_009733165.1. NCBI lineage: Eukaryota > Metazoa > Chordata > Lepidosauria > Squamata > Elapidae > Naja > Naja naja. The sequence continues at coordinate 362,589,823 of CM019148.1, forward strand.
CTTCCTTCCTTCCTTCCTTCCTTCCTTCCTTCCTTCCTTCCTTCCTTCCTTCCTTCCCATCAACACTTCTTAAAGGCCAAGGCTGAGAAATACTGGCAAAGAAATTTGGAGACAAGGGAAGTTGGGATGAAAGATTATTATTATCCCAAATTGGCACGGGGGCTGTCCAGGGCGAATCCCCTGGCACTGAACCATTTCCACCCAGTTATAATTCTGAATTAGCTTTCAGCTTTGTCTTTGGACTAAGGGAGGTTCGGGGAATGCAGGGCAGAGGATGACAAATGCAGAACTATCTGTGTTAATATGCGCAGAGACCTGCTAAGATCTCCAGACTGCTGAGAATGAAATGGAAATGGGGGAGAGGAGAGGAAAGCAGGGGAGGGAGATCTTTTAGTTAATTTAATTATACTTGTTCATAGAAGCAGTCCCTTAAAGCCTAAACTGTTTCCAATGGCTGTTGGGAGGGCTGATACTGTTCTGTAAGTAGAACATCCGAGTAAAGATTCCCGGCTTTAATTTAGAGCAGGGTTGTCCAAGCTTGGCAACTTTAAGACTTGTGGACTTCAACTCCCAGAATTCCCATGGCTGGCCAGGGAATTCTGGGAGCTGAAGTCCACAGATCTTAACATTGCCAAAGTTGGACAACCCTGAATTAGAGAAAAAGTTATAAGTTTATTTACTTATTTAGCATATATGGCTTTTCATTTTCATTACCACATATTTTGTCTACAACATATTGTATTTTGTCTACAAGTATTTTATTGTATTGTATACAAGTTACAAGGCTCTAGTCCTCATAGAATAGAATAGAATAGATTAGAATAGAATAGAACAGAACAGAACAGAACAGAATAGAATTCTTTATTAGCCAAGTGTGATTGGACACACAAGGAATTTGTCTTTGGTGCAAATGCTTTCAGGGTACATAAAAGAAAAGATACATCCCTCAAGAGTCAAGAATCATAAGGTATAACAATAATAGTCATAGGATATAATAAGCAATCAAATCATACTAGGAAACAGTCAATATAAATCATAAGGATACAAGCGACAAGGTTACAGTCATACAGTCACAAGTGGGGGGGGGATGGGTGATAAGGAGTGATAAGAGGATTAATAGTAGTAGTAGTGCAGGCTTTGTAAATAGTTGGACAGTGTTGAGGGAATTATTTGTTTAGCAGAGTGATGGCGGTGGAGGAAAAACTGTCCTTGTGTCTAGTTGTTCTGGTGTGCAGGGCTCTATAATGTCGTTTTGAGGAAAGGAATTGAAACAGTTTATGTCCGTGATGTGAGGGGTCTGTAGATATTTTCACAGCCCTCTTTTTGACTCGTACAGTATACAGGTCCTCCATGGAAGGCAGGTTGGTAGCCATTGTTTTTTCTGCAGTCCTAATTATCCTCTGAAGTCTGTGTCTGTCTTGTTTGGGATGCAGAACCAAACCAGACAGTGATAGAGGTGCAGATGATAGACTCAATAATCATGAAGGTGGATAATAAGCGATGAGTTCTGCACTGAACCCCCACTATTATAACTTTTGCTCCAACTCAGAGTCTTCTTTTTTTTAAACTGTGGAGGTGATTCCTCCAGGCCTCACAAGTTGAAAAATCAACAGCCGAATGAGGTTTCGGTAAAGAACCCAATGGATCAATAGGTTTAATTCAAGGTACTCAAGCTAATCAATGAAAACATAATCCTGAAAGAATATTGAGATTCCAGATCTTGAGCTGGCACAAAAGAATGCCAGCTTAAAATTTGGCATCCATGGTTGCCCTACCTGCTGAATCCTACTCTGCCAGAAAATTAAAGCTGGCAAACAGGTTTAATGAAGTTAGGGAATCCTCAACTTACAACCATTCATTTAGTGACCATTCAAAGTCACAAGGGCACTGAAAAAAGTGACTTATGACCATTTTTCACATTTACAACCATTGCAGCGTCCCCATGGTCCCGCGATCAAAATTCAGACACTGGGCAACTGCCTCATATTTACTACAGTTGCAGAGTCCCATGACCAACTTTTGCACCCTTCTGACAAGCCAAGTCAATGGGGAAGCCAGGTTCGCTTAACGGAACAACTGCCCTGATTCACTTAACAATTATGGCAAGAAAGCTTGTAAAATGGAGCAAAACTCACAATTCTCTCACTTAGCATTGGAAAATTGGCGTTCGATTGGGGCCGTAAGTCAAGGACTAACTGTATCGGCTCTGGTCATGACGACTAGCACCGTTGTTAGGCAATATAATTTCAACTCATCAGCCACAGAGGAACGTATTTTTGTTCTCTGCACCAACCAATCAAAGTTCTTTTGTTGGGGGCTCCTTGCCCATTCACATCTTCTGAAGGTCTATCAAAAGCCACCCAGAATTCCTGAGCTAACATGGCCTGAGGAGGAATTCTGGGAGTTGAAGTCCACAAGTCTTAAAGCTGTCAAGTTTGAAGACCCCTGGATTAGAACTAGATATGTGTTTGAGGTCCATCATGGCCAGTGGTGGGATTCAACCAGTGTAACAACCGTGGTGCATTTAAAAATGGCTCTAAACTTCCACTGCAGCCCCAGTGAGTGAAACAGTTGAGGCGTGGAATCCCCTTTGCCGCGCCTATCAGCTGGGCTTCAAACAAAGGAAATATAGCACATACTACAGCAGCGTGGGTGGGCAGGGCCAACTGATTGCCAGAACTACCAGTTCACCCGAACCGGTGTGTACCGGCTGAATCCCAACCCCATTCAAGGCCGAGGATGTGACGTTCTGAAGAGGTTACCACCCTTGTTCTGATCTTCATTGTCCATTTCAGGGCAAGCTTAATGGCCAGAAGTCTTCACCCAACAGCTTTTGGACAACCCCAGTTTTCCAGCTCTGCATCTGAGCGAAGAGAACATCCACAGAGAGAAACGGACAGGAGTAAAAACTCAGGTTTTTTTTAATGTAAGGTAATTAAAGTTAGAGAAACATATTTAAAAGAGAAGAAATAAAAAGAGATCCCGACCTTTTTAGTTCCAAAGAATCCTGGATGTTTAACGGGCCCCACTTTTACAATTGGCCAGTTGATATATCTGTAATTAGCTAATCGCGAGCATTAAATGCTGCGGAAAAGATACAAAGGTTTTGTTGGATCAATAAGATTTACTGTTATGTTCTGCAAAGTGCCTTTTCCCCCTCTTAGTCTTCTTCTTCTTTTAATTGTGCTTTTAACAAGTGGGGCAAAGCAAGCTCAGGTGCAGTCTGGTGAACAATCAAACGGCCCCATTGAAAAAGGGACTTCGGCCCCACTCACTCATTCACCCCCTGCTCATGACCCTATGCCCCTGCATAGCCCCCTGGGAGTCTGACAACAACCAATAGGATACATTTATTACACAGGAACAGGAAGCTCAAGGGCAAGGCCCAAGAGAGGGTATAAATACCTCTCTCTCTCTCAACTCCAAGTGGTCAGCTGCCCAGCATCTCAAACCCACGTGGTCCTGTCCATCAATAAACCATCTTTCCAATCAGCCTCCATGTTGCCAGTGTCTTTCTCCCCACTTGGAACAGAATCAGATGGATATTTCTTCCAACACAGTCTACTTCCAAATATTGTGAACCAGTCACTTAGTTTGCTCTTAGAAGCAGTGGCTGCCATGTGTGGAATGGGACAAACTCACTGTGGCTGGGTGGCCATGTCCTAGTGGCTGCGGCTAGGATGGGCATGACCTGGTGGGCGCGACTGGATGGCTGTGGCTGTCCTGCACCAGCAGGTTGGGCATGGCTGGATCATGGCCGCCATCAACTCCCCCCAGCTGGTGGGAACGGCTGAATGGCCACTGTCGGCTTGGCCCTTTTGACTGGACACAGGACAAGTCACCCTGGCCCACTAGATGCAGGGACAATTGTGCCTCTTCCCCTTCCTGCTTCGTCCTTGAATCGTCCCACATTTAGTGGTAACTGAATAACTTGCCCTGCATCCAGTTGGTGGGGCTGATTTGGCAGTGGCCATCTAGCTGCATCCACCTGGCCGTGCTCACCCAGCCAGGTGGGACAGCGACAGCCTCCCAGCCGTGCCTATCTATTCACACCCAGCCCATCCGTGCTCACCTGGCCATAGTGAGTTGTCCTAGACCCGCCTTGCTCACTGTCCTGAGACCGAGAGCATCCTAAGAGGTTGGTCTCCATCCCTCCATCCCCAGAAAGCCGAGAGCAACGTGCCCTGGGAGTCACAGTTGTGCCGCAGCTGTGAGAGCAAAGAAATATTTGCTCTTATGCCATCAGACACTGGGAGGAACTTAAACACTGCAGCCCTGGAGAGGCTAACAGAGGCCTCTTGACCTTAAGCCATCATCAGATCCCCAATCCTCAATTTACTGTTGGGCTTGGATCTATAAACCTGCAGGAACTGGTCTTCCCCGTCCATTTCCTCCTGTCTCTCCACCACGTGTGGCTCACTTGTTTATCGATGGCTCACCACTCCTGGCATCCCCTGTGCAATTCCGTGAAAGCTGGGTGTGAGCGGCTGAGTTGCCAGCTCCTGCCACTCAGGCTGCCTGTTGTAAAGGCATTTCTCAAAGCCTGGCCCTGTGCCATTTTCAACCCAGCCCATGCCCAAATTGCTAACAGGGGCAATTCTGAAATGGCTTCTGCACTTCTATAACTCTCCTCTATAACTCTATAACTGTCTGGTTTCAACCAAACAAGAGAGACACAGACTTCAGAGGATAATTAAAACTGCAGAAAAAAAAAACAATTGCTACCAACCTGCCTTCCATGGAGGACCTGTATACTGCAAGAGTCAAAAAGAGGGCTGTGAAAATATCTACAGACCCCTCACATCCTGGACATAAACTCTTTCAACGCTTACCCTCAAAACGACGCTATAGGCCAGGGCACTGCACACCAGAACAACTAGACACAAGGACAGTTTTTTCCCACATGCCATCACTCTGCTAAACAACTAATTCCCACAACACTGTCAAACTACTTAGTAAGACTGCATTATTATTATTCTCTCATCCTTCCTAATACCTATCTCTTCCCACTTATGACTATAACCATATTTCTTGTATCTTTACAATTTATATTGTTTTATTTGTTTCCTAGTATGATTTGATTGCTTATTAGTAACCTATGACTATCACTAAGTGTTGTATCTTATGATTCTTGATGAATGTATTTTTTTTCTTATGTACACTGAGAGCTTTATTCCTTGTGTGTCCAATCACATTTGGCCAATAAAGAATTCTATTCTATTCTATTCTATTCTATTCTATTCTATTCTATTCTATTCCATTCCATTCCATTCCATTCCATTCCATTCCATTCCATTCCATTCCATTCTATTCTATTCAAGCTTACCAGGCTGAAAATGCCCGATTCCTTCAGTGTAGGAGAGCTGATTTTCCTCCTAATAGCAAAGCAGAGACTGGGCTAATGTGATTAGAGTCGCCTTACGGTGAGATGGGCAACAAATACAGGTAGTCCCTCGACGTATGACCACAATTGAGCCCAAAATTTCTGTTAAATGAAATTTGCCCCCTTTTACAACCTTTTTTTGCCACAGTTCCCCTCGCACATCCGTGCTAGTCGTTTCGGCTCTAGGGGGTGCTGCTCAGCTCCGTTGCAAAGCCAAAGAGCCAGCGCTGTCCAAAGACATCTCTGTGGTCATGTGGCCAGCTGCAGGACTAAACGTCGAAGGTGCATGGAACGCTGTGACCTTCCCACCAAAGGGGTCCCTATTTTTCTACTTGCATTTTTTACATGCTTTCGAACTGCTAGGTTGGCAGAAGCTGGTACAAGTATCAGGAGCTCACTCCGTTATGCGGCGCTAGGGATTCGAACCGCCAAACTGCCGACCTTTCTGATCAACAAGCTCAACTTCTTAGACACTGAGCCACTGCTCAGATACATATAGATATAGATATATAGATACAGATACAGATACAGATAAAGATACAGATATAAATATAGATATTGGCATGTTCAGGTCTTTTCCCAAACACGCCAAGACCTGAATACCTGTGAAAATCTACGGAAACAGATATAGATACAGATACAGATACAGATATAAATATAGATATAGATATTGGCGTGTTCAGGTCTTTTCCCGAACACGCCAAGACCTGAATACCTGTGAAAATCTACGGAAACAGATATAGATACAGATACAGATACAGATACAGATACAGATACAGATACAGATATAAATATAGATATAGATATTGGCGTGTTCAGGTCTTTTCCCGAACACGCCAAGTCCTGCATACCTATACCTGTGAAAATCTATGAAAACAGATATATACATATACATATTCATATACATATACATATATGTATGCATATTATAAAAGTCACAAAAGCAGGATAAAAATCTAATAAATAAATAAAATAAGTCGTTGGCCTTCTGCATCTGCATGCCCGCTGCTCGCTTTATTCAAGAACATTTCCCTCTGCCGAGAAGCTGCGCTTGCTTGGGGAATTTTAAAAGGCAACAATTCATATTCGCTGTCGCTGTTTCCTCCCCCCCAGCATACCCCCCAGACGAATGGACTATTAGATGGTGGGGCCTGTATGGGTTTTTTTTTTTTGCTAGCAGATTAATGCCGGGGTCCAGCGCATCCGCTCTCGGCATGCGCCGTCAGAGGCGTGATAATAAACTCTGCTCAGACAATGGACAACCACATCTCCACCACTCCCCTGCTGTCTGCTACAAACATGTGCTAATACAGGGCCTCGTGCATCACCTTCCCCTGTCCTTTCCGAGCGTTTTTATAGCTTCTCAGTGGCAACCAGATCCAGAAATCCCTCCTTTCCTTTCCGCCCTGCATGAAAGATTGAATATCAAACATCTATTTATCTGACTACAGAGAAAAATATTCATTGATGCTAGGAATTGTTTGGCGGGTTGGGGGCGGTTGGGGTGGGGGCAGAAAGGGAGAATTATTCCGAACGGTTTCCGTTTAGCATACTCATCCAAGCACAGAAGTAAAGTTGCAGGTAGTCCTTGACTTGAGAACCCCATCGAGAACGGTCATTAAGCGAGTCCAGAGGTGGTATTCAGCGGGTTATGACCAGTTCTGGAGAACCAGCAGAAGAAATTTTGAGTAGTTTGGAGAACCAGCCAACACCACCTCTGACTGGCCCCACCCCATCTCTTCTCTGCCTCCCATTGAGTCCCAGCCAATCAGCTGGGTCTTCTTTTGTTGCCCTGCACAGGAGAACGGAGCTGGAAAGCAGGTGAGTAGAGCTGGGAGGGAATGGGGATTTTGCAGTATCCTTCCCCTGCCATGCCCACCAAGCCACACCACACCCACCAAGCCACGCCCATAGTAAATTTTTTTGAATCCCACCACTGAGCGAGTCATGTTTAATTTTACCACCTTTTTTTTTGCCATGGTCATTAAGCGAATCTGGTTCCGCCCCCCCCGCCTACTCCCATTGATTTTGCTTATTAGAAGCTTCCTGGGAAGGTCACAAATGGCGATCATGTGACCTCAGGACACTGCAACCGTCATATATACAAGCCGATTGGCAAAACACCTGGATTTGGGACAAGTGGCAGCCAGAAACACTGCAATGGTCGTACCTGTGAGGACCAGTCGTAAGTCTTTTTTTTCAGCGCTGTCGTAACTTTGAATGATTGTTAAGTGGATGGTCGTATGTGGAGGACTACTGGTATTGAGCTTGTTAGGATCTGACTGGGCAGGATGAAAAGTGTTTCGAAGTGGGATTGTTGGAAGAACTTCAAATCTAATCAATCCAAGATGATAATGGAGAACATGTGCTTTCTGAACTTGGCTTTTTTCTTGCAGGTGTTTCATTACCAAACTAGGTAACATCATCATCGGGAGAGGAGGAGGAGGAGGGAGAAGAGGAAGAGGAGGTGGAATGGAAGAGGAAGAGGACTATGGGCTTTATGATGCTTTCTGAGCTTGGTTGTTTTCTTGTAGACATTTCATTATCAAACTAGGTAACACCATCAGTGCTAGACTGGAGTGGGATTTGGGGGGGGGAGGAGGAGGAATGTGGGTTCCTTGATGCTTTCTGAGCTTGGTTGTTTCATTACCAAACTAGGTAACATAATCAATGTTACTGGTAGTTACCTAGTTTGGGTATGAAATGTCTGCAAGAGCACCAAGGACCCCTCAAATTCAAGATGGTGCAATATTCTGATATTGGGGTTTTCCACAAGGAGATTAGGAGGAATACAGAAACAAGTAACCAGCCCTTATGAAGGAGACGGCTTGCTCGAGGTTGTTTGGATCTGGGGTGGCTCATGGCGGTTTGCTGGAAACGTAGAGAGGAGGAGACAGGTAGGGAGGCATTGCATGAATTCTCAGTCAGAGGACTTTAAGAGATTTTAAGCTCATTTCCAACAGTGTAAAGAAATAAATTTTAGTTAGGGATGACTGCCTGATCCTATTTGTGCGACGGTCAATTTCACATTTATTCAATTCTAAGTCCATTCCATCCAATTGCTACATGTCCACAACTAAACACACACCTACGCACACATACAAGCACATACGCGTGGAGAGAGATATATACTAATACACGTACTAATATATATGTATTAATACGCAATTTCTCCTAATGCCTTTTGGATTCCTTTCCGCTAATATACCCATCGTTCTTCTAATAGGTGCATTTTCAGCAAGCGGCTTCCCTAATCTACATCTTTTTATATGCAGCTTTTCCTAATATCTTGCTATCCCATATTGAGCTGAGAAATGGAAAAAGATTGGCTGGGTTTTGACCTGCAGCTAGTCCCTGAAATGTGAATTACACCGGTCTGCTTAAAACAGCAAGATGTTTTAATGCCCATCTCTGTTTACAGAGCTTCTAAAAATCCCAGCCGGTTTTCTCTGGGACTCGGAGGCATTTTTAGAAAGGGTTGCCAGTATCATTTGTTTTTGTATTGTTCTTGTTTTAACAAAACAACAGATTTGGAAGGGACCTTGGAGGTCTTCTAGTCTAACCCCCTGCACAAGAGGGAAATCCTATACCAGTGGTGGTTAAACTTTTTGGGCTCCTGTGGCAAAAATTGTGCACATGCTTGCATGCTCGTGCCAGCACCCAGAAGGCAATGAAACCCCTACACCCCCTACACATGTGCGTGCAATCCCTCCCCCGCCACCCCCTTACCTACACTGCACCTCACAGCTGATTTTTGGCCGGTTTGAGGCCTTTTTCGGCCTTCCAGAGGCTTGAGGAAGGCTTCTGCAGGCTTTGCAGGCTGAAAACCAGCCACATTTTGTCACTTCTGGTATTTTTGGAAAAACAGGAAGTGACGAAACAGGGCTCATTTTCGGCCTGCAAAGCCTGCAGAAGCCTTCCTCAAGCCTTTGGGAGGCCGAAAAAGGCCTCAAACTGGCCGAAAATCAGCTGTGAGGCATGTGCATGTGCAGTGAGGTAAGTTTGTCTGCAGCTCACGTGCTGGCACAAATGGCTCTGCATGCCACAGTTTCACCATCATGGTCCTATACCATTCTAGACAAATGGCTGTCCAATCTCTTTTTTAAAAAAAACTCCAGTGATGCAGCACCCACAACTTTTGAAGGCAAGCCGTTCCACTGGATAATTGTTCTCATATATTAATACAGGTAATCCTTGATTTACGATCAGAATTGAGCCCAAAATTTCTGTTGCTAAGCGAGACAGTTGTTAAGTGAGTTCTGCCCCTTTGACCTTTCTTGCCACAATTGTTAAGTGAATCACTACAGTTATTAAGTTAGTAACCCGCTCGTTAAGTGAATCCAGTTTTCCCATTGACTTTGCTTGTCAGGAGGTTGCCAAAGGGGTGTCACATGACCCTGGGACATTGCAACCATCATAAATAGGAACCAGTTGCCAAGCGTCTGAATTTTGATCTCATGATCACCGGATGCTGCAGCGGTCATAAGTATGAAAAACGATCATAGGTCACTTTTTTCACTTCCATTGTAACTTTGAACAGTCACTAAGTGAACTGTTGTAAGTCGAGGACTACCTGTACATTAAAGTTTGTTTATTTATTTATTTATTTATTTATTTATTTATTTATTTGACTTGTATGCCGCCCCCTCTCCAAAAAGAACTCGGGGCGGCTCACAACTAAAAACAGAACAATAAATTAACTAAAATAGAATTAAATTAAGCAAGCCAAATTCATCTAAAAACCCATTACTAATTTAAAATATAAACCCCCCTCCCCAAGAGGTCAGCACAGCCCGGCCTGTTCAAATAACCAGGTTTTCAAATCATGGTGGAAGGTGCGGAGGTCAGGGACCAAACGGAGCCCCAGTAGTAGTTGATTCCACAAGGTGGGAGCCGCTACAGAGTAGGCCCTCCCCCGGGACACCGCCAAACGACACTGAGTTGCAGACGGTACCCCGAGGAGTCCCCGCCTGTGCGCTCGTACAGGGCGGTTGGCATTCGATGCTGGCAGGAGACGCTCCCGTAAATATCCTGGACCCATGCCTTGTAGGACTTTGAATGTTAATACCAAAACCTTGAATCTCATCCGGAGGGCAACCGGTAGCCAATGCAGGTCACGCAGGAGGGGTGCAACATGGGAGTACCAGGAGGCTCCCATCACAACCCGCATGGCCGCATTCTGCACCAGCTGAAGCCTCCGGATGGTATGCAAGAGCAGTCCTAAATAGAGAGCATTGCAGTAGTTGAGTCGAGAGGTGACAAGTGCCTGAGTGGCCGTTAAATAATACCTGGAAGTTGGAACCTGCTAAGTGTGGGGACTCAGCTGTGTGGGAGGTGGCCCCAAGAGACCCAGCAGGGTGGATTGGGGAGAAGAAGGGGTGGGGTATTCCAATTGCAGCGCCCCTGAGGTGGGCCATAAGTGGGTGGATTGCCAAGTGCCTGAATGGGGATCCTGAAGCGGCCATAACTTTAGGTACAGCATCGTTAGTGCCTTTGTTCAGCGCCATTGTCATTTCAAATGGTGACAGGATGAACGGTCATAAGTTGAGGACTCCAACAAATCCACCCCCATTCAAATCATAAGTCTCTAGCCTCATCTCAGAGAAAAGAAAATTGATTTATTAGAGGTGGCCGTGTTGGTGTTTAGCTGGTTGCAGCCAATACTAAAATACATCATTCATTTCCCCCTTGACCCTGGTCTTCCCCCCACCCCCTGGATGTATATTCTCCAATGGGACACATCCGTAGCCAAGAGTCATCAATCACGCTCTCCAGTAATATTCTTGCTCTCCAACAACTTTGGGCTGCCAGGATGATTATCTAGGCACTTAAGGAATGCACTGTTTTCCCCCACTCCCTTTTTCTGGCAGCTAAAAAGATCAAAGGAGTATCTTTTTAGTTGACACTGTGCTTATTTCACACACACACAAAACTAGCCCAGAGTCTTATATGCAGGGGTGGGCTTCAAAAATGTCAGCAACTGGTTCTCTGTCTGGTTGCTATCATCTGGCTATGATGGGCGTGGACTAGTCGGCCTCCTGCACCATGGCGGGGGGGATGCGTTTCGCCTTCTGCAGGCTCCGGAGGCTTTCCTCAAGCCTCTGGGAGGGTGAAAACGGCCACCCCTGGCTCCGAAGGCCCTTCAGGAGGCCGGAAATGGGTCCACTTCTGGAGCCTCTGGGAGGCCTATTTTTCGCCCTCTGTGCAGGCCCTGCACTTACCTCGCATCCAAAATAGGCCGCATGGAGACTCCTGGGAGGGAGGGGTGGGAGGGGAGGGAGAGGCAAGGTGGGTGGGGCCAGCCAAGGGTGGGATTTGGTGTGGTGATTATCTAGGCACTTAAGGAACACACTGTTTTCCCCCCACTCCCTTTTTCTGGCAGCTAAAAAGACCAAAGGAGTATCTTTTTAGTTGACAGTTGTAAATTGGGAACTACCTGTATTTCATGCTATATTTCAGAGGTTTATAGACACCTGTCCAGTGGTGGGATTCAATTTTTTTTACTACTGGTTCTGTGAGCCTGGCTTGGTGGGCATGGCAGGGGAAGGATACTGTAAAATCTGCAGTCAGAATTTCCACTACCGGTTCTCCAGAACTGGTCAGAACCTGCTGAATACCACCTCTGCACCTGTCTCTTCACATCTCTTTTGTCCTCTTATTCATGAAATCTACACCCCCCGCTTGAGAGACCGTTTCCAAAAAGCAGGGTTTGTTGTGATCAGACATAAAATGACCTCAAGAGCTGTTGTGTTAATATTTTACTGAGGATAAGCATTTGAAAAACACGCATAAAGAATTCTGAAGCAATTATCCATAAGATTATATCGATTGCTCATTGTGCAGTGTTTTAGTTGAACGCCTTGGGAATACCAAGGTGCTTTTGTTCACAGACAAAACATTGCATGCACAAGGTAAATAGTAATGTGTCAGTGTGTATCACTGCCTTGCGATCCGGCTTGACTGATGCACCCCTCTGCTCCAACTTGCCAGTCTAAACCTAGCACGGGACAATCTTGATACAGGAACATATCAAATTACACTGAGGTTGCTTTCTTTGGAATGTTTTAAGAACGCACGTTATCCACAAGCATTCCTAAACATTAAAAATATATTTAATGAACAAAGCAGCAACCTAATATGTTAATAAAAGGACACCATGAAAGATTTCAAACAGCACATCTGTGTTCACAAAAGCAAGAGCCAGCAACACTCAGAACTGCAAAATCTGGATAAGTATTTTTAATTACATTTATATGCAGCCTTCTCCGAAGACTCAGTTACAATTTTGGGATACAACCCAGTGTGCTCAGCAATAGCCTTCATTCCATTGTATATGCCTGCTTATTACTAAGCAGCATTTTTACAAAGTCAGCTAATTGCCCCAACAATCTTGGGTCCTCAATTTACCTACCCCGAGAGGATGGAAGGCTGAGTCAACCTTGAGCCTGGTGGGATTCGAGCCTACAGTAATTGTAGACAGCTGGATCTTAAGAGCAGGCATTTAACAGCCTGAGCCACCAAGCAGAGAAGAAATAACAGTACTTTGAACCAAAAATAAGATGGTAAATGTTGATGAGGAGTTATTTATTTATTTATTTAGCATATAATGAGAACATAACAGAAAAGAAGTAAACATAGACACACAATCCACGTAATTATATACAAAAGTTCTATGGGGTTTAAGCAGTGGCCTCATAACTAAGGTGACCAACTTTTTTACAATGAAAAGGAGGACACAAATAAATTGAAGAAAAAAAACAAAGCCACTTGCACGCAGCGCACTCTTGTGCACGTCACACTCTCTCAAAACAATTCTCCTGTGGGGAGCACATGCGTCTAATAAACACATCTCGCCGCACTGTACCGAGCCTTGACGAATCGTCATGTCAAATACAAATACGTCACATCACACACAACGAATCGGATCGGCATCGATCAAATACGGAGATTTTGCAGATTAGTCTTCAAATATCAAAAAGGAGGACATGTAGGAGGACACTTTTCAAGGGAGGACAGAACTTACAAAAGGAGGACTGTCCTCCCTTATCATAACTAGATGCCGAATTTGGGTATCCAGGTGATCATCTCTGGCATTGCTTTATGCAATTTGATGAAAGATGACAGATAACAGATAGATAGATAGATAGATAGATAGATAGATAGATAGATAGATAGATAGATAATAGACAGACAGACAGACGGACAGACAGATAATGGATGGGTGGATGGATGTAGATGATTGATAAGATAGATGA
>CM019148.1:362604460-362651400 GCA_009733165.1 Naja naja
GAGAGACTGGAGGCAATTCCAAGACAATCCTTTCCCCTAATCACTCGGATTTAATTCCCCCACCACACCCCTTTGGGGAGCTGTGACACAATAAGAGGCTTGGAGGTGCTTCATGAGGACTATTAAAATTCCTTAAGCATCATTAAGAAAAAGACAAAAGAGAGCAAGGAATCCAGGACTCAATAGAACCAAAACACCCGGCTGCCATTTTGCAAGATTTCCATAAGATTTCCATCACCGGATGGTTTTTTTTCCCCGCTTTGGGGGAGCTGCTTACATGGGAAACGCTTCTAGAATAGAATAGAATATTCTTTATTCTTTCTTGGCCAAGAGTGATTGGACACACAAGGAATTTGTCTCCGGAGCATTTGCTCTCAGCGTACGTACAAAGAACAGAGTAATATAATTCTAAGGACCAGCAGGAGAAGGTAATAGGAAAGATGACAAGGATCATACAACATGGGTAAATATGTTGTGGGAATTAGGTGTTTAGCAGAGTGAGAGCATGAGGGAAAAACGAATTAATTTTTTGTCTAATTGTCTAATTCACATACATAACTTTCTTTCTCCCCTTCTTTGCTACCCACTTTCTTTTCTTTTTTTCTCCCTTCCTCCCTTCCTCTCTCCTCCCCTCCTTCCCTCCCTCCCTTCCCTCCTCCTCCTCCTCCTCCTTTTCTGTCTCTGTGTTCTTTCTTTCTTTCTTTCTTTCTTTCTTTCTTTCTTTCTTTCTTTCTTTCTTTCTTTCTTTCTTTCCTTCCTTCCTTCCTTCCTTTCCTTTCCTTTCCTTTCCTTTTCTTCTTTATATGGTTGAAACTAGGAAGGAACTGAATGACCAAACAAGTGGGATTACTACAGTACATTTAAAAAAACATTTCAAAAGAGAACAAAAGGGAACATTTTAAAAAGCTGATTTTACCACCTTTTTTGCAACGGTTGTTAAATGAACCCATTGTCCACAATGGGTGTTGTTGTTTTTTGCCAGAAGATGTAAATAAATACTGGTTTCTGGGCCCGAAACATCATGAATTGTGGTCACATGACCATGGGGCACTGCAAATGGCTGTCAAGGCAGGCTGGCACCCAAATTGCAATCACGTGACTTACATGGGGGAGGGGACATTAGAACTTCAAATCCAGGTTGTACCCTAGGGGAGGTCCATCGTGGCTTTGGTCACTACGTGGTTGTAAATCGAGGAAAACCTATCCTGCTATTTTCAGAGTAGAGAAGTTTGCCAGACCAGTTCTTGAATAAAGCTCATCCGCCTGGAACCCGCACGGAATATCAGATCTTAACACAATTGGCTGGGTTCAGAGGTATTTCTCGAGAAGAGTACTCCACTCCTCCACTCACAATAGAATTCCCGATGCCTCCAGGCTCGAAATTTGGGGCTGGGCAATCTGGAACTGTGCCACCTGCAGTGCGATCTAAGCATAGTACACAAAATTGTCTGCTATAACATCTTGCCTGTCAATGACTTCTTCAGTTTCAACCACAAAAATACACGGGCAAACAACCGATACAAACTCAAGGTAAACTGCTCAAAATTTGATTGCAGAAAATATGACTTCAGCCACACAGTGGTCAACGCCTGGAACGCCCTACCTGACTTCATTATTACAGCCTCAACCCCTCACAGCTTCAACCTCAAACTGTCTACCGTGGACCCCACCCCACAGGTGGTATTCAGCAGGTTCTGACCAGTTCTGGAGAACCAGTAGTGGAAATTTTGAGTAGTTTGGAGAATTGGCAAATACCACCTCTGACTGGCCACGCCCTCATCTCTTCTCTGCCTCCCATTGAGTCCCAGCTGATTGGCTGGGTCTCCTTTTGTTGCCCTGCACAGGAGAACGGAGCTGGAAAGCAGGTTAGTGGGGTGGGGAGGGAATGGGATTTTGCAGTATGCTTCCCCTGCCACGCCCACCAAGCCTATGCTCACTGAACTGGTAGTAAAAATTTTTGAATCCCACCACTGCCTCACCCCATTTATTTATTTATTTATTTATTTATTTATTTATTCGACTTGTATGCTGCCCTACTCCTAAGGACTCAGGGCGCTTAACATTAAAACAGAAGAAGTTTACAATAAAAAAAATTAAACAAATAAACAAGCCGAATACAATTAAAAATTTAAAATTTAAAACCACAACCGCCCCCAGGGTCATTCCAGGCCGGCCTGTTGAAACAACCAAGTCTTCAGGTCCCGCAGAAGGAGCGGTCAGGGGCCAAACGGAGATCCACGGGAGCTGGTTCCAAAGGGCAGGCGCCCACAGAGAAGGCCCTAGCCCTGGGAACCGCCAGCCGACAATGCCTGACCGACGGTACCCCAAGGAGGCCCCTCCTATGAGAGCGAACAGGGCGATCGGAAAATGATGCTGGCAGGAGGCGTTCCCGCAAGTACCCTGGACCCAAGCCATTAAGGGCTTTATAAGTTGTTACTAACACCTTGAAGGCGACCCGGGAGGCAACCGGCAACCAATGCAAGCCGCGCAGGAGGGGTGTAACATGGGAGTTCCTAAGAGGTCCTTAAAGGGGCGTGCTTAAGCGCACCAGCATGCCTACCATTCCTGTCTTACTGTTCCCATTTACCTGTATTTACTTCCTTCATTCTTGTTTATGTTCATATTTATACTTGTTATCTTATACATGTTTGACAAACAAACAAAACAAAATAAAATAAAAAGTTGTGTTAGTAATGAGCCTGCACAAAATCTGATTTGTGCCAACCTGTTGACTCCCTGCAGATGCCCAAAGTCATATCGGTCCAGTATCAAGAGGCCAAAAATTGCTGAGCACACTGGGTTGTATCCCAAAAAATTGTAAGCTACCCTGAGTCTTTGGAGAAGGGCGGCATATAAATGTAATTTAAAAAAAATGGTCTCTGAGGGAAGTGACCAGTGATCAGGATCCCAGACATTGGGGCCCAAAGCAGCCAATAGGGGTTGAGCAACACCCTGCAGCTTCCATCCCAGACCGACAATTGTGCATTCAGCAAAGCTTGTGATGGGGAAAGTTGGAAAACGCCCTTTTAGCATCAGATTCGCTAAACCAGAAGGCCTCCAAGATCCCTTTATTCTGTTGAACAGAAAGTTAGGCAACTTTAGCAACAGGCTGGGAATAAGAGGAAGACGGCATCTTTTACCTGCAGCTAAGCAGAAGTTAGCTGGCTAACTTTGTGAGAAAAAGTTATTCCAGGCTGGGAATAAGAGCAAAATGGACAAAGACGGAATCGTCTACCTGCAGCTTGCTAGACATCAGCTGGCTAACTTTTTCTTAGAAAAAGTTAGTCCACCTAGCTTCAGGTAGAAAGAGACGTGGAAGATCCCAAAGCTGTTCTTGAAAGCGGCTGCATTTCTGCGAAGATGTAAATTTCCCACAAGGCATCAAACGAGGCTGCGGCAAGTGGCATGGTGCGTAATTAAATGCCAGCTTGGCCAGCTAGCTTTGGTTTTTGTTTTTAATTGCAACTGGGAAGGAAAACAGCTGCAGGTGCTTCAGTTGTGCAATGTTTCTTGCCATCCGTTGGCAGGGATCCTAAATTATGGTGGGTTTTTTTTGTGCCAAGTAATATCTATTTTTCTTAACTTTTCTGATATACTTTTGAATCTTTTGAAATCGGCTGTTGTCGGCCGGTTCTCTACAAGTAGTCCTTGACTTACAGCCATTCAATTTAGCGACCGTTCAAACCGTAGCGATGAAAAGTGACTTACAATCAGTCCTCAAACTTACGACTGTCATACCATTCCCCCAATGTCAAGTCATCAAAATTTGGGACCCTGACAACCAGTATGTATTTGTGATAGTTAACAGATAACAGATAATCAGAGTTGGAAAGGACCTTATAGGTCATCTAGTCTAACCCCCTGCCCAAGCAGGAGACCCTACACCATTTCTGACAGATGGGAGTCCAATCTCTTCTTGAAAGTCTCAAGTGATGAAGCTCCCACAACTTCCGAGGGCAACTTCTGTTCCATGGGTTGATTGTCCTCACTGTCAGAAAGTTTCCCCTTATTTCCAGGTTGAATCTCTCCTTGTTCAGTTTCCATCCATTAATCCTTGTCTGGCCTTCCGGTGCTTTGGAGAATAGCTTGACCCCTTCCTCTCTGTGGCAGCCCCTCAAATATTGGAAGACTGCTATCATGCCTCCCCTGGTCCTTCTCTTGCCTAGACTAGCCAGACCCAGTTCCTGCAACCAATATGTTTTAGCCTTCAGTCCCCTCATCATCCTGGTTGCTCTTCTCTGCACTTTTTCTAGAGCCTCAACATCTTTTTTATAATGTGGTGACCAAAACTGGATGCAGTATTCTAGGTGTGGTCTTACTAAGGCTTTATAGAGTGGTATTAGTACCTCACTTGATCTGGATTGTATCCCTCTGTTAATGCAACTTAGGATTGCATTAGCTTTTTTGGCTGCTGCTGCACACGGCTGGCTCCTATTTAGCTGGTTGTCCACTAAGACTCCAAGATCCCTCTCACAGTTGCTGCTATTGAGCCTGGTTTCACCCAGTCTATATGTGTCCTTTTGGTTTTTCCTGCCTAAGTGTTGCAGCATTCCAGGATCATGCAGTAGCCATTTATGAGGTTCTTAGCCCACTTTCAACAAACAAAATGAATGGGAAAATGATTTGCTTAGTGACCATATGACTTACTTAACAGCTTCTGTGATTCGCTTAACAACTGTGGCAAAAAGCTTGCAAAATTGGGTGCCATTCAGTTCACGATGGCATGATTCATTTAACAGCTGCAATGATTCATTTAACAACAATGGCAAAAAAGGTCATAAAATTGGCATGGCTCACTAACAATGGCCTTGCTCAGCTATAGACATTCTGGTCTCAATTCCGGTCATAAATTGAAGACTTTTGGAACCTTCCCGGATTGTGGCTTTTAATGTATTTATTGCTTCTTGTCAAACATCCAAGAAGTATGATTGAAGAGAAAGAGGGGAAAAAGTCTTAATAAGTAAAAGAAGTATATATATTCTAACATTTAGCATGTTTTATTTTTTCCCCTTTTCCTCTATTCTTCACTCATCATTTGTGAGAACAATGTTGTTGTACAGGTAGTCCTCGACTTACAATTATTCATTTAGTGTTGTTCAAAGTTACAAACGGCACCGAAAAAAGCGACTTGGAGCCATTTTTCACACCTATGACCATTGCAGCATCCCCATGGTCACGCGATCATAATTCAGGCATTTGGCAACTGACTCGTATTTATGGCGGTTGCAAAATTCCAGGGACATGTGATCCCCTTTTGTGACCTTCTGAGAAACAAAGGCAGTGGGGAAGCCAGATTCACTCAACAATCGTGTTCCTAAATTAACAACTGCAGTGATTCACTTAACAACCTGGGCAAGGAAAATCATAACATAGGACAAAACTCACTTCACAACAATCTCGCTTAGCAATTTTGGGCTCAGCTGAGGTTGCAAATTGAGGAGTAGCCGTAGTTATTTATTTCTGTGAAAGTGCTTTTAAAACCTGACATCAATTTCTCCTGTCTTTTCACTTTCTTTTTCTTAAATTGGAATTACTCCTGGTTTTGGTTTGCTGGCAGGAATAGGACATTAATCAGAAAGGAAAATACCACAGGAACAGAAAGCTTGGCTGGCAGCGTCTGCTATTGTGCGTCGTTCTTTTGCTCCAAAAGAGTTTTCCCCTCTAATACTATATTTTAGGGAACATTGTTACACAAAGCTGAAGAAATTGAGGAACAAGAACAAATGCAAAATTTTCACCTTCCCCCAATCCCTCCCAAAAAGCAGTCAACATTTGTTGTAACAAATGAAATATACAAAATGTTGTTAGGATTACAGTTTAAATTGGCTGCATGCATTTTTTTTTTTTTAAAAGAGAGATCTCATTATTTCAAATCGTGTGCCAGATTTAAAAACTCCGGCTTTCAAAAAGGGGATTTGGAAGCAATGGTTGCCACTGCGTAAAGGCCCTAATTCTATCAGCGGGAAAAGATTTTTATTTGAGATGCCTTTTTTTTTTAAGGGGAAGTTGTACTTAGTGTGTTTAATTGTACTTAATGGGTCAATTAATGTGTCAATTAAGTTGTACTTATTGTGTCAGCCACTTCTCTGAAATGGTATGGGGTCTCCTGCTTGAGCAAGGGGCTGGACTAGACGACCTCCAAGGTCCCTACCAGCTCTATTCTGAATTGAATTGTTTACGGCAGTGTCAGTAGTTGGGCATCGGGTTCAAGAATCACAACATTCGCCCAACTTCTAATTGTTTGTAAAAATGGCTGGCTGCAGGACATGCCCCATCCTCCTTCAATCTCATTCTGCTATAATCGGTTAAACCAGGGGGTCACTAACCCTGAGTGGCCCTCAGGGACCACTAAATTCATAATTTTAAATCCTGCGGACCACTAATATCATCTGCCTTAATGTTCGGTTGGGTGGGTGTGGCTAGGTGGTCATGTGACTGGGTGGGCATGGCCAACTCAATGTCACTCATGTTGAGGGGGCGTCTGGCCGGTCTCTACTTGCCCCTCCCCTCCCAGCCATTCCTCCCCTCCCGCTTGGGTTCCTAAGGGCCCCAACAGGAAGCAGTTGTTGGAGCTAAGCAGCCACCATGAGAAGGAGTTGGCAAAATAGCTGGCTCAGTTCAAATTGGATCTGACTGATAACAGATAACAGATAATCAGAGTCGGAAGGGACCTTGTAGATCATCTAATCCAACCCCCTGCCCAAGCAGGAGACCCTACACCCGTGATGGCGAACTTATGCCACGCGTGCCACAAGTGATACACAGAGCCATTTGTGCTGGCACGCGAGCTGCAGGCAAACTTACCTCACTGTGCACACGCACGCCTGTAAAAGCGGAAGTGACGAAAGGGCCTATAATTCGGCCTGAAAAAGGCCTCAAACCAGCAGAAAAATCAGCTGTGAGGCACAGTGCAGGTAAGGGGGTGGTGGTGGGGGTGGGGATTGCGTGCATGTGCAGGGGGCTTGGGGGGTGCATTGCATTCTGGGTGCTGGCATACGAGTGCGCACATGCAAACGCCCGCACAATTTTTGGCACAGGAGCCTAAAAGATTAGCCACCACTGCCCTACACCATTTCTGACAGATGGGATCTTGAAAGTCTCAAGTGATGGCGCTCCCACAACTTTTGAGGGCAACTTCTGTTTCTTTAGTTGATTGTTCTCACTGTCAGAAAGTTTCTCCTTATTTCCAGGTTAAAACTCTCCTTGCTCAGTTTCCATCCATTATTCCTTGTCTGGCCTTCGGGTGCTTTAGAAAACAGCTTGACCCCTTCCTCCTCTCTGTGGCAGCCCCTCAAATATTGGAAGACTGCTATCCTGTCTCCCCTGGTCCTTCCCTTCACTAGACTAACCATGCCCAGTTCCTGCAACCGTTCATCATGTTTTAGTTTCCAGTCCCCTCATCATCCTGGTTGCTCTTCTCTGCCTTTTTCTAGAGTCTGAACATCTTTCTTATAGTGTGGTGACCAAAACTGGATGCAGTACTCTAGGTGTGGTCTTACTAAGGCTTTATAGTGTGGTATTAGTACCTCACTTGATCTTGAGAAGGAGGTTCAGCAGAAGCAGACCTCAAGTGGGAATTTCTGCCCCCCTCTGACCCACACAAATAGACCCCGAAGGGGGAGATGCTCTGCAGCAACACAAACGTTCATTGCATGTATCCGGCCCAGGGGCCGTTGTTTGAGGACCCCTGATTTAGTGCAATATAAAAAAATGCAAATAACTTTTCTGTGGACCACCAAAATTTTCTCACAGACCACCAGTGGTCCACGGACCATCAGTTGGTGACCGCTGGGTTAAACAAAGTTTTTTTTTCAAATTGTTCCCCATCAAGGGCGGGGAGGCAACTGTCAGAAACAATATGGGTAGTCAGTCCTTGACTTACGACCACAATTGGGGGCCAGACTTTCTGTGGCTAAGCAAGGCTTAAGTGAGTTCCACAAGATTGTATGACTGTTTTGCTATAGTTTAAGCAAATCGCCACAGTTGTTAAGTGAATCACAGGTTCGTTAAATGAACCTGGCTTCCTGCATTGACTTTGCTTGTCACAAGCAAGCTGGGAGAGTTGCCAGTGGTGATCATGAGACCCCCTGGACATTGAAACTGTTGTATATATACATGCTGGCTGCCAAGCGTTTAAATTTTGACCATTTGACTGTTAGGGATGCTACAATAGTTGTTAAGTCCAAAGACTGGTGAACAATCATCTTTTTCAGAGCCATTGTAACTTCAACCTCAATCGAGCCCCAAATTTGTGTTGCTAAGTGAGAAATTTGTTAAGTTATTGTTGGGATTTAATATTTAATATTTTTAGTAATTTTAATTTTTGTATTTATGTCTTCTTATAGTTGTGAGCTGCCCTGAGTCCTTCGGGAGATAAATCCCATCATAAAATAAAATAAATAAATAAATAAAGTGAATTTTGCCCCATTTTACGACTTTTCTTGCCACATTTGTTAAGTGGATCACTTTCAGCTGTTAAGTTAGTAACCCCATTGTTAAGTGGATCCAGCATCCCTGTGCTGGTCAGAAGGTCGCAAAAGGGGTTCACATAACCCTGGGACACTGCAACCGTCATAAATATGAACCAGTTGTCAAGCATCCAAATTTAAATCACATTACCACAGGGATGCTGCAACGGTCGAAAGTGTGAGAAACGGTCATGCCACTTTTTTCAGTGCCGTTGTAACTTCAGACGGTCACCAAACGAACTGTTGTAAGTCGAGGAGTACCTGTACTGTTATTTAGAATTTCTTTTCTTTTTCTAATTTTGGATGCCTTTCCTTGACCTACAGATTCCTCCGTAGGCAGTTCAGGAGGAAATGGACGGGAGACAGTTTGGCTGTTGGGCTATTTCAGCCTGCTGCTAAATCAGGGGTGTCCAACTCATTTTCATTGGCCACATCAGGGTTTTGTTTGACCTCAGGGGGCCAGGTGTGGCACAGCCCGGGTGGTTGTGTGGCTGGAGTAGGCGTGGCCATCTCGACGTCACTCAATGAGGCTCCATTTTCAGCCGTGATGGCCTCCTGCAGCCCTCTGCCAGCGAAAAGGGAAACTGGGGGACAGATTCAGCAGGTTCTGACCAGTTCTGGAGAACCGGTGGCGGAAATTTTGAGTAGTTTGGAAAACCGGCAAATCCCACCTCTGACTGGCCCTACCCCCATCTATTCTCTGCCTTCCATTGAGTCCAAACTGATCGGCTGGGTCTTCTTTTGTTGCCCTGCACCAGGAGAATGGAGCTGGAAAGCAGGTTAGTGGGGTGGGGAGGGAATGGGGATTTTGCAGTATCCTTCCCCTGGAACTGTGACTGGGGTGGAGATTTTGCAGTATCCTTCCCTGCCACGCTCACCAAGCCACGCCCACAAGCCACACCACGCCCAAGCCACACCCACAAAACCGGTAGTAAAAATTTTTGAATCCCACCACTGCACCATGGGCTGGTCCTTCGCTGTTTCCCTGTGGGCCAGATCTAACCACCCCATGGGCCAGTTGCGGCCTGCGGGCCTTGAGTTTGACACCTCTGTTCTAAATGAATAAAAATAATTAAATTGAAACACTCACGCTAGAACTGGCTGAACTGCCTAGCATTACAGGTCGTCCTCATTTAGCGACAACTGAAACCAGCAAGTTGGTGATTCAGCGAAGCAGTCGCTTAAATGAACACGCTGCTGTAAGGAAATGGAGCTAGGACAGATGGCAAAAATATTTTAATTAAGAAAAAGAACTTAGTTTTGTTTCTACTAGGAAATCACTTCTGGCTTGAAACTGGGGGCGGGGGGGAATGAAACTTTGATTCTAGGTTTCAACTGTAGGAAGTTAGCACCCACCCCTCTCCTAGAAAATTGAAATATCCTAGGAAATATTAAAAAGGCAGAATATCTCCTCTAAAAAGAGTAGAAACTCAGAAGCAGAAACTCACCTCAGAAGCAGAAACTCACCCCCACCTTTGTTAATGGGTGGGCCATTAAGCCCTGGGCCAGAATACTTTACATAACAATGATCTCCAGGTAAAGCTATAGCAATTGCCAAAAGCCCTTTTCAGTGCATTGTCATCCAGCAAGGCTCAACCAAGCCTGGAACTCAGGACAGCCTACAGAGTTGCCCCTCATGGGAGTCTGACAACCAATTAGAAACAAGCTTCAATTCAAATCCCAACAAAGGTTATAAAACCCAGGCACTCTCAGCACCTCGGTCCCTTTTTCTTCATCTCTTCCTTCACCTTGAAGCATGTGATCATCCTTCCTTTTCACTCTGGAGCTCCAGGCCATGTGGTCCTCCTGTCCACCATTAAACCTTCCAAACAGCCTCCATGTTTCCAGTGTCTTTTCCCCACTTGGAACTGAACCCAGAAGGATATTTCTTCCAGCACAATGATTAGAATGAATTTGTTATTGTAGAAATAGTTAGAAATGTTGTGTGATGTAAAGCAAAAAGTTGAGGGACTAGGTTTGTTCGTTTGTTTTGCATTTTACTGCACTGAAAAAATAACCAGAAGTCACCACTTCCCCCCCTTTTTTCACTTTTCTCTTTCTTTCTCTTAGTTCTCTTAGTTTCATTTATTTATTTTTATAATGAAACTTAATTTTTCAAAATGGCAAAAAAAAGAAAGGATGCACAACTGTCGTTAGGACTTCAGCTTTTGTTTGCTTTTACAGAGGCACGAAAGTCACCCTGGTAACTGCAAATGGTCGCTAAGTGAGGCAGTCACTAAACAAGGACTGCCTGTATTTCGCCATTCACTAGTGGGATCGGTTATTTAGGAAGAAACAGAGAGGATGGAAGCCGAGAACCTGTGTAGGGAGGACTGCAGAAGAGATATCAGATATCAACAGCCCCAGATGGATACTAAGTGCTGTTCTAATCCCATATAGTACAGGTTCCCTGCCTTCGTCTCTAACATAATGGCAGATGAATGCCACAAATTGTACATATCTTGTAGCTGCCGTTGCATTAAGAGGAAAACACCACTTTAACCCTGGTGCAGCTAAGGATGATTTAAGGCTGTTTCCCTCGTGGGCCAGGGATGAAAAAGTGGGGGGGGGAAGGGCAGGAAAAAGACATTACTAGGCTGGTGGTGTGTGTTGCTAGTTGTAAGCTGCTTATTGCCTCCATGATTATCATTAAGCTAATTTCAATTACATTTCTAGGAGATCTTTTAGTTATTCTAGTTGTGTACGGTGTACTGGCATGCATTTCATTGTGATCTATTTATTCTCCCCGTGTTGATAGATGGTAATACCCTGATGTTTATGGTTCATTAGGTATTTGGAAGCTTCGGTGCTTAAGATCCAAACTATTTTTTCTTGTTGTTGTTGTGAGCCCTACAAGGTAGGCCAGTCTAAGAAACCACTGCCATGTAGGTCAAGACTACTATTGTTGTAACAGCAGATGGGCACATTTGAAGGTGCTCCCTCCCTCTGTGTGAAGGGGAGTGTCTGAGATGTTTTCATACATTGTTTTCTTGACCCGGAGTCCTGGATCCGTTTTCTGTTGATCTTCAGCAGCTCTTCTTCCCCTCTTGGGGGGCTGACGTGAATTTCCCCCACCTGCCCACATTCTTTCTTCACAACTGTGCTCTTCACAAATCATTCTGAATGATCACACCCATTTCTTCTATTTTTCTTTCTTTCTTTCTTTTTCATATCATTGGTTAATCCATGTGTAGGAGGCAGAGGAGGAGGAAGAGGATGGAGAAAGAGAAAAGGAGGCGGAAGAAGAAAGGATGGAGAAGGAAGAGGAGAGGAGATGGAGGAGAAAGAGTAGAGGAAGAACAGAGGATGGAGGAGGAAGAGAAGCAGGAAGAAAAAAGAGAGCATGAGAAGGAAGAGGAAGATAGGAAAAAGAGGATGGAGGAGAAGGAAGAGGAGGAGGTGCAAGAGGAAGAGAAGATGAAGGAGAAAGAGGAGGAGGAAGAAGGGAGGATGGAGGAGTAGGAAGAGAAAGAGACGATGGAGGAGGAGGAAGATGAGGAAGATAAAGGAGGATGGAGGAAGGGGGGATAAGGAAGAAAAGGAGGAGGTGAAGGAGGAAGAAGGGAGGAAGGAAAGGGTGGAGAAAGGGAAAGATGGAGGTATCTCTTTGTGCCAGGGTTAGAAGCTAGTACAGAAAGGAACTGTGTGTCCTTATTCAACAGTTGGCTGTCCTTCCTGTTGGAATGAAAATAAAACCAGCAGTGAGTAGTTTCTTTCCAGCTACTAATTCATCTGCCTTTCAACATCAAGATTGATTAGCCTGCTATCCAGCACTGGAGAAGAGACAGAAATTATCTGCCAAGCCAGACTAGCCAGAAGGAAGCTCAGGGCCATGAATCAAGAGAAGCCTGGTCACCCTTTTCATTGCTTTCCCAGAACCCCATTGGGGGCTTTAAATGCTACACCTGGTTCCGATGGTCCTACTGGCCAAGGAAGGGCTAATGCTTGGCTCCACACCCTCCAAAAGTCTTCCAGGATAGCAAAGGCCAGATCTGATATCTGTTGAGCTTCTCTTAATGTCTTGCAACTTCTGGTGGTCCGACTTTATGGTACCACTTATTGAATGTTATGTACCCCTATTGACTCCCCCATCAGACAGCATTCCACAAGATGTGGGACTTTCTAGATGTTATTATTGGAAGTATTCATCTCAAACACTTGGATTATCCACCACTGGGCCATGCTGATCCTAAGGAAGCTCAATCTCTAGACCAATGTTTTCCAAACTAGGCAACTTGAAGAGGGGTGGACTTCAACTCCCAGAATTCCGCACTCTGGCTGGGGAATTCTGGGAGCTGAAGTCCACAAGTCTTAAAAAGTCACCAAGTTTGGAGACCCTCTGCTCTAGACCCATCCAAGTGCACTCCATTGCAGAAAGAAAGATGACGTATAATGCTGGGAAATTATGTCTCCGACTCCTCCAAGTTGTAGCTAGGCCCATGTAGTTGTACATGGGTTTAAAACACTGTTTCTCAAAACCTTGAAGATACGTGGACTTCAACTCCCAGAATTCCATAAGAATGACAGTAATTGAAACCTGTATTATTGTTGTTGTTGTGAACAAAATGGCTGATTTGTAAGACATGCCAGTTAATCCAGATAGAAAATATGAGCAGGGAAAATTTAGAAAGCAGTGTCAGAGAATATGAAAACAGTCCTTGAATCGTCAAGATGTTAATTCAAGGTTTTGCTTTTTTAAAGTACAGTGGGAAACAGGAAAATGTTACATTTCTAATTTTTTTTACCCATTTCTAAAAAATCAACAGGGATATCTCCCTACTCCCCCAGGAAATAAAAAAAAAGATTAAAAAAAAACCAATCCAACTCATTCCTTTTCAGCAAATGCATTAAAAATAGTAATAATAATTAATAATAATAATTCATAATCACAGTATTATGCCTGCTGGCAATATGTACAGAAATATAACAACTGTTCCAACTTAGTCCCGCGGCACACCGAGACAGAGTAAAATTGGTGTACTGTTGTTTTACAGATGTCTGCTGAGTTGGAAAACGGAAAAAAAAAAATTGAAAACATCCACAGAAAGATTGTCAGGTGGGAATATACAGTCGTACGAAAGGAGAATTTGCACTTCAGTTCCCAGAGTGGGTTCCAGAATCCTTGGCTGGAAGGAAGGCAGAAGTGGAAATTTTCGGAAGGAATCGTGAATGGCCTTCTGTGTGGTCTCCTTTCCTTCCTTGGCCACGACAGTGGAAACAAACCAGTGAAATTCAGCCCTTTTCTATCTATCTCTGAGGTACTACCATTAGTCCTCGACTTACGACCACAACGGAGTCTAAAATTTTCATAGCCTAATTAGAGAAACCCTTGTTGAATGAGTTTGCCTCGTTTTATGACCTTTTGGCCACGCTGGTTCAGCGGATTGCTGCACTTGTTCAGCGTGGTCATTAAGCGAATCTGGTTTCCCCATATTGACTTTGACTGTCGAAAGCCGGCCAGGAAGGTTAGAAAATGGTGATTGCATGATCCCGGGGGGACAATGCAACCATCATGAATACAGGCCGGTTGCCGAGCAACTGAATTCTGATCACGTGACCACGGGGATGGCTGCAGTAGCCATCAGTGTGAAAACCGGTTGTAAGTCACTTTTTTCAGCTCCGTTAACATTGAACGGCCACTAAACGAATGAATGTAAGTCGAGGACTATCTGTAATACCAGCTGACATTTCCTGACTTTTTATTCAATTAATTTTTATAGCTTTGTATACTTCACACCTGCAGTCGGCAAAACCTGGACCAAGCCAGCACCGAGCACACAACCTTAGCAACTACAGAAGGAAATTTCTCTTCCTTGACTTGGTCCCATGGGTAGCATTACCCCCCCCCCAGTGTGTGGTGGGGAACATTGGACAATGCACCAAACCATCATTTGCAAAGTTTCTAAAACCTGCTGCCATTGGAAAAGGAGAACAGAGGGCTGGGATGGGGTTGGGTGAGTGGGAAGACAAGGAGGTTGTGAGTCCAGCCTAGAGTGGTCACTGCCCAAGGAGATCTGCTTTCAAGAGGACAATGGCAACTGTGTGGTTGTGAAGGCCCACCTCAAAGGGTAGATCTTGAGCCACAAAATGG
This sequence comes from Naja naja, assembly GCA_009733165.1. Lineage (NCBI taxonomy): Eukaryota > Metazoa > Chordata > Lepidosauria > Squamata > Elapidae > Naja > Naja naja. Next base: position 362,619,020 of record CM019148.1, read on the forward strand.
TGGCCATTAGGCTGGCTTTTTTGAAGGCCCTGGTGAGACAACATGGTCACAACTTGCTTTACGGAGAAAATATTCCCCGTTTCCAACCCAGAAAGGTCCAGTATAATCCTCAGAGTATCTTTTAAGGCAGGGGTCTCCAACCATGGCAACTTTTAAGACTTGTGGACTTCGATTCCCAGAATTCCTCAGGCAGCATGGCTGGCTGAGAAATTCTGGGAGTTGAAGCCCACAAGTCTTCAATTTGCCATGTTTGGATAGCCTTATTTTAAGGGCATCTCTTATAAGGCACCATTTCCCCCCCCAATGAGCCTCTATTGGGAGGGAGGCAAATCAGTGAAACGAATATAGGTAAGTCCTCAACTTACAACCACTTGTTTATTGACTGTTCAAAGTTACGGCATTGAAAAAAGTGGCTTATGACCAGTTTTCACACTTACGACCGTTGCAGCATGATCATATAATCAAAATTCCAGTGCTAGGCAATTTACATGTATTTTATTTACTTACTTACTTATTTATATTTCATATTTCTAAACTGTCCATTCCCTCAGAGAGGGACTGGGCAGTTTACAATGTAATATTTATGACAAGTTGTATTATCCTGGGGTCAGGTGATCAACATTGATGGGGGGGAAGGCAGGTTTGTTTAACAACTGCATGATTCACTTAACAACTGTGGCAATTTGCTTAACAATGGTGGCCCCAAAAAAAGGTCATAAAATGGGGCAAAACTCTTTTTAACACCTGCCTTGCTTAGCAATGACGATTTTGGGTTCAATTGCGGTTGTAAGTTGAGGACTACCTGTACCACAAAGGAAGTCAAGGCTCTGTCCATCAGCAGATAAAATCTTCAACCCCAGAACAGAACAAGTCCAATATTGCTGGAGGAAGAAAAAAAAAGACTGAATTTGAAAACGGGTCGAAATCAAGCCTGGAATTGCAGAGAATTTAACAGAAACCTTCTAAAAATATCTCATTGTAGAGATATCTTGGGTTGTGCAGGCAAGCCCTCAACATATGAACACAACTGAGACAGAATTTCTGTTTCTAAGCAAGGTGGTTGAAAAGTGAGTTGTGTGTGTTTTATGGCCATTGTTGCAGTCATTAAGTGAATCACAGTCATTGAGCAAATCTAGCTTTTCCCAACATGTAACCAGAACGGAGACCAGAATTTTCATTGCTAAACAAACTTAGTGAGTCTCACCCAATTTTACAATATTTTCTGCCGTGTTAAGTGAATTACTGCAGTTGTTAAGCAAATCACCTGGTCATTAAGTGAAACTGGCTTCCTCTGTTGCTTGGCTTATCGGAAGCCAGCTGGGAAGATTGCAAATGGCAATCTCGTGATCCCCTGGGACACCATAACTGTCATAAATATATGCCAGTTGCCAAACACCCAAATGTTGATCACGTAATTGTGAGGATGCTGCAACGGTCATAAGAGCGAGGATCTGTTTTACATCTTTTTTTTCAGTGTGGTTGCAAATGAATGGTTGTGAGTAGCTGACCTTACCATTCTGAGTATCCTTCCTCCCAATTGTGTGACTTGCAGCAGAGCCATTATTAAGCAGTTGTGACAAATCCTGGTAGCACTGTAAACTTTCCCTATTTTGTGTGAAACAACAAACCACAACATCAGCAAAAACTCTCATCAGGCTGCAGCTGTGCCCTCCTTGCAAATCCTACCTCTGAATTTGGGCAAAGGGGCAAATAAACCAGGTTTGGATCCAAGTCTACTGCTGCTCATTATTACAATTAATGGTGGTGGTGTTCCAAAGGGGAAATATCTGTAGGATAGGCTAAGCCAAAATATCATTGGGATAGGGCAGTATCCCAAAAAGCCTACTCAATCCAGGTGCTTCACACGGCCTGCCAACCACAAGGACTCAAGTGCCTCATCCAATCTTGGATCAGAAACTGGAGCTTTGGCGCATGGGGTCTTGTGAAGTTTTGAAGTGAAGTGCGATTTCAATCACACACTATCTAGGCCAGGGGTCCCCAAACTTGGCAACTTTAAGACTTGTGGACTTCAACTCCCAGAATTCTCCAGCCAGCTTAGCTGGTTAAGTTGTAATGCTATTTGTTTGTTGTGGTCTTGTGAGGTCAGAAATTCCAGTTTGTGGGCTTAGTGCCATTTGTGAAGTTAGGCCAGGGGTCTTCAAACTTGACAGCTTTAAGACTTGTGGACTTCAACTCCCAGAATTCCTCCTCCAGTCATGTTAGCTCAGGAATTCTGGGAGTTGAAGTCCACAAGTCTTAAACTTGCCAAGTTTGAAGACCCTTGAGTTAGGCCATCATAGCTTATTGAATAAACCACGATGAAACAAGAGACGCCTTAGTGCAACGTGTAAACCAGACCACTGCAGAGTCTCGCTGCAAGATCACACCTCTTATCCAACTCTTTCCACTTCTAAAATCGAATGGATTTGTCCCTAAGCTCATTTCTTCATTTTGTATACAGGTAATCCTCAGGTTATGGGCCGTAATTGAGCCTTGCTATGTTGGTTGTAAGTTACGACCATTATAAAGTGGATTGTCATGTGATTTTGACAATCTTTTTTTTTTTGCAATAAAGCAAAGTCATTGTTCACTACGGGGCGTATGTTTCTGGAAGAATGATGAAACAATGTAAAATTGCAGTCATTTGCTGCCAACGGTCGTAAATGCAAGCTGGATGCTGAATACCTGACATGGGGCCACATGACTGTGGGATCAGGGTGGGGGTGAGGGGCAAATATTGGAACTTTGGAACTGGGTTGTTTTAACTTTGGGGGGCCTGTCGTAACTTTGAATAGTCTGTAAGCAACCGTTGTAAATCAAGGACTCCCGGTGTTGCATTTATAAGCCCCTTTTATGTCTTCTTCTGCTACCCTGATTAGATAAGTTAGATAAGTTCAGGGTAGGACAGGAGGAAGAAAGGAGTTGGGTTTAAGAAAAGTTTAGAGCAGTTTCACAACCTCGGCCACTTGAAGATGTGTGGACTTCAACTCCCAGAATTCCCCAGCCAGCTATGCTATGGGGAATTCTGGGAGTTGATGTCCACGCATGCAGAAAGGCAGACACCACAGAGGAAAGGGACTGAGGGAAGGAACAAGGGAGATTCAGGAGGACGGCCAAGTCAAATCCCCCCATTTTGTTTGCTTTAGGGATTTCCAAGCCAAGCAACCCAAAATGGGATTTACTTCAGGCTTGGCTCAGAATCATCCGGGATCGATTTTCCGCTGATCCATCTTCTCACCAAAGAATAACAGGGTGGGGAATCAATGCATTACAAGCCCCCCAAGCTGATGCTTGGTTTTTTTGTTTTTGTTTTTTAAATGTGGAAATTGGTCATTCAGGACATTTCGTCTGCAGGGAGGGTACCTCAAAACATCTGCCATTTTGGAACTCGGCAGCTCAGCACCCCTCAAACTACTACAGGCCACATGGGGCTGTTGCCTCTTCGGTTGCATTGTGCTGGTTTCTCCTCCCCCCCCCTCCCCACCGCCCTCCCCCACAAACCCGAGCTTTCTTTATGAACAGGAAAAAAAAAAAACAAGATTTACAAATTACACTTTCCCAGTTTTAGACCTGCGTAAATCATCCTTCTGTTCAGACAACCCTCCCTCCCACCCACCCCTTGAACACACACAGAATACAGTCCAGAGTTTCAATTCGTCTTGAGGGCACCCATCTTCCATAGTCTTTCATGGAGAAATCGAGGAAGGAAATGCCCAGAAGTGTTGAGATGCTCTTTTATTAATATATTTTTCTTCTTTTTCTTTTCTTTTCCTTTCCTTTTTTTTCCTTTTCTTTTCCAAAGTGGCAGTGAGCCTGCGATACCCATGGAATATGACACAAAGAAATCTGAAGAAGTAACAGGTTTTGGCATAACAGTATTCTAGTCCTCAAGGTTTTTTGTTTTTGAAGATTTTTTTTTTTTTCGTGGTGGCTCTCTTCGTTAAGGGGGTTTTCCACCATCACAAAATGTAATTTGGTCACCGCGAGGGGTCCACGTTCCCCTCGCCTGCTGCATCATCATATTCAAGCCAAAAAGAAGGAAATAAAAAACCCACATCAAAGGGAATGTAAAGGATGTCCTTCAAACCCACCCATCCCTTCTCCCAAAAAAAAAAAAAAATTTGAGGCACCAACGCAGAGGGTCCTTTTTGGGTTCCCCCCCCCATTGTGATGTCTCTTTTTTTGAGTTCCAGTTGTGGAAAAAAGTCTAGAATACACACACGCACACACGCACATACCCTCCAAAAAAAAACCCCAAACAAACCAGAAAAGGTTAAGCTGAGAAAAATAAGAAAAGAAAAAAAAAAAAACGACTATATTTGGTCTAGAGATTTTAAAAAAGAAAAACTCCACAGAGGGGATTAATCTAAAGAGGTGGAGGGTGTTTTTACACCAGCTGGCTTGATAGAGGTCTGTGGAAGATTTTTTTTTGAAATATAAAACCAGCTCAGCTCCCCATGTCACACAGGTGGTTGTTCTTTTTTTAAAAAATTGAGCCTTCTCCCTCCCCTTCCTCTGTACTGTATCAGACTTGGGGGGCAGGGTTGGCTCAGTTTGGGGTGTTTTTTTCAGGAGACGCCAAGGCAAAGACCAGGGCCCCTTCTTCGCCTGATGTTGGCAGAAACCGGAGATCAAAATCCTTGCAACACCCCCCCACCCTCCCTCGCCAAGTGTATTGTTTCTGTTCCATTAACAAACAACACGCCCCTGTTCACTCCTCTTCTTCCTCTCATTCTTTCCTTCGATACGGTTTTTTTCCCCCCCTCCCCTTGGTTTTGGCAGCTGCCGCTGTAAAAGAACCCCCTCCTTTTCTCGTCTGCCATTCCGCGGGGGGCTAGGAAGCGAGGATAGTCCAAAACATCGGCACCACCACGAAGAAGGCATCGGGAACGGTGAAGCTGCAGCAGGAATTATTGCTGGTGAAAATGGGCTCTGGCGATTCGTAGAGGGAATCGTCTGTGGGGAGAAAGGAAAAAAAAGAAAGAGTTGGATTTTTTTTAAAAAAATTACATTTATATGCTTTCTCCAAGACTCAGGGCGCTTACAATTTTTGGAAAGCAACCCAATGCGCTCAGCAATAGCCTTCATTCCATTGTATATGCCTGCTTATTACTAAGCGGCATTTTTACAAAGTCAGCTTATTGCCCCCCAACAATCTTGGGTCCTCAATTTACCTACCCCGAGAGGATGGAAGGCTGAGTCAACCTTGAGCCTGGTGGGATTCGAGCCTGCACTAATTGCAGGCAGCTGGAACTTAAGTGCTAGGCGTTTAACAGCCTGCACCACCAAGGCCTTTGGTGGTGGTGTGTTCCAGAGAAACTCACTTCCTGTCAGGGTTCCACGTAATGCACCCATAGAAAGCAGAACTCTGAGGCAGGCAAGTTCCTCAAAGAACAATTTATTGGATACATCCTATTGGCACAACTGGTGGAAAACTGACTAGGAAAGTCTTAGTAAGACCACACCTAGAGTACTGCATCCAGTTTTGGTCACCACATTATAAAAAAGATGTTGAGACTCTAGAAAAAGTACAGAGAAGAGCAACCAGGATGATTAGGGGACTGGAGGCTAAAACATATGAAGAACGGTTACAGAAACTGGGCCTGTCTAGTCTAGTGAAGAGAAGGACCAGGGGAGACAGGATAGCAGTCTTCCAATATTTGAGGGGCTGCCACAGAGAGGAGGAAGGGGTCAAGCTGTTTTCCAAAGCACCCAAAGGCCAGACAAGGAATAATGGATGGAAACTGAACAAGGAGAGATTTAACCTGGAAATAAGGAGAAACTTTCTGACAGTGAGAACAATCAACCAATGGAGCAGAAGTTGCCCTCAGAAGTTGTGGGAGCTTCATCACTTGAGACTTTCAAGCAGAGACAGGACTGCCATTTGTCAGAAATGGTGTAGGGTCTCCTGCTTGGGCAGGGGGTTGGACTAGATGACCTATAAGGTCCTTCCAACTCTGATTATCTGTTATCTGAAAGTTCCCACAGCTTTCGCCTATTTTTTTAAAATAATTTTTTATTGCAGATTCAGCTTTATTGATCTGTCGTTAGAATTCTCACATTTTAGAATTATAGTCCAGAACTGTGATAAGCCACACTGTTCAATAAAAAAATAAAAAGGAGGTGCAAAAAGGCTTCTGGAACCTGAAATAGCTTCAAATTACTGTCATACATAGATCCCAACCCACAGCAATAAGAAGAGAACTCCAAAGCCCATGATGCTACTAGAGAGATGAGTAGTTCTTTGTACATGTCCTAGGTATATTTGGTGGATCATAAACAAAGCTGTGAAGAACATGCTAATGGCCAGGGGCACCACAGTGAGATGTGGAGACATAACTGGATTCACCGGACTGGTGTATCTGCTCATTGTTTGAAGCTCCATGGCTGCATTGGTGGCAGCTCCCGTTACAGAGGGACACATCCGGCCTTTCCTGCCATCCTCACTCTGCCACCTAATTAAAAGATAAAAGTTTCCCTTTCCTCCCAAGTCACTGGTCACGCTGTCCAATCAAGGTGCTGGCTGGTTGCTTGGTTACTTTACTCCTCCTCTGGCCAGCCACTGGTGATAATGTCCTTGGTTCCCACAGGAAAACCTTTACTGTTTTGGCTACAAAACTCTAGCTTTTCCCCCTCCCTCTTGTGTGGCAACCCTGAAGTCTCCAAGATGGCCTCAGCCAGGTTCATTTCAGGATTGACACTTCCTTTTTCCATCTCTCAGGATCTCCAACCATCTCTTATGCCCCCATTGCTCAGCATGATGGATAGAAAGAGGCAGATGGTTTTAACAAGCAACCAAGGGCAAAAGAAGTTAAAAACACAATGGGAAAACGTAACGCGTGTCTTCCAAACTTAGAACAATCGTCAGATGCAATCATTCACATTTGACTGAATATCTGGACTTCAACTCCCAGAATTCTCCAGCCAGCACATTTCATTACTCATCTAGGTAACATCATCAGTGCCAGTTGAGTATGGGGCTTGCTCCCTGTTTATATACAGTAGCTTGCCCTGCTGGTTTTTGTGGGGTGTGTGGTTTTCTCCTTGGTAATTCATTGATTGGAGTATTGTCTCCTGCTTGATTGTTTGTCTGGTGTTAATCCCTGCTTATCTGGGTGTTGGCTGCTGGAGAGGATGTGTCTATGGTCTGTTTTGTTTCCTTCTAAGCCTTTTTATTGTCTCCTTTCAATGGTTTGTAAATATAGCTTATCTCTATGCGTCTATTGATGGCTGATTTGTCTGAATGCCAAGCTTTCAGGAATTCCCTAATGTTTTCGGATTTAGCTTAGTCTCCTCACAATTTCCCAGATGAAACTATAGTTGAGTCTGCCCATGAGATTAAAGAGTTTTCATCGTATCTTCTGACTGCTGTTTGGTGTTCGTGGTTGCACTCTCCACAATCAGGACAGAAACCAACACCCAAGTCGCTCTCACAATCAAGCAAGAAACCAATGCATTAATCAAGGGACCATCAAGGAAAAAAACCCTGACACTCCCATGAAAATGGGTAGAATAACAGAGTTGGAAGGGATTTTGGAGGTCTTCTAGTCCAACCCCCTACTCAGGCAGGAAACCCCTATACCAGCAGCCCCCAAATTTTTGGGCACCAGAGACTGGTTCTGTGGAGAGAGGTTTTTCCCTGGACTGGAGGGGGTTGGGTTTGCGTGCCATTGGCGACCTTCTCAGCAGCCTCTGACATGTGACGTCAATGGGGGAAGCTGGATTTGCTTAATGGCTACAGGTAGTCCTCAATTTGCAACAGTTCATTTAGAGACCATTCAAATCTACAAGGGCACTGAAAAAAGTGACGTATGACCGTTTTCCACAATTACAACCCTTGCAGCATCTCCATAATCATGTGATCAAAATTCAGACATTTCGCTGGTTCATATTTATGACCATTGCTGTGTCCCGGGGTCCAGTGATCCCCTTTTGCGACCTTCTGACAAGAAAAAAATCAATGGGGAAGCCAGATTCACTTAACAGCCTTGTCACTAACTTAACGACTGCAGTGATTCACTTAACCACTCTGGCAAGAAAGCTCGTAAAATGGAGCAAAACTCATTTAACAAATGCCTCACTTAGCAACAGAAACGTTGGGCTCAATTGTGGTTGTAAGTCGAGGACTACCTGTATGAGATTCACTTAACTGCTGTGAACAACCATGGCAAAAAAAGGTGGTAAAATTAGGCACGACTGATTTAACAATTCCCTTGCTTAGCAAATTCTGGTCCTAATTCTGGTTGTAAATTAAGGACTACCTGTAATCAATCAATCTCTCTCTCTCTCTCTCTCTCTATTTATCTATCTTTTTTTAAAAAATTACATTTATATGCAGCCCTTCTCCAAAGACTCAGGGTGGCTTACAATTTTTGGGATACAACCCAACAATGCCCAGCAATAGCCTTCATTCCATTGTATATGCCTGCTTATTACTAAGCGTTTTTACAAAGTCAGCTTATTGCCCCCAACAATCTTGGGTCCTCAGTTTACCTACCCCGAGAGGATGGAAGGCTGAGTCAACCTTGAGCCTGGTGGGATTCGAGCCTGCACTAATTTCAGGCAGCTGGAACTTAAGTGCTAGGCATTTAACAGCCTGCACCACCAAGGCTCAGTTATCTGTCTGTCTGTCTGTCTGTCTGTCTGTCTGTCTGTCTGTCTGTCTATCTATCTATCTATCTATCTATCTATCTATCTATCTATCTATCTATCTATCACATATATCTATATCTATCATATCTCCGAGTCTTCGGAGATGGGGTGGCATACAAGTTCAAATATAAAATATCTCTCTCTCTCTCTCTCTCTCAATATCTATCTATATCTACATATTGCTTGCAAAGTGGGCAAGGAGATGCCATTGCTAAGTGCCATGCAGGATATGCTTAGCAACAGAAATTCTGATCCCCATTGTGGCCATAAGTCGAGGACCATCTGTACGCATAGTTTCATGGACTCTAACAGGAAAAATAAAATAAAATCCTGAAATTAGAACATTCAAATCAATGGCGTGCTTCAGTAAGCTGGCTGCCTTCTCTATTGCCCTGCCCTCTGGGACACTTTGATGCCATCCAGTCTGAGCGGCTGGGTTGGGGAGAGCAGAACAGTCCAGGGTTAAAACAGGCCGGCAAACAAGCTGCTTTTGCCAAGATCAGACGCTGCCAGCCAACTTGTAACAACAGGACATCTCCGGGGACGGTGCCTGTTTAGGTTAGGGTTTGTTATGTCCCCCCCCCCCCCGGCCTTGGCTGGCAGTCAGCACCGCCACTCGGAAGGTCAGAGAGCAATTGTTTCATAGCGATCCAATAATCCTGTTTCCAAAAGACGCCTAATCAGCCAGCGATGCAAAAATGTCTTCGAGGGAATCCGCTAAATTACAGCCAAAGCCGTTTTAACGCCATTCCCTCAGCTCGGCTCATCTTAAGTTTATTACTAGATTAAGGGCGGTTTTGGCAGACTCACAGCCTGAAGGAGAGGGGGGGGTGGTGAGAAGAAGAGACAAGAGGAACAGAGCAAAAAAAAATTTGGAGATGCAAATCCATCTTGGCACCGGCTTCGAATTCCTCCAATTCTGCGGGACTAGCTTTTCTTCTTTTCGCCCATCTGTGCCTGGACAATTTGCTGTCATTTTGTCAGACACATTTTGTTTTGTTTTGGAAAGATTGTCCTGGCCTTCTTCTTCTGAGGGTTGAGAGAGAAGTACTGGCCCAAAGTCACGTTCTTGGCTTTTGCACCTAAGGCAGGACTAGAACTCCCAGGCGCTTGGCTTCTAGCCCAGCATCTTTAGTTACTAAACCAAACTGACTCTCAGGGTTCTAGGTAGTCCTTGACTTACAACATTCATTTAGTGACCATTCAAAGTGACAACGGCACTGAAAAAAAGTGGCTTACGACCATTTTTCACATTTACAACCAGGAGAGAATGGTGGGGGCAAAGTCCTGGCTTCTTCTGAAAAAATAGCCATTTAATTTGAATTAATTCCACTGTCTGCAACATCTATACTTCTCAGGTGCTAAACTGAGAAGGTTCTAGGAGGGGAGACCCAAGTTCTAGTCCCTCCTCAGCCACAAAGCTCATTGGCTGAATTTGGGCTAAGTCCTGCCTTTCAGCCCAAGAGCCAATCAGGTGTACTGGGGGTGGGGATGGACTAGAAGGGGCAAGACCTGGGTTTTAGTCTTCCCTCAGCACAGAATCTCCTGGGTGACTCTGGGCCAGTTCCTTTGCCTCAGTCAATTCACACAGACACCCTTCCTAAGATTGTTATTGTGAAGGAGAACAGATGGGGAGTTACCTCTGTCCCCTTGAAATCCTGAATGAAAAGGAAGGAAGGAAGGAAGGAAGGAAGGAAGGAAGGAAGGAAGGAAGGAAGGAAGGGGAAAAGAAACAGAAAGAAAGAAGAGAGAGAGAAAAAGAAAGAAAGAAGAGAAAGAAAGAAGAAAAGAAAAGAAAAGAAAGTACAGAGAGAAATGAGAGAAAGAAAAAAGAAGAAAGAAGTAAAGAAAGAAGTGAAATGGAAAGAAGAAAGAAGGAAGGAAGGAAAGGAAGGAAGAAAGAGAGAAAGAAAGAGAAAGAAAGAAAGAAGAGAAAAAGAAAGAAGAGAGAGAGAAACAAAGAAGAGGAAGAGAAAGAAAAGAAGAAAAGAAAAAGAAAGAAAAAGAGAAAGAGAGAAAAAAAAAAGAAAGAAAGAAGTAAAGAAAGAAGTGAAAAATGGAAAGAAGAAAGAAAGAAGGAAGGAAAGGAAGGGAGGAAGAAAGAAAGAAAAAGAAAGAAGGTAAAGAAAGCTAAAGAAAAAGAAAGAAGAAAGAAAGAAAGAAAGAAAGAAAGAAAGGAAGAAAGAAAGAAAAAGAGAAAGAAGATTACTTTATCCCAGTCCCTTGTGGAAAGTCAACTACAAACACTTCATGTCTCATGATGGGGAAAAACAAAACAACTGGGGTTTCTTTCTATATTTAAAAAAGTCCTTGTTTTGTTTTAAAGCCAATTAAAAAGAACAGACACACAAACATGCACAAGAAGAAAGAAAGAAAGAAAGAGAAACTGCCATAGGATACTTGTCCTAGCCCTTGTGGAAAGCCACTACAAACACTTCATGCTTCATGAGGGGGGGAAAAACCTCAACAAAACAACTGGGGGGTTTCTTTCATATTTAAAAAAAAGTCCTTGTTTTGTTTTAAAGCCAATTAAAATCACACAGACACACAAACATGCACACAGAGAGAAATGAAACAGCACCAAAAAAAACCCCAGCAATCTCTTTCCCGATTCTGTCATTTCTGACTATTTGCACACTCCCTGGGAAGAACTGTGACCAAACATTAATTACATGTTAACAGGAGAAAATTATTAATTTGTGTTTTCTTTTTTCCCCAAACAGCTGCATGATTTGATTCTTTTTAAAATACCACCTGTTCAGAAAAAGCAGAAGGTTGTTGCTGTTTGTTACATTTTAAATAAAATAATTGGCTTTCTTTTCCCCCCTCCTTGATCCCAACAATGAAGTCAGCGGGTATTCCAGGCTGCCCCGGGTTCATCTACGTTTTTTTTTCCCTCTCCTTTTCATGGATCTGTCTTCACCCCAACCTAGAATCGAATAATAATTTGGTGGAAATCTGCATGCCACTTGAGCCAACACTGGCGCTTAGTATTTCAGCTATTGCCAAGAAAACAAAAGGTGAAAGTTATCGGAAAGGTTTGTGTGTGTGTGCGCGCGCAGGCCTGTGTGTCAAAAGGCCTTCACTAATTTGATCTCAAGGGCAAAATGTGCAAGGATGGGACAGTGCCAATTCTGCTTGAAACAGGTTTTGAGTTGTTGGTAATCAGGACTGAGCAACGACTGGGATGGGGACGCTATCTTGTTTTTCTTCTTTTTTTTGAACTCACACTCTGTAACCAGAGGTAGGGAACAATGTTCCCTTCATGACTTGTGGACTTCAACTCCCAGAATTCCATGGCTGGCTCAGGAATTGTGGGAACTGAAGTCCACAAAAGTCATAAAAGGGCCATCGTTTCCCCACCCCTGCAGACAAGACAAAGACGATTCTTGCAATGTTTTAGTAGCCAAGAATAAGATTTCCATTTTCGGGTAAACTCAGGAGGTGAGAGAGTGAGGCCCTACCTCTGAGGTGCTCAGAGAAGGGTGCCAGAGATACATTCCCATATTGTCCAAAATCAAATATAGGGTAAATTGAGGGAATGAGGTAATTAGAATGTCTATGGAGATTCCTAGTCATCCAGGTCATGGTTGTCCCAAAGATGCTTTTTCAAAAGGCCACTGGATTTTGTTTTGTTTTTTCTCCTTGTTTCGCTTCTCATCCAAGAATCTTCTTCAGTTTTGTCTTCAGAAGTAAAGAAGCTTCTTGGATGAGAAGCGAAACATCTTCAAAGAAAAACAAACAGCGTCCAGTTGCCTTTAAGAAGAAGCACCTTTGGGACAAGCAAATTACAAGCCACCAGTATGTCATACATAGCATGACATTTATGCCATAACATCATCATGGCCATGATATCATGTGTCCTGCTGTGAGGAACACCCACAAAATTGGGGATATTTCATGTATGTGGGGCACTTGAAGCATAACTGCATAAACTGCTCCGTCACTGGAGGTTTTCAAGAAGAGATTGGACAGCCATTTGTCTGAAATGGCTTGAGCAGGGGGTTGGACTAGAAGACCTCCAAGTTCCCTCCCAAGTCTGTTGTTCTGTTGCCCTGTTATAAACTAACAATAAACTGGGTTTGCCTCAGAGGTGGTATTCAGCAGGTTCTGACCAGTTCTGGAGAACCGGTAGCGGACATTTTGAGTAGTTCGGAGAACCAGCAAATCCGGCCTCTGACTGGCCCCCGCCCCCATCTATTCTCTGCCTCCAGAATCCCAGCTGATTGGCTGGGTCTTCTTTGGTTGCCCTACACAGAAGAACGGAGCTGGAAAGCAGGTTAGAGGGGTGGGGAGGGAATGGGGATTTTGCATTAACCATCCCCTGGAGTGGCATGAGAATCAGAGGCAGTATTCAGCGGGTTTTGACCAGTTCTGGAGAACCGGTAGCGGACATTTTGAGTAGTTCGGAGAACCAGCAAATCCCGCCTCTGACTGGCCCCGCCCCCATCTATTCTCTGCCTCCAGAATCCCAGCTGATTGGCTGGGTCTTCTTTGGTTGCCCTGCACAGGAGAACGGAGCTGGAAAGCAGGTCAGTGGGGTGGGGAGAGAATGGGGATTTTGCACTATCCTTCCCATGCCACGCCCACCAAGCCACGCCCACAGAACCCGTAGTAAACATTTTTGAATCCCACCACTGGTTTGCCTATACAGTAAGTCAAAACAAACCCTAATCAACGTTAAAACAAACCCAGCTAGCATGTTGGGTGAAGGCAGGCGGTAAGTCTGTCACTGATTTAACTTCCAATATAGGTAGTGTTCGACCATTCATTTAGCAACTGTCGAAGTTACAATGCCACTGGAAAAAAGTGACTTATAATGTGGTTCTTGCAACTTTGATCACAGTGATGTGATCAAAATTCAGCTGCTTGGCAACAGGCATGTATTTATGGCGGTTGCAGAGAGCCCTGAGGTTATCTGATCATCATTTTTGGCCTTCCTAGCTGGCTTCTGACAAGCCAAGTCAATGGGGGAAGCTGGATTCGCTTAAGGACTTCATGATTCACTTAACAACTGTGACAAAAACAGTCATGAAATTGGGTGCACCTCACTTAGCCAACGCTTTGCTTATTATGGTCTCAACTCCGGTCGTAAGTTGAGGACTGCCTGTAATCTTATCCCATTTCTGAAATAAGAATTCTGAACTCTAGGATCATCAAAAGATGGAATTGAGGGGAAAAATCCTCTACCTAGAAGTGAGGATTTTAAGATTCTTCTCTGGAGGAAACCCCTCCCTTCAGCTGCAGGCACGGACTCCCTCTGAATGTAGATCAACTTCTCCTTTCTTGAAGAATAGCGGCAGAAAACTTGCCACTGGCAAGGACCATGAGGAAACCAAGAACAATGCAGAACAGTCAACCAACACTGCAGAGTAGCTGTTGGATTAACCTTTGATGCCTTGAACAGTTTCTGAATTTATTCCTCTTCTGTAGGGCAGAAGTTGCCCAACGTTGGCCACTTTAAGACTTGTGGACTTCAACTCCCAGAATTCCCCATGGAAGCATGGGAGATGAAGTCCACAAGTCTTAAAAGTGGCCAAAGTTAGACAGCCCTGTGGTTCCGGTGAGGTGATCAGGTCCATCTCTGGCTGACCAGAAAGGAACTTCATGGTGAATCCAACTACCTTTCTTGGCCAACAAAGATGGAGCCCAGAGGAAGTTCTCTAAAGCCCATCATATACTCTGGTAGTATTCGAAAAGTTCATGGGTGGAAAAAACACCCTTCCTCAGTGCTGTACATCCAAAGTTCACATCTGTAGAGGCAAATGTGTCTATCTTAGCATGTTTAATGACCAGAGGGTCAATCCTGAAGCTGACCTGATGGAGGCCATTTTGAGGATTCAGGGCTGCCACAACTGGAGCTGAGGGAAAGGGTGGGGTGGGGGAGTAGAGATAGCTGGGGTTTGTAGCCAAAACAAAATACTTTCTCTTGGAAACCAAGGACATTTCAGCAGGTGCATTTCAGCATATGCCAATCTGGCATATCCAATAAAGCTATTCTTTGAGGAATCTACCTGCCTTGGAGTTTTGCCTGCTGTGGGTATATTACTTGGAACCCTGACACAGAGATTATTCTGCCCACTTGCTACGCAGCCAATGCCTCTTGGTGAAACCCTGTGGTCACCACTGTTAATGTTGCTATCCCACAGACCCAAGTGGGCTGGGCTGGCCCACAGGAGCTGTTTGTTGCTGATGGAACCTGTCAAAATCATGGTGGCAGCTTCTCCGGATCCACCTGCTGATGGTGGACTGTGGATCTTGTTTCCTGGCTTGGGGGCGAAAGAGAAATGCTTTGAGTTCCACCTTTGACGACCAAGAACCCAGAGAATCTTATTCCTAGCTTAGTAGATGCAATGAAGCTGGGAATACAGGTAGCCCTTGACTTACGACCACAATGTTTCTGTTGCTAAGCAAGGCAGTCATTAGTGTGTTGTGCCCCCATTTTGCGAACATTTGTTATGGTTGGTAAGTAAATTTCTGCTGCTAAGCAAGGCAGTTGCTTGTGAGATGTACCCAGGGGATGGGATTCAGCCGGTTCGGACCAGTTCGATTGAACTGGATGTTAAATTTACACCTGGTTCCCCAAGAAGTTCCGGTATGCCACACCTACCATGGCCACGCCCACCCTGCAACCAGGCAGCAAACCAGTTGTTTGGATTTTTGAATCCCACCCCTGGTTGTACCCCCAGTTTGCGACCTTTTGCGGATGGTTGTTAAGTGAATCACTACTGCTGTTAAGTGAATCATGTAATTGTTAAGCAAATCTGCCTTCCACCATTGACTTGCTTGTCCGAAGCTCCCTAGGATGTTTGCAAATGGCAATCCCAGGACCCCAGGACAGTTGCAAAGTACCTAAAGTTTGATCATGTGAGGTGCGGATGCTTCAACAGTCATAAGTGTGAGAACTGGTCATGTCACTTTTCTGGTGCCTTTATAACATCAAATGCTCATTAAACAAATGGTCCTAAGTCAAAGGCTACCTACCGTGTTTCCGAAAATAAGACACTGTCTTATTTTTTTTTGGCTCCCCAAAACACACTAGGTCTTATTTTCGGGGTTGGTCTTATATATTTATGGTGCCAAATAGTGGGTGTGAGTGTGTAGGGGGGGGGTGTTTCAAGGGTGCACGGTTGCTCCCTGAAAAGTCTTCCTGGAACTGGAGATTTACACTAGGTCTTATTTTCGGGGTAGGTCTTACATTAGGGCAGGTTTAGAAAATAGTGCTAGGTCTTACTTTCGGGGTAGGTCTTATTTTCGGGGACACATGGTATATAGCATCCATAGCCACCGAAGCATCCAGTCTCTGAAAAACAGTGCCAACTAGTTCACCAATTCAAGTGCAAATTAGAATTATTTCTTTTTTCTAAAAAGCTGAAACCTTGTGAGATCATCAAATCTCACCCAAGTGTGCGTATCCCCTGAGTTCTGTGCCAGGAATATTGAAACCTCATATGAGTTTTTAGTCTTTCTATACAGGCAGTCCTAGACTTGGCACCAGAATTTTTGTTATTAAGCAGTGTGGTCATTCAAAGTCATCGCATGACTGCACCCCATTTTGTGATGCTTTTTTTTGCCATGGTCATTAAGCAAATCTGGTTTCCCCAAGTAACTGTGCTTCTCAGAAGCTGCCTGGGAAGATCACAAATGGAGATTAAAAGTGTAGATCACTTTTTTTCAGCACTGACATAACTTAGAACGGTCACTAAATGAATGGCCGTAATGCCCCAATCAGTACAGATAGTCCTCGACTTACAACTTAGTGACCGTTCAAAGTCACGCCGGCACTGAACCCAAGTGACTTATGACCATTTTTCAGAGTTACGATCTTTGCAACATCTCCAAGTTCATGTAATCAAAATTCAGATGCTTGGCAACTGATTCATATTTATGATGGTTGCAGTGTGTTGGGATCACCTTTTGCGACCTTCTGACAAGCAAAGTCAATGGGGGAGATTCACTTAACAACTGTGTTACTAATTTAACCACTGCAGTTATTCACGTATGGCGAGAAAGGACATAAAATGGGAAAACATTCACTTCACAACTGTCTCACCTAGCCACAGAAATGTTGGGCTCAATTGTGGTCGTAAGTCAAGGACTACCTGTAATGCTAATACAACAGAGATCCAATTGCAGCCATCACTTATTTTTTACTCATTTCCCAAGGCAAAATGTCCTTTCAGCAACACTGCATTTTCCCCCATTTACAAGTAAATCTGGACTTCAGACTGTATCTAGAGGGAAAATAAAGGGCATTTGTTTTTCAAACAAAAATTTCTATTTACCCTTAAACCACATCTTTTTAAAAGATGGCTTTTGATAATTCTGAGCTAAGTGATGCAGCAGAAGGCTGGGGAAAGAAATGAGGGTTGGTACTTAACATACAGTCAGATTCATGCATTACTCCAGCTTGGTTCAAAATTGAATCCTGGAGGGGAAAAAAAGTATTCACATTTCCTACGCCTCCCTTCGTCTGGTCCTACTTACTTGTTGGTCGAACATAAACCTTCAGCTTTAAGCAGGGTTTGTCAACCAGATTAGGTGGAGTGGCCGCTGAAAGAAAGCAGAAGAGACAAAGAGGGAAATGCAGTTAGAACAAACCAGGTTTCTGCCACACAAAGAAGCATTTTGTACCTTTCAGTAACATGAAAAGAAGGCTGGTTCTGAAAAAACTCAAGTGTTCCAGCAATTTGCATTTTTCTTTCTTTCTTTCTTTCTTTCTTTCCTTCCTTCCTTCCCTTCTCCTTTCTTCCTCATTTAATTTTTTTCTTTCTCTTCCTTTATAGCTTCTCCTTCCTTCTCTCCTTCCATCTCTTTTCCTTCCTTCCTTCCCTCCCTTCCTCTCTCTCGCTCCCACCCTCCCCTCTTCCTTTCTTCCTTCCTTCCCTTTTCCTTCTATCTTTTCTTTCCTTCCTTCTTTCATCCTTCCTTCTTCCTTCCCCTCCCCCTCTCCTTCTCCTCCCTTCCTCTCTCCCTTCTTTCCTTCCCTTTTTTCTTTCCAAATTTGTACAGAGCAAAAGTCAGGCACAATTTTGCTCTTTTGTCTTTTCAGCAACACCGCATTGTTCCCGTTTATACAGTAAATCTGTACTGTCTCTTCTGTATTCAATGCGGATAGGCCCGAGATGGTTGCCATTTTACCAGTGCACAGAGCGCCCCAAATTCGCACCCACCGCCCCGGCCAAAAGCACCTCCTTGATGCTGTGCAGCTTTGTCCCCGATGGCTGATGGGCACTATATTATGTTCAACAGCTCACACTCCACCGCCTTGAGACCATCACCACCAATTGCTATTTGACCCACAGATGTTTCCCGGTCCTGCTAAGCAGCTTAAAGCTCTCTTAGGTATCCCCAGTTCCTTTTACTGCACGGTAGGCTCCGCTTTTAAAGCCGTGTCTTTGATCAAGGACCAAAACGGATGTCAAAAGTTGTCTGACCCCCAGGCAGGGATACTTATCCAGGACTCAGCTCCTTAGATGTGTTTGGATTTCCCTCCCCACCCCCCACCCCAAAAAAACCTGCCAAGACCAATGACACGCTTTGGAGGGCTTCCTTCAGTCTGGCCGGGTGTGAGATGCGTGTTGAGCGAGAGGCAAAGGGACTTGTTGTGGCAGGAGAGTAAAAATTGGTAATTAAAACCACAGGGATGAGGCGCAGTGGGGGGTGGGGGGTGCCCAGTGGGAATATTCCCAGGCATGAAATTGGTTGGATTAGGATGGATGGACCAGCGGGGAGAAGAAGAAGAAGAAAAAAGAGAGGGTTAAAAGGAAGAAGAAGAAAAAACCCCACGCCCTATTTTGGTGGAGCAAAGCGAAGATTTGCCAAGGCGGATTTTTCGCCTGTTCTAAAACGGATTGGATTTGACAGCCCGATTCCAAAGAAATCCAGGGGAACATCCTGTTTGAAGAAAGCTAGGAGTTTCCTTTCTATGCAAGGGTCATCGAAAACGAATGTTCGAACCACACAGGAACACTGATTTATATTAATGTTCCTCCAGGGGACTATAGATCTCAGCTTGGTCACCCGGCCTGCCTCTTTTTCTCCCCGGCTTGCTTTCCTAGTTAGGCAGAGCAAGAAACCGGCCACTTGAAAACAGGAAAAAAAAATTAAAAGCAAATTGGGTCAGATCAGCAATTCTTCCACCCCCACAATCCCTCCAAAGCATTGTCAGTGTTGGCGAATTCAGAATTTAGGCTTTTCCACCCTCCACACACCAACTTCTATTTTAAATCTGCTTTTAATCATTTGGTGGTGAGATAAAGTAGATAGATAAATATGAATTTTTTAGGGAAAAGGGAGAGATTTTTTAAAGGGTCTCTTTCTTAACTGCCCTAAACATTGGAGGGTTTTTTTTAATGCTCTTTTTAAGGCTAAAAATATATAAACGAAGTGACGAATGGAGGCCATAGGATTCCCTAAAGTCCGACTTCCCTCTAAAGCAAACAGAATGAAGAGGCCGTTGGCAGAAACAGACTTGTCTTTCGACAGACATCATCAAAATGCAAAACCAGATAATCTTATCCTGGCCACGAATTCCAAATGAGAATGAATTTAACCTTCTGTGTATTTGTACTCCTTAACGGAGGGTTTGGTATCGTTTTATTTCGCCGTTTGGGTTAGCTGCACATACCAGCTTCAGGGGGAAAAACCCCCGCAAAAAACCTCAGTGATCCAGGTACTTAAAACACGGGCTGGGTTCACACAACATGGAGAAAAGAAGGATCAAACTTTAGCAGTGATTTTGGCTGGACGTCAGGAAACAGTCCTAACGATAAAATAACTTTTGTGGTTAGGATCAGTAGACAGAAGACGCTTCTTGGCTGCAGGTGTTAAAAGAACTCAGGTGGGAATGTGTGGGTAGGAGATCCGTACCTTAGTGAAGGGGGGTTGTGAGTTCTAGTTCTACCTTAGGCACGAAAGCTAGCCGGGTGACTTTGGGCCAGTTGCTCTCTCTTGTAGCTCAACCCACCTCACAGGATTGTTGTTGTGGAGGAAAACAGGAGGAAGAAATATTAGGCACGGTTCGCTGCCTTGAATTAGAATATAAAATAACAGGCTTGGGAGGGACCTTGGAGGTCTTCTAGTCCAACCCCCTGCTCAGGCAAGAAACCCTATACCATTTCAGGCAAATGGTTATCCAACATCTTTTTAAAAAGTTCCAGTGTTGGAGCATTCACAACTTCTGGAGGCAAGTTGTTCCACTGATTAATTGTTCTAACTATCAAGGAAATTTCTTCTTAGTTCTGGGGTGCTTCTTTCCTTGATTAGTTTCCATCCATTGCTTATCCTGCCTTCTGGTGCTTTGGAAAATAGGTTGACCCCCCTCTTCTTTGTGGGAACCCCTGAGATATTGGGAATACTGCTATCAAGTCACCCCAGTCCTTCTCTTCCTTAAACTATATGCTGGCTCATATTTAAATGGCTGTCCACTAGGACTCCAAGATCCCTCTCATAGTTACTATTATTTAGCCAGGTGGTACAGCCTATACTATACCTGTCCCTTTGGTTTTACTTGCCTAAGTGTAAAACTTTGCTTTTTTCACCATTTTGATTTTGTCAGATAGCGCCCAGTGTTCAAATCTGTCAAGATCCTTCTGTATCTTAAGCTCATCTTCTGGACTGGGGTGTTGACTATTCCTGCCAGCTTGGTGTCATCTACAAATTTGATGAGATCCCCATCAATCCCCTCATCCAAATCATTGATGAAGATGTTGAAGAGTGCTGGGCCTAAAACAGAGCCCCCTCTGCATATTTCCCTCCATGTAGATGCAGTTCCATTGAGGACTACACATTGAGTGAAGTTGGTCAGCCAGTTATGAATCCATCTGGTGTTGATGCTGTCTAACCCACATTTTTCTATCTTATCAAGTAGTAGGCTGTGGTCTACTTTATCAAAATAATAAAGGTGGGTTATCAATAAAATACAGATCCCAAAAGCCCCTTTCAACTGTCCCTTGCTTGGAGTTTATCATCAGGCTGCATCTAGAAATAGTGGCCCATCCTTCATGGCAGCTGTTTCAGCAGAGGTGAGACAACCGACTATTGGGGATGGATAGCTGAAGTTACAGTTTTCTGTCCTGGACAAGGGTAAGACTAGATTATCCCCCACATCCCTTCACAGCTCTTCACAACAGGCTACTTCTGCTGACTGCCTGCAATTTGGCAGATCAAATCTCAACAGGCTCAAGGTTGACTCAGCCTTCCATACTTCCGAGGTTGGTAAAATGAGGACTTGGATATCTCTTGGGGGGTGGGGGCGCAAATATGCTGACTCTGTAAATCGCTTAGAGAAGACTGTGAAGTACTATGAAACAATATATAAGTCTAAGTGGTATTGCTATTGCTGTAGCAATATTCTGTGGTTTTTTTAGATTTTTTAAAAAATCCTGTCTTTAATACTTTTGAGTATTTATTAATACTCAAGGTGGCAAGGATACTAAACATTTCTTCATCCTCCTATTTACCCTATAACAACAAACCTGTGAGTTGGGCTGAAAGTGACTGGCTCAACATCACCTAGCCAGCTTTCATACCTAAGGCGGGACTAGAATTCACCATCTCCTGGTGATTGGCTCAGTCACCTAGCCAGCTTGCATGCCTAAGGCGGGACTAGAACTGACCATCTCCTGGTGATTGGTCCAAAGATATCCAGCCAGCTTTCATGCCTAAGGCGGGACTAGAACTCACCATCTCCTGATTGGCTCAAAGTCACCTAGCCAGCTTTCATGCCTAAGGCAGCACTAGAACTCATCATCTCCTGGTGATTGGCTCAAAGTCACCTAACCAGCTTTCATACTTAAGGCAGGACTAGAACTCACAGGCTCCTGATTTCTAGGTCCACACTTGAACTAGTACACCAACATAGCTCCAAGTTCATTTTTGTTTTGTTGTTGCGTGGATGCAGCTAAGACAGAGGTCTCCAAAACTGGGAACTTTAAGACTTGTGGACTTCAACTCCCAGAATTCTCCAGCCAGCATAGCATAGCATAGCTGGCTGGAGAAATCTGGGAGTTGAAGTCCACAAGTCTTAAAGTTGCCAAGTTTGGGGACCCCTGAGCTAAGAGGTTGTTCTGGGGCTTAGCAAAGGAGTGAAGTTTCAGCAAAGTATCCTCAATTGACTCCAAGGCTCTGGCATTTTTTAGAATTGTCCTCATTTGGGTGGCTTGTTTCAAACAAATGCCCCAGCAGGGGAAGAGAAGGTGGGGTCCCAGCAGGCAAAGAGACAGGCTGAGAAAGCCCAGGGCTTCAGTTCAGCCCCCCCAAACCCCACCCGCATTACAAATCCGAGGAGACCGCCAGCAGCTGTTCCCAGAGCTATTTCAATTTTGGCCTCAGCGGGCTTGCTGAGATATTGACACCAGCCCCGGGGGGGGGCTTTCTCTGAGATCCCCCCCTTCCCTTCCCATCGCTTTCCCATCCAGCCTCCCTCCGGAGCAAGAAGAGCGCCATTGTCCGCGGACAATCCCGCGCGGCTGACGTCACCTTTTTGAATGGGGACCAAAGAGGGCGCCACAATGGGAGCCATTGAAAAAAAAAAGAGAGAACGCGGAGAAAGGCCTCATTTGCGTAACCACACCCCTTCATTTGCATGTCCCGCCACCCAGGGTTTCTTTCCCAGAGAAAACGCCGGGCATGAATGAAGGCTGAAGCGCGACGGGATCGGGCAACGTGGGAATCGTGCAACGTGGGGTGTTCCTCTGTGTGTGTGTTTGTGTGTTTCTCTGGGTGGGTGAGTGTAGATCGCCGAGCCCTTTTTTCTTTTCTTTTCCAGGCTCCCACCTTCCTTCCCTCTTCACCTAAAAGAGTTTAGTAGTTGTTATGAGAAAGTTTTTTTTCCCTTTTTTTTTTTTTCTTTTTTGAGGAAGGATCTGCCCCCAAAATTATTATTATTATTATTTTGCCTGAGCTTTTTTATTTATTATTTTATTTCTGGAGGCTTCCCTCCCTCTCCGTTCTGCGGGTCGGCTTTGGGGACAATATAAAAATTTGACGACGAAGCTTCGATATCCGGTGCAGCACCTGTGTGGAAAACAGCCTCGGTCGGTGGTTTTGGGTTGTATATGGAAGGGTTTTTTTCCCCTTACGTATTTTCCCCCCCAGTTTATGGATTTTCTTTTTTTTTCTCTTGAAATTGTAAGCTATCCAGGTTAATCTGGAATCGGGAAGTCGCTCAATGTGTACAGGCGTACAGAAGTGTGTATGTTTGTGTGTAGTGACAACCTGTAATAAAATGGTGGAGTATGCAATTTTCTCCTCCACTCGATTTCCCTTTAGTTTTGTTTTTCCTTTTCCCACCTCAGCCTCAAATCAATCAATATTCATGACCTCCTGCTTGCGTTCTCTTGTTCCCAAAGTTTGATCTCTTTCTTCCTCTCTCCCTGTTCTTTTTTTTTTTTCTCTCTCTTCCTTCCTTCCTTCCTTCCTTCCTTCCTTCTTCCTTTTCCATTTCTTCCTTTCCCTCCATTTCCTTTTCCTTTTCTTTTCTTTTATCCTTCTTCTTTTCTTCCTCCTTCCATCATCCTCCCTCCTTCCTTTTCTTTTCCTTCTTTTCCTTCCTTCCTTCCTTCTTTGTCCATCCTCCTTTCTTTCTTTTTTTTTTTTTTGCAAAATGTGCAATTATTCCCAAGCCCAGGGATACTTACAAAGTTTCCCTATTGTACATAGATACTTATAAAAATTAAATTATCATAACAATTCAATTATTATTTAATTTAATTATCTAAAATTCTTATTAAAGAAATTAATAGGGCATCTCCCTGTTGTACAGTGGTGGTGCTATTTTGTTGATCTGCCCAGTGTCCTGCTAAATAAAGCCCTTTAAAGCTTTAAGCAAAGTCTTAGCTTTTCTAGAACTGACGATGTTGCCTAGTTTGATAATGAAACATCTGCAAAAAAACCACCAAGCTCAGAGCACGGAGGACCACACAGTCTTAGCTTTATCATACCCAACCCAGATGTGCCATTACTTGGGTACATAATAACCAGACCTTGTAACCATAGTTTGTTTCTGGCTTATATCCTGATTTCCCTACACCTCCCTGCACTTTTAATTAGACTTTTTAAATTTAGCACAGCATTGAGATATATTCTTAGAATTTTATATACCTATGGAATTGATTTAATTGCAAGTGATTTTTGTCCTTTTTTTTACCAGGGAAACAGTGGAAAGGATTTTAAAAAAAAGTCTGCATGAAATTTTATAACATTATCTGAAGTCCCAGTCAATGGAGAGATCTCATTAATAAAGCACCTTTACAGAAGGGAGTGACGGGAGAAAAAGAGAGGAAAGAAGGAACGGAAGGGATGGAAATGAAGGCAAAGTGAAAAAGAGAGGGGTGGATGATAGGAAGAAAAAGGAAGGTATAGAATAGAATAACACAGTTGGAAGGGACATTGAAGGTCTTCTAGTCCAACCCCTGCTCAGGCAGGAAATCCTATACCATTTCAGACAAATGCTTGTCCAACCTCTTCTTTAAAACCTCCAGTGTTAGAGCATTCACAACTTCTGGAGGCAAGTTGTTCCACTGATTTAATTGTTCTAACTAACTGTCAGGAAATTTCTTAGTTCTAAGTTGCTTCTCTCCTTGATTAGTTTCTACCCATTGCTTCTTGTCCTACCCTCAGGTGTTTTGGAGAATAGCTTGACTCCTCTTCGTTGTGGCAGCCCCTGAGATACTGGAAGACTGCTATCATGTCTCCCCTGGTCCTTCTCTTCACTAGACTAGCCAGGCCCAGTTCCTGCAACTGTTCTTCATATGTTTTAGCCTCCAGTCCCCTAATCATCATTGTTGCTCTTCTCTGCACTCTTTTTAAGAGCCTTGACATCTTTTTGAAGATGGGAACAAGGAACAAATCAACTAGAAAGGAGATTCTTAAAAGAATCATAAAGCTGGAAAGGACCTTCGAGGTCCTTTAATCCAGGGGTCTCCAACCTTGGCAATTTTAAGACTTGTGGACTGCAACTCCCAGAGTTCCTCAGCTTAGCTTAGCTGAGGAACTCTGGGAGTTGAAGTCCACAAGTCTTAAAATTGCCAAGGTTGGAGACTCCTGGACTAGTCCAACCCCTGTCCAAGGCAGGAGACCTTACTGCTCCCCAGACAAATGGCTATTAAATGGCTTACATGCTGGGATGTTTTCTACCCCTCAGTTAAATTGAGAGTCTCATCAATCCCAACCCTGCCTATCCATTTGTCTGCAACTATATGGAGGAGCCCCCCCACCTCCAATCAAAGTCCACATATCTTAAGGGATTTTGCCGAACGGGGGGGGGATAGTACCGATTAGCAAGATCCCCCCCATTCTTAATGGGCTGAGCCAAAAGCAGAGTCCTTCGTCCCTGCCTGCTTTCTGTCACCTCTTTTTCTCTCTCTCTCTTCCCAGCCCAGCCCTTATCATTTTAAACCCCCTTCCTCGTACCTCCACCTTCCTTTCCTAGACCACCCACCCCTGAGCGAGCAAGAGAAGGATCTGCATTCACAAGAAACCTCAATCTGCATTTTAGCTGGCTGGGCCCGTTTTACTATTTTTGCCCTTTTGGTTTTCTGCCAAATTCCAGGCACACTTCTAAAATTTAACAAAGGAAGTGCATTTTAGCTTCCTTTCCTTTCCCCAGTATTACACCCCCCCAATGATCAATGAAAACAAAAGTGACATAGATTCAACTTAGTTATGTTGGCTTCTGCAGAGTCTTCTCTTTCTGGAGTGTTTTATTGATAGCTATAGACATTTATCTCTGGGCTCCTTCAAACTGAAGGAAGGAAGGAAACTTTTGAGTGATTGCATTCAGGGGCTGGGTTTTATGAGTGCCTGCACATATACTTCTGAGGGTAACTAAAAGCAACCATCAAAAAAGAAGAATGACAGAATCACATGCATTTAATGAATTTTGTAGGATCTGGTCATCGCAGAACACAAAAGATTTCAGGAACTCTTATTGATAGGATCAAACATCAAGGAACCAGCGGTGAAGAAAGATGCCTCAGATTAGCACTTGATAGGACAGGTCTATGACAGGGGTCTTCAAACTTGACAGCCTTAAGACTTATGGACTTCAATTCCCAGAATTCCTCTTCCTGTCATGTTAACTCAGGAATTCTGGGAGTTGAAGTCCACAAGTCTTAAACTTGCCAAGTTTGAAGACCCTTGCTCTATGACAATTCGCCATAGCCAACTCGCCACAGGCACTTTACCACAGCCAACTGGCTGTGGGACAACTCACCACAGGACAACTTACTGCGGGACTAGAGTTGCACTGATATCAAAGAAATGGTGGAACCAAATCAATAAAGAAAGGATGCCAAAGGAGGGACAGAATGAACTGTGAATGGCAAAAATTAAAAAAAAATTAAATGTATTTTAAATAATGAAATAGAAGTGTCCCGCCACTGAGTTGTCCTGGATGCGGTAAGTTGTCCCATTTTGTAGTAGGACAGCCATGAAGGCATTGAAAGAGATAATCAGATGGCAAAACTTTTGGGCTTGGGAATGTCAAAAGATTTAAAAGGTGCCTAACTTGAGTCTCCTGGTGTGCCACCATCCCTTCCAAACAATGCTTTATTCATTCATTCATTCATTCATTCATTCATTCATTCATTCAAAATCAGGTAGGGTGCTATGTATTATATAAAGAAAGCCAAATAATTACAAAAATCTTATTTATTAGCTCACCTTTATTACATTTTTAAATAATTCAAGTGCTGAACATAACCAATACTCCTTCCTCTTGCTATTTTTTCCATAATAACTACTCTGGTGACATGGAGTGGGCTGAGCGACACTGACTGGCTCAGAATTACCCAGCCATCTTTCATGCCTAAACCAGGACTAGACCTCTCCTAGTGATTGGCCCAATGTCACCCAGCCAGGTTTCCTACCTCTGGTGGGACTAGAACTCCCTGTTTTGTGATGATTGGTCCAAAATCACCCAAAGGAATGAGAAAGGAATTCTTTCTCATATAAATTCTTAGCGTGGTAGGAAGCCAAGTAGTATACAAGCATAATTTTTTTAAAAATCGGTTCACAAATAATAATACTAAAAAGAAAAAAAACAGTTCAATAATAAACAAGAAAAAAGTGTAAGACAGCAAATGAGACAAGAGCAAAAAACCCATATTACTTAAAAGGTGCTTTGCTCACACTCACTAAAGGCCCTGCGCACGATGTGTGCACATGCGCACACCACATGCACACACTCACAAATACACATCAGAATTGGGCAAGCCACAGTATTCCCTGCGACCCTCTGGAAGTGAAAGTTGGACTTTAAAGAAGAAGCGGGAAAGGAAGAGTATTGATGCTTCTGAATGAAGCCGAAGATGCCTGAGAATCTGGTGAACAGCCAAGCAAACAAACAGGGATCATTGAACCAATCAATCCAGAATTCCCCCCTCAAGGCACCAAGGACCAGGCTCAAATGATCCTACTTAGGACACACGATGCGAAGATAATGGGAAAGGCAGAAGGAAAGAGCAGAGGGTGATATCTGTAAACAGACAAACTCAGTCACAGGGATATGATGGCCCAAAGGACCGGATTAGGATCATCACAGAGAAAATCTACCTAAATGGTTGCTAAGAATTAACACCGACTCGATGGGACAGGTAGGCCTCAACTTACAGCCATAATGGAGCCTGCCCATTAAGGTCATAAATCGTGACAGTCATAAAGCAGGTCATCGTATGACTGTTTTAGGACATTTTTGTGCAGCAGACATTAAGCAAATCACCACTTTTTAAAAAAAAGTGTGAGAGCATCCATAGAGGATGATCCCCAAAAAAGTCAAGATGGCCGCCATCTTGACTTGTTTTGAGATCATCCTCTGTGGATGCTCTCCTAATGGAGGCAAGGGAGGCTTGAGAGAAGTGCCCAGACTGTGAGAGATCTTGCCGAAGTTTTAATAACACCCTTGCAAAGAGATGAAGGCAGTTTGCTCCATTGCCTTTTCAGTCTTTTACCAATCCTCTTCTAATCCCCCAGTTTTCAACTCCATCTGAAAAAAGGCTCAAGATGGCTCATTGCATTTAACCCCTGACCTCTTTCGTTTCTTTCACTTTTGCGTCTTCATCCGTAAATCCCTTCTCTTTCTTTGCCTTACTTTATATAAATGGTTCTGTGCCGCTAACACCACTTCCTCCCCCTCCTCCTGCTTCTCCTATTATTGGGGTGGGTCACACAGCCAGCCAGATGTTTAGGCTGGATGTGGCATTTCTAGCCACCTATCAAGTCCTTCCCAAAGACCTGGGGATAGGTAGATTTGGTTTTTTTTAACAGCATTAAAGGTATTGTTGCAGGGTGTGTACGACAACTTGCCGCAACCAACTCGCCGTGGCCAATTTGCTGCAGGACAACTCAACAATTCAATTTAATTATTTAAAATATTTTTTAAAAAGATTTCCATTTTTGTCTTTTACATTTCATTTTGTCCCTCCTTTGGCATCCTTTCTTTAATGATTCTATTCCAATATCCCAAAAGTGCTTTTTTGAAAGGTAATCGGACTTCCTTGTTTTTCTTTGAAGACGTTTTGCTTATCATCCAAGAAACTTCTTCAGCTCTGACTGGATGATGGGGAATGGAAGGATTTATCTTCCTTGCAGATAGCTGGTCATTTGCATTCCTTTAGAGAGCCACTGGGCTACTTGGAGGTTTGTCTGTGTCCTCAGGGTCACCTGAGTAGCGCAAATGGGTATGGAGTCTTCTTGGAATTACTGAAAGGATTGTGTTGTGCTGCTGTGTTTTCTGCATGATGTTTTCTGCCCTGTGTCCCTTCAACACAGGCACAAACTGTTGATGAGTTTGTGTTGTCTGCATCTCAAACTAAAGTGCAAATGGTTCCTGTCGTCTGCAATTTTTGGAAATCTGTTCATACTCCCGCAACCATTCGAAGGGTGTTCATCCCAAAATGCATAGCTAAATATCCAGGTCCTAGTTGTCCCAAAGGTGCTTTTTCAAGAGGCAACTGGACTTCCTTGTTTTCTTTAAGACATTTTGCTTCTCATCCAAGAAACTTCTTTGGCTCTGATCTTCTGGGATGAGAAGTGAAACGTCTTCAAAGTAAAACCAGAAAGTCCAGTTGCCTCTTGAAAAAGCACCACTGGAACAAGCATGATCTGGATGGCTGAGAATCTCCATAGACAATCTACAATCTGGGTTGTGCTGATTCTCCTGGGTTGGGGTTATTTAATTGGGGTTTTAAACGTTAATTCGGCTTAAATGTGTAATATCTTTTAATTAATTTATTTACTGTTGTATTTTAATTGTAAGCCTTGAGTCTTCGGAGAGGAGCGCATATAAGTATAAATAAATTAATAAATAAATAAATAAATATTAGTGTTACTCTTGTCCCATGGTGAGTTGTCCTGTGGCAAACTGGCCACAAGAAGTTGACCATGGCTGGTAGGCGCTGGGGCGAGTTGTCCCATTTTGCATTGCAGGATGTCAGCTGTTCAAAGCAAAGCTGCCTTTTGCAGTTGACTGATGGGGATTTTGCCAATGCCGATGGGATTCAAGTAGTGCTCCAGAGGTTTTGGGATTGCACCCAAGGTGCCTATCACTCTTGGTCCTACCTTTGCTTGCTTTTGCCACAGTTGTTCCATTTCTATTTGAGGCCTTTGCATTTTGTGATCTTCTTCCCTTCTGTTCTGCCGTCTCCAGGTGCTTCCACCTCCACTATCCAGGCTTCTTTGTCCTTCTTATCAACAATTGTTATTTCTGGGATGTTGTGTGGCAGGTGCTTATCCGTTTGAATTCTAAATTCCCCAAACACTGTAGCATCTTCCCTCCCCGCCATTGCAGTACTTTTGTCTATTTTCTGCCCCACCAGTTCTTGCTTGCAGGCAAATGACACTTCTTGAAGATACTCTTAATCTTCCTTGCCCTTTTCTCCACCATTTCCCGCTGTTATTACAAGTTATTTTCTTTCAGCTTCTTTTGATTCTTACCCACCTCTTTTATCCAAGCTGCATTCTTCTTGTATGTCTTTTCAGTTGTTCCATAGCTGCATCCAGGACCGCACTGTTTCTTCTCTAGCCCATTTGTTACCAGATGTGCAAAATTCCCAACACCTAGCATGGTCCTTGTTGGCCTGAGCGACTACCAATCTGGTATGGGTTTCTGTACATTATACCTCGCCATATTTTTTATGGGAGAGGCATTCTCTGTCTGATTCCTCTCCTGATACCTACCCAGTGTGGTTGAACCTCTGGCTTAGCTCTCAACTTCCCCAGAGCACCAAAGCCTGTGATGACCCGGGGCGTGACACAAAAATAACCAAGTCACAAAAATAGAAGAAAGTCCCTTTAATGCCTCCAACTTGGCCCCAGTGTCCAATTATCCTCGGCTGGATATCAAACTCCTAAAGAAAACAGTTTACGGAGGAAGTAAATGCAGTCCGCACCCAAAGTAAAATTAATTCGAAATAAAAAAACCAACACAAACCACACCTTGGCAGGCAAGGATGATTAACTGCAGACTTCTACCAGATAAGGCAGCAACCAGAGTTGGGAGGAAGCCAAAACACAGATAAGCTTTGACAAGAATGCATGCTTTGCTTCCAGCACCTTTGCCATGTGCAGTTTGTCCTTTTAATCAGTGCTCCCAGCTGCAGCCCATGAAGGGGATCAGGGCCCCTTCCTCCCCATAGACCATGCCACTCATGTTTCTCCCTTATCCGCTCCTCCCTGCGTGCCCTAGGATGAAAGGGGATGGGTGTGGGTCTTCCTCTGAATGCCCATTGGCCTGTGCCCTTCCCCAGTTTCCTCCACAACCACCGGAGCCACACTCCCACTCCCTGTCCGCTGTTCCATCTGTCCCTTGGAGTCAGACTCCAACAGGGGCATGACTAAGCCCCATATCAAGGTAGTGACTGGAGGTCATAAGTTCAAACCCAGCTCTAAATCCTTGGCCATTTAAGTCATCCCAGGCCACTGAATCCATTTCTCAGTGAACCTCACTCACATGGTTGCTGTGAGGATTAGTTTAATGAAAAGAAGGACACGGGGTGACATGATAGCAGTGTCCCAATATCTCAGGGGCTGCCACAAAGAAGAGGGGGTCAAGCTATTCTCCAGAGCACCCGAGGGCAGGACAAGAAGCAATGGGTGGAAACGAATCAAGGAGAGAAGCAACTTAGAACTAAGGAGAAACTTCCTGACAGAACAATTAATCAGTGGAATGACTTGCCTCCAGAAGTTGTGGGTTCTCCATCACTGACAGTTTTAAAAAGAAATGGTATAGGGTTTCCTGCTGGAGCGGGAGGGTTGGACTAGAAGACCTCCAAGGCCCCTTCCAACTATTCCATTCCAAACCATTCCATTCCACTGAAGCCATAGCAAACTCTTGGAGAAAAAGTGGATGTCAATACAATATATTATCAAGAACTGAATGGGATACTAATATATTTCCCAGAGATATTTCAATAAATCCATCTGACCCCAGATTGGCTGGGTTCTCACATTTCCCTAAGCCAGGCTAAAGTGGCATTGTGCCATTTCTGGTTCGGTATGTTGTCAGAATCCTGATGTTGAAGCCGATCATCACATTAAGACATCCTATAGTTCGTCTATTTCTTCAGCTGATATTCTATAAACAGAGATATTATGCTTTGTTAACCCAGGTTAGGGTTTAACGAGTTGTGTCAACCCAGTTAGGGATGCCCTGATAAAAATAGGAAACGATTCCTTTTCTGCATACACTTAGTCCTTGACTTACAGCTACAATTGCATCCAGTTTTGGTTGCTACGATATATATATATATATATATAAAAGATGTTGAGGCTCTAGAAAGAGTGCAGAGAAGGGCAACAAAGATGATTAGGAGACTGGAGGCTAAACCATATAAAGAACGGTTGCTGGAACTGGGTATGTCTCGTTTAATGAAAAGAAGGACTCAGGGTGACATGATAGCAGCCTTCCAATATTTCTGCTGCAAAGAAGAGGGGGTCGACCTATTCCCCAAAGACATTGAAGACAGGACAAGAAGCAATGGATGGAAACTAATCAAGGAGAGAAACAAACTAGAATTAAAGAGAAATTTCCTGACAGAACAATTAATCCATGGAATGACTTGCCTCCAGAAGTCGTGGGTGCTCCAACACTGGAGGAGGAGACCAGCCAACCTTTGTCCAGAGTAAGACCCCCTGCTTGAGTAGAGGTCTGGACTAGAAGACCTCCAAGATCCCATCCAACTCTGTTATTCCATTCTGTTCTGCTTTCTATACCTCCCACTCCCCACTCCTGAGCTTAAAAACCACCTGTTTTTCCCTCTTCCTGCCAGCCTCCGTTCTGGTTCACATTGAGATTCAGGCTGTTTTTATTTTTAAAATGCTTCTTTCCAAAAGCACCCTATCAGAAACAGAAAACACTCCTTTCTGGCTGGAAAAGCCACTGCTTAACCTTGGCCTGTAAGTGTGGCGTGTGAAGTAAAGGAGCCTGAATGCCTGGAAGGTTAATGGAATTCCAATTTGCAAACTATGGAAGAAGGTAATGCTCGCTCTTTCATGTCTGCTAAATATAACTCCCTCAAAGAAGCGTAATTTGCAATGTTCCACATGACGTGAATTCTAACAGGCTTAGCTGGGATAAGATTCCCTGTTTACTCCTATGTAATCTCTCACTAAAAACATTAAAAGAGAGGGAAGGAAGAAAGGAAGGAAGGAAGGAAGGAAGGAAGGAAGGAAGGAAGGAAGGAAGGAAGGGGAATCTGGCTCAGAGGGAGGGAGGAAGGGAGATGCCT
>CM019148.1:362652400-362680520 GCA_009733165.1 Naja naja
CTCTACTCTATTCTATTCCATTCCATTCCATATTTTCTATTCTATTCTATTCTATTCTATTCTATTCTATTCTATTCTATTCTATTCCTATATGTATTGCTACCTTTCCAGATCATCCTTCTGTGTCACAACACCCCTTTTCGTAATGTTTCATTCAAACAGCCCAGCTTTGAGCTCAACTGAACTTCTGAGAAAGCTAACCTCAGCCAGCATTTACAGAAAGTCCTCAACTTACGACTACAATCAGGACCAGAATTTCCACTGCTGAGCAAGGCAGTTGTTAAGTGAGTTGTGCCTGATTTTACAATCTTTTTGCCACAGTTGTTAAGCGAATCACTGCAGTAGTTAAATTGTGTGGTTGTTAAGCAAATCTGGTCTCCCTCACCCCCGCTGTTGTCTTGGCTTGTCAGAAGCCAGCAGGGAAGGTCACAAATGGCAATCGCATGACCCCGAAGCACTGCAACGGTCATAAATACATGCCGGTTGCCAAGCCCCCAAATTTCGATCTTCGTCACTATGGGGATACTGTAACAGTTGTAAGTATGAGGATCTGTCGTAAGTCACTTTTTTCAGTACCGCTGTAACTGAATGGGCGCTAAATGGATGGTTGTAAGTTGAGGACTACCTGGATCCAGTTTGTTACCGTGTTTCCCCGAAAATAAGACCTACCCCAAAAGTAAGACCTAGCACTATTTCTAAACCTGCCTAATATAAGACCTACCCCGAAAATAAGACCTAGTGTAAATCTCCAGTTCCAGGAAGACTTTTCAGGGAGCAACCCGCGAAACACCCCCCCGCACACACACTCACACCCACTATTTGGCACCATAAATATATAAGACCTACCCCGAAAATAAGACCTAGTGTGTTTTTGGGAGCCAAAAAAAATATAAGACAGTGTCTTATTTTCGGGGAAACATGGTATCTAGGGCAGGGGTCTCCAACCATGGCAACTTTAAGCCTGGCGGACTTCAACTCGCAGAATTCTGGGAGTTGAAGTCCACCAAGGTACAATCTTGTCAGCTTCTATCAACTTAGAGAGTTCATTATGAAAAGATTACGGAGAAGCAATTTCCCATAATTAATAACTTTATTTTGCATTTGCTATTGTATTCAATGAGAAAGAAAGAGGGAAAGGAAATGAAAGGAAGAAAGAGAAAGAAAGAGAAAGAAAGAAAAAGAAAGAAGGAAAGAAAGAAAGAAAGAAAGAAAGAAAGAAAGAAAGAAAGAAAGAAAGAAAGAAAGAAAGAAAGAAAGAAAGAAGAAAAAGAGAGAAAAACAGAAATGAGAGGGAGGGGACCCATTTCCCACAGAAAACACCGGGAGCCATGAAACCTGGGTAAGCGTGGCTGGGAGGGGGGTTATGTGACTGGGTGGGTTGAGCTGGCCACGCCCAGCCAGGTTTTGTGACTCCCGGTGTTTTCTTTTCTGTGGGAAATGGGTTGAAATGGCTCTTTGAGTGTTTAAGGTTGTAGACCCCTAGGCTAAAATCCTTTTCCCCCTTCCAACCCTCATCTCAACCCAGGGAACTCCAGCCTGCTGGGTTCCTACGGGAAGCGTAGGGCAGTTTCCAGTACTTACAAATGTAGTAATACTCGTGCCCTGGTCTGAATTCGAATCCTAAGGAGAAAGGGGTAAAAAGCTGGAACTTCTCGGAGAACTTGAGGGGCCCGTTGGGGGAATCCGGCCGGTTACATTCCCAGCGTTTGAAGCCGTTCTGCCGATGGTCGCAGGAGCTGTGTCCCTCGTAGTTGACCATGTACAAAATGTATCTCTCCATCTGGTCCATGGGAAACGGGATCTCATAATGCGGGCAGTATATGTCCAGGTAATCGTTGATGCTCACCTCTACGGTGTAATCCCCTTGGTGGAATCTGCAACAGGAACAGCCAGGAGGAAAAGAGACAGTTGAAAAGGGAGTCTCAAAACCAGAGCCCAACCAAAGTGTGTGGCATTCCAAAATACAGGTAGTCCTCAATTTACCACAGTTCGCTTAGTGATCATCTGAAGTTACAATGGCACCAAAAAAACCCTGACTTATGGCCATTTTATGACCATTGCAGCATCGCCATGGTCACATGATCAAAATTCAGACACTTGGTAACTAACTCGTATCTGTGTCCAGGGGCCACACGATCCACCTTTTGCGACCTTCTGACAAGCAAAGTCAATGGGGAAGCCGGATTCACTTAGCAACCGGGTTACTAACTTAACAGCTGCAAGTGATCCACTTGTGGCAAGAAAGGCCATAGAATGGAGCAAAACTCCCTTAACAAATGTCTTGCTTAGCAACAGGAACATTGGGCTTAATTGTGGTCATAAGTCGAGGACTACCTGTAAAATAATTCCGGGTTGGGAGCTAACTTACACACCAGAAGAAGCTCCCACTGAATGCAACAAACTGACTTACTTATTTACTTATTTATTTAGCTGCCCATTTTAGGGCAGTGACTTCAATAGGTTCACCTGGGAGTCACAACAGAACTAAAATAATAATTTTAGTTACTATAACTAATAACTAAAATAATAATACCTAATTATATGCCCAAACCTCTAATATAACATCTAATATTCATCCATTCTTCCCAGCAGAGGCATGAGAAACTAGACACGATTTATGTATGTATGTATTAGATTTTTATCCTGCCTTTATTACTTTATAAATAACTCATTTACAGCTACTCCAAGTAAAAAAAAACTTATAAACTTGTCCTTGTACTTAAAACCATTGCAGCATCCTCATAGTCAAGTAATCAGAATTTGGGCCCTTTGATAACCAGCATGTATTTATGATGGTTACTCTGTCCCAGGGTGCTAACTTTCCCAGCTGGCTTCCAACAAGCAAAGTCATTGTGAGAAACTGGATTTACTTAACAATTATATGATTCACTTAACAAGTGAACTGATTAGTTTAACAACCATGGCAAAAAAGGTTATCTAATTCAGGTGTGACTCGTTTAACAACTGCCTTGCTTAGCAATGAAAAATCTGGTTCCAATTGTGGTTGTAAATCAAGCACTGCTTGTATTGTTGACCAATCTTGCAACTGTCTGAATTGCTTACTATCTTGCCCCAAAGCTGAGGATTCTTAGACGCCAGACATGCATAGAAATATCTGTGTTACATCCAGAAAGTAAAAACCATATATTTTACTTACTTATTACATTAGTATGCCGCCCACCTCACTGTTGCAGTGACCCTGAGCGGCTTATAAAATGATAAAACGGTTTAAAACAAAAAAGGTAATACAAAATGATTAAAATTAAGAAGAGTAAATTAAGAAGATTGATGAATGGTTCCCTCTTTAAAGGAGACCAGGATATTTGAAATGAGACGCCCTGGGTGTATTTGAAATGGAAGAGTAGAGTAGAGTAGAAGAGAAGAGAAGAGTTGGAAGGGATCTTGGGGGTCTTCTAGTCCAACCCCCTGCTCAGGCAGAACCTTGAGGACTAGAAACTTCCAAGTGTTATTGGTCCCATTAACCAACCACGCTATCTGGTTAGGAAAACCAAGTGCAAAATCTTTCTCGTTGCAATTCTACCAACAATGGATTCTGCAAAGCTAGGATTGTCTGACTCATTGGGAAAAAGCCCCAGAGGCCGATCTGAGCTTCTCTGGAGCCCACGTGGTTCCCCTAATCTTCCTCCTTCCCATTAACTTTACAAGATTAAACCAAGCACCTCTTAAAATTAATAAAACGGCAACGGTAGGTGATTAATGGAACGGGAGGGGGGAAGAAATCTTTCCCCAACTACCATGACTGATTAGCCCCCCCCTCCACTCTCCCCCTCCCGTATTATATTCAGAGGCACACTCCAATTTTATAGGGGTTTGGGGGGGGTTAGGTATATTTTTTGGACAGATTATCCAAGAGATTAGAGGATTAGCCAAACTGCGAAGGAGGCATGCTGGTTTTGGGCTGCGGACAGCGTGCGCTGCTTTGCTTAACACACCATTACTAAGGGCTGTTAGGAAAGGCTGGACTTTCGTCCCCCTCAGATGCCTTTCTGGCATTGGCCTCAGCAATTATCTCCAGCTTCCAAATCCTTCTGGTGCCATGTAGGAAAATCCCTCCCCATTTTTTTTAAATAATAAAAAAAAAGTCTTTAGTTACTTGGATGAGATTTGTTTTAGAAATTACTTTCAATGGCACAGAGAATTCTGATGAAATTCTCACAAGGGGCAGAGGTGATATTCAGCCGGTTCTGACCGATTCTGGAGAACCGTTAGTGTAAATTTTGAGTAGTTCGGAGAACCCGCATTACATATCTGATATTAACACAGTAGAGAAAGTCCAGAAATATATCACAAGAAGAGTTCTACACTCTTCCACTCGTAGCAGAATACCTTATGCCACCAGACTTGAAATTCTAGACCTAGAAAACCTAGAACTACGCCGACTTCGTTCCGATCTAAGTATAGTATATAACATCATACATTGCAATGTCCTTCCAGTCAATGAATACTTCAGCTTCAACCATAACAATACAAGAGCACACAATAGATACAAACTCAAGGTTAACCGCACCAAACTGGATTGCAGGAAATGCGACTTCAGCAGCAGAGTGATCAATGTCTGGAATGCTCTACCTGACTCTGTGGTTTCTTCCCCAAACTCCAAAAACTTTAACCTTAGACTGTCTGCTATTGACCTCACCTCTTTCCTAAGAGGTCTGTAGAGGGCATGCATAAGCGCACCAAGGTGCCTACCGTCCCTGTCCTATTGTTTCTTTTATTTTTCTTATATGTAACCATGTATTCATAACTATGTTTATACTTATACCTATTATCTTGTAAGCAATTGACAAATCAAATAAAATAAAAAAAAAACTGGCAAATACCACCTTTAACTGGCCCCGCCCCCATCTATTCTCTGCCTCCCATTGAGTCCCAGCGGATTGGCTGGGTCTTCTTTGGTTGCCCTCCACAGGAAAACAGAGTACCTGTAGGAGAGTCTCCACTCCAGTTTTCTTCCTGACTTCCTTCCCCTGACCCCCATAGGAAACCTCCAGATGAGATGGACAGCAATAGATAGATTAGATAGATAGATAGATAGATAGATAGATGGATGGATGGATGGATGGATGGATGGATGGATGGCTGGCTGGCTGGCTGGCTGGACAGACAGACAGACAGATAAATCTATCTCAACTCCTCCAGATTTTGTACCACCACATCAAGGTTGTACAACCACCAACATATGGCAATATGTTTTCTGCCTTCTGTAAACAGGTAATCCATAAAATACAAAAATATAAACAAAGAACTCATCAATAAAATGCATTAATGTCGGTCGGAAGTCAGAAGGCCTCAGCATCAAAATAAATAATCAATCAATCAATCAAGAGGGTGGAAAATGGGGCGAAACCACTTTGAGTAGCCATCCGACAATCCTATCTCCAACTATGTTGACATCTGACAAAGCATACCACACTTAGCAATTCTTGGAAGCCCAACCTGAAATAAAGTGTGCGTGCGCGCGGGGTGGTATATGTGTTAAAACATGCAATTCTTGGCTAAACAGGAATTCTCTCTTCCTAATTTAATAATTTTTCCCCTCCGTTCCAACTGAAATCTTAACCTATCTCAACTTGACTTCACCAGCTGCATTTGGGTGTTTGACAATTTTCTTTACTTTATTTGCGGGAGGGAGGAAGCAGTTTGATCTAGTGGTTACTGCACCAGGCTACAAACTGGGAGACGGTGAGTTTTAATTCTGTCTCAGGCATGAAAGAGAGTTAGACGATTTTGGGCCAATCACCAGGAGACGGTGAGTTCTAGTCCCACTTTATGCATGAAAGAGAGCTGGGTAACTTTGGGCCAATCAACAGGAAATGGTGAATTCTAGTCCCGCCTTAGGCATGAAAGAGAGTTGGACGATTTTGTGCTGATCACCAGGAAACGGTGTGTTCTAGTCCCGCCTTAGCCATGAAAGAGACGATTTTGGGCCAATCACCAGGAGACGGTGAGTTCTAGTCCTGCCTTAGGCATGAAAGCCAGCTGGGTGACTTTGAGCCAATCCCTCTCTCTCAACCCCAACCACCTTGCAGGATTGTTATTGTGAGGGAAACAAATGACATACTATAGAAATCTGGATCGATACTATGGTTAATGGGGCAGTCAGGACTTGAGAACTGCTCAGCACTGGCTGCTGCCACCCTCTTTAATTCTGGGGCACTGCCCCCTGACTCATTTGGTATGAATTCTAGAAGAAACCACACAGCTCTTCGGTGGTTCTGCCCACATCAGGCACATTCTAAGGCACTTATAAACATATATTAAGACTTCTTTGGAAGGAATGGAAGACCTATTTTTTCAACATAGTGTCAAGGTCAACTCTTGGCAACCACACAGTTAAGTTTTGTCTGTGCCTACCCAGGCCCACCAAGTCTTTGAATGGTGACTCCATCAGCCCTGTAACCGAGTCTATATACTTTGCTATTGATTGTCTTCTTCTCCTTCCTTCCACCTCTCCCAACATTGCGGGCTTCTCAGGGGAGCTGGGTCTTTATATTGATTGACTGGCTGATTGATTGATTATGTGCCATCATGTTGGGGTTGACCGATTAATTGATTGATGATGTGTCATCACGTTGGAGTTGGCTGATTAATTGATTGATGATGTGGTGCCATCACGTCAGGTTGGCTCTTAGAAACTGTGTGGGAAGAACTTCTCCGTGAAGTTTTGTCCCTAACTAGGTCCTTCAGGTCTTTCAAAGTTACACCCATCACCCCTGCAACTGAGTCCATCAACCTTGCTTCTGGTTGTCCTTCTCTTTCCTTCCCAACAATAGCAATAGCAATAGCACTTAGGACTCATCTATCCCTTCATATTGCTTCATGGCCCTCTCTAAGTGGTTTACAGAGTCAGCATATGGTCCCCAACAACCTGGGTCCTCATTTTACCAATCTCAGAAGGATGGAAGGCTGAGTCAACCTTGAGCAGGTTAGGGTTGAACTCCTGGCAGTAGGCAGAGTTAACCTGCAATACTGCATTCTAACCATTGCACCACCAGGGCTCCTATATTTTTCTCAGGGGAACTGAGTCTTTCCACTGATTAAATACATATCATCAAGTTGCCAAATCTATATATATTTATTTTATTTATTTATTTATTTTATTGGACTTATATGCCGCCCCATCTCCGAAGACTCGGGGCGGCTCACAATTAAAACATACAATACAGTAATTATTTAAAAAAGAATTAAACAATTTAAGCCCAATAAGACCAAATTAAAATACTTAAAATTATCCCATGGCCCAGGTGAGGTAATCACAGCCCGATTTGGTCGAACAACCAGGTCTTTAATGCGGAAGGTGCGGAGGTCAGGGGCCAGACGGAGGTCCATATATATATATAAAAGCAAAATACCATTCATGCATCATTACAAAATCTCCAGAACCCAGTGGTGGGATGCTACTGGTTCTGCCTGACTCTATAGAACTGGTAGCTCTGAAGAGCAGCAGACACAGTCTGCTGCTGTTTGGCCCACCTGCCAGCCCGGGCTCTTACCTGACCTTTATTTCCTGCTTTTTCAACCTCAGCTGCTTTGCGCAGCACAGCTGAGGTTGAAAAAGCAGGAAAAAAAGTGCTTTTTGAAACACTGCACACCTGCATGCACTTATCAGCTGTCCCAGTGGCTCAGCTAATGGTGTAGTACACGTGCGCGCAGCATGTGTCTGGTGCGCATGCGCGCAAAGCACACTAAAAACGAATACCGAACTGGTAGTAATGCCGGTTGAATCCCACCCCTGCCAGAACCATAAAGCCTACAAACTTGACATTTGGCATGTATGTTCCTCTTGGCTTCTAGGTGATCACTAAATGGATTTTTCTAAATAACCACCAGAGCATTAGTATTTCCTATATTATTATTAACACGCTCTGATGCTAAGGAGTTCTACTCCCCCTCCCCACCTGAAAAGAAATCTCTCCCAAATGCAAAACACAAGCAGAGGAGAGGAGTTTCAGTTTCAGATTTACTTTCACAGCACCAAGCAGCTTTAGTACAGAACAGTTGAGCTAAGCCACGCCCAGGCTCCTTGCGGTCTCCTTCCTGCTCACACAGTAAATACTGTTTCAGTTTCAAAACAACCCTCAACTCTCACACACACTGACAGGACGCTAGCCAGATGAATACCGAGGGATGCTGGTAGGCAGAGGCACAATTCCCGCCCCCCTTATTTTCCTCCCCAAAAATTAAGCCTGACCACATAGTTTTGTAGCGAAGCATGGGTACCGAGCTAGCAACAGAATAAGAGTTGGAAGGGACCTTGGACATTTTCCAGTTCAACCTCCTGCTCAAATAGGAGACCCTGTACCATTTCAGACAAATGGTTGTCTAGTATTTTCTTAGAAAACTTTCAGTGATGGAGCATTCACAACTTCTGGAGGCAAGTCGGTATAGGGTATGGTATAGGGTCTTCTGCTTCAGTGGGGAGTTGGACTAGAAGGTCTCTAATGTCCCTTCCAACTATGATATTCTATATTCCATATTCTGTTCTGTAAGACCACCAATACCAGAAGGAGTAACACAGTTGAAAGGGACCTTTGAGGTCATCTAGTCCAACTCCCTGCTGAAGCAGGAATTCTGTACCATTTCAGAGAAATGGTTATCCAACATCTTTTTTAAAACTTCCAGTGTTGGAGAATTCACAACTTCTGGAGGCAAGTCGTTCCACTGATTAATTGTTCTAACTATCAGGAAATTTCTCCTTAGTTCTAGGTTGCTTCACTCCTTGATTAGTTTCCATCCATTGCTTCTGGTCCTGCCTTCAGAGTTGCGACAACGTGGCTAGAAGTTCTCCGTGGAAATTTGTCCCTAACTAGGTCCTTCAGGTCTTCAGTGGCCCCATCACCCCTTTAACTGAGTCCATCCACCTTGTTGATGACGATGTTATCCATTCCGTCATGTCCGACCCTTGGCGATTCTATGGGGCCAGGTCTCTCCACATCTTCCAATCTTGCACGGCTTGAGTTTTTCTATGCTCTGGCTGGTGTCAGCTTTGATGCTGTCCAGCCACTGAGTTCTTTGAAGGCCTGGTTTCCTTTTACTGCTAACTCTTTCCACATAATTGCTTTCTCCAGTGACAAGGCCCCCACATGACAAGGCCAAAATAAGCGAGGCACAGTTTTGTGATTTTTTCCCTCCTTCCAGTGATGTGTCTGATGTTATGCACTCCAGGGCTTGCTTGTTGGTCACCTTTGCTGTCCAAAGAGCAGCCATTTTACTGCTGGCTATCCTCTTCTTCTCTTTCCTTCTGCTTTCCCCAGCATTTGTAGACCTCTCAAAGAAGCTGAGCCCTCATAAATTATCTAGTTCTTTCCTGAACCAAAGGACATTTTATATTGCCAGTTATGAACTGCTGGTTCGGCCACCAATGAACCGCGACAAATTGAATACATTTATCATGGTTCGTTGCACAGCCAGCCAGATGTTCAGACTGGATTTAGCTTTTTTGTCCATCTGTCAAATTCTTCCCAAGGACCTGGCATAAACAGATGTTGATGTTTGATGGTGTTAGAGCAGTGGCCCTCAACCTTTTGGGCACCAGGGACCAGTTCCATGGAGAAAGATTTTTCCACGGAACGGATGGGGCGTGGATTTACAATGCTGCCTGCATCAGGGCCCGGTTGCTGGCATGCCGTGGATTGGGGACCTCGTCTTAGAGGCAGGGGTAGGCTTCAAAAA
The DNA here is from genome assembly GCA_009733165.1 of Naja naja. Classification (NCBI taxonomy): domain Eukaryota; kingdom Metazoa; phylum Chordata; class Lepidosauria; order Squamata; family Elapidae; genus Naja; species Naja naja. The sequence continues at coordinate 362,662,094 of CM019148.1, forward strand.
TTTTAGCAACCGGTTCTCTGCCCAGTTACTGGGTGGGCGTGGCCATTGTGGGCATGGCCTAGTCGGCCTCCTGCACCACAGCGGGTGGTGAAGGAGTTTTCACCCTCCCTGGGCTTTGGAGGCATTCTTTGAGCCTCCGGAAGGGCAAAAATGGCCGCCCTGGGCTCTGGGAGCCCTCTGGAGGCTGGAAACAGACCCATTTCTGGCCTTCTGGAGCCTCTGGGAGGCCTGCCCAAGAGCCTCCGTGAGGCCCTGTACTTACCTGGGATCCAAAACAGGCCGCGTGGGGAGTCCTGGGAAGGGCGGGGCAGGGTGGGCAGGGCCAGCCAGGGGTGGGATTTGCTGGTTCACATTTGCTGTAAAATGGCCATAAAATTAGATACCAGTTTTGTCTGAACCAGGGAGAACCGATAGCAGCCCACCCCTGGTTAGAGGTATCATTGCAGGATGTCAGTTGATCTAAGTTAAGGTGCCTTTTGCAATTGACTTATGGGGACATAATAATAATAATAATAATAATAATAATGATAATAATTTATTAGACTTGTATGCTGCCCTTCTCCCTAAGGACTCAGGGCGGCGAACATTAAAAAATACCATACAGTTACAATAAAAATAAATTAAACAAATACAAGTCTAAAAAATCAGTTAAAAAATTAAAACAATTAAAATAACCCACCCCCCGGGTCAATCCAGACCGGCCTGTTGAAACAGCCAGGTCTTCAGGTCTCAGCGGAAGGAGCGGAGATCAGGGGCCAAACGGAAATCCACGGGAGCTGATTCCATAGAGGCGAGCTCCCACAGAAAAGGCCCTAGCCCTGGGGACCACCAGCCGACAATGCCTAACTGACGGTATCCCAAGGAGGCCCCTCCTATGGGAGTGTACAGGGCGATCGGAGTGTGATGCTGGCAGGAGACGCTCCCGCAAGTACCCTGGACCCAAGCCATTTAGGGCTTTATAAGTTGTTACTAGCACCTTGAAATGTCGCCATTATTGGGGTTTTTTTGCCAACAGATGGGTGGACTTCCACTCCCAGAATTCTCCAGGCAGCACAGCTTGAAGTTGAAGTCCACCCACCTTAAAATTGCCAAGGTTGAGAAACACTGGCCTAGAGCAGGGGTGTAGAACTCGATTTCATCGAGGGTTAGAGTTGTGGTTGACCTGGTGGGGGGCTGGGTATGTGTGGCCGACTGGGTATGTGTGGCCAACTGGGTGGGCATGGCCAGCTTGACACCACTCCCCAAACTGCTGGCATGTTTCCTCTTCGCATTGGGTAGACTGGGCCGAAGCCAGGCTGGCCCAATCTTTCCTCTTTTGCATTAGGTAGTCAAGGACAGCCCTGTGGGCCGGATCCAACCACATCGCTTGCCGGATCTGCCTGCGGGCCTTGACTTTGACACCCCTGGCCTAGAGGATATTAAGACAATTTTGCTGAGCCCCAGAATGGTGAACGAGATCCACCCCTGCTTCTGTCCTTGTGCGTGTGTGTGTGTGTTTTCTCTCTAGCTCACCCTCTACTCTTCCCTCGTGGTGGTTGCATGCACTGCACACAGAGCAGCGCTCGTCTCTCGGAGGGTACCAAAAATCTGGGAGAAACCAGCCCACCCCGCTGTGTTCAATTGCCACTTCTCGACACAGTGGGAAGCTGGTTGTTAGCGTCAGTCCCATTTAAATGGAGATGCAACCACGTTTTCTGCTGTGAGGAGAAACAACTCATGGAGTGATATAGATCTGTTAGCCGGATGGCATGCATTTCAATTCTTAGGAGGTAGGGGAGAGAATCAAGCTCAGAGGAAGACAACCCCAAAAAGCCAAACCTTTTGGATGAAAAATATGCAACCTTTTAAGCTGCAGGATCCCTTTGTCAGCCTCTTGTCATTGAAAAGCAATTGTGCTCTCCATCCAGCCACGCAGCTGTATTTGAAATCTTTCCTTTCTGCCCTAAAGTATCCCCAGAGCAGGGTTTCTCAACTCCGACAACTTTTAGATGACTAGACTTCGGCTCCCAGAATTCCTATGGCTGGCTGGCTGTGGCATACTGGGAGTTGAAGTCCACCCATCTTAAAGGGGCCAAGGTTGAGAAACTCTGAGAACCGCTGGCCTAGGCCAGTGTTGATGAACCTTTTCAGCACCGAGTGCCAAAATGAGAGCCTGCGTGCACACATGTGTGCCAAAAAACAAAAGAGCAGCTGCCCGGGACGCATGTGTGCACCGAGAGACTGCTCTTCCACATCCAGCGTGCACAGGTGCACCTGCAAGCTGATCTTTGTGTGTGCATGCAATCCAGAAACTGGAAGACCAGGTGGCTGGTGCGCATGCGTGTGCCGGAAACCAGATCATCATCTTCCCGGCATGCACATGTGCACCAGGGGGCTGCTCTTCTGATTTTCGGAGCTCCCAGCGTGAAGACCAGCTGGCCAGCGCGCTGGAACCCAGAAGAGCAACGGGCGACGGCTCGCATGCCCGGAGAGATGGCTCTGCGTGCCACTTCCAGCACACGCGTGGTATAGGTTCATCATCACAGGCCTAGGCTGTTGTAGAAATGAGGAATGAGGTAAAAAAAAACATTTAGCCAATTTCAGTTCGCAAAAGCTGATGTTTTAGTGTCTCAATATTATGGAGGAAATGTTAAGACTCTGGCAAGAGGACAGGAAAAAGAGGAACGAAGATGATGAGTGGGATGGAGGTTAAAACATCTGAAGAACAGTTGAAGGAACTGGGTATATCTACTCTACTGAAAAGAAGGACTAGGAAAGACATGATAGCAGTGTTCCAATATTTAAGGGGCTGCCATAAAGAAGAGGGAGTCAAACTATTCTCCAAAGCACCTGAAGGCAGAAGAAACAACGGATGGCAACCAATCCAGGAGAGAAACAACCTAGAACTAAGGAGAAATTTCCTGACAGTGAGAACAATTAATCGGTGGAACAACTTGCCTTCCAGAAATTGTGGATGCTCCAACCCTGGGAGATTTTAAGAAGAGATTGGACAACCATTTGTCTGAAATGATGTAGGGTCTCCTGCTTAAACGGGGTTGGACTAGAAGACCTCCAAGGTCCCTCCCAACTCTTGTTATTCCATTAATTTAAAAAACTGTCAGTCAGAAAAGGCGCTGCCAAACTCCCCATTTTTGCCATCTAGGCTGCTGTAGAGTGCTCCAGCGCTTAGCTCCCTTAGTGCAGGGAGAAGTGTCTTTCTCATATTGCATTTCAACTCCGGGTTTGCCATTAGCACTCACTCACACAAAGCTCTTGAAAGGAGATTGGCATCAGAGCACTCGAGAAAACCAATAACGGCTGGGTGTCCGACTGGTTTTCAAGAGGTCTCACACAATGGTATAGTGGTATCTCAGTACACGCCATTAATTGGTTCCAGGAGATGCGATGAGTAGTTAAAAAGGGCGACTTTTAAAGCTGGATGATGTTGAAGGCGTGCGTGGATGGATTTCAGCGTCCAGAATCCTCCAGGCAGTTGGGCTCCTGATTGGAGATTCTGGGAGTTGAACAGGCTATGGGAGGAAAAGGTCATAAAATCAGGTGCAACTCACTTAATAATGGACGTTTTGCTTCTAATTGTGGTTGTAAGTCAAGTATTATCTGTATATCTCCGTGATGGGGAATCTATGGCACGTGTGCCACAGGTAGCATGCAGAGCCATTTGTGTGGGCATGCGAGCTCCAGCCAAACTTACCTGCACTATTCTCCCAGCTGATTTTCAGCTCGTTTGAGGCCGTTTTGCCCTCCCGGAGGCTTGACAAAATCCTCTGCAGCCTTGGGAGGCCAAAAAACAAGCCTTCTGGAAATACCAAGTACCTGTTTTCAGCTTCTGGAGGGCCTCTGGAGCCCAGGGGGAGGCTGGTTTTGCCCTCCCTGGGGCTCGAGGGAAGCCTCTGCAGCCTTTGGAGGGCGAAAATAGGGCCCGTTTCAGCACTTCTGGTATTTCCTCGAGCCCCAGGGAGGGCAAAAACAGCCTCCTCCAGGCGCCAGAGGCTCTCTGGAGGCTGAAAACGGGCACTTCCGGAAATACCAGAAGTGCTGAAATGGGCCCGTTTTTCAGCCTGCAGAGGCTTCCCTCGAGTCCCCAGGAGGGCGAAAAAGGCCTCAAAACAGGCCGAAAATCAGTTGGGAGGCACGTGCATGCGCAGTGCAGGTAAGGGGGTGGTGGTTGCGCGTGCATGTGTAGAGGGGGGCGCATTGCATTTTGGCACACCACAGCAAAAAGGTTCGCCATCACTAGTGTATGTCATCAAGACGATTTACAACTTGAACCAAGCAATCATTTTTTGTCCAAGGGTGGAATAAAAAAAAATAGCATACATTACATTCAGTATGAACGACGTCATCAATTCCTGGCACTGTACAACAGTTTGAGCATGACAGTAACTATGGAGCCTCCAGGGCCTGATGCAATCTACCTTTGCAGATCATTTGGGAAGATGAACGAGAAGGTTTCCTATCACATTGCTCCTTGTTTGGAGCCACCTCCAAATTTCAACCTTTGGATCTGACCGCATCGGGCAATGTCATTTTCTTTTTAGAGTCGTTTATAAATGCCTAAAAGTACTTAGCTAGGATCATTACATTATCGGGGATTTTGTTTTCTCAAGTAACTAATCAATATTAATCAATCAATAAATGTGTCAGAGGCCGTAGTGATAAAGTAGTGAAGGCTACTTTATGCTGTGGTTCCTGCCTTATGGAATATCCTCACCTCGGAGATTAGAATGGCCGCCAACCTTGTTAGCATTTCACAAAGCTCTAAAAACTTGGTTGTGTTCTAGTGTCAGGGTTCCAGAAGAATATTTGAGGGGCTGCCACAGAGAGGAAGGGGTCAAGCTATTTTCTAAAGCACCTGAAGTCCAGACAAGGAACAATGGATGGAAACTGAATAAGGAGAGATTTAACCTGGAAATAAGGAGAAATTTTCTGACAATAAGAACAATCAACTAATGGAACAGAAGTTGCCCTCAAAAGTGGTGGGAGCTTCATCACTGGAGGCTTTCAAGAAGAGACTGGATTGCCATCTGTCACAAATGGTGTAGGGTCTCCTGCTTGGGCAGGGGGTTGGACTAGATGACCTACAAGGTCCCTTCCAACTCTGATTATCTGTTCTCTGACCTCAGCTCCAAATAGATAACCCTGTGGAAGCTTCTGGTGCTAATATGGCTTCCAAAACTGACATCTAGGCCTTGGCTCATTATATGTGAAACACCCTGTTACTTGGCTTTACTATTAATTGATATTCATTATGCTGTTTATATTTATACTTCCTCGATTTACAACAGCTCACATAGCGATTGCTTGAAATTACAATGACGAAGGAAAAAACAACAACTTGTGACCGTTTTTCACACTTATGACCAATGCAACATCTCCATGGCCATGTGATCAAAAACCTGGCTCTTGGGAACTGACTCGTATTTATGACCGTTGCAGTGTCCTGGGTCATGGGATCCCTTTTTGTGACCTTCTGGCAAGCAAAGTCAATGGGGAAGCCAGGTTCACTTAACAACCATGTGGCTCACTTCCTAACCGCAGTGATTCGCTTAACGACTGTGGTAAGAATGATTGTAAAATGGGCAAAATCCACTCAACAACTGTCGTTGCTTGGCAACAGAAATTTTGGGCTCAATTCTAGTCGTTAAGTCGAGACTACTTGTACTTATTAATACTGGTATTGTGGATGTTTTCATTATTTTAATGTATTTTAAATTCTTTAAATTGTTTTAAAATGTAAGATTTGCAAACCATCCAAAGATATGTTGGGAGGCTATTGAATGAATGAATGAATGAATGAATGAATGAATGAATGAGAGGTTGGGCTAGGACTGGAGAGAATAGATACAAGTGTTTTTTGGGTAACTCTAGGAGAGTCAATCTGTCTGCCTCACAAGGTTGTTTTTAAAACAGAAAAAGGAAACGCTATGTATGTTGCCTCGAGGTCTTGGAGTAAAAATGCAAGGGAAAAAAATGTAACAACAGCATTAAATAATAAAGTTGTTTGCAGAGGTTGTCTGCTACCAAATACTGTCCAGCAGGGATGTCCAACCTTGTTAACTTTAATACCTGTGGCTGGCTGGAGAATTCTGGGAGTTGAAGTCCATACATCTTAAAGTTGCCAAGGTTGGGCACTACTGCTGTATAAAAAGGGAATTACAGAAAGATTCCTGCACTGAATTGTATGTGTGAGTATGGGGTTAACTAGATGATCTTCATGGATCATTTCCCACTCTTAAAACTATATAGCTTTCTCCAGATTTCCGGTCTCTTTTTGGCCTCAGTTCCAGGGCAAAAAAAGAGAAGGGAAAATGAAGACATCAGAATTAACGAATGACTGATTCACTCCGCAAAGCTGTTTGTAAAATTCTACCCAGTCAAATTTATATTCTGACATCTTTCCCAGGAACTATTTTACGAGCGTTTACTCCCATATTCCACGGCTCAGCAAATTCTGGTGGCTGTCCAAGGAAGAACCATTCTTTTGCAAAGCAACATGTGAACGTTGAACCTCGGACAAACTCCAGCATCCCACCCTGTGACTGACAACATCCATGTCACAGGAGCCACGCTGTGTCTCCAAAATACGAAGAAATTGCCGTTTCTTTCAGAGATGAATTCCAAGGTTTTAAAAAATGGCCAGGCAGTGGGCAGGGTGTCTCCTGTGGCTAACCCTGGCCAGGCTTCATATTTCATGCATTAGTTTTCTGAGGAAAGCAGGCAGATGTGGAGCGGGAGCATATTTTGGAGGTGCTAAGCTGTGTGGACAGCACCTTTGATTCCTATTGGAGCAGCAGCAACACGTTTCACCCAGATGCTTTTGCTGAGAAAGGATTTCTCCTGAAGAAGTTGAGAGGAATCGGGCTCTCAAGGAACACACCCTTAAGGATGGAAAGCCACAACTGACTCAACACAAATATTTGTGAAAATAACTACAGACCCCTCACATCCCGAACATAAACTGTTTCAACTCCTTCCATCAAAACGACGCTATAGAGCCCCGCACACCAGAACAACTAGACACAAGGACAGTTTTTTCCTGAAAGCCATCACTCTGCTAAACAAATAATTCCCTCAACACTGTCCAACTATTTACAAAGTCTGCACTATTATTACTGTTAATCTTCTCATCACTCCTTATCACCCATCGCCTCCCACTTGTGACTGTATGACTGTAACCTTGTCGCTTGTATCCTTACGATTTATATTGACTGTTTCCTAGTATGATTTGATTGCTTATTGTACCCTATGACTATATTCTATTTACTATATATCCTATGACTATATAACCCTACAACTATTATTAAGTGGTGTACCTGATGATTCTTGACTCTTGACTAATGTATCTTTTCTTTTATGTACTGAGAGCATTTGCACCAAGACAAATTCCTTGTGTCTCCAATCACACTTGGCCAATAAAGAATTCTATTCTATTCTATTCTATTCTATTCTAGTCTAGTCTAGTCTAGTCTAGTCTAGTCTAGTCTAGTCTAATCTAGTCTTCTAACACAGTTCTGTTAAATTTAGAGCTAGGCTTAGAATAACTTTATTGTCAGTTTGAATGTACACTATTTGGCATACATTAAAAAGGAAGTTCTTATATATGTGGTGAAGCAAATACTACAATGCTAACAATCTTAATTGTAATATCTATAATGTTACTATAATGATAGGAGTTCGATAATGTTCTTATGTATAGTTTGATGAATTAATAATACACAGGCAAACAATAGATACAAACTCAAAATAAACTGCTCCAAACTCGACTGCAGAAAATACGACTTCAGCAACAGAGTGGTCAATGCTTGAAACTCACTACCTGACTTGTTGTTACATCCACAAATCCCCAAAACTTTAACCTTGAACTGTCTACCCTGGACCTCACTCCATTCTGAAGAGGTCTGTAAGGGGGCGTGCATAAGCGCACAAGGGTGCCTACCATCCCTGTCCTATTGGTCCCATTTATTCATACTCATTTATTATGTATATACTTTTACCCGTTTATACTTATATGTTTATATGTTATGTTCATATATATACTTGTTGTCTCATACATGCTTGACAAACTAAACTAAATAAATAAAATAAAATAAATAAATAAATATCTTATACAAAATCCCAAGGGAGGAATATGGGAAATATTCCAAAAATCAACAAGAATTAAAACATTAAAACAGATAAGAGATGATGGATAGAATCAGAATACCTACTAATATAAGATTTGTGTTATTAAGATTTAGAATAGAGGTAGAAATTAGAAAGGGGAGATATTATGCATTTTCCTATGTAATATTTTAAAATCAGTATGTAAAAGAAAGGATTAGAAGTTGAAAGATGAGTGTATTATGTATAATGTTATTATAATGATGTGAGGATGGTTAATGTAACTAAGATTTCTAAAATTGTCAATATTATTATTATTATTCGATATCAAAGCTAAGGATACCCAGATGTCACACTGTTCATGTATTCAACACATACATACATACATACATACATACATACATACATATAAATAAAATAAAATAAAATAAAATAAAATAAAATAAAATGCATACAGCTCTCAAAGGATCACTACCTCCAATATACACTACATAAACATGACAACTAAATAAATAAATAAATACAAATAAATCAAGGAAAGCTTCAGTCTAGAAATAAGGAGAACTTTTCTGACAGTGAGAACAATCAACCCATGGAACAGAAGTTGCCTTCGGAAGTTGTGGGAGCTTCATCACTGGAAACTTTCAAGAAGAGACTGGACTGCCATCTGTCAGAAACGGTGTAGTAGGGTATCCTGCTGGTGGGGATTGGACTAGATGACCTACAAGGTCCCTTCCAACTCTGTTAATCTGAACATCTGCAAAATTATGCATATACCCACATATATGACATGGAGAAATAACACAGTCTAGGTCGGATGCATACATGTATATGGTGAGAAATATGAATTTTGCGAGTTTACAGACAGATGGCCTAGGTACCAAAATTGTTACAGAATCGGGTAGTCCTGCTACAATACTTAGTGACCATTCAAAGTTACGATTACACTGAAAATGACTTATCACCGTTTTTCACACTTACGACTGTTGCAGTATCCCCTGACCAAAATTCAGTCACTTGGCAACTGACTCATATTTACGACAGTTGCAGTGCCTCATCATAAATCATGTGATTACCTGTTGCGACCTTCTGACAAACAAAGTCAAGGGGGAAGTTAAGATTCATTCAACAATCATGTTACTAATTTAACCACTAACGATTCACTTAACAACGGTGGCAAGAAAGGTCTTAAAATGGAGCAAAACTCAACCATCTTGTTTAGCAACAGAAATTTTCGGCCCAATTGTGGTGGTAAGCTAAGGACTACCTGTATATACAGTAGCAAGAAGGATAGAACTGGGGGTGACAGCTGAAAGAATTGCCCCCTATTTAGGAGTATGAGAGATCTGCTTACCATCTCTGTGAAGCAAGATAGTAGACTAGGTGGGCCCTTAGTCTGAACCAGCCAAGTTCCTCTTACGTTCCTAACGCAGCAGCAAAATCATCTAAAACCTATTAAGCAAACGAGCACAATTGCTTTTAATTAAATTAATTTGTTTAATGAAATTAAGCGAAACTTGCATGATTTCCCTTGCTTTGCATAGTTTATTCTGCTGCTTCAAATCTTTCTCATAAGTCACCCAGCTTTGGTGCATCGGGGGAAGGAGAGAGGAGAGAGAGAGAGAGAGTAGTTAAACAGGAGTACTTAACCTATTCACTGCTATAAAATCTTCTCCGTCTTCCCTTCCCAGCCGCTGAAACCTTCAGGTGCAAAGAGTGAGAAATGTGCTGTTTTAATTAAAATTGCCAATTAGAATGCTGGATTTTACCATGGAATTACCATGCGATGCATGCTGAACCGGACCACATTAACCCAATGTTCCTATCCATGACGGGCAGAAACTTCCCAAGGATGTAAAAATAAAAATATCATCATCCTGTTTTAATGACCCCATAATCCCTTACGGGGTGGAGTCTGGGCAACTGAATGGAGCTAGCAGAGTATTTAATGGCCGGATGCCCCTCCTGTCACAGTTTTGTTCAGCAGATATATATTCGTTGTGCCCAGAGAGAGAAATATGTACCTCTAGCTAGGATCGAACTCACTTTATTTAAATCACTTAATTTATTTTAAAAATAAAAATATAGTCTGATCGAATAATTGCTTATTTGTAACCCTCAGCCGAAAGCCACTTCTCCCTACCAGCAAAGGGACACGAGAATATATAAAATCCTTCCACAATTATCATGATCTTATGATCACCGACTCTCCTAATCCATTCTGGCAGTATAGTACTGACTGAAAGGCGTCGTTTGGCAAAGGCTCATAAACATGAATAGTCCTCAACTAACGACTACAATTGAGCCCAACATTTCTGTTGCCAAGTGAGAAATTTAAGAGAGTTTTGCTCCGTTTTATGGCCTTTCTTCCCACCGTTGTTAAGTGAATCACTGCAGTTCACATCTTAGTAACCTCGTAACTTTGAGTGGTCACTAAATGAAAGGCTATAAGTCAGGGGTGTCAAACTCGATTTCATTGGGGGCCGCATCAGGATTGTGCTTGACCTCGGGAGGGGCTGAGGGGGGCATGGCCAGCTTGACATCACTCGTGTCAGGGGCGCCTGTGATGGTCTGCCTGCGAAAATGGGCTCCCAAGCTCCATTTTTGCCTGCGACGGCCTCCTGCAACTCTCTGACAGAGAAAACAGAGCTCGGGAGCCCGTTTTTGCTGGCAGAGGCACCATGGGCCAGTCCTTCACTGTTTCCAGGGCAGCCCCACAGGCCAGATCTAAGCACCCCGTGGGCCGGATTCAGCCCACAGGCCTTGAGTTTGACATCCCTGCTGTAAGTAGAGGACTACCTCAGAGGTGGTATTCAGCACGTTCGGACCAGTTCTGGAGAACCGGTAGCAGAAATTTTGAGTAGTTTGGAGAACTGGCAAATCCCACCTCTGACTGGCCCCGCCCCCATCTATTCTCTGCCTCCTGAGTCCCAGCTGATTGGCTGGGTCTTCTTTTGTTGCCCTGCACAGGAGAAAGGAGCTGGAAAGCAGGTTAGTGTGGTGGGGGAATGGGGATTTTACACTACCCTTCCCCTGCCACGCCCACAGAACCGGTAGTAAAAATTTTTGAATCCCATCACTGGACTACCTATTTCAGTAAACATCCGTATCTTCTTTTATGCCAGTCCCTCAATTTTCTGTTCAGTTCATGTTCCTTGCATATCATTCAGAGGCCATTTGACTTGGGTGAGTAATAAAATACATAAAATGAATAAATAATCGTTCCTTTTTACCTTCTCCTCCTCTAACACATGCATACAAACCTCTACAATATTGTGTCTTTAAAAAAGAAACTGCGGACCCCCAAAGGGTATTTGTTTGTATGGGTCATGTTTATCGATTTATTTGCCATATTAAAAATTTAAATTGATGCATTCGCTTCGGCTACAGCACCTCATGATTGTTTGATGGGATTTTAATATTGTATTATTTTTCAACATAGGCTGGTAAATAATTTTGATTCTGCGGACCCCTGAGAAGGTCATGAGGGACCCCCCCAGGTTTTAAAAAGCACCCCACTCCTACCTCATCCACCTTTCAGCTATTGTAAGTCCATCCTCGACTTACAATAGTTCATTTAGTGACCGTTCGAAGTTACAACGGCACTGAAAAAAGTGGTGATGATCGTTTTTTGCACTTAGGGCCATGGCAATATCGCGACGGTCATGTGATCCAAATTCAGATCCTTGGTAACTGATTCATAACTATGATGGTCTCAGTCTCCCAGGGTCAGGTGATCCCCTTTCGCGACCTTCAGACAAGCAAAGTCAATGGGGAAGCCAGATTCACTTAACAACCGTGTTGCTCACTTACCAACTGCAGCGTTCACTTAACAGTGGTGGCAAGAAAGGATGTAAAATGGGGCAAAATTCACTTAACGACCGTCCCACTGAGCAACAGAAATGTTAAGCTCAGTTGTGGTTGCAAGTCAAAGGCTACCTGTATTTTTCTGGGTTTTTTTTTTCCAATACACCCAACTCTCCTTCCATATGACAAAGTTGGGAGAAGAAGCATGATTTTACACCCAACAATTTTAGCATTTTTTCAACAAGCAATCATTGTGTGCTCCCTATTATCACTGGTAGCTGTTCAACTTAAGCACTCTTTCCGTATCCTTATCTTTAACAAACATTATACCTATGTACACACATTCATCTACCTACTCTATTTTTTTAACCATGCCTGCAGATTAGCTACCATTAACACTATTTCCCCTGTCAAACGAGGCTAAACTTTGCTCCATTAATTTTCAAATGCTTCTTGTTGCATTGCACAATCCAACTATCATTTTCTGCAAATTATTCCAATTCTCAATTACCAATTGGCTCTAACCAATGTTCTTCTAATAGCACTGGAAGTGTTTTTTGGTTTTTTTTAAAGAGGGGGTCAATCTATTCTTCAAGGCAAGGCAAGAAGCAATGGATGGACATTAATCCAGGAGAGAAGCAACCTAGAATTTAAGGAGAATTTCCTGAGAGTGACAACTATTAATCAGTGGAATGACTTACTTTCTTGCCTCCAGAAGTTGTGGGTGCCCCAACACTGGAAGCTTTTAAGAAGAGATTGGAGAACCATTTGTCTGAAATGGTACATAGAGTTTCCTGACCAATAAGGTCCCTTCCAACTCTGTTATTCCGTTGACATATTCTGGTAAGGAAAACATCTAGCCCCCTCCAGAGCAAGCCCATTTGGTCCTGATCCCCAAGGATGTAGATATGCACAGCTTCACTTTCCTAGAATTTTAATATTCCCAAGAAGAGGGTTTTCTGAGAAAGAAAGAGAAGGCAGCAGGGGTGGGATTCAGAAAAATATACTTCTGTGGGTGTGGCTTAGTGGGCATGGCAAGATGTGGTGGGTGTGGCTTGGTGGGCGTGGCAGGGGAAAGATACTACAAAATCCCCATTTTCTCCCCACCCCACCAACCTGCTTTCCAGCTCCTTTCTCCTGTGCAGGGCAACCAAAGAAGACCTAGCCAATCAGCTGGGACTCGGGAGGCAGAGAATAGATGGGGGCGGGGCCAGTCAGAGGGGGTATTTGCCGGTTCTCAGAACTACTCAAAATTTCCACTACTGGTTCTCCAGAACCGGTCAGAACCTACAGAATACCACCTTTGGAAGGGAGTCAAAAGCTAAAGATATCATATTGTTTTCAGGACTTTTTACTGAGGTCTGTCAAATTTGTCCATTAGTGAAGGCTTCCAATATTTATCCATCAATATCAAAGGAACATCACACATCCTTCAGATACTCCCTGCTCAGCACTGCACCATTTGCTAAACATTACATTTATTTGCATGTCTGCTTTGTTTCCATCGTATATCCCTTACCGCGGTCAGCCACCAACCTTCAGCTGGTGCAAAATATTCCATAATTCATGCCTATTCACGTTATTTCTCTATATCAACAATATCAACAAACACAGAATAAACTTTTCTCGCTGCACATTCATCCATTTCCTAAGACCTTGGAGAAGAAGAGTAAAAACCAGCACACACAAACACACACATGGAGAACTTAAACTTGCATTGGGTCTCTCAAACTTTGCTCATTGTCAGTCAGCCCTTCAAGACAGACTAGGAAATCAAAGGTCACGGAGGCCAACTGTTCTGACCAAGACTTCCTGAGACTGTAATTAAGCACACGCTTGGTCCAAACAGCTCTTGTTTTATTTCAACGCTGGGAATTATGTGCATTCCTAGCCCGTAATGAATCCCAAACAGTCCCTCGAGATAAGCACTCACCTTTATCTCCTTTGAATTGCTGCCAACAACTAAAGTACCAAATTAACTGTAAAAAACAGTTAGCTTCAAGGTTTAATCCAAACAGAACGAATGACTTTGCTTCCTGCAAAGGTTTCTCTACCTTTGCACCTCCTTTATACCTTAAGGGAGGGGCAATCACCTCCAAGCCTCACTCCCGAGCCGTCCCTTTTGTCTCAGCTGCTCTTGCCTTCTAGCAGTTCTGCACATGCACGCACTGGGAACAGGCTTCCCTTGTTCCTCTGCCTCGCTGCTGCCAGATTCTGGAGGCTCCGGAGTCAGTACAACACTCCTAGATGGTCCTGGTCCCATCTCTGCATCGGACGCAGGACCCTTGTCCGAGTCCTCCGCAGGTTCCCAGACTGGTCCCTGTTCTTCCCCACTGTCCGATTCCACTGCCGTCTGCACAGGCTGCCGGTGAACCACAACACTAATATTATGTTCATTATAAAGTTACAGGAACCAAACCAGGGGTGGGATTCTCTCGGTTCGGGTGAACCCCTTGTTCCGACGATCAGCCAGCTCCGAACTGGTTTGCTCCGATGAGCATGTGGGCCCGCCTGCCTACCCCTACTCTTTCCTGTGCTTTATAGCTTTTTGTTAGAGAACAGCTGATTCGCGTGGCAGAGCAGCTGCAGTTGAAGGTAAGTATTAGCTTTTCTAAACGTGGAGCATGTGCGCGCGCAAAGCGTGTGCTCACCAAACCGGTTGTTATATGGGTTGAATCGCACCCCTGAACTGAACTCGTAATCTGAATGCATCTCTGCCCCCTCCCCTATCTTTGTGCGTAAACTAAGGAGGGTGTTGTTTGAGATGCTTTCTCAGGTTAAATTCCTGCCCTGAAATTAGTTTAGTTTGCTTTATTGTCATTGCACCTTGTACAACAAAATCAAACACCACCTTCAGTGCACATCATGACCATGAAAATAAACACACATCCTTCACCCTCCACACATTGAACTGAAAACCTGAAACATCACACCAACACTGCACTATACAGTAGAACTCAACAGAGCTACTTCCCTGGGATAGAAGCTGTTTTTCAGCCTATTTGTCCTTGTTTTTATTATTCGGTACCGTCTGCAAGATGGTAATAGTTCAAATAAAAAGGGTGCCCAGGATGAGATGGATCTTTGAGAATGTTTTGAACTTTCTTAAGGCAGAGGGAGCCAAAAAGCTCTTCCAAAGAGGGCAGAGGGCAACCAAGGATCTTCTGGGCAATGACGTTAACCCTCTGGAGTGCTTTCCTATCTGCCACTGTGCAATTGGCAATCCTTTCACACGTGCAGTAAGTTAAGATACTCTCTCTGATGCAGCGGTAGAAGGTCACCAGCAGTTTTTCATTCAGTTGCTGTTTTCTGAGAAGTCTCAGGTAGTATAATCTCTGCTGGTGCCTTTTGACCAGGGCTGCAATGTGAGCACCCCAGGTCAGGTCCTCTTTTAGGTAACACTCAGAAACTTAAAACTGGCCACTTGCTCCACTCGGTCTCCATTGATAAGCAAGGGCTGGATGTCTGGTCTGTTCCTTCTATAGTCCACTATAAGCTCCTTGGTCTTATTGGTGTTGAGGACCAAGTTGTTGTCTTCACACCACAAAAGCAACCGGTCCATCTCATCTCAGTAGGCAAACTCATACCCCTCCCCCCGATTAAATTAATTTAAACCTCTTTGATCTGACTGTTGTCTTGGTAGCGGCCCTTCCTCCTGTTCCTCTGTACAGGTAGTCCTTGACTTAGAACCGTTCATTTAGTGACCATTCAAAAAGTTGCAACAGCACTGAAAAAAGTGACTTGTGGACTGTTTTTCACACTTACGACCTTTGCAGCATCCCCATGGTCATGTGATCAAAATTTGGATGCCTGGCAACTGGTTCATATTTATGATGTTTGTGTCCCAAGGTTACATGATCCTCTTTTGTGACCTTCAGGCAAGCAAAGCCAATGAGGAAATCCAGATTCGTTTAATGACTACATGATTCACTTCACAGCAGCAGTTACTTGCTTAACAACTGTGGCAAAAACGGTCATAAAATGGGGTGCCACTCACTTAATAACTGCCTTGCTTAGCAACGGAAATGTGGGACTCAATTGTGCTTGTAAGTTGAGGACATTTTGTACTTTTGACTTTGGGCAAAACCACGTCCATAGTGAACCACTGGTTTGCTTAACAACCGTGGTGTTCATTTAACAATCATAGAGATTCACTTAATGACCATTGCAAAAAAAGTGATAAAATTGATGATGTGACCATGGGGAATGAAACAAACCAAATGTTCAAAAGTTATGTAGTTACTTACCAAGCACATCTAAATTATATTAAAGTAACCCAAATATCTTTGCAATCCCTAAGGCATGTTACAACTTTGAGCACCCCTAACGTTTGGAAATTGAAATCTGAAAAATTTGATATGCCCCAGGGATGCTGCACTGATCGTCAGTGTGAAAAATGATTCTAAATCACTTTTTTCAGTATTGCTGTAACTTCAAACGGTCACTAAATGAACAGTGTTCCAATATCTCAGGAGTTTTTTTTTAATTACATTTATATGCCGCCCTTCTCCGAAGACTCAGGGCAGCTTACAATCTTTGGAGCACAACCCAATGCGCTCAGCAACAGCCTTCATTCCATTGTATATGCCTGCTTATTACTACAAGCAGCATTTTTACAAAGTCAGCTTATTGCTCCCCAACAATCTTGGGTCCTCACTTTACCTACCCTGAGAGGATGGAAGGCTGAGTCAACCTTGAGCCTGGTGGGATTCCAGCCTGCACTAATTGCAGGCAGCTGGAACTTAAGTGCTAGGCATTTAACAGCCTGCACCACCAAGGCACCAAGGAGTTGCCACAACGAAGAGGGAGTCAAGCTGTTCTCCAAAGCACTTGAAGGCAGGACAAGAAGCAATGGATGGAAACCAATCAAGGAGAGAAACAACCTACAACTAAGGAGAAATTTCTTGATAATTAAGAACAATTAATCAGTGGAACAACTTGCCTTCAGAAGTTGTGAATGCTCAAACACTGGGAGTTTTAAAGAAGAGATTAGACAACCATTTGTCTGAAATAATATAGGGTTTGCTGCCTGAGCAGGGGGTTGGACTAGAAGACCTCCAAGGCCCCTTCCAACTCTGTGATTCTAATTCTAATTGTACATGCACGGCTAACAACGATGACACAACCGGTCCATTTCCCAGGATGCCGCAAGACCAACCCTTAGCCCAGTTTTTAACTCCAAGCCGTCTACTTTGCAAGCCAACATAGGCTTTGCCTGCATCCCTCCAGCGTGGAAGTTACAAACAGTGTAATGATATACGCCTGGGATCTGCTTGATTGGCAAATTCCTGTAATTTTCAGTCTGTCTTTTGAAAAAAAAGAAAGAAAGAAAGAAAAGAAAGAAAGCAGGAAGGGAGAGAAATCACAATGTCGAAACGAGAGGGGGAAAAAAAAGGGTCAGCAAAGATATCAGACAAATCTGATGAAACATTATCTCTGGTCACAGACTTTGGGAATCGTCTGTTTGAAAACGAGACGCAGACAGATGTTCTCGTTCCACTGGCATAACGTGTGTTGACTGTATTTGTGCTTGGTTGATCTTCCATATTGACAATCTATTTTCCGGTTTCTTTCTTTCTTTTTCTTTTTTAAGCAGATCCTACGTCCTGATAGTTAAATAAATCATCTTCCCTTTGGTGGCGTTGCGGAGAGCTTGTCACTTGCAAACCCAGGGGCGATGATCAAAGGCAGACCAGCTGGGAGGGAGTTTGGAGTGGGGGTGGGGGTGCAGGGGGAGGACTCCTGAGGCTTGGAAAGCTACAATCCCTGATGCTGACAAGCCAGCATTCATAGCTAAGGTTTTTCAAGTCAACCTGCAAACCTAACTATATGCACACGAACACACGGAGGGCAAAACAGCGGCCATGGATAAACAATTGTCATCAAACTCACCAAGGCTGGTACAAAATCTTTGTTGTGTGGGGAGAGAATTCACTGGAGTTTGGGGCTGTGCGACTCCCTAAGCAAACTTGTCCTATTTCTCTCCATTGCAAAATAATCCCTTCCTGATACAGGAATGGATTTCCAGTTACAAGTAGTCAGGGGTGGGATTCTACCAGGTCGTACCTATTCGCTAGAACTGGTTGTTAACATTCTAAGCAGTTCAGAGAACCAGTTGTTAGAAGAAATTACTGGCCTAATCCTGTAAGGAAGACAGGAAGGAAACATTCTGGGGTTGCTTACAGAAACTGCCTCTCTGTTAACCCTTATTACATTCTTGGCAGGACTAGACTTCCTGTCTCAGGAACGTCTCTGGAGTTTTTTCCCTTCCTTTGCTGGTACTTTGCTTGTGTGGAGTGACCATTCAAAGTTACAATGGCACTGAAAAAGTGACTTATGACCATTTTTCACACTTACGACTGTTGCAGCATCCCCACAGTCATGAGAGGCCAGGCGAGGAGATGCGTGCCTCGATGTGAGTGATGTTGAGTTGGCCACACCCAGCCAATAACATGACCACAAGCCACTCCACCAACTAAGCCACACCCACAGAACCGGTTGTTAAAATTTGAATCCCACC
>CM019148.1:362681520-362707680 GCA_009733165.1 Naja naja
GCTTGAGAAGGGGCGGAGCTTTGGTCGCACCCTCCCAGCCACCAATCTTGAGTTTTCTCTACCCTGCGGATGAGCCTTGTAGTGGCACAATGGTGACAGTAAGTCGAGGACTACGACCGAAGGAGGAAAACGGAGCTGACCCAGAGGAAAATGTTTTCCTCTCCGTTGGGCTCCCTCGATGTCCGATGCACAATAGGCAGCCTGTGGTCACCCTGCCTGGGAGAAACCAGCTAAACAAGGCCCGATGAATGTTATCAGCAAGGTATCTGCAGTGGGCCTGAAATATGAGCTCCACGGGGTGCAGCACAGAGGTGGGATTCAGCAGGTTCTGACCAGTTCTGGAGAACCAGTAGCGGAAATTTTGAGTTGTTCGGAGAACCGGCAAATCCCACCTCTGACTGGCCCCACCCCCATCTCTTCTCTGCCTCCCGAGTCCCAGCTGATCGGCTGGGTCTTCTTTGGTTGCCCTACACAGGAGAACGGAGCTGGAAAGCAGGCTGGTGGGGTGGGGAGGGAATGGGAATTTTACAGTAATCTTCCCCTGCCACGCCCACCAAGCCACGCCCACCACACCCACCAAGCCACACCCACAGAACTGGTAGCAAAAAAATTTGAATCCCACCTCTGGTACAGCATGCTTGAAATGGGGGTCTGCCAGGATGCGGTGGCCCTTGGGGGCCAGGGTGGACTTGTGCAAGGAAAACCCAGAGGTGCTTTTTTTCAAGAGGTAACTGGACTTTCTGTTTTTTCTTTGAAGACATTTCCCTTCTCCTCCAAGAAGCTTCTTCAGCTCTGACTGGATGGTGGGGAATGGAAGGATTGATACTCCTTGCAGACACAGCTGGTCATTTGCATCCTTTTAGAGAGTTATTGAGGCCACCTGGATGTTCATCTGTGTCCTCAGGATCATCTGAGTGGTGCAAATGGGTATGGAAACAGTTCCTTCTTGGGACTTCTGGGATGAGAAGCAAAATGTCTTCAAGGAAGAACGAAGAAAGTCCAGTGGCCTCTTGAAAAAAGCACCTTTGGGACCACCGTGACCTGGATGACGGAGAATTTCCATAGATATTACGCAAGGAAAACAAAGGGAGTTGGGTTGTGGGCTGCGCAGGTGTGCATCTGTGATGGAGGATACATGGGCAAGCCTCTTATGGGTGTGTTTTAAGTCTGAGGCAGGCGGGAGGGGCCCCCTACCCTTTCCTCTCTGGCCCTATGCCAATGCCTTTTCCCCACTTCTTTTATCTATCTATCTATCTATCTATCTATCTATCTATCTATCTATCTATCATCTATCTATCTATCTATCTATCTATCTATCTATCTATCTATCTATTTATTATGGGACTTATATGCCGCCCTCTCTCCCGAAGGACTCAGGGCGGCTCACAACTATAAAAACATAGAATACAAAAATTAAAATTATTAAAAAGTATTAAATCCCAACAAAATTTAAAACCCACAATAAACAACAAAACCAGTAAAAGCCAATAACACCCCCCTCAGTCCAGGTCGGCCTGCTGGAAGAGCCATGTCTTCAGGTCGCGACGGAAGGATCGAAGGTCAGGGGCCAACCGCAACTCCAAGGGCAGCTGGCTCCACAGGGTGGGCGCTCCCACAGAGAAGACTCTCCCCCTGGGGGCCGCCAGCTGACACTGTCTGGCTGACGGCACCCTAAGGAGGCCCTGTCTGTGGGAGCGCACCGGGAGCTGGGAAATCACTGCCTGTAAATTAGTCCTTTAAAGCAGGGGTCTCCAACCTTTGCAACTTTAAGACTTGTGGACTTCAACTCCCAGAATTCCTCAGCAGCTGGCTGAGGAATTCTGGGAGTTCAAGTCCCCAAGTCTTAAAGTTCCCAAGGTTGGAGACCCCTGCTTTAAAGTCAAGGGCTCAGCAAATGGGAGATTCCCCTCAAATGCTGCATGCGCCGTTCTGAGGGGTTTAAGATTTTCACTGATTCCGCCTCACATGAGGGGAATTGCTCCCTGCTGATCTTTTCACATGCTAAACCCTGGTGGGGATAGAGACCCCCTGTGTGGGTGGAGTAGGACAATCACTCCCATTCTCTCCCTATTAGAAAAAAACCTCCTCTTCTCCTCCCCTCCCCATGTGCAGAAGTAGAGGGAGGAGAAACCACTCCTGGGAATCAGATTTATGGCAAAATTCTCCTTCCTGCCCTTTCCTTGCGTATAAAAGCCAAAGAATATCCCTTCGTTGGCACATTAAAGGAGGAATTTTGGAAAAGGCCTGGATATAAGAATAAAAAAGAGAGGAGAGGCAGAAGGAGATAGTTTCACTGAACTCCTTCCCCAAATAATGTGTTCAATATCACACAGCAATTCAAGGAGGAGGGAGAGGAAGAGGAAGAGGTGGAGGAGGAGGAGAAGGGGAAGAAGAGGAGGAGAAGGTGGAAAAAGGAAGTAGAGAAGGAGGAAGAGTAAGAGGAGGAGAAAAGGAGACGGAAGAGGAAGGAGGAGGAGGAGGAAGAAGAAGAAGAAGAAGAAGAAGAAGAAGAAGAAGAAGAGGAAGAAGAAGAAGAAGAAGAATTATTCACTGAGAAAACCCTTAAAATAATATTGTGTCAAAGAGAGCAAATTCTCTTTCCATCTTCAGGTAACTGATCGAATTAGCTCCCATGTTCCCTCTAAACACTGCAAAAATTCCTTTTCTTCTTCCCTGTTTATTTTCTAAAGCACCCGAAGGTCAGACAAGGAATAATGGATGGAAACTGAACAAGGAGAGATTCAACCTGGAAATAAGGAAAAATTTCCTGACAGTGAGAACAATCAGCCCATGGAACAGAAGTTGCCTTCAGAAGTTGTGGGAGCTTCATCACTGGAAGCTTTCAAGAAGAGACTGGATTGTCATCTGTCAGAAATGGTGTAGGATCTCCTGCTTGGCTGGCGGGTTGGACTAGATGACCCACAAGGTCCCTTCCAACTCTGTTAATCTGTATCTAATCTGTATCATTATCCTCAGAACAATCCTGCAAAGGAGTCCACAACATTTTGATGGTCTCCTGACGGCCTGAACTTGACCAAGGGTCACCTTGATCTTAATCTGACTGACCCTGGCCACGGATGCCTCTTTCGCTTCTCTTCTTCCTGGCGTACATAATGAGAACTCTCCGTCTCTCCAAAAAGGTAAATTTAAGATATTTTAATCTCCGACTAAATTGTTCGGCACTTTCATCCTCACTTTCCTGCCAAAACAGCTGTTCTGTCTGTGGGCCCAATGTGAGATTTGGATTCTTGCCAATGGCAGGGTTGTTCTTTTTTTTTGCTAGAAATAGTGCTGCTCGATATTCTGTCTCAGCCATTAAAATGTTTGCAAATATCCAAGGGTGGGAATAATATTCCACATCTGAATCCAAGCCGGATTCCCCCAGTGTTAACTCTTTACGGCAGGGGTCTCCAAACTTGGCAACTTTAAGACTTGTGGACTTCAACTCCCAGAATTATGCAATCCCACCGTCTCCCCAGATTTGATAGTCTACTCTAACAGATTAACAGACTAACAGAGTTGGAAGGCACCTAGTCCAACCCCCTGCTGTTGCATTTCTCCTTGGCTAGTTTCCATTCATTGTTTTTTTTTTAATCTTGCCTTCCGGTGCTTTGGAGAACAGCTTGACTCCTTCTTCGTTGTGGCAGCCCCTCAAATATCGGAACACTGCTATCATGTCACCCCAAGTCCTTCTTCTCATTAAACTAGACATACCCAATTCCTGCAACCGTTCTTCGTATGTTTTAGCCTCCAATCCCCTAGTCCCGTGATGGCGAACCTATGGCACATGTGCCGGAAGTGGCACGCAGAGCCATCTTTGCCGGCACGCGAGCCGTCGCTCCAGCTTAGTTCTACTGCGCATGTGCGTGCGCCTCCCGCCCGCCAGCTGATTTTCGGGTATCTGTCGTGCATGTGCAGGGGGACGGGGCACGTGCAGGAGATGCATGCACACGCGCAAAGGGGCAGGGGGAGCGCAGGGGGTTCACACGGGCATGCGCAGGAGGGCGGGGGAGCACAGAGGTGGCGGGGTCATGCGTGCATTGCATTATGGGTGCAGGCACGCGTGCGCGCGCGCACGCACTTTCGGCACACGCCGACAAAAAGGTTAGCCATCACTGCCCTAGTCATTTTTGTGGCTCTTCTCTGAACTCTTTCCAGAGTCTCTACATCTTGTTTACAATATGGTGACCTGTAGTCTATAATAGACTATAATAACCTCTTTAGTTTTCTCCCAATGCTTTGTTTCTCCCCCACCCTCTTGACGCTCTAGGACAAGGGTGTCAAATTCAAGGCCCGTGGGCCGGATCCAGCCCACGGAGTGCTTAGATCTGGCCTGCAGGGCCAGCCTGGAAACAGCAAAGGTCCAGCCCGTGGTGCCTCTACCAGTGAAAACAGACCTCAGGAGGGCCGCGTGCAGCCGTCCCGGTCCCGTTTTTGGTTGTGATGGCCTCCTGCCAGGGAAAATATAGCTTGGGGGCGCTCCCCCGAGCGTCGTTTTTGCTGGCAGAGGGCTGCAAGAGGCCTTCACAGCTGAAAACGGGGCCCAGGAGCCCATATTCGCAGGCAGAGTGCTCAGGCCACCACAGGTGCCCCTCTCACGAGTGATGTCATGCTGGCCCACCCACCACACCACGCCCACCCCTGCCCTCCAAGGTCAGATACAACCCTGATGTGGCCCTCAAAGAAATCGAGTTTGATGCCCCTGCTTGGGGTGGGGCAAAGGTGATATACAGCAGGTTCTGACCAGTTCTGGAGAACCGGTAGTGGAAATTTTGAGTAGTTCGGAGAACCGGCAAATACCGCCTCTGACTGGAGATTTGACAGTATCCTTCCCCTGCCACGCCCACCAAGCCACGCCCATAGAACCAGTAGTTAAAAAAAATTGAATCCCACCACTGGGGTGGGTGGAAGGTAAATTGTAAGTTGCTGAGGGCAAGAGATCTTTGCTTTGATAATAAAAGCAAAGTGTTAATTATTTGAGAAAATGGCCACCAGGGGCCTGGTCAACATGGGGAAGAAAGCGATCCCTCTCCTTTGCCAGTCTCCCCGCATGCACCCTTGGAAAACGCTTCTGATTGAAAGGAATGCACGCCAAAGGGGCGGGCGAGGCGGCGGCATAATTTGCTAGGATGTTTAATCAATTGTGTCTTGGCCATCCTTGATCACCACATCCCCCGGGGTCTAATTAGTGCTCTATGCGGCTTCTGCAGGCCTGGTTTCCTAATCAATCCGAAACCATCACATTGCCAAACGCCACACAAAGATGCTTTGCACCAAATCAATGGCTCTGACATCCACTTCCAGACACCCTCAGGCTTGAGGGTGCCCTGGCCTGATGGATCCCGGTGGGTCCCCCCTATAGAAGAAGCAACCACGAGTGATCCTTCAAGCATGAACCTCCACTTCTGATAAGTGGGATCAGAAAGCAAGTTGTATGAAATGTGGCTGAAAAAGCTGGAATAGGAGAGACCTGAAATACCTAAAACATTGCCAGGAAGCATGTGGAATAGGCATCTTCCTTTCGCCCTGACGATGTTACCTAGTTGGGTAATGAAATGTCCGCAAGAAAACTACCAAGCTCTGAGATCACTGGGGAATCCACAAGTTTAGCCCTAAGCTATGGAAATACTCTTTTTTTTGCAATCTTGGAGGGTTCCTTTAAGCAGGATTAGACCAGTTAGGTTGTTAGATAGGAAATGTCCTAAGATTAACCTGTATTTTTCATGAACACCTGGAAGAGAATTTGCTTAGACAAGCTAGTTTTACCTACTTCCTCAGCCCGACTAGAATTGAGCCCAAAATTTCTCTTGCTAAACAGGACAATTAAGTGAGTTTTGTCCCATTTCATGACCTTTCTTGCCATTAGGTGAATCACTGGAGTTGTTCAGTTAGTGACATGGTTGTTAAGTGAATCTGGCTTCCCAGTTGACTTTGCTTGTCCAAAGGTCGTAAAAAGGGATCACATGACCCAGGGACACTGCAACCGACATAAATAGGAGTCATTTGCCATCTGTCTGAATTTTGCTCACATGTCCATGAAAATGCTGCAGCAGTTGCAAGTTTGTAAAACAGTCATAAGTCACTTTTTGCAGAGCCCTTGTAACTTTGAGCGGTCACTAAATGAACTGTAGTAAGTTGAGGACTACCAATGTAGACTCAAAGATGCTTTTTCCCAAAAGGCAATTGGACTTTGCTTTTCCTTCAAGACTTTTCCTCCTAGAAGCTTCTTCAGTTCTGATTGAATGGTGGAGGATGAAAAGATTGATATTCCTTGCAGTCATCTGGTCATTAGCATTCTTTCTGAGAATCCTGTAAATCCTTCTATCCTGAACTGAAGAAGCTTCTTGGATAAGAAGCGCAACGTCTTCAAGGAAAAAAAAAAGAAGTCCAGGTGTCTTTTAGAGAAACAAGCATCTTGGGGACAATCTTG
The DNA here is from genome assembly GCA_009733165.1 of Naja naja. Classification (NCBI taxonomy): domain Eukaryota; kingdom Metazoa; phylum Chordata; class Lepidosauria; order Squamata; family Elapidae; genus Naja; species Naja naja. Next base: position 362,687,951 of record CM019148.1, read on the forward strand.
ACCTGGATGACTGAGAATCTCCATGGATATTTACTGTGTAGCCATTCTTATCATGTTCACATCCAGCTAAGGAAATTCTGAAAGGCCGGGTTTTAGAGGACAGAATGGGACAACCTGTCACAGCCAATTTGCTATGGCCACCTCATCATGGCCACCTCACCATGGGACAACTCATTGCAGGAAAATTTATCAATTCAATTTAATTATTGAAACTAAATAAAGAAATTGTTTTAGTTTTTGTCATTCAGATTTCATTTGGTCCTTCCTTTCTTTAATGATTCCGACCCCCCTCCATTTCTTTGATATCAGTCTAACTCTTGTCCAGCAGTGAGTTGGCCATGGCAAGGTGTCCAGGGGTGGGATTTTACCTGGTCGGACCGGTTCTATAGAACCGTTTGTTATGATTCTGCCCAGTGCGGAGAACTGGCAAATTGTGCCACTGGCTGGCCCCGCCCTCCCCGCCCCGCCCGCTCACCTGGCAAACTTGCCTGCTAAGTTGCTATTTTTCCTCCCCCTCCAACCATCAGCTGTTCTGCTGTGCTGGGAGATTTAGATTAGCTAGAAAGCAGGAAATCATTGGATTCTTCCTTAGGACTAAAGCTTCTATTTTTCAGTGCAGACTCGGGCAGCAGATTGCAGAAAGGTAGATCTCTGAATGAATCGGTGATTCTGCGAGCAACTTAATTTGCCTGCTTGCTTTGCCTGATTTTGGGTAAAACTTGCTCTTTTTTATAAAAAAAAAAATCAATATTTATATAAATGGTGTGTTGTGAGTTAATTTTGTGAGTTTGCTTGCTAGAAAGTTTTATGTGACAGACTCAGGTAGCAGATTGCAGAATGGTAGATCTCTGAGTGAATCTGTGATTCTGCGAGCAACTCAATCTGCCCGCCTGCTTTGCCTGATTTTGGGTAAAAGTTGCTCTTTTTTATAAAAAAAAATCAATATTTGCATAAATATTTATAATAGTTACATACAAGCCATGCCAGCCAGTCATGTGATCACCAAGCCATGCCCAACTAGCATTCGGACACGGAAAGGATTGACAGATCGATAGCTCTTTCTCGATTCTGTGGGTGGTGGTGCATGGCTGTTCTTAGTTGGTGGAGCGATTTGTCTGGTTAATTCCGATAACGAACGAGACTCTGGCATGCTAACTAGTTATGCGACCCCCGAGCAAAAAGGGCCTTGGTGGCTCAGGCTGTTAAATGCCTGCACTTAAGTTCCAGCTGCCCACAATTACTGTAGGCTCGAATCCCACCAGGCTCAAGGTTGACTCATCCTTCCATCCTCTCGGGGTAGGTAAATTGAGGACCCAAGATTGTTGGGGGCAATAAGCTGACTTTGTAAAAATGCCGCTTAGTAATAAGCAGGCATATACAATGGAATGAAGGCTATTGCTGAGCACACTGGGTTGTATCCCTCCCCCCCAAAAATTGTAAGCCGCCCTGAGTCTTTGGAGAAGGGCAGCATATAAATGTAATTTTAAAAAAAGGCACACCCACCCATCACATGACCACCAAGCCACACCCTCAAATTAGGCCACGCCCACAGAACCAGTTGTTAAGACATTTGAATCCCACCCCTGAAGGTGTCCCATAGCAATTTGGTTGCAGCAAGTTGGCCGTGGCGAGAGAATGGAATGGGATAGGATACAGAACAGAACAGAACAGAAATAGGGTAAGGTAGGGTAGGGTAGGGTAGAATAGAGTAGAACAGAACAGGAACAGAACAAACAGAGTTGGAAGGGACCTTGGAGGTCTTCTAGTGCAACCCCCCTATACATTTCATACAATCTCCTCTTAAAAACTTCCAGTGTTGGAGTTCTCACAACTTCTGGAAGCAAGTTGTTTCATTGGTTAATTATTCACACTGTCTCCTTCGTTCTGGGTTGCTTCTCTCCTTGATTAGTTTCCATCCTTATTGCTTCTTGTCCTGCCTTCAGGTGCTTTGGAGAATAGCTTGACTCCCTCTCCTTTGGGGCAGCCCCTGAGATATTGGAACACTGCTATCATGTCTCCCTTAGTCCTTCTTTTCATCAAACTACACATACCCAATTCCAGCAACCGTTCTTCATTTATTTTAGCCCCCAATCTCCTCATCCTCTTCGTTGCTCTGCACTCTTTCTAGAGTCTCCACATCTTTTTCACATCGTGGCGACCAAAACTGGATGCCGTATTCCAAGCGTGGCCTTACCAAGGCCTTATAAAGTGGTATCAACACTTGACGTGATCTTGATTCTTCCTCCCTGAATTGGCCCTCGCAAGTTGGCCACGGCCAATTGACATAGACCCCTTAGAAGAGCCCAGTAGGAAAAGCTGACTCATCCTGTGATGGGGTACTTAGCGTCCATTCCTTGCAATCATTAGAGGGGGAAATTGGAGGAAATAGCCATCGCAGCTGTATTATGTCTTTGCAAAAAAAAATAAAAAATGATGATGATGAGACGCCCCGTTTCTGAGACACAATTTCTAGCCGCTCATAATTCAAAGCAAGTTCCAGGAGTTAGAAGGGCTACAAAAAGATTAAACAAAACCCCACTGTGTTGCATGACAACGTCCAAAAGCACATTTGGAGGTGACTTTAGGAAAGCTGATCCGAGAAAATAAAATAAAATAATGGCTCTAGATGTTGTTGTTGTTGTTTTTTTTCCCCACCCTTTCTTATAGTATTTAAATTTCAGGGCTTCGGCAGAAACGGATCTAGCGGATCTAGTGAGACAGAGGGCAGGCAAAACAAAGGAATTTTTTTGCTAACCATTTTAAACAAAGCTTTTTCTCTAACCGATTGCCTCCCTCTGTAGGAAAGTCTTTCCTAACGGAGCAAAATCTCAGTTTATGGGCTGGGGATGCCTCAGCCTTTGTGTGCAATGAACCGGATTTCTTGTGATTGATGTCATTTGTGTAATGATGTCATTATGCAAATGATATTTATTTACTTATGTATTTGATTTATTTGATTTGCACGGCGGCGCCTCTCGTACGGCGAAACCCTCGGCAGTCAACAAGAGATGAACAGACTATTAAAAAAAACAAAACCCAGCACCCAACACAACAAAAATAAAAAGACGGTACAAGTTCTCTCACAACCATTCATTGTAGCAACCGTTCACAGTTACAAGGGCACTGAAAAAAAAAACCAAGACTTCCAATTGGTCCTCGCACTTACGACCATTGTGGCATTCCCCGTGGTTGCATGATCAAAATTCAGGCGCTGGACAACCGGCGTGTATTTACAAAGGTTGCAGCCTGCAAGAGTTCATGCGATTTGTCGTTTGCCACCTTCCCTGCTGGCTTTCAACCAGCAAAGCCAATGGGGGAGGGCAGCCAGATTTGCTTCACAACGGGGTGTTTCACTTAACAGCTGCAGGGATTCGCTTAACCACCATAGTGAAGAGGTTGTGAAAATCAGACGTGGCTCACATAACAGCCGCCTTGCAGAGCAACGTAAATTCTGGCCTCGGTTATGGTTGTTAAGTCCAGGACTACCTGTACAATAAAGGCCAAAATGATTCAAACTGATAATCCCTGGAGCTGAGGTCACCTAGTACAGGTAGTCCTCAACTTACGACCCCCAGATGAGCCCAAAATGTATGTGGCTAAGTGAGAAATGTGTTAAGCGAGCTTTGCCCCACTTCACGACTTCTCTTGTCACGTTTGTTAAGTGAATTACTTGCCGTTGTCCCGAATGGTAGAGAGTCTCCTGCTTGAACAGGGGGTTGGACTAAAAGACCTCCAAGGTCCCTTCCAACTTTTGTTTACTCTCTTCTGTTTTGATCTGCTCCCAAATTCACAAAGCTGTCCCCAACTTTTCCAATGACACCTGGACACAGATGTCCCAACCTGACATGGCGGTCTAGGCGAAGCCTCCTGCAGATGTGCCTTTCAGCTCTGACAGCCTCGTACAGCTCTGTGCGGGCGCGTTTCCTGTTAATTTGTTATCATTTAAAGCCATTCTCTCTGTAAAATGTCGACCGAGTTTTAAGATGATGACACCTGGGAAGGTTCCTGCTGTGTTCATGTAATTCCCGCAGCAGGGCCTGCCAAATCACTGTAATTAAAACGAGGGGGGTTCGAACACTCTCGGCGGAGTGCACCACTAATTTGCCATCTATGGGCAAAATGGGGGGCTCTTTTTCCACCTCCCGTTGGAGAGAGAGAGAAAAAAAAGAATTGATATATAACATTCTCTCACGCAGACCAGACACAACAGAAGACAGAAAACCCAGCAGGTTTGTTTGGCGATGGAAAACAAGGGGAAATCTATCTCTTTGGATGCTTCTGGAAAGCGGAAGGATGGTACCCAGCGGCATCTTTGTGAGAGAATCGCAAATCGCATTTTGGTCACACTTGTAAATTTGAGACAGTCTACATATCCCCTTTGCCAAAGTTGTGTTGGAAGGAAGGAAGAAACAACGTCATCAAGCCAACGGTGTCAAACTCGCGGGGTGCTTAGATCTGGCCTACGGGGCCTCTGCCAACAATTTCTGCAGCCTGTTTTCGCTGGCACAGTGTTACAGCATCCACAATTTCTGGAGGCAAGTTGTTCCACTGGATAATACAGATAATCAGAGTTGGAAGGGACCTTATAGGTCATCTAGGGCAACCCCTCCTGCCCCAGTGGGAGACCATTCATCATTTCTGACAAATGGCAGTCCAATCTGTTCTTGAAGGTCTCAAGTGATGGCGCTCCAACAACTTCCGAGGGCAACTTCTGTTCCATGGATTGATTGTTCTCACTGTCAGAAATTTTCTCCTTATTTCCAGGTTGAATCTCTCCTTGTTCAGTTTCCATCCATTATTCCTTGTCTGGCCTTTGGGTGCTTTGCAAAATAGCTTGACCCCTTCCTCCCTGTGGCAGCCCCTCAAATGTTGGAAGACTGCTATCATGTCTCCCCTGGTCCTTCTCTTCACTAGACTAGCCAGGCCCAGTTCCTGCAACCATTCTTCATATGTTTTAGTCTCCAGTCATCATCCTGGTTGCTCTTCTCTGCACTTTTTCTAGAGTCTCAACATCTTTTTTTATAGTGTTGTGACCAAAACTGGATGCAGTACTCTAGGTGTGGTCTTACTAAGGCTTTATAGAGTGGCATTAGTACCTCCCTTGATCTTGATCGTATCCCTCTGTTAATGCAACTTAGGATCGCATTGGCTTTTTTGGCGGCTGCTGAACACTGCTAGCTCATATTATAATAATAGTTAATTGTTCTAACTGTCTGGAAATTTCTCCTTAATTCCAGCTTGCTTCTCTCTTTGATCAGTTCTTGCTTTATGTCCTATCTTCAACGCTCTGTTTCACACAGGTTGGCTCTGTTTCACACAGGTTGGCAATAGTTTTCACTGAGCATCACAATCTGACAGGTTAGCAGTGCTCCAGGTCCTGGCTATTAAAGAGTGCCATCCATTTCAAAGGGGGGCCTTATCTGTGGCAGCCCCTGCCCCCTGGAACATCTCCTTCTGTAATTCACAGGGTGCCAATCCTGCTAGCATTTTGTAAGTCCCTGATGTTCTTTTAGGCTGCAAAATCCACACATCTGAAAGTTGCTAAGGTTAAGAAGCCCTGAGCTAAATCCTTTGAACCAGCCACATATGATATTATCATGTTTCTCCAAATGGTGACCCCCCCCCAAAAAACGTTGGAAAGCCCAAGAAAACACAGCAAACTATGCTTTTGCCCCCCTCCCCCTTCCTATTTCCCCACAACAATCTTGCAAAGTGGGCTGGGCTAGGAAAGAGGGACTAGGCCAAAGTCACCCAACCAGCTTTCATGCCTAAGGCAGGACTAGAACTCACAGTCTCCTTTAGATTGGCTCCAGATCACCCAGCTGACTTTCATGCCTAAAGTGGAACTATGTAGAATTCAAAGTTTCCTAATGATTGGTCCAAAGTCACTCAGCTGACTTTCATGTTTAAGGCGGGACTAGAACTCACCTTCTCCCAGTGATTGGCCCAAAGTCATCCAGCCAACAGTCATGCTTAAGGCAAAACTAGAACTCACTGTCTCCCAGTTTCTTACGCAACCCCTTGTATGGAGGCTGTCAGCCTTCAAGATTTCCTTCTTTTGCTTTGCATCTTTTGGCTGTCATAAGTAACGGGGGGAGGAGGGGGGACATGATTATGGGAAGTGAGCTGGAGGTTTGTTAAGAAGAAGTATATCAGTTGGGGGTTTCGCTTTCTGTCCTCCTTCTATGGAGGCTCTCATTGAATGATGTTATCCACAACTTTTGAACCTGAACTATTGCCTCCCTCGTTTGGATCTGCTTTCCCCTTTTTTTGAAAAGCCCTACGCCAACAGCCATCCTCCCCACACCCAACCTACAGAGGGAAGTTCCCCAGATTAACACCATCAGCCCCCTCCCCAAACCATGGAGATGGGTTCGTCCCCGAGACCTCACTCCCCAATCTGCCCAGTCTCCAACGAGGGGAACAAAGAGGCCCATTTCCATGCTGCCCCTTGCTCACACCTATTGGCACTAAGCCAAAGACCAGGTAGAGAGAGAGGGGGGGGAAGGGAGGGAGGGAGGGAGGGAGAGGAGAGAGAGAGGGAGAGAGGTGAGATTTGCTGGATGAGGCCAGTCAGTGCTTAATCGGGCAGCTAAAACCATGTGAGTGCAGAGTGTGGATGAACACATGTGTGTTTGTGTGTGTGTGTGTGTTTGTAGCACAGTAGCAACCTGTGATTAGAGAGCACTTTGTGCAAAGAGACAGACAGGGGGAAATAAAAGGGGTGGGGGAGAAAAATATCCCCCCTCCCTCTGCCAGTTTCAGCTCCATAAATTTTGAGCCATTTAACAGCCATTAATCGCCCCTGCCTTCCCCATCTCTCCTCCCCCACCCCCCACGCCCAAGCCCAGAAACAAACAGCTTTTCTTGGCAGGCTGGGGTGGGGGGCTGTTTTCCTTTTTTCCCTGCCCCCCCCCTTTCTCTGTCTGAAAACTTTTCCTCCTTCCTTTCCGCCTTATAATTTTAACTTCACTCTTGATTTTTTTCCCTCGGTTGACTCAAGCATTTGAGCGGCCGCTGGGGAAGCAGAGGGAATAATTGTGAGAAAGAAAGGCTAAGAATCTGAACCATTTCAAGAATAGAGGAGGAAGTTTCCACTGGTTTTTTTTTTTTTTGCACCAATATTTTTGCATACCTGTTGCAATACAAATCTATGGAAAAAGCCAGATGATTGTCAAGAGGATTAGAATTTTTACAAAAAAAGGCGTTTCTCTTTTCTGCCTTCTTACACACATCCCAGAAAGATACTATGGTGTAAGGACCAAATTCTTTCCCTTTCTTTCTTTCTTTCTTTCTTTCTTTCTTTCTTTCTTTCTTTCTTTCTTTCTTTCTTTCTTTCACTTTTAACTTTAATTGGTTTTATATACCGCCCTTCTCCCCAAAGGGACTCAGCACGGTTTACAGGGCAATTAAAAAACATACAATACAAATATTAAAATAAAATTAAACTCAATTAATTAAGCCCCACCCATATCAAATTTTAAAAATTTAGGACATTAGTTAAAAAAGGTAGATCCAATCCAAACAATCTAATCAAAAAATTTAAAATATTTCATAGGGACAGATCGGCTTGCTTAAACAGCCATGTCTTAAGGGTGCGGCGAAAGGCTCCCAGGTTGGGGACAGTCCGGATCTCTACCAGTAGCTCATTCCAGAGGGCAGGGGCAGCCACAGAGAAGGCCCTCCCCCTGGGAGCCGCCAGCCGGCATTGTTTAGCTGACGGCACCCTGAGGAGGCCAACCCTGTGGGCCTGCACTGGTCGGTGGGAGGATGTCATCGGCAGTAGGTGATCTCGAAAACCTGGGCCTAAGCCATGGAACGCTTTCTTTCTTTCTTTCTTTCTTTCTTTCTTTCTTTCTTTCTTTCTTTCTTCCTTTCTTTCTCTTTCTTTCTTCCTTCCTTCCTCCCTCCCTCCTCCTCCTCCACCTTCTCCGTTTTGCTTGCATTTTAAAATAAACAGCTTGTATTTCTGTAGACTCCTGAAACTGTTGTGTAAACTGGAAGGCAATTGCCTTCCTGTTTCCGCATCTCTCTAGATGTCAAACTGCAGTTCACCAGGCAGGAAATGCATAAAAAACGCATCGTTTAGGGGAAATTGCAAAAATGCTTATAGTCGCAGGAACTGCATATCAAAATGGGCACAAATTTGCATGCCCACTTTTTTTTATAGAGAAAGGTGAAAACACCACAGAAGTCCCTTGTCCTTGAACAAATGCAAAGTGATGGAGAACAGAAGAGGCAGCCGACGGTTGACTGAAAAATTCAACCACGTTGGTGTCTTAAAGGTGCTCCCCCCCCTTAAAAGCAACTGGACTGTTTTTTTACAGGTAGTCCTCAACTTATGACCTCCATTGAGTGAGACATTTGTTTTAAGTGAATTTTGTCCCATTTTATGATCTTTCTTGCCACTGTTGTTAAGTGAATCCCTGCTGTTATTAAGTTAGTAAAATCCATCTAGCTTCCCCATTGACTATGCCTGTCAGAAGGTTGTAAAAGGAGATCACATAATCCCAGATCACTGCAACCGTCGTAAGTATGAGTTCAGTTGCCAAGTGTCTGAATTTTGATCATGTGAACGTGGGGAATGCTGCAATGGTTGTAAGTTTGAAAAATGGTTGTAAGTCTCTTTTTTTAGTGCCGTCATAACTTCGAACAGTCACTAAATGAACTGTTGTAAGTCGAGGACTACCTGCATTTTGTAATTTTTCTGACCATGCGCAGCTCTCATAGGCCAAAGCCGGATGGAGAAAAGCCGTTTCTTCCAAAGCTTTGAGATGCTTTGGCTTAATCTCCAGATTTCTCCAAGCCTGGCGATACCTCCTAGTTTCTCGGCGGTTTTCTTCGGTGTCCGCTGTTGCCCCACCCCATGTTTGACAAGAGGGGCCGCGTCACGATGTCGATCTCGCCGCGTTCACGGCAGAGCGTGCAGCCGAGCCCTGCCGATATCCGCCAGCGCGAGGTGTGGGTGTAAGCGGAACAAGACTGACCTTTGTTGCCAAAAGAGATTTCTCAACTCCCCAAAGAGACGCAAAGCCTTTAATTTTTAATAACAATTAATGTACTCAGAAAGCGAGGGAGAGGGCAGAATGGAAGGAGGCAAGTGAGCTACAGCTTCTGCGTTAAATGGGGGTGTGGAGGGGGAATGATTTTAGAGGGAGAAAGCCAGATAAGCAAAATGTATGATGCCCTCACCACATCAACCTGTCTCTCTCTCTCCCTCCCTTTCTCTATCCTACAGTTCATGACTGAGGCATATTAACATTTATCAGGTTGATATTTTCAGGGCCTTCTGAATCTGGTGTATCTATTCTTCCCCTGATGCCTGGCATAGACTTCCTATGCCCTTAACCCAGGGGTCGGCAACCTTAAACACTGAAAGAGCCACAAAAGTCCTAACCAGAAGCCACCCGTTCAATTGTGGAGCAAACCGGAACTCCAGTTCCCTCACCATAGAGTCTCCTCCTAGCGGTGTCCTTTTTCCTCTACCTGTCCTAAGCAAAAGCCCTATCAATTGTGGAGCTGACAGGAAACCCACCCCTTGCCATAGAGTGTCCTTCTGGCATGCCGTGCTCCACCCCCCCCCACAAAAAAACTGGAAGCTCCTCTTAAAATTGTGGCATTGACCCGCAACAGGGAGCTGCAGCAGAGGGATGAAAGAGCCACATACAGCTCCAGAGCTGCAGGTTGCTGACCTGTGCCTTAACCCTAACCCTAACCAGAATTACGGGCAGTCCTTGACTTACGACCACAATAGGAACCACAATTTCCATTGCTAAGCAAGATGATGGTTAAGAGAGCCACATCTGAATCATTGCAGTTGTTAAGTGAATCGTGTGACCGTTAAGCGAATCCTGCTTTCCCTGTTGACATTGCTTGTTGGAAGATGCTTGGGAAGATCGCCAATGGTGATAACAGAATAACAGAGTTGGAAGGAACCTTGGAGGTCTTCTAGTCCAACCCTTTCCTCAAGCAGGAGACCCTATACCATTTCAGACCAATGATAGCCCAACCTTTAAAAAAAAAACTTCCAGTGTTGCAGCATCCACAACTTCTGGAGGCAACTTGTTCCACTGATTAATTGTCCTCACTGTCAGGAAGTTTCTCCTTAATTCTAGGTTGCTTCTCTCCTTGATTAGATTCCACCCATTGCTTCTTGTCCTGCCCTCAGGTGCTTTGGAGAATAGCTTGACTCCCTCTTCTTTGGGACAGCCCCTGAGATATTGATCATGTGTCTCCTGGGCATGGCAAACATCATAAATACACACCAATTACCAAACACTCAAGTTTGAAACATGTGATCATGGGGATGCTGCAACATCAATTGAAAATGCAAGAAATGGTCATAATTTTAGTGCTGTTGCAACTCCAACAAAAAAGCCCACCACAAAACAAATGCTTGTAAGTCAAGAACTACCAATACAGTAGTCCTCATTTAGTGACCGTTCAAAGTTAGAACATCACTGAAAAAAAGTGACTTTTGACCATTTTTCACAACATCCGAATGGTCACGTGGTCAAAATTCAGATGCTTGGCAACTGACTCACGTTTACGACGGCTGCAGTGTCCCGGAGTCATGTCAACAGCTTTTGCAAACCTTCTGACAAGCAAAATCCATGGGAATGCAGATTCACTCAACGACCGTGTGGCTAATTTAACAAGTGCAGTGATTCACTGAACAACTGTGGCAAGAAAAGTCATAAAATGGGGGCGAAACTCACGTAATCAAATTGGGCTCAATTATGGCCATAAGTCTACCAGTACTTCCTCAGTAGGGAGTCTGCCTGCTGTGTCTCTGCATGCAGAAGAGGTTCCCCTCTTCTGCCTGTGTTATATGCACGGTGAGGCGTGTCCTTCTTTCTGAATCCAAGTTTCACCTTGGCTGTTGAGTATTGAAGGGAAGACTAGTTGAGACTCACAAAACAAACGCCCAGGGATGGGCTGCTGGGGGCTCACAGGGGCTCAGGAGAGCCCCTAGCTAAGACTCTCTGGGCTCAGAGAGCCCCCAATAACCTCAGAAAGACAAGCAGCAAGGGAAAGCTCTTAATAGGCTTAATTGAACTTCATTCAGCCAAGAGCATTTCACACCTCAAAAGTGTTGCAAGCTAGATAAACAATCCACTCAGCACTTGCAGTGAGAGTGCAGGAGAGCCATTGAGAAAATCAGATAACATAGACACTAGCCTTCGAGGGGATTAATTCCCAAATAATAAGAATCACGTAACTCACCAGAAACTCCACTAAGACCCCAAGATCCCTCTCACAGTCACTGCTATTAAGCCTGGTTTCACCCAGTCTTTTATTTAAGTATTCAATGCACAAAATAATAAACAACTTTTTGGTATATATCTTTTTTTAGGTAATTAGGGCAAAGAAGCAATGTTGAGTTGGCCACACCCACCCAGTCACATGACCACCTAGCCATGCCCACCCAACCACATGACCACCCAGCCATGAGCACCCAGTCATTAGGGCAGAGAGCCCCTTGCTAAAAAATTTGAAGCCCACCCCTGCAAACACCCCAAAACAAGACCACCTCTTCAGTTTGAACTGCACCTCCAGTCTGAACTCTGAGGCCATCAAAACTGACCTGGCCATCAACAAGCAATAATAATCTTTGCCCGTCTCTGCTAGCCAAGCAAACAGCTAGAGCTCTGCACGGGTTCCTTGCGATTCTGACGTCCCTCAAACCTCCTTCCTTTCGTATCCTTCCTCACCCCAACTTGGAGAATGAACAAGTCTCTGCTTTCCATGCTGCAGTTTCAACAGACGCCCTCAAGCCCTTCCCCAAAACACATACCTTCCCCTTTCCTTCTCCCCAGGACAATGAGGCATGGCCTCTGCATTGTTTTTTTTTCCTTTTCTTTTTTTCTTTCCCTCCATCCCAGCCCAGGACTGACTTCAATTGCTATGCAGGTCCACCGCACACCAGGAACCCACTACATAATTATTTCTAGCTTTTTTTCCAACTGCGAAGGTGTAATTACCATACCCTCCACAGCTCAGACTAAACGCTTGTGAAAATGGATTTTTTTTTTTTTATTTTTTTTTTGAGAATTAAAAAAAACAGACCCAAAAAGCCCCATAGACGCACACATGTGCACACACGCATGCACACACACACACACACACACACACACAAGGTTATAATCTCTCTGCGGGTCAGATTCTAGCAAACAGAAGGCAATTCTAATTGTTTTTGAAAACGGAGACAGGATGGTTTGAATAATGCCACCCGAAAACAGCCACAGCAACCTAGGGAGAACCATTTTTCAAGCTGGCACCCAATTGTGGGTGCAAGTCACCCCAAGACAGAGGTGATGGGAGAGCCACCCCAGGTAGCTGTCTTGCGAGTTTAACAGAATTACTGTTTCAGAGTTCTTTAATTTAATTTAAACCTGTAGCGGTGAACAAAACACTGAACATTTGAACAAAAGAAGCCAAAAGGAAAGGGGGGAGAGAGAGGAGGAGGGAGGGAGGGAGGAAGAGAGGAGGAGGGAGGAGGAGGAGGAGAGAGAGAGAGAGAGAGAGAGAATCCGCACCAAAGCTTTAAAAAAATAGCTTGGGATGATATCTAAATGGATTAGTCATCTTAAGAAGGCTTAATTTTAAAACATTCAGTCTTTCCATCCCCAAATACTTTTTCGATGGAAAGAGATAATAATTTATTGGGAATTATACAGCTGACAGAACCAAAAATGGAGTTTAGATGTAGAAAAAAACCAACCCCTCTTTAATTAATTTTTTTTCTTCTTCAGGACATTTTTGATGCTGTGCTAATTTTTTATTTTTTGGCCTGGGCCTTTCTCCCCTCCCCACTTTTAAATATCACTGAACCAAAGAAAGATGTAATTTACTTTTCTAGTGTTTTCCAATAGTAGATATGGCAGCTAACAAGAAGAAATGAATTAATTTGTTATGCTGCACCATTTTACATGTTCTGGAAAAATGGGCAATAAAGCTACGCTAGCATTAATTATTAAACATTGTTGTGTAATTTTTCCTATTTTCTCAAGATCTTTCAACCAAAACGAGTAATTAAATGGGTACTGCCACTAGATGCAGTAAGATGTCCCAATCTGTTTACAACTCCTCCAAAGCCCAACTTTGATTAATAGACTGTAGTTGCGCAGGGATCTGGTATCATCTATGAATTATCTTTGCAGTTTGTTCTCAGTGACTTGTCAAAATAAATTTAAAAGGAATTTGACACTGTAAGAAATCCATGCCAACCCGACAAGTAAAAAAATCCCATGTCTTTTTACTTGTTAAAAGTTTCAAGACTTTTGCTATAGTTGTTTCAAGATTTTTCCATTATTGTGAAGAGATTCCCTACATTTTTAATAATGGAGGTTTAGTGCTCATTCCTCCAAAGTTTGGAGGTTAAAAAAAAGTACTTTAAAAAGATGAAATTGTGTTTCCCAGTTGTGGAATATAATATTCCCATTTTATTTGGTCCTCGCTGGGCCTTTTCTGGAATTTTGACTTCAGATTTGAACAAAACAATTGAAGAACGATATACAGATATACAGCAATGAGTTTAGAACAGAAGAATAAAGATAGCTGGGGCATAGAAACACTTTTTAATATTCAGAGGAGAAAATGCTGAGAATAATTTTAGGAGAAACGTCAAGGTAGCTGGCATAGAAGCAATTTTTCTCTGAAGTTTTTCAAGCAAAATTTGGACAACTAGTTTAAGTTTTGAAAATGAACACCAGAAATCTTTTTCAATCCCAAAATATTGAATATGGGTGCTTAAAATTAAGCATGTCTTCTTAAGATCAAAAACATCCTATCCAAAAAAAGAATCATCCCAAATGTATACAGGTAATCCTCAGTTCGTTAGTGACTGCTCAAGATTACAACAGCACTGAAAAATTTGACTTCATTTTTCACACTTAACAACCATCGGAGCATCCTCATGGTCACATGATCAAAATTCAGACGATTGGCAACTGACTCGTATTTATGATGGTTGCAAGTGTCCCGGGGTCAACAGTGTTACTAATTTAATAATTGCAGTGATTCAATTAACTGGGTCCAGAAAGGTTGTAAAATGGAACAAAACTCACTTATCAAATGTCTCGCTTAGCAATGTACATTCTGGACTCTACTGTGGTCATAAGTTAAGGACTACCTCAACATCACTCAAAATCTCCTTGAGATTTCATATAATAACTTCCAAAATAGTGCCCCCACTTCTTGCAAGGATTCCAAATGTGAAATCTTTTTCTACCAAAAATCATGGGCTCTGCTCCCATTGAGCAATGCTGCCTTCCCTGCTCCCATAGAAAGCAACTTTTCCATCTTCTCTGAAGAAAGGGAAGATTTAACTTTGGGGCCTTTCTTTCACCAGACTAGATCATGCCACCATCCAGCTCAGTAAATGGAGCAAAATATGTGGCTGGTATCCGTCAGCCTTGTGAGGTAGTCCAGACAAGAAACACAGCCAGAAGCACTAGTCTGAACTTTACAGTAAAGATACATTAACAGAATCTTGCAAGTTGGAGGGCACATCTCTTCCCCCCTCACCTTTACAGAACAAGAAACTAGGGAGGATAGGCAGTGGGATTCAAATTGTTTTTACTACCAGTTCTGTGGGCGTGGCTTGGTGGGCATGGCTTGGTGGGCATGGCAGGGGAAGGATACTGTAAAATCCCCATTCCCTTCCCATCAGAGGTGGTATTCAGCAGGTTCTGACAGGTTTTGGAGAACCAGTAGCGGAAATTTTGAGTAGTTCGGAGAACTGGCAAATCCCACCTCTGACTGGCCCTGCCCCCATCTATTCTCTGCCTCCTGAGTCCCAGCTGATTGGCTGGGTCTTCTTTGGTTGCCCTGCACAGGAGAACGGAGCTGGAAAGCAGGTTAGTGGGGGGGAAGGGGTAGAGATTTTGCAGTAACCTTCTCCCAGGAGCGGGGAGGGAATGGAGATTTTACAGTAGCCTTCCCCTGCCACGCCCACCAAGCCACACCCACAGAACCGGTAGTAGAAAAAATTGGATCCCACCACTGCTCCTCTCCCCTCCAAGGTCATTCGCTCATTCCATTGCGGTTTTCTCAGAGAAGATGTGAGTCACAAGTTGGCCCGAGATTTTCATTCAGAGGGGTCAGTTAACGGGGCTCATTGGAAGCCTCAAGTCCCACAGAGGTTTAACCTTGCTTCCCCCCATTGTAACCTCGATCCCCAAGCCCCGAGATCCAGATCCCAGCCCCCACCCCACTTTGGGGAAACACAGTCTGCTTCTAACCGAGGCAGTCCTGTTTTTAGCTTTCCAATCGATGGAAAACTTCAAAGCTCGTTTTGCACAGGTTGGCAATAGTTCCTCCATCTTCTGGGAAGGCTTTGTTCTCAGACACCCTTGGGGATGTTCGGGATCGAACTAGAGACCCTTTGCATGCCAGGCTGGGGGGGGGGGGGTTCTGCTTAGAGTTGAAATCCCAAGCATGGATCTGGTTTCATTTGCAAAGTGTTGGCTACTGCCGGTCCTTTTCTCTCTCAGCACAAATTTGGAACGCTCTCTTGAAAATAATAATAATAATAATAATAATAATAATAATAATAATAATAATAATCCTTTTGTTCTTTGGATTCGCTCTTCTCTCTCAGATTAAGCCCCACCCCACCCCAACACTGAAATCCAGGTGCTTAGCATCTCTGCATGCAAACGGCATAACCTAATTATTAATAAATAATGTCCAGCCCTCCCCAAGCCTCTGGGATTTGCAGAGTGCTTTCTAAATATTGATCGCTTAAATTACACTATCAATCGCATCAGCACCCTTCCACTGCCTCGGTTATGCTGGGTATCTTAGGTCATCTCTGATCCTGGGAGTGGGAGGGGGCGGAAAGGAAAGGAAACTGAAATGGGTTTGCGAAGGGAAGATGCAGAGTTGAGGGGGGCACAAACCCCCCCAGGTTGGGCCACGTCCAAAAGCATGATTGCCTGCTTGACAGTTTGCAAGTTAATGGTAGGATAATCTGGAACCGTTTCGAGCTGCAATGGAGCTCAAGTGAAAGGTAGGAGAAAGAAGGAGGTCTTCTAGATGCCAGCTCTGCTCCCTTGCAACTCAGGAGTTGTAAAGTATGTGTAAAGTATATAGTAGTCCATCTGCAGACTACTCCCTCCCTCCCACGGAAGAAGTCAAGGTAACTCGAATGCAGCTCAGCTCTATGTTTGAGGAAGACCCAAGTAGTACCTTCCCAAGATGTCTTCCTTGCTAGGTGACCAGAAGATCTGAAGAAGTTTCTCCAGGAAAGGTGTTTCCCAACCTTGGCAACTTTAAGACATATCGACTTCAACTCCCAGAATTCCCTGGCCTCCATGACTAAGGGAGAACTAGAACTCAGAGTCTCCCAGTATCTAGCCATGCATCTTAACCACTACCCCCAGGGGTGGGATTCAAAAATTTCAGCAATGGGTTCTCTGCCCAGTGGCTGGGTGGGCGTGGCTTTGGTAGGTGTGGCCTAGTTAGCCTCCTGCGCTATGGCGGGCGGCGTTTTCACCCTCCCTGGGCTCCGGAGGCTTTCCTCAAGCCTCTGGGATGGAGAAAACTGCCTCCCCCCCGGGCTCTGGAGGTGCTCTGGGGCCAAAAATGGGCCCATCTCTGGACTTCCGGAGCCTCCAGGAGGCCCTATACTACTCCCTGAGCCTCCGCGCAGGCCCTATACTTACCTAGAATCCGAAATGGGCCGTGTGGAGACTCTTAGGAGGGGCGTGGTGGGGTGGGAGGGGCCAGCCAGGGGTGGGATTTGGCAGTTCACCAAACCAGCCATAATGTTAGAAGTCGGTCCGCCCAAACCCATAGCAGCCCACCCCTGCCTATCCCAAACTGGTATATTGATCATTTTAAATATGGAACTATCCTAGATACCCCAGTCCATGGTTCCCATTGAAAATTTCACCCCTGCACCTCCTAAAAAGGGCACGGCCTAAAGCTTTGCTAGGGTGGAAGAGCTGGAAGGCCCTCCAATCAGGATTCATAATAAGGAAAGGTCCAAAATCATAAGCTCAAAATAAATCACAAGGGCGAGAAGCACGCTAGAGGACCAAGAATCACAACAGAATTAAGAACAGAGAGACTCTCCTGCTTCAAGTATCTTCTCCAGACTGAGGAGCAAATGCTGAAGCCGGAATATTTATAAGGTCTGGTGGGCTGCAATTGGCTGAGGGTGTCATCAGCTGATGATATGCTGTGACCAATCAGCCTTATAGCCCCGGGGGGAGGGGTACCTTTGAGCATGAGCTTTGAACTGGCAGACTTGCCAAGACTTAAATAGAGACAATCCTCAATTTACGACTGTAATGGAACCTGCCCATCATGGTCATAAATTGAGATGGTCATAAAGAGAGTCACCCACATGACCAGCCTGATTTTTTTAACCTTTTTTTTTGCAGTGGTCATTAAGTGAACCAATAGTTTGCCTCAAATGGTTGCTAAGCAACTGGACCTAATTTGAGGGCTATCTGAACCCAGATCAAGTCAGTACAACCATTCGTTTAGCGACCATTCGAAGTTACAGTGGTCATAAGTTGAGGACTAGGTATAACATGGAGGCCCATGAGTTATATAGCATTCCAGAGCCCAGCAGTGAAGTAGTCCTCAATGTATGACCACAATTGAGCCCAAAATTTATGCTGCTAAGTAAGACATTTGTTAAGTGAACGTTACCCCATGTTACGACCTTTCTTGCCACAGTCATTAAGTGAAACACTCCGGTTGTTAAGTTAGCGACACAGTTGTTAAGTGAAACTGGCCTCCCCATTGACCTTGCTTGTCAGAAGGTCACAAGAGGGTCCCAGTGACCCTGGGACACTGCAACCATTCATAAATATGAACTGCAACGGTCGTAAGGGTGTAAAACGGTCATAAGTCACTTTTTTGCAGTGCCGCTGTAACTTTGAACGGTCACTCAAACGAACTGTTGTAAGTCGAGGACTGCCTGTCATTCTGCTGCCTTGAAATTTCTCCTTCCCAGCTGCCCAACCATTGCTGATCGCCACAGACGGGCACATACGAATGGTTGAAAAGTTTGTGGGTTTTATCTGTGAGGCAGCATGCATGGATTATAAGCATTAGTGTCTGGCTCACTGCCAATCAAGCACAGGAACACCAGCCTTGGACTCTCAAGGAGATTACTGATTACCTTCGGGGAACTGGACCGGCATTAAGATCTCTGCTCGAGGTCTTTTTCCCCCCCCCAGTTCTTGTTCTTGCAGAGGTTCCAGGAAGGCCTGGATCTCCCTTCAGGTGAGACCCTCACCTGTTCCCCACCCTGGCCAGATTGAGTAGCCCTCTACCTAGGATCACCTTGATGCCCCAGCCAGGCAAGAAGGATGTCTTTGGGGTGGTGGGGTTTTGGGGTTTTTGTTTCTTTGGTTTTTGACATAAATCTCAGGTTGCCTTTGACTTTCGATTTTCTGCTCATTAATTTCATCTTCCCGATTAATGGCCGGCTCTATGACTCCTGGTTTAAGTCCCTTACCTTACTTTTAATGGAGAGTGAATCTGGCCTCTCCCTCTGTCATTAAAAACAATGCAATGCCAGTTAAAATGTAAAATTCAGGGATTGGAATGTGAGCCCCTGGCTCAGTTTTTCAGTTCAGTTGCCAATTTTTGCCTCTTCTGTCTTCGGTGGAAAAGAATGTGATTTGGGGGATTTGGAGTTTTAATGTTTATTTTTAGGGTTTTAGATTTTAATTGGGTTTCTTATTTGGATTTAATCTTTTTTTAATTGTATATTTGTATTGCTTTTATTGTATGCCGCCCCGAGTCCTTAGGGAGATGGGGCGGCCTAGAAATCCAATTAATAAGAAGAATAATAATAAGGAAGGTCCCACATGTTTTGGGGAGAAGGAAGCAAACTGTTTGAGTGAAATATGTTTCACTTTCCATGGTTTTTCACTGATACCAGGAGATGTTCCTGCATTTTTGTCTGACGTGCCACAAAAAAGACCTCTAACTCTATCTGTATTTCATTCATTTGTTCGTTCGTTCATTCATTCATAAAATTCATAGGCTGCCATCTTACCTAAATATAACTCTGGGCATTCCTATTTCTTATCCCTGCCCGCTTTACTATTGCAGGAACTAAATCATCCTTCCTTTCCCCCATTAAAATGAAATGTGCAAAATACAAGATTATTTCAACTTGTACAAGGGAAACATCTCACTACTTTTCCCGAGAAGGAAGCACAGAATTCTGTTTCATGAATTGCCTTGAATTGAATTGCTCTTCCCTGCACTCTTTCCAGAGTTTCAATAATGTTTACGTCAATAAAGGAGAATATTTGTAGATCAGGGTTGAAATAGGGGGGGAAATCAGTGATGTTGTTACCTAGTTTGGGGAATGAAACATCTGCATGAAAACAACCAAGCTCAGAGAGCCCCAAGACGCCTCAATGTTTATATCATTCTTGCTAAGAAGAGCCTTGTCACAAAGCATGCAGCCTGGAGCAGGAGTGAACGTGCTGGACTAGGAAGAGAAAAGCCAAGTTTCTAGTCCTTTTCAGCCATGGAGGATCTCTGTGGTACTTTGGATCTCTCTCTGTGTGTCTTTCTCTGTCTCTTTATCTCTGTCTCTCTTTCTGTCCCTCTCCTGTCTCTCTCTGCCTCTCTCTCTCTCTCTCTCCTGTCTCTCTCTGTCTGTCTCTGTCTCTCTCTCTGTCTCTCTTTCCTTCTCTCCTGTCTCTCTCTCTGTCTGTCTCTGTCTGTCTCTCTTTCTGTCTCTCTCT
>CM019148.1:362708680-362780671 GCA_009733165.1 Naja naja
TGGTTCTCTGTGTGTGTCTCTCTCTCTGTGTGTTTGTGTCACAGTGAAAGTGATCCTGAGGGATTTAGTTCTTGGAGGAAGGGCAGGATCTACAGGTAGTCCTTGACATGAGACCAAGTGGGACCAGAATTTCCTAAGCAAGACATTCATTAAATGAGTCAGGTCCAATTTTACCGTTCTTGTCACAGTTGTTAAGTGAGTCACTGCAGTTGTCAAGGGAATCAGGTCCCTTGGAATCAGGTTAACTTGGCTTGTGAGAAACTGGCTGGGAAGGTCACAAATGGAGATCACAGGACTCCAGGATGTTAATTATATGCAGGTTACAAAGCACCTGAATTCTGTTCACGTGAGCGAGGAGATGCTAGAAGGGTTGTATGTACGAGGAACGGTTATAAGCCACTTTTTTCAGTGGCACTGTAACTTCGAAGGGTCATTAAACCAGTGGCTGTAAGTCAAGGATTATCTGTAGATCCAACAAATAAATGCATTGGGTCTGTCTAGCCTACTGAAAAAAAAGGAACAGGGGAGACATGATAGCAGTGTTCCACTATTTCAGGGGCCACCACAAACAAGAGGGTGTCAACCTATTATCCAAGGCACCTGAAGGCAGGAGAAGAAGCAATGGATGGAAAATAACAAAAATATAGAATAACTTATCCTAGATCATAGTGACTAGAGATTCTGGGAGTTGTAGTCCATCTATCTTGAAGTCACCAAGGTTGACAAACACTGCTTCATAGCTAGGCCGTCCAGCTGTGATAGCCCTGCCTTACATTAAGTCTCTAAGGGACTGCCACAAAGAAGAGGGAGTCAAGCTGTTCTCCAAAGCCCCTGAAGGCAGGAGAAGAAGCAATGGATGGAAACGAATCAA
This sequence comes from Naja naja, assembly GCA_009733165.1. Lineage (NCBI taxonomy): Eukaryota > Metazoa > Chordata > Lepidosauria > Squamata > Elapidae > Naja > Naja naja. The sequence goes on from CM019148.1 coordinate 362,709,552, forward strand.
GGAGAGAAACAACCTAGAACTAAGGAGGAATTTCCTTGATAGGTAGAACAATTAATAGGTAGAACAATTTGCCTCCAGAAGTTGTGGGTGGAAGTTTTTAAGAAGAGATTTCACAACTACTTGTCTGGAATCATATAGGGTCTCCTGCCTGAGCAGGGGGCTGGACTAGAAGACCTCCAAGGTCCCTTCCAACTCTTCTGTTATTCCGAGACCCAGAGCATGGGAACAGGTGATGTCCTTGTCACCCAAAGGCTTGTATTCTGCCGGCTCCCAAAAGGACTGAAGCTTACCTTTCTCCCTTTGCCCTTATTCCTCCAAAGTACTTCACCGAGGAGGGGGTGGATGAGGGGGTGGTGGATGGGGGTGTGTGTGAACAGGGAGCTATGAGTGGGGAAAGGAGACACCCAGAAGCTTCATCAGTTGCTTCGCTCGAGTTAACAAATTCCTCTAACAAAGCGTCCAATTAGCCACGAACCTGGCCCTTAATGGTAGCTGACAGAAACGGGAGCTTTGGAAGAGTCAATTGCCTGCCTAACATCCCACCAGAGGGAAAAAGATCACGCCAGACATTCATCTATGTCACCGCACAGGGAGGGGGTGCGGAGGGAGGGGGAAGGGAGAATGCAGTGGTTTCTAACCACTCAGTGGCAATGTGTGTGTGTGTGTGTGTGTGTGTGTGTGTAACCCTCCCTTTCCTTTCTCTGCTGCTGGGGAGTACAAAAGATCTGGAGTGGGAAAAGAAACTCTCTTGGTAAACGTGCCCTCCGTCTCCCAGTTCAAATCTGGCTTGAAATCCATCCAGGTACAGGCAGCCCTTGACTTACGACTGCAACCAGCACGCAAAATTTCTGTTGCTAGGCACAACAGTGGTGAAGGTAAGTTTGGTCCCCATTTTTTGCCCTTCCTGGCCGCAGTCGTTAAGTGAATTGCTGCCATTGTGAAGTAAGGGACACGGTTGCTAAGGGAATCTGGTTTCCCCGTTGACTTTGGCTTGTCGGGATGTCGCAAAAGGGGATTATGTCACCCCAGGACATGGCAACTCTCATGAGACAGATGCCAAGCGTCCGAATTTTGACTACGTGACTATGTGAAATGGTTGTAAAGTGTGAAAAATGGTCATAAGTCCCTTTTATCAACGCTGTTGTAACTTCAAATGGTCACTAAACGATTCCTTGTATCTCCTTGGGATAGTTGGATGAAACCTGCACGTGCCAAAGCAGTTTATCTTCAATAGTTTTGAGGACAAATGGAAGCACCGTCTCTGTCGTTTTTGTAATTCCCCTTCTGAGGTACAGGTAGACTTCAAATTTCCACTGTAACTAACCCATGTGCCGTGTGCAAGTCCTGATTCTACTACAGGTTGAACTGAGTAGGTACTAGAAGGGCTTTCAGGAACAAACTACAGATAGACCTGGATGTACATCAACAATTGGGACCAGTTTTAAGTCACTTTTTTGGTGCGGTTGTAACTTTGAACTAAATGAATGCTTGTTGGGGATTATTTTACCAGGATCATGAATTCTCTTCAATAGGAAGTGAGTATCTCCCATTGCCTGAAGTTTATTGGGCAATTATAAACTATCTTTATTAGATAATTGGGTCTGTTTATATTCTTAGCTTAAAACTCTTGACTCACTCAAGTGATACCCATGGCTTCATTCTGAGACATCCTCACATCTGGTGGCTGTCTTCATATCACAGACTAGATGGCTGGGTAGCTAGTTTTTGCCTTGAATATTTTGCAAAACATCAACCTCTGGGGTGTGATTTAATACTTCAGTCTCTTGTGAGAAATGACAGATCAGTTCAATTCGAGTTACCAACTATGCAAACACAATCTAAGCTTGAGAAGTTTTCAGGCCAAGCTATAAAACTAATCTAAAGTAAAACAGGGGTCAAGTTAGTTTACCAATGAATTTAGTCAGGATCAAAAGGCTTAAGAAGGCATGAGATTAATCAAACCATAGTGGAAATCAAACTTCCTGCAGCCTTTTTTTTATAGTGGAAATACATCCTTTTCTCTTCCTTTTTGACCAGAAAAATGTAGGGGCATTATAAGCATGGCTGGCTTGGGAATTCTGGGAGTTGGAAGTCTGCTTGTCCTAAAGTTGCCAAGGTTGAAAAACACAGCTTCAGAGTTAGCAGTATTTCGCTAAGGTTATTCTTCTGTGAAGTTCATGTTTGCTACCAGTAAGAAGTAGATTCTGAAGCTCTGAAGGGAATAACAGAATGGAAGGATGGGAAGGGACTTTGAAGACCATCTAGTCCAAACCTCCGCAGAAACAGGAACCCCCTACCACTGTGATAGCGAACCTATGGTAAGCGTGCCACAGATGGCACGCAGAGCCATTTGTGCCAGCACACGAGCTGCAGGCAAACTTACCTCACTGGGCATGTGCGTGCCTCACAGCTGATTTTCGGTCGGTTTGAGGCCTTTTTCGGCCTCCCACAGCCTTGAGAAAGGCTTCTGCAGGCTTTGTAGGCTGAAAACTAGCCCTGTTTCATCACTTCCTGTTTTTCAAAAAAATACCGGAAGTGACGAAACGGGGCTAGTTTTCGGCCTGCAAAGCCTGCAGAAACCTTCCTCAAGCCTTTGGGAGGCCGAAAAAGGCCTCAAAATGGCGGAAAATCAGCTGTGCGGTGCAGTGCAGGTAAGGGGGCGGCCAGGGTGGGTATTATGCGTAGGGGGTGTGGGGTGTGTGCACATTGCCTTTTGGGTGCTGGCACATGAGTGCAAGCATGCAAACCAGTGCACAATTTTTGGCACAGGAGCCCAAAAAGGTTAGCCACCACTGCCCTACCACACATTCCTTAAAACTGCTCCTCCAAGCTGCAGCAACAGCGAGTCCATCACTTCCAAAGACTCTGCCTACCATTAATATGTTCTCTCTCATCATACAATTGATCTGCAGGTGGTCCTCGACTTATAACTATAACTGGAACTGGAATTTCCGTCGTGAGTGAGGCCGTAAGTTGAGTCATCACGTGGCCAGATCCGATTTGAGGAGCATTTACAAAGTAAAATCATTGTGGCTGTTCAAGTGAATCCTAGGGTCCTTAAGGGAATCAAGTTTCCCCAAGTGATGAGTTTTGTTTTTTGTTTTTAGTGGAAACTGGCTGTTGTTAAGTGAATCACTGCAGTTGTCAAGTTTGTATCACAGTTGTTAAGTGAATTCTGGCTTCCCCATTGACTCTGCTGGTCAAAAGGTTGCAAAAGGGGATCACATGACCCCCAGGACACTGCAACAGTCATAAGTACATGCCAGTTGCTGAGCATCTGAGTTTTGATCACGTGACCATGGGGGGAATGCTGCAGCGGTTATAACTGAAAAACGGTCATAAGTCACTTTTTTCAGTGCTGTGCAACTCTGAACGATCACTAAGCAAATGGTTGTAAACTGAGGACTAGCTGTATTACTAAAACTTGTGTCTGTTTCACTGTTTGTAACTTCTAATTGGGCAAAATAATGCATCCTAGGGCAGGGGTCTCCAACCTTGGCAACTTTAAGCTGCCAAGGTTGGAGACCCCTGTTGTAGTCCAACCCCCTGTTGAAATAGGGGATCTTATATGTTCTTTGCTGGCTGGAGAATTCTGGGAATTGAAGTCCTCCAGGCTTAAAGTTGCCAAAGTTGGAGACCCCTGTTCTAGTCCAACCCCTCCTGCTGAAGTATGAGATCTTATATCAGTGATGGCTAACCTTTTCGGCACCAAGTGCCCAAAGCACACGCGCATCCCCAAAATACAACACATATGTGAGTCCCGCGCTGCGCATGCACCTGACCCCTCCATGCATACTCCCCGCACACGCGTATGCAACATGCTGGTGTGTGCCCTGCCCCATGCGCATGCGACCCCCTTGTGGGCGCCCGATGCATGCGCGTCAGAGATCCGAAGACCAGTTGGCTGGTGGGAGGCGCAGCGAAGCTGAGCTGGGGCAATGGCTTGCGTGCCCAGAGAGAGGGCTCTGCGTGCCACCTCTGGCACACCTGGCACAGGTTCGCCATCACAGTCTTATACGTTCTTTGCTGGCTGGAGAATTCTGCGAGTTGAAGTCCGCCAGGCTTAAAGTGCCCAAGGTTGGAGACCCCTGTCTTAGGGCAATAATTTTTGAATCTACATATCTCAAATGGACCAATTTGGGTCCAAAATCTGGGACCCGTGACTTCTGTAGGATTGACATTTGGCAATATTGTGGCCACTTCAATGCTGCTGTATCATTGCGGTCAGCCGTGGTCACGTAATCATCATTTCCATGGCTCCCTGCCAGCTTCCTACAAGGAAAATCAATGGAGAAGCTGGCAGGAAGTCAGAAGTCACTCTGACCCCCACCGCTTTTTTTGCCCCACCCCCCCTCCTCCTCCTGGCCCTTTCGGCTTCTCTGTTTAGGCAAGGCAATCTCTCTGAAACCATGATCTAACAACTCACAGGTTGACTCGGCTGTATTAATAGGGGGACAGAATCAAGATTAGCACGTGAAGTGCTGATACCGCTTTATAATGCCTTGGTGAGACCACGCTTGGAATACTGCATCCAGTTTTGGTTGCCACGATATAAAAAAAGATGTTGAGATTTTAGAAAGAGTGCAGAGAAGAGCAACAAAGATGATTAGGGGACCGGAGGCTAAAACATAGGAAGAATAATTGCTGGAATTGTGTCTATCTAGTTCAATGAAGATGCAGCAGCTCAGTGGCTAAGACGCTGAGTTTGTTGATCAGAAAGGTCGGCAGTTTGGCGGTTCGAATCCCTAGCGCCGTGTAATGGCGTGAGTTCCAGTTACTTGTCCCAGCTTCTGCCAACCCAGAAGTTCAAAAGCATGTAAAAAATGCAAGTAGAAAAATAGGGACCACTTTGGTGGGAAGGTAACAGTGTTCCGTGTGCCTTCGGCGTTTAGTCATGCCGACCAAATGACCACGGACATGTCTTTGGACAGCGCTGGCTCTTCGGCTTTGTAATGGAGATGAGCACCGTCCCTAGAGCTAGAAACAACCAGCACGTATGTGCGAGGGGAACCTTTAACTTTACTAGTTTAATGAAAAGAAGGACTAGGGGTGACATGATAGCAGTCTCCCAGTATCTCAGGGGCTGCCACAAAGAAGAGGGAGTCAAGTGCCAAAGGTGCTGTTTTCAAGAGGCAACTGGACCTTCTTGTTATTCTTTGAAGACGTTTCGCTTCTTATCCAAGAAGCTTCTTCAGCTCATGAAGCATCTAAAGCGCTGAAGAAGCTTCTGTGGTGAGAAGCGAAACGTCTTCAAAGAAAAACCAGAAAGCCCAGTTGCCTCTTTAAAAAAACCACCTTTGGGACAACCATGACCTGGATAGCTGAGAATCTCCACAGACATTTAGCGATGCAATTTGGGAAGAGGGAGTCAAGCTATTCTCCAAAACGCACCCGAAGGCAGGACAAGAGGCAATGGTTGGAAATTCGTCAAGGAGAGATTCAACCTAGAACTAAGGAGAAATTTCCTGACAGTTGGAACAATTAATCAGTGGAACAACTTGCCTCCAGAAGCTGTGGGTGCTTCAACACTGAAGGTTTTTAAGAAGAGACTGGACAACCATTTACCTAAAATAGTATATAGAGTTTCCTGCTTGAGCAAGGGATTGGACTAAAAGCACTAAGGTACCTTCCAAACTCTGTTATTCTGTTATTCTGTTATCACAATTTCTAATAAGAGACTTTGGAAATCATCTAGCCCAACCCCCTACCAATGCAGCCATCTACTACTAGGGAACCTCCTGAAGCAACGTATAAGTAGTCCTCAACTTACAACCATTAGTTTAATGATTGTTTGAAGTTACAACAGCACTTGAAAAATGTGACTTATGATTCCTTTGCACGCTTACGACTGTTACAGCAGCACGTGGTCAAAATTTGGACGCTTGGCAGCTGGCATGTGTTTATGACAGTTGCAGTGTCCCAGGGTCAAACTTACAACCTTAATTAAGCTCGAAATTATATGGTCATGTCATGGCAGTCATTAAGCAGGTCACTGTCTGAGCACCTCCAATTTTAAAACCTTTTTTTTTTTTTTGGCAGAGGATATTAAGCAAACGTGGCAGTTATTAAATGAAGCCATTTTTACTCAGTGGGTGTTTATTGCTGGAAACTGGAACTAAATCCCAGAAACCGACAAAACCACTGAAAATTGCAGTCAGGTGACCTCAGGCTATGCAAACGGCCATAAATGGGAGCTAGTCACCCAGTGTCCAAAATATAATCATGTGACATTGGGTGAGTGGCTGTCAGAACTCTAGAATTGGGTCATGCGTAGTTTTGGGGAAGGATGTTGTAAATCAAATGGTTGCTAAGCAACCGGTTCTTAAGTGAGGACTACCTGCACTCAACTGTCCCTTAATAGCTTGCAGCAGTTCCTAGAATTAGTTATATTTTCCCAACGTGCAAGGATTGACCCATGGATTGTGTGACTAATATAACAAAAAAGAAAATTGGAAGCAAAATGGTTTGTTTTCCAATGTACTTTATCCCCCAGTGACAGCATCGAGAGACATCAGAAGCCCAATGTTATAAACTCCTTTCTGGTTTCATTCCACCATCTTTTTTTTTTTTGTTTGTTATTAAGCCCTAATTTTTTCCCGTAAGTTATTTCTTCAGCTTGCACTTGTTCTACAGTTTATTTGTCTCATTTGTACCAGTTTGTTGCTCTCCTTGATTTTAATGATATGGTTCCTTCTTAATTCAAGCATTATTTTTGCAAATCCTTGTTAAGAGCAGAGAACATTTCCTAGAGTGCCTTTCAATTTGTCTAGAATGCTTGCCCTGCTGCATGGTTCAAGAACATTCTGGAAGGGGAAAAGGCATTTCCCCTCGACGGCAGAAAATTCACTTTTCATGTACTAATTATCGATTTTTACAGCATAAAAATAGGCTGCCCCACTCTCAATAGACTTGGCAATGAACACTGAAACCATAATAATATAATTAAAATAATTAATATGAAAGGATTTCAATAATAATAATAATAATAATAATAATAATAATAATATCATGGTGTCAAGGACTACCTATACCACCAAGAAAACTAAGATTCCACTTTCCCCCCCCTGTGTCAGTAATCTTATTTTTTTCCCCTGTGCCGATAATCTTATTGTCGCCTGGGGGACACCTTGTTGGGGGGGGGCTTTTGTGTCCCTGTGAAGTTGCCCATCAAAGTGGTAATCATTATCCTACTCATGGTTGCCTGATTTCGAGCTGCTGAGTTGGAAGGAACTGGAGCTAGTGACAGGAACTCACCCCATCCCATAGCAGCAACGGGTCTCGAACGCGAACCTGCTGATCGGCAACCCAGCATTCTAACCTCGCACTGCATTTAAGATCTCACTAGAAGAAGCCCACTATGAATGAGGACTGGACATTCGTCTTGCAATTTACAAAATTCTGTAATTATTCCAGATTAGCGGTAAAGATATCAAATCTTATTGTACTTTTTTTTTTCTTGATTCTGTCCAGCCGTGAGCAGGCTTGACAATCACAGAGGCTCCTCTGCAAGATTTATCAGGTAGAAAAAGAGAGTTTCTACCTGATGAAAAGGATTCCAGCAACTATACCTGTTCTTATATTGCAGTTAGGGTGCAGGCATCTTTATTTCTAATGCGTCAAAACAGGCAAAGTGACAGGTTTCTTTCCCAATCAGAAAAGTTAGCTTTTTTTTTGCTATGGTCTCCTGAATCTTGATCAATAAAAGGACTAGACATTACAGGAGGTGAAGAGGAATCTCAGCTTGGGAACCATTAATTACCAGCATTATTTATTCATTCATTCATTCATTTATTAACAAGAGTTATAAGACTGCCCTACACAAACACTGTGACTCTGGGTAGCCTGCAGTGTAAAAAAGAAGAAAAATACAGCCAAAAGCTACAACAATCAATTCCCTCAAACCATGTAAAGATCAACGTATACAATACATAAACATGAAATGGGAAATGTAAAATGGGGATCAAACAAACATGGCAGAACAGCTAAATGGCGACTCTTACTCAAAATCAATAGAATAGCTTGCCTCCTGGAGTTATGGGTACTCCATCCCTGGAGATTTTGAAAAATAGATTGGACAACCATTTGACCGGGTTGATATAAAGCTCTTGACTTCAGAAGGGGGTTGGACTAAAGACCTCTGAGGTACCTTCCAGCTCTGTTATTTTATGTTCTATGCTTGGAGGAAGAGCCAGCTCTTCACAGCTTCTGGAAAGTCGCGCAGAATTGGTGCCTGATGCATACAGGTAATTCTCAACTTACGACCAGCCACACAGTGACCATTCAAAGTTACAATGGACTACCCCAGAGCTATTTACAACCCAGATTTGGAACTTTGAACCCCTTTTCGTGGTCATTTGATTGCATTTTTTGGTAGCTTGGCAATTGGCATTTGTCCTAGAGGAGATCCACCCTGACTGCTCTTTAGAAGGCCAGATCCTGAAGATAAAACTCAAAGACTTGGGCCACCTAATGAGAAGGAAGGACTCCCTGGAAAAGAGCCTCATGCTGGGAAGGATTGATGGCAAAAGAAGAAGGGGACGGCAGAGAATGACGTGGCTGGAGGGAGTCACTGAAGCAGTCGGCGTGAGCTTAAATGGTCTCCAGAAGATGGTAGAGGACAGGAAGGCCTGGAGGAACGTTGTCCATGGGGTTGCGATGGGTTGGACATGACTTCGCAACTAACAACAACAAAGTGTCCTGCAGTCATATGGGTTGTCAAGCACCTGAATTCTGATTGTGGAGATACTGCAATGGTTGTAAGTGCGAGGACCAGTTGTGAGTCATTTTTTTCAGTGCCATTGTAACTTGGAACGATCTCTTAATGACTGGTTGTGAGCTGAGGACTACCTCTATAGGCCAGGGGTCTCCAACCTTGGCAACTTTAAGACCTGTGGGCTTCAATTCCCAGAATTCCCCAGCTTTGCTGGCTGAGGAACTCTGGGAGTTGAAGTCCACAAGTCTTAAAGTTGCCAAGGTTGGAGACCCCTGATACAGGCATAAATGTTGTAGATGCAGAGAAGCACTTTTGGTAGCAAAAAAATCAGAAGGAAGCCCAAGCCACACCTTTTAATAAAATTGGTGAGTCTGAAAAAATGCTTTTATTCTCCTGATCTTCTCCATTTCTATAATGACCCAATTACCCTATAGCAGTGTTGGCGAACCACTGAGTGTCGAAATGGGAGCACGTACACACACAGGGGAGCATATGTGCGCACGTGCAGGAGCACCAGAACCCAAAGAGCAATTTCCCAGCGTGCATGCATGCATGCGCTGGGAAGCTGAGCTTCCAGTTTCCATCACACAGGTGCATACTGGCCATCTGGTCTTCCAGTTTCTGGTGAGCATGCATGCACTGGAACCCGGAAGAGCAATGGGTGATGGCTGGCGTGCCCAGAGAGATGGCTCTGCGTGCCACTTCCGGCACCTATGCCATAAGTTTGCCATCATGGCCCTATAAGTCAGTGGTCGCCAACCTTTGCGGCTTGGTGGCCTGGCTGGGGGGGTGGGAGGGGAACAGGGCTGCATGAGTGGCAAGCCAGCATGTACGTGCATGTGCAGACAGCTTTACTGCAAGTGGAAATGTGCACACATGCACATGCACGCCAGCTCACCACTCACACAAGTTGAGCGGTGCATGCGTATCAGTCTGACTCTCTCGCAGCCCAGTTCCAAATAGGTCACGGCCCAGTAGCCGGCTGCGGCCCGGGGGTTGGGGGGACCCCTGCTGTAAGTCATGTACAGTTTGGCCAGATTTGGCATAATAAAAACACTGCAAACATATCAGGAACCCTGCAGGAGATTGGCGGGGTGTGTGTGTGGGAAACCTTGGGAGGAAAATGAAGGGAGAATTGGAGGATGCAGAGATGAGTTAAGGACCTCCCTCCAGATCCTGCTTCTCTGTTGCAAAGCCAACAGCCTTGAGTGGACAGCAGGCCGTCTCTGATTTGAAAAATAAATCCAATGAAAAGGGGACTTCCTGCTCGGCCAGGAACGGTGAAACGGTATGAACCTGCCAACCATATTTAACAGACCTGTAAAAGCCAGGATCACTAAATTTGTGTCTTGGCATCCTTTGGCTTCCATCCAACAGATTCAGAACAGAGTGGGACTAACCAGGAACAGGTGAAAATTGGATCCGCTTTGAGTAAATAAAAAGAGCCGTGGGTCTCAAACAGGTGGCTTTGACTCAGAAGCTGTTCGGATTGTCCCATACTTATCTGACCAACGTCCTGCAAATGAAAAAGTTGTGCTTTATGTCTCACATGCACAACATTGAAGCCGTTAAGATCACTCTTGTTATTATCCAGTCTCTGGAAGGATGCTGAGTTTGGTTGAACTCCACTGTTTTTCTTGGCGTGACAAAGGACGGTTCCCAGTAGTTTCAGATGTTACAGCAGATGCTACTAGAAAAGTGCTTTCTTCTTTTGGGGAAGCTGACAAAGAAATGTCTGTGAATAAACCGAAGGCCAAAATTATCCTGCGGTGAAGCCTTCACTCTCAACGTAAACGTCATTTTAACGTTCTGAAGGAAGCCTGAAACCCCTACACCATTCCAGACAAATGGCTGTCCAATCTCTTCTTGAAAACTTCCAGTGTTTGGAGCACCCACAACTTGTGGAGTAAAGTCGTTCCACTGGTTAATTGTTCTGTCGGGAAATTCCTCCTTAGTTCTAGGTTGCTTCTCTCCTTGATAAGTTTCCATCTATTGCTTCTTGTCTTGCATTCTGGTGCTTTGAGAATAAGTTGAGCCCTTCTTCTTTATGGCAATATTGGAAGATTGCATGTCACCCCTAGTCCTTCTTTTCATTAAATTAGACATATCCAATTCCTGCAACCGTTATTTATATGTTTTAGCCTCCTGTCTCCTAATTGTCTTCGTTGTTCTTCTCTGCATACTTTCTAGAGTCTCAACGTCTTTTTTTACATCGTGGCATGCAAAACTGGATGCAGTCTTCCAAGTGTGGTTTTACCAAGGCATTTATAAAGTGGTATTTTCAAATATTTAGGCAGGAATGGTAAAGAAAGTTTTTAGTTTCAATTTTCTGGATCCTGCCTTGCTGGGTAATGCAGCCATTACATTGCTTTGTTTGCTCCTGGTTACTTATTTTTGCCCATTGTTATAAAGCGACACAGCTTTTGCACCAGAAAAGCGCAGGATTATAAATGTTTTCTCGTCCACAGAAAAGAAGGATCGGGAGACAGGACTGCATCCATCACTACCGAGTTTTTATCCATGTGTTAGCAAAGCCATTCCTCATTCTTCTCTGAACAAACCAAATGTGAGCGAACAGTTTATAAAAGAAAAGGATCCGAAAACAAAAACATTGTCTGCAGGAGTCAAAGGCTGCTGGCGTATTACGGCACTGATCGCTCCTCAGCTCAGCCTTGGAAGCCAAATCATTTGCTAACACTGTGACAGTTTTCTGCATTAATCCCCCAGCCTGGCTGGTTGCTGGCAGTGATGAAGGAGCAAAGGGCATCACACCGAGCGAACGTAAGCTTATTTTCCAATCGCTTGCTCACTTCTTCCCTGCCTCGCCTTGGTGGGCTGCCTTTGTATGTGGGCCCCTGTTCCTGGGGAAAGCTCGGCTGCCTTGCGAGCCATGTGAATAGGCCTTGATTTTAAAGAGGAAGAGGAGGGAGGGAGGGAGGAAGGACAGAGGATGGAGGAAAAAATGAAAGGAAGGAAAAAGAGGAAGGAAGAAAGGATAGAAGGAAAAATAAAAGGAAGGAAAAGAAGAAGGAGGGAGGAAGAAAGAAAGGATAGAAGAAGGAAAAATAAAAGGAAGGAAAAGAGGAAGGAGGGAAGGAAGAAAGAAATAAAGGGTGAAGGAAGGAAGGTAGAGGAAGGAAGGAAAAGAGGAAGGAAGAAGTAGAAGGAAAAGAGGAAAAGAAGAACAAAGGAAAAGAGGGAGGGAGGAAAAATAAAGGAAAGAAGAAAGGAGGGAGGGAGGGAGGGTATGTATGTACACTATGAGGGATCACTCACCCAATCTTAAGAAGAAAAGTAACTGGAAAAGTCCGTATTTTGCACTCAAGCCTGGAAAATAACTACCTCAATTAACTTCACATGGACCTTTGCTCATTTAGAGATGATTTATTTGAACTGCTATGCTGAGAAATGCTTTACAACCTCATTTAAATGTCCCTTTGCTTTCATTTCACTTACTAAAACTTTTTCTCCCTTTAACAAGTTGGTAAAACGCAAAAATATGAAAAAAAATATTTTAATATTTAGAATATGTATGAAAATGGAAAAATAGCATACTGTACCCGTAGCACTAAATAATCTTTTTTTTTAAAATACTTTATTCCTGGGATAGAATAATAAGGTGTAACAGTAACACTTAAACCTGCCTTTCCTAGCTCAGCGTCTTCCAGATAAATTTGCAACCTTGATAAACCAGCAGGAGCTGACTATTCAGCAGTGGATGATGAAGTTTGTAGTCCAACAAATTTAGAAAGCAATGGAGCTTAGAAAGTCAGGATCTGGTTATTAAGTGGTAGACTGGCTGAAAAAATGGAAGTTCCATTTAGCTTTCATTGAGATGTGGGCTTAATCCAGCTTAAAAACGGTTTAAAATTTAATAAGTCGAGGCCGTAGCCAGGTACACAAATTGCGGCAACCTGTAATTATGCATTGCAGAAATATCGACAATCTTTAAAAGCCTTCCCTGAGAAAATCTACCTCAAGAAAAATGCATCTGTTTAGGAAACCTTCCTCAAAAAGATCTTCCTTAAATACAGCATAGTTGAGGGGAAATTGCAAAGGAGGAAATGGAAGAGAATCTTTATCAGATCGCTTTTTTAAAAAAAATCACTTAAAAAAATCTGTGGTAAAACGGCCCTCTCCAGTTTTAAGCAGCGGTTTGAATTTTTTTTAAAGTTTATTTTTCCACTGGTTTCCAAACAACACCCCCAAACTGCAGCATAAGGATGCTTTTACGGGATGTTTATTTAATCTACATATAAATTATTTCAGCAGGCAGCGGGATGGGATAGGTAGGATCGGTTTTATTCAAGGCACCCACCTCTGAACTGGATCAAAAATGATAAAAAATGGAGAACTACGATTTTAGGCCAAAAATAGCTGCACGCTATGACAGTTAAGCAACTTTGAAAGGGGGGGGGAAATGGAGGATGAGGGAAGTGGAGGGGAAGACTCAGTCTGGCTATTATGCCCCCCACTTAGCTAGGTTTCAGCCCAGAGCCTGTAAATGCCACCGAATCCCTGCTGAAATGCTATTTTCTACTGCCAGCAAGGACGAGGTTCGGTGAATTAGTCCTTTGCTAAACGGCAACGGAGCAGAGCGATGGGGAGTGGAGCTCTAAGCCGGAGGGGAGGTGGGGAGGGAGAATGGCTGCTTTGGCCCAGTAGGAGAAGGGCGTTTTTCAAACCAAAAGTCCTATATTCTTTTTTTCCCCCTCCAAAAGCACAGAATGCTGCAAAATTAAAAGCATCGGTTTTCCTAGAGCAGAATTTCTCAACGTCTGGCAAAGTGAAGATGGATGGACTTCAATTCCCAGAATTCCCTAGGTCAGCTGGCCTAGGAAATTCTGGGAGTTGAAGTCCACCCATCTTCACATTGCTGAGGAAACACTACAGTTCTTGACTGTACAGCAATTCATTTAGTGACTCTTCAAAGTTACAACAGCCTTGAAAAAAGTGACTAACGACTGTTTTTTACACTTACGACCACTGCACCTCTCCGACGGTCACACGATCAAGAGTCCGATGCTTGACAGCCGCTCATACTTATGACGGTGGCAGCGTCCTGGGATCATGAGAACACCTTTTGCAACCTTCTGGCAAGCAAAGGAATGGGGAAGCCTGATTCACGACACAACCGTGTCACTAATTTATCAACCGCAGTGATTCGCTTAACAACGGTGGCAAGAAAGGTCATAAAATAGGGCAAAACTCACTTCACATAGCCACAGAAACGTTGGGCTTAATTGTGGTTGTGAGCCGAGGACTACTTGTATTCTAGGTGTGTCTAAACTTTTTGCAAAGCACAATCCTGCTAGTGTTATTTTTTTCAGCTTGATTTCTGAATGCTTCAGATTGTGGCGGTGAACTACGGCTGACCGCCCCCCCCAAAAAGAAACACAGGGGTGGAAACAAACCACAGATTGGTTGGCCTAAGATCTTTAATCCAATTCCCGAATTAGCCCACTTTCTGGGTTCGTGCTGTGCCTCAGACCATAAGCTACCCTCCCACGCACATACACACACAAAGGCTGGCTTTTTACAAGCCACGAAGCCGCCAGAAACTCAGTTAAAAGCCACAAGCTTCACATGTTATGCAAATGTGAGGGCTGAGCTTTTAATGATGAAAGGATGTTCTCGGAACTGATCCACTGTTGGAGGTTATGTCCTCAGCTTCTGATCCCACGATTCAATATGCCTTGACTTTGGAAAGCATATTATACAGACAGTGCTTGAGTTATAACCATTCATTTAGTGACTGTTCAAAGTCAGAGGTGGGCTGCTTCCACTTTGCACCGGTTCTCGTGAACCGGTAGTTAAGATTAGGCACAGTTCGGCAAACCGGCAAATCCCCCCACTAGCTGGCCCCACCCCCACCCATTTTTCAGGATGTTTTGGGGCTTTTTTCGGGCCATTTTTAGGGTGTTTTTCAGGGCGTTTTGACCCAAAAAATGGCCTGAAAACAGCTCAAAAACAGCCTGAAAAATGGGCCAGAAAAGAGCCCCAAAAGAGCCCCAAAACAAGCTGAAAAACAGGCCGCTTTCAGTCTGTTTTGGGGCCATTTTCAGTCTATTTTTCGGGTTGTTTTCAGCCATTTTTCAGGCCAAAAATGCCCTGAAAAATGCCCTGAAAACACCCCAAAATGTGCCGGGGTCAGGTGATCCTCATTTGTGACTTTCCCAGCCAGTTTCCAACAAGCAAAGGCAATAGGGGAAGCTGAATTCGCTGAACAGCTACATGCTTTACTTAACAACCGAAGCGATTCGCTTAACAACTGTGGCAAAAAGATTGTAAAGTTGGGCACAATTCACTTAACATCTGTCTTGTTTAACAACAGAAATACTTTTCCTAATAGTTGTCATAATTTGAGGAATATTTGTATGGATATCCAGAGATATCTGTCTAATTTTTAAGGAGCTTGAAGCTGCCTACAGTGTATCTCCACAACAATCTTGTAAAGTAGAACAGTTTGAGAAAGGGAGACTGGGAGACTGGGATTTAACCTGGAAATAAGGAGAAACTTTCTGACTGTGAGAACAATCAACCAGTGGAACAGAGGTTGCCCTCGGAAGTTGTGGGAGCGCCACCACTTAAGACTTTCAGGAAGAGGATGGACTGCCATTTTCAGAAGTGGTGTAGGGTCTCCTGCTTGGGCGGGGGGTTGGACTAGGTGACCTACAAGGTCCCTTCCAACTCTAATTATCTGATATTGGGAGCTGTGTGAATGATGAGCTTTGTAGTTTGTCCCACTGCAGAAAATCATCTGGGGAATGCTAATGCGCACAGTTGGTAACTAGATCAGCCATTATTCTCATAATATGTAATCCTTGTTTAGTGTCTGTCTTGTTTAACAACCATTTGCTGTTAGAACAGTGATGAAAATGTAACTTTACAACCACTCCTTGCATTTACAACCTTTCCAGGTCCATAATGCAAAGGAAAGCTAAACGAAGAACACAACTTTTTCACAAATTTTACTTAGCAACTACTTTATTTAACAACTGAGTTGCTGTACCAACAGTGCTTGCTAAATGAGGACTTCCCTTATTATGAACAATTATTATCGTCACGTTTAATCAATATTATGGTCTGGAGAGATCATCAAAAGAAAAGGCACAGTTCAGATGTTTAGAGTGTGAAGATGTCGCTACATTTGAGGAAAATAAGAAAAATGCCCTCAAGAAATCATAACAGAACAGAATAACAGAGTTGGAAGGGGCCTTGGAGGTCTTCTAGTCCAACCCCCTGCTCAGGCAGGAAACCCCATACCATTTCAGACAAATGGCTGTCCAATCTCTTCTTTAAAATATTGTGTTGGTGCATTCACAACAGTTCTACTGGTTAATTATTCTCCCTTCTCACATTCACAACTTCTGGAGACAAGTTGTTTCACCGATTAATTGTTCTAACTGTCAGGAAATTTCTCCTTAGTTCTAGGTTGCTTCTCTCCTGGGTTAGTTTCCACCCATTGCTTCTTGTCCTGCCCTCAGGTGCTTTGGAGAACAGCTTGACTCCCTCTCCTTTGGGGCAGCCCCTCATGAAAGGATGCTATATAACCATAAGTTTCAAAATATCAAAAGGAAGACTAGGAATTGTGATAAGCATGACTAAACACACTTCCAAAGAGTCCCCGATTTCATCCCTCCAACCCACAGGAACCATTTTGTGCAAATCCCACTGCTGCCATCTTGACTGCGCACAGAGCTGGCTGGGGAATTCTGGGAGTTGAAGTCCACGCATCATAAGGTTGTCAAGGTTGAGAAATAGAAATACTGAGTTAGGTGGAAGGAAAAAAATGTCGGCAAAGAGAGTTCAGGTGGGTGGAGAAAAGATCCCCTGCTTGGCAACGTGTACAACGACTCCCATGCCATCTTTCGGGAGCTACGTCGTACACCCACGGCCTAAATTATTTAATTTCTCCAAACCATCGCACCTTTATAAATCATTAACGGCTCCTTTTGATCTGTGTTAATGAGGTGGCTTGATTGTGGTTGCTCTGGAAAAAAAAAAAAACTAATAACAGCCCGGAAATGTGAGATGGCGGATCAGCTAGTAAAAAAATAAATAAAATTAAGTCGTAGCAAGGGAGGGAGGGAAGAGCAGGTTGGAAGGAATCAGAGGTGAAAAACAAATGAAAGGATTTGTGCATTTGAGAAACCTCGTCTGGCTGACCTCGTCTGACTCCAAAGCTAAGAAGGGGCAGGTCTGATTCTTGTTTGAATGGGAGACTATCAAGCTTATCGGCCTTGGTCCTGGGAAGCTAAAAACATCTCGGAGAATGGCAAAGTGCAAAACAATTCAATTGTGGCTCCATTTTATTTTTATAGTTTGGGAAAGAAACATTTCTACGAAATCTGTGAATATTTATTTATTTGTTTTATTTATGCCCGGCTTTATTTGTTTGTTTATTCTGTAACTAACTCAAGGCTGCAAATATAGCTAATATGCCTTCCTGCTCCTATTTTCCCCACAACAATTGTGAGGTGGATTGGACTGAGGGAGGCAGACTGACTCAAAGTCACCCAACCAATTTTCATGCCTGAGGCGGGACTAGAACTCACAGTCTCCTGGTGATTGGACCAAAGTACCTAGCCTGCTTTCATGCCTAAGGCGGGACTAGAACTCACAGTCTCCTGGTGATTGGCCCAACATCACCCAGCCAGCTTTCATGCCTAAGGCAGGACTAGAACTCACAGTCTCTTGGTGATTGGCCCAAAGTCACCTAGCCTGTTTCATGCCTAAGGCAGGACTAGAACTCACAGTCTCCTGGCGATTGGCCCAAAGTCACCTAGCCTGCTTTCATGCCTAAGGCTGGACTAGGACTCACAGTCTCCTGGTGATTGGCCCAAAGTCACCTAGCCTGTTTCATGCCTAAGGCAGGACTAGAACTCACAGTCTCCTGGTGATTGGCCCAAAGTCACCTAGCCTGCTTTCATGCCTAAGGCGGGACTAGGACTCACAGTCTCCTGGTGATTGGCCCAACATCACCCAGCCAGCTTTCATGCCTAAGGCAGGACTAGAACTCACAGTCTCCTGGTGATTGGCCCAAAGTCACCTAGCCTGTTTCATGCCTAAGGCAGGACTAGAACTCACAGTCTCCTGGTGATTGGCCCAAAGTCACCCAGCCTGCTTTCATGCCTAAGGCAGGACTAGAACTCACAGTCTCCTGGTGATTGGCCCAAAGTCACCTAGCCTGTTTCATGCCTAAGGCAGGACTAGAACTCACAGTCTCCTGGTGATTGGCCCAAAGTCACCTAGCCTGCTTTCATGCCTAAGGGACTAGAACTCACAGTCTCCTGGTGATTGGCCCAACATCACCCAGCCAGCTTTCATGCCTAAGGCAGGACTAGAACTCACAGTCTCCTGGTGATTGGCCCAAAGTCACCTAGCCTGTTTCATGCCTAAGGCAGGACTAGAACTCACAGTCTCCTGGTGATTGGCCCAAAGTCACCTAGCCTGCTTTCATGCCTAAGGCGGGACTAGGACTCACAGTCTCCTGGTGATTGGCCCAAAGTCACCTAGCCTGCCTTCATGCCTTAGGTGGGACTACCACTCACAGTCTCCTGGTGAGTTCTAGTCCCCCAAGGAGTGGAAATGGTGATCCCATGACCTCAAGACACCGCAAGCATCTAAATTTTGATCACGTGACCATGGGGATGAGACAACGATTATAAGTTATTAGTCCCTTTTTCAGTGCCATTGTAACTTCAAACGGTCTCTAAACAAATGGTTATAAGTTGAGGACTACCTATGCTGGGTGAATTTGAGCCAGTTTCTCCCTGCCAGTCATCATCCCCTACCTCACAGGGTTGTTTTCTATTTTAAAAAGCATGAGAGGAGGAGAGAGTGATGCGTATATCCTCTCCTGTACCAAAGTCAGGATATAAATCTAACAAATCTATAAGCAGGTGTGTGGTTGCCCAAAGGATTTGTGGAGGGAAGGATAAATCTGTAATGATGCATATTGTTAAAATGCCACGTAAGGTTATTTTGAATACAAATATGAATCTGATCTAAAATTTTTCCCTTTTGGGGCCCCCTCAAGAGGAAGGGGAACGCTAGAGCAATTCCATCATGTACTGTGTTGCGCGCAAGATTAGGAACTAAAAATACAGAGGTAAGGAAGAACACATAATGGAGCAACTTTTCTTCACAAATGAAGGAACAAATAATTTGAAAAGGAAACTCCAGGGAGAAATAAGGAGAATTTAGAGAGCGTCTCTGTTACACATTTGCGAAAAAGGCATTAGAGAGGATATTAACAAGGAATTCAGGCATCTGCGCCTTTAAAAAAAACAGCCAGCTGCAGCTGTGTGACTGAAGCCCCGCCTCTTTTTTATGCCCTGTCATACACATAAAGGGGTGGAGCTTAAATTGTGGCAGCTATCGTAACCCTCCCCCCATGCCTGGATTTAATCCATATTTCTAAGTAGAGTTGGAAAAAGCTATTTTTTCATTTCTTATAGCGATTTTTTAATTATTATTTTATGGGGCTTATAGGCTGCTCCAATTGTGGTGATCTTGAGCAATATATATCCCAACTTCTATAAATTGGATTAAAAACTGTGCTTTAAGACGAAACAATAAGCCAGTACTATGATACAACCTACATAGGGGCACCAGGAACAATTGCCAGTATAATCCACAGCCTAAAACACTTCTGCTACCCAAAAGAACAAGATCATAGCATTGCATTTGATGAAAATGGGCCTCTTATTCACAACCATGAGGACTAGAATCTTAGTTTAGTTTTACAAGGAGGATCATGGAACGTAGTGTGCTTTGCATACAGAAAGTTCTAAGTTTTATTGCCAGCATCTTATTCAAGTGTCCTCAATTTTTACAATAGTTTGTTTAGTGATTGTTTGAAGTCACACAGCCACTAAAAACAAGTGGCTTACAACTGGTCCTCACACTTATGACCATCGCAGCTTCCCCCATGGTCATATGATCAAAATTTGGGCAATTGTCAGCTAGCATATATTTATAACAGTTGCACTGTCCTGGGGTGATGTAATCACCAAGGCAGTTGTTAAATACCTTTTTATGAACTTTTTTAAAAAAAATTTAATTACATTTATATGCCGCCCTTCTTCGAAGACTCAGGGTGGCTTACAATTTTTGGGGATACAACCCAGTGCGCTCAGCAATAGCCTTCATTCCATTGTATATGCCTGCTTATTACTAAGCGGCATTTTTACAAAGTCAGCTTATTGCCCCCAACAATCTTTGGGTCCTCAATTTACCTACCCCGAGAGGATGGAAGGCTGAGTCAACCTTGAGCCTGGTGGGATTCGAGCCTGCAGTAATTGCAGGCAGCTGGAACTAAGTGCTAGGCATTGAACAGCCTGAGCCACCAACTGAGCCTCAGTTTAACAACTGAGCCACAGTTGTTAATCTATTTGCTACATTTATTATGTGAATCATGTGGTCATTAAGTGAATCTGGCTTTCCCCTATTGACTTTGCTTGTCAGAAGTCAGCTGGGAAGATTACAATTCGTGATCACATGATCCCAGGACAATGCAACTGTGATAAACATGCCCATTGCCAATGATCTGGATTTTGATCACGTGACCACGTGGATATTGCAATGGTTGTAAGTATGAAAAACAGTCATAAGTCAGTTTTTTCAATGCTGTTGTAACTTCATATGGTCACTAAACTAACTGTTGTAAATCGGGGGCTACTTTTATAGACTGAAGGGACTGTAACCATTGGGCAGTCATGGAGTAACTCTCTCTCAAATTAACCTTCCTTGTGGGCTGCATAGTTCTGGGAGAAATGGCCATGCTCCACACTTCCCCTTAATAGCGATTACAAATATAATAAACAACAAAGAATGGAAGAATGCAATGTTTTGTTCTTTGAGATCAGACGTGTTCCTGACACTCCAGGAACACAAAATCACTCACATACAAGCAAGCATCCTCTTTAAGGCAGGAGTCTCCAAACTTAGATGGCTGAAGAATTCTGGGAGTTGAAGTCCACAAGTCTTAAAGTTGCCAAGTTGGAGATTCCTGCTTTAAAACTCTGAAAATAGAATGGGAGAAGGGAGGGGAGGGGGGAGAGGAGAGGGAAGGGAATGGAATAGAATAGGAGTAGAATAGGAATAGAATAGAGTAGAATAGAATAGGAATAGGTGTAGAATAGGAATATAATAGAAATAGAATAGAGTAGGAATAGAATAGAATAGAATAGGAATAGAATAGAATAGGAATAGAATAGCTTTATTGGCCAACCATGATTAACATGGCAAGATATAAATTATTTATTTTATTTATTTTATTAATTCGACTTATATGCCGCCCCCTCTCCCGAAGGACTCAGGGTGGCTCACAACTAAAATACAATACTAACAATAAATTACCTAAAACTATATTAAAAAAATTGTAAGCCGAATTAACATTAAAACCCCAAAATTAAAATAAACAAACCCCAAAGAGTCAGCACAGCCCAGATTGTAAAAACAGCCAGGTTTTAACTTGTGGAGGAAGGTGCGAGATCAGGAGCCAGCCGAGCTCCAGCGGAAGAAGATTCCATAAAGTGGGGGCCGCCACAGAGTAGGCCCTCCCCCGGGTCCCCGCCAGGAGACATTGAGTCGCGGACGGCACCCTGAGGAGACCCCGTCTGTGCACCTGTACAGGGCGGTTGGTACTTGATGCTGGGAGGAGTCGTTCTCGTAAATATCCTGGACCCATGCCATGTAGGACTTTGAATGTTAACACCAAAACCTTGAATCTCACCCGGAGGGCAATTGGAAGCCAATGCAGTCTGCGCAGGAGGGGTGTGATATGGGAGTATTGGGGGGCTCCCATCACTACCCGTGCGGCCGCATTCTGCACCAGTTGAAGCCTCCGAGTGGTATGCAAGGGCAGTCCTAAATAGAGAGCGTTACAGTAGTCCAGTCGGGAGACAACGAGCGCCTGAGTGATCGTGCGCAGGGCATCCCGGTCCAGATATGGGCGCAACTGGCAAACCAGCCGGACCTGGGCAAAGGCCCCCCTGGCCACGGCTCCCACCTGCTCCTCCAACTTGAGCTGTGAATCCAGGAGGACCCCCAGATTCTGTGCCCTGTCCACGGGGGGGGTAACACCTCCTCCCCCACGACCAAAGATGGAACCTCCGAACTGGGCCGGGATGTCCAGTTCGGAGGTTCCAATTAGAAAGAGAGTGGACTGACTGTTGAATAAATCAATCTAGAGTTCTCACTCAAGACACAAATGATCAGGCTCATATTATTCTACTTCAGAAACATGATATGAAGATCCAGCTCTCTGGAGAAATCCATAAAATGCTGGAAAAGGTGAAAGGAAGGAGAAGAATTCTATTCTATTATAATATTATTATAATATGCTATTATAATATTCTATTATTACAATAATATTGTATCACAATAAACCTGTTTCTACTCTACTCTACTCCTATTCTATCCTATCCTATCCCATCCCTTTCCTTCCCTGTCCTACTCTCCATTCTCCTATAATTCTACATTCCAATTTTGACAGGATGACTACCGTGTTTCCCTGAAAATAAGACACTGTCTTATATATTTTTTGGCTCCCAAAAACACACTAGGTCTTATTTTCGGGGTAGGTCTTATATATTTATGGTGCCAAATAGTGGGTGTGAGTGTGTAGGGGGGGTGTTTCGCGGGTGCACAGTTGCTCTCTGAAAAGTCTTCCTGGAACTGGAGATTTACACTAGGTCTTATTTTCGGGGTAGGTCTTATATTAGGGCAGGTTTAGAAAATAGTGCTAGGTCTTACTTTCGGGGTAGGTCTTATTTTCGGGGAAACACGGTAGCAGCAAGGAGGAAGAAAACCGTTACAGTGACGACTGGGACACCATTGGGGGACCTGGGAAAAACAGGTGGGGGCTAGATTGACTTGGAGAAAATCTATCTACGTGATCGCTAGGAGTCAAAAACGACTTGAGGCCACATGATCCATCAGTCAATCAATGCAAAGGCCGAGCTACTTGGAGAAATCTATAATGCTAGAAAAGGTGGAAGGAAAGAGAAGAAGGCAATGACTAGCAGCAAGGGGAATGAAGTAAGTGACAGGATGATGGGGGCAGCCCTAGGAGACCTGAAGGACCAGGCTTGGGGAGAGATGAACATGGATAAAATCTACAACTCCAGGAGTTTAGTTTAGATCGGTGTTTTTTTCAACCTTTGGCCAATTTTAAGCTGTGTGGACTTCAAGTCCCAGAATTCCCCCGGTTGAAAAGCACTATTTAGATGCAAGTGAAATTTTTCCTGCTTATGTATATCTTTATAAATAAGAAAATGTTAAGAACTAAATCGACCTGTGAATGGGATGGGATGGGATGGGATGGGATGGGATGGGATGGGATGGGATGGAATGGAATGGAATAGATAGATAGAATAGAATAGAATAGAATAGAATAGAATAGAATAGAATAGAATAGAATGAATAAGAATGGAAGGATAAGAATGGAATAGAAATAGAATAGAATAGAATAGGATAGAATAGAATAGAATGGAATAGAATAGAGAATAGAATAGAATAGAATAGAATAGAATAGAATGAATAGAATGAATGGAATGGAATAGAATAGAATAGAATAGAATGAATAGAATAGAATAGAATGAATAGAATAGAATAGAATGAATAGAATAGAATAGAATGAATAGAATAGAATGAATAGAATAGAATGAATAGAATAGAATAAAATAGAATGAATAGAATAGAATAGAATAGAATAGAATGAATAGAATAGAATAGAATGAATAGAATAGAATGAATAGAATAGAATGAATAGAATAGAATGAATAGAATAGAATAAAATAGAATGAATAGAATAGAATGAATAGAATGTAAAGATTATCCTTGCACATAAGTGCTAGTTGTTCCTGGCTCTAGGGGGCAGTGCTCATCTCCGTTGCAAAGCCGAAGAGCCAGCGCTGTCCAAAGACGTCTCCATGCTCATGTGGCTGGCATGACTAAATGCTGAAGGCACACGGAATGCAATTACCTTCCCACCAAAGTGGTCCCTATTTTTCTACTTGCATTTTTATATGCTTTCGAACTGCTAGGTTGGCAGAAGCTGAGACAAGTAACGGGAGCTCACTCCATTACATGGCGCTAGGGATTCGAACCACCGAACTGACAACCTTTCTGACTGAAAACTCAGCGTCTTCACCACTGAGCCACCGCATCCCTTTTAGAATATATATTCTATTATTATTATTATATTATATATTATAATAGAACAGCTTTATTGGCTAAGCGTGACTGGATACACAAGGAATTTGTCTCCGGTGCATAAGCTCTCAATGTACATACAAACAACAACGTAATATAATCATAAGATACCAATAGGAGAAGATACTAGAGAAGATGAGAAGGATAATAATAATACAGCCATACTACAATGAACATTCATTGAGTTCGGGCTAAGGCCATTCTTTGTACCCAAATCAACCCTACTATGAGCAGTTTTCGTTTTGAATGGGATGTCCTGCTACTTAATTACTCATAGTCTTTTAGCACAAGGGTCTCCAACCTTGGCAACTTTAAGACTTGTGGACTTCAACTCCCAGAGTTCTGGGAGTTGAAGTCCACAATCTCAAAATTGCCAAGTTTGGAGGCCTCTGTTTTAAGGAATCTCTTCCATTCTGAACTTCAGAAAATGAGCAACACAACTGATCGCCGTTTTGGGGTTTTGAAAAGAACACTTCTTCCTTGAGTAAATGTTCATCTACAGATTTCTATCACCCAAGATGACTAGGAACTCTAGTACAGATAGTCCTCAACTTACGACCACAACTGAGCCCAACATTTCTGTTGCTAAGTGAGACAGTTGTTTAAGTGAGTTTTGTCCCATTTTACAACATTCCTTGCCACTGTTCATAAATAAATCCCTGTTAAGCGACACGCTTGTGAAGTGAATCCAGCTTCCCCCCTTGACTCTGCTTGTCAGAAGGTCGCAAAAGGTGATCACATGACCCCAGGACACTGCAACCGTCATAAATATGAGTCAGTTATCAAGCGCCTGAATTTTGGTCATGTGACCACGGGGGATGCTGTAACAGCCATGAGTGTGAAAAGCTTTCTTGGATGAGATGAGAAGAAAAATGTCTTCAAAGAAAAACAAGAAAGTCCAGTGGCCTCTTTAAAAAAAAAACACCTTTGGGGCAACCATGATCTGAATGACTGAGAATCTCTATAGACACTGTTTTGGGACAGTTGCCTTAAGAGAAGAAACTGCAAATTGAATGAACATCTGGGTTCCCCCACCCCCACAACTCTGCTCCAAAAGAAAACGTTTACTTTTGAAATTGTGTCTGCGTGTCGAAACAAGGCTGTTTAAAAGAGGTCAGGAAAACTAAGGCATCCTCTAAAAAAGGTATTATCAACCCACCGAGTGAAAGGATATGAGGGGGATTGAGAAACAGAAATGAATGGCAAGACAAAGACCTAACTTAGAATGCAAAAACCGTGTTCTTTAAGTTGGGGGAATTTGTGAATGGAGAGGCGCGTTAAGCTCCCCGAGAAAAGAGACTGAATCCTGCTGGTTTGCAAGCCGAAAGCTCCTTTTCAAATCTAGCAATTGGAATACAATATGCAAATCAGCCAGATCGGGAGAGGTTAATGAATTTTTGCCTTTCTTTCATTCCGCTGCACATTTATTGCTCCTCTCTCTCTCTCTCTCTCTCTCTCTCTCTAGAAACTAGAAATCGGTCTCGGTTATCGGAGTTTACGTTTGGTCTTGGGAGCAAGGAGTACGACTCAGGAAGGTGTTGATAAGACAAAGAAGGTAGGTTAAACTCACATTAGAAGGGGTAGGATTGGTGGGTTGCATTTGTTCGCTTGATTTGCGAAGTGCACTGACAAGATTGTGACACACGAATAAACCCCGAAAAGAAGGAACAAAGGAACTATCTATCATGTGTTTGCCAATATGCATCAAACGTCACAATTGTACAAAAAAGAATCTAGGTAGGGGTGTGTGTGTGTGTGTATGTCTCACACACACACATGTACGTATACACACACACACACACATATATTTCTTATGAATTAGAGCCATATTTCTCAATCTCGACAACTTTAAGATGGGTAGACTTCAACTCCCAGAATTCTCCAGCCAGTTTTGAATTCTGGGAGTTGAAGTCCACCCGTCTTAAAGTCGCCAAGGTTGAGAAACATTGAGTTAGCCTACAGAAACACCAAGCTAAAAGATTGCAGAAAAGAAAATTTGTTTTCATGTACAGTGGTACCGTGGCATCATTAATTGGTTCTAGCAGGCACGATGAGTACCAAAAACAATAAGTACCAAACAATTTGTTTTTCCCATAAGAAATAATATAGTGAGTCATCACAAGGCAGCCGGCATCGATAAGTTCTAGCTTGTGTGTTGGGAATCAAACAAACGGCGAGTAACGGGACGAAATGTTTGCAAAAATTTTGTGCTGAGTACCAAATTCGATGAGTTTCAAAGCAATTGAGTACCAAGGTACCACTGTATTCATTTTCTCAAAGAAGGATGAGGTACAAAATTAAAAACTACAAAAATATAGAGGGAACTTTGGAAGAACGATGTGAAAGGATAGAAGGAAAAGAGAAAAACGTTAAAGGTCAAAAGAAAAAGAAAAAAGGAGCATTTTTCAGTTTTCTTTGCAGCAGCTACAAAGCTGGCTAATACTATTTCCACCCTCTGAAATTACATCACATGGTTCCATTCTTCCCACAAACAACACCTTTTAATCAGTAAATCCCAAAATAACCAATTCGCTTTTGTCCATTTTCAGCAAAATGTCTATTAAAAAGGTATCCCGTCTTTTATAAGGTTGGTTATTGTTTCTTTCTTAATCAAACAGGGCAATTTAGCTACTTCAGCAAACTTTGCACAGCTTCGCACACCAATCCTCTTCACACAGAAAAACAAAATCTCAGTGCAATTAGATGCGCATTTCCACAGGTAATCCTTGACTGATAACCTTAATTGAGCCTGGAATTTCAGTCGTTAAGTGTGCTGGTTGTTAAACGGGTCATTATGTGACCATGCCCAACAGTGGGTTTTTTTTTTAAGTGAATCACAGTGGTTGTTAAACAGAGTCCTTTCTCTGCAAATACAGGTAGTTCTCAACTTATAACAGGTTATTCAGTGGCCGTTCAAAGTTACCACAGCACTGAAAAAAGTGAATTATGACCATTTTTCACACTTACGACCACTGCAGCATCCCCATGGTCACCTCATCAAAATTCAGATGTTTGGCAACGGACTCATATTTACGACGGTTGCACTGTCCTGGGGTCATGCTCCTCTTTTGTGACCTTCTGACAAACGAAGTCAATGGGAAGCCAAATTCACTTAACAACTGCAATGGTTCACTTAACAACTGTGGCAAGGAGAGGCTGTAAAATGGGGCAAAAAACCCACTTAACAAATGTTCCACTTAGCAACATAAATTATGGGCTCAATTGTAGTCGTAACTCCAGGACTACCTGTTAAATGCAGGCTGGTTGCCGAGGGCCCCAAAAGCAGTCAACAGGGGCCAGCCCTTGTAACTTTGAATCTGGGCTGTAAATAACTCTGTGGAGTTCCGCCGTAGCTTCAAACGATCACTAAATGACCATTCGTAAGTTGAGAGTTTTAAAACTGCACTTGAGCGGCAAAAATCCATGGAATCACTAGATGTCACCAAGTATTACAGAAACAAAATTTCTGCTGCCAACTAGTGGTCGAGAGGAATTATTGCAACCCAGGATCAATCCTTGTTTTGGCCAAGGTGCTTATCAATGATGTGCAGCTCAAAAGATGTTTCAATGTGTTACTTTGCAAATTCTTACTCAGGCGTCGTCAGCCCATTCACACAAGGGTCACCGTGAAAGATGACGTAAATTGAGAAGACCTGAAAGAGGATTAAAAAGAAGCAAGAGCCTTCAGCACAATACAGAATGGGTTTTGCAAATGTTTTTATTGACAGCTGTAAGAAGAAGCTAGCCCGGCTGCCCATATTTTATTTCCCTCTTTTAGTTTTATGTATTTATGACATTTATTCATCATCCTAATCCAATCTCAAGTGAACAGGCAAAATAGGGCCATATTTCGCAGCTGAAGCAAAATTCAATAATTTTACAACTATTTCCCAGAGTGAAATGGGATGGGGGGTAATCCATGAAAGAGCTCAGAGCTGTGGGGAACTGTGCATGTTCCAACTCCGGAATTAATTTGAGAAATGCTCCTGGTTAAAACCCATTTGGGGTATGAAAGTTGGGGCTGAAGAACACGCCACAATAAATTGAGAAATGCAAAAGAAGAACGCTGATCAATTTATATCCCCGCTTAAAAATTTTCTTCCTCAACCTGATTTCCTGCCAAGTTCTATGTCAGTGGTCATGTGGTCATGTGGCTGAGAAATTTGGGACTTTTAGTCAACAAGAAGAAGGTCAGGGAAAGTTACGTTAAAGACTTACGCCTTCATTTTTCTGTTTTGAAAATTAAATAGCAATAGCACTTAGATTTATATACCGCTTCTCAGTGCTTTACAGCCCTCTCTAAGCAGTTTACAGAGTCAGCCTCTTGCCCCCAACAATCTGGGTCCTCATTTTACCGACCTCAGAAGGATGGAAGGCTGAGTCAACCTTGAGCCAGTCAGGATCAAACTCCTGGCTGGCTGTGGAATTCTGGGAGTTGAAGTCCACAAATTTTAAAATTGCCAAGGCTGGGCAGCCGCGTCCTAAATGACATCTGGACAAAACTGAAATCTGACTTTACTCAGATTGAAGTACAATTTTTAAAAAATGGGGGAAAAATAGATTGTTTAATAATCGCACAGCCCTCCTCTTGTGCTACAGTGGCTGATTTTGAGAAAAACTAATCTTTCACTGCTCGGATGGGAGACCACTAGAAAATCCCAAGACTGGAATAAGTGGGAATTAAACAAAAAACCCGTAAATACCGGAAAGGATTTCAACAGTGTTGCCAAGAAAATTGCACGAAGTCATTTGACTGTGAAGTGTTAACAATTTTCAGAGGTTTTTGCATACAGATGTAGAGGGCAGAAAGCATGGCCTTGAATTATAGGAAGTAAAGCCACTACAAATGCTACAAAGGTACAACAGGAACCAGCATCTGGACAAAAGTACCGGTAGTCCTCAACTTACAACAGTTCGTTTAGTGACCATTCAAAGCTACAATGGCACTGGAAAAGGTGACTTATGACCATTTTTCACAGTTACGACCTTTGCAGCATCTCCATGATCATGTGATCAAAATTCAGATGCGTGGCAACTGGTTCATATTTATGACCGTTGCTATGTCCCAAAGTCACGATTCCCCTTTTGCAACCTTCTGTTCTGACCCAAGCCTTGTTCAAATCAAACAAACACAAAGTATATATAAAAACAAACCTTTTTAATGTGATGCTGTGAATTCTGTTCATTCACAGCCAAGAGTCATTCAAACTAATTGTCCCAGATAAGAGCAAGCCCTTTCAACGTTGCGAAAGGCTGCCAAGAACAAAAGACTAATTGCAGACAAATATCCAAAGCCAGAAGTTTCAAAAAGCTAACCGGAGTAAGCAGGGTTTCAATGAAGACTCTGTGTAGAAAGAACTTCTTTGCTTCCTGCAAAGAAGCCAACCCCGAAGGCTGGCTTTTATCCCTTACGGGAGGGGCCATCACCTTCCAGGCTTACCCCCGAGTCGCCCGTGCTGCTTCAGCTGCTCTTTCCTTCGAGTAGCCCTGTGCATCACTCACTGAGCACAGGCTCCCCCGAGTCCCTCTGCATCACTGCTGCCAGATTCTACAACCTCCAAAGGCAGCACCCCACTCTCCGATAGCCCTGGCCCCATCCCTGAATCACACGCAGGCCCCTCGCCAGAGTCTTCGCTGTCAGAGACCTCAGCCATCCACACCTGCTGCCGATGAACCACAACACCTTCTGACAAGCAAAGTCAATGGAAAAGTCAGATTTATTCAACAACTGCATTATTAAATAATCAACTGCAATTGATCCACTTAACAGTGGCAAGAAAGATCATAAATGGGCGTGGCCATGGTGGGTGTGGCCTAGTTGGCCTTCTGCACCACTGCAGTGGGGGAGCGTTTTTGCCCTCCCTGGGCTCCGGAGGCTCTATGGAAGCCGGAAACAGGCCCTTTTCCGGCCTTCCCGAAATTCCAGGAGGCCCGTTTTTTGCCCTCCCCGAGGGTCCGCACACCCCCTGCACTTACCTGCATCCAAAACGGGCCGCATGGGGAATCCTGGGAAGGGAGGGAGGGGAGGGGTGGGCTGGGCCAGCCAGGTGAGCGGGATTTGGGGGTTCTCCAAACCGCACAGAATCTTAGCTAGGGGCTCTCCTGAACCCCTGCGAACCCCCCAGCAGCCCAGCCCTGGTGCTAGTGCTAAGTGCTATTAACAATGTCTCGCTTAGCAAGAGAAATTTTGGGTTCAATTGTGGTCGTAAGTCGAGGACCGGCTGCGAGTGCGCGGGAGCCAGACAAGGAAAGCGTCACGGCCCTTTTAAGGCTGCTGTGCCATAAAGGTACCCCTTGCTGGCTCCAACCTTGCTATTAATCATCGTGTCCGCAGCCGGAGCAGGCTACGCAGATAGCCGAAACAACCCCGAGCCACTTTTTTTTGTCCAGAGGTGAGCGCCCCTCCTGAGAGCCGCGCAGATCCTGGAAGGTCTGCCGAGCACTACGGCCAAATGCAAAAACTCCCA
This sequence comes from Naja naja, assembly GCA_009733165.1. Lineage (NCBI taxonomy): Eukaryota > Metazoa > Chordata > Lepidosauria > Squamata > Elapidae > Naja > Naja naja. The sequence goes on from CM019148.1 coordinate 362,739,957, forward strand.
GCTGGAAAGCGAACCAAAGTCATCACCTGCAGTCAGGAGCACAGCAGGACGAAAGGAGCTGCGAAGCCGGGCAGGATTTCAACAGATGGGCTGGAAAGCAGCCTGAAGACAAGGCCAAGTGATTTCCCGGCTGGCGTGGCGTATCAGCCTGCCAAATCTGACAACCTTAATATCAATATTTATCTCCGGGCTGAAACTCTGATCTGCGGCTTCATATTCCGCACCTCCATTACAGTTCTCCGTAATGCTCTTGACGGCCTCGCGGAAAGGGAGGCTGGTTCGGCTTTAATGCAACCTAATCCAAGGGTTTGGCCTTGCGCTGACAGCTGAGAGGCTTTCTGGGGTACGAGAACACGTCTCTGCGCAGCTCAGGGAACTTCAGGGAACTCGCGTCAACCTCCGCGGGTCTGCAAAATCTCAGGTGGGTTCGGTGATGGCCGGCATGACAATTGAAGCAGCTTCTTAGCTGCCCAAACTGGACACCTTTCCCTGGAAACGGCTCCAACTTCCTGGTTCTCATTCGGACAATAATGTATCAGGACAGGGCACTGACTTTAGAATTTAGAATCACAGAGTTGGAAGGGGCCTTGGAGGTCTTCTAGTCTAACCCCCTGCTTAGGCAGGAAACCCTACACCACTTCAGACAAATGGTTATCCAATCTCTTCCTAAAAACTTCCAGTGTTGGAGCACCCACATCTTCTGGAGGCAAATTGTTCTACTTATCAATTGTTCCAACTGTCAGGAAATTCCTCCCTAGTTCTAGGTTGCTTCTCTCCTTGATTAGTTTCCATCTGTTTCTTCTTGTCCTGCCTTCTGGGGCTTTGGAAAAGAGTTGGATCCTTTCTTCTCTGTGGCAGCCCCTCAAATATTGGAAGATTGCTATCATGTCACCTTTAGTCCTTCTTTTCATTAAACTAGATATACCCAATGCCAGCAACCGTTCTGGACCCACGTCAGAGTGGTAACACCAGACTGGCAGGTGGGATGGTACGTGCGGAAGGACCTTGGGAGACGGCTGAAGAGATCTTGCCTAAGGAACAGTTAGATAAGAGACCACATAGCCCACAGCTGGAGAATGGGTGAGGCAAAATACTCAGGAGGTACCCTCTGTAGTTTTTCAGGGTGCAAAGGAGACAGCAGGAAAATTATATAGGTAATCCTTGACTTACAAAAATTCATTTAGTGACTGTTCAAAGTTACAACAGCACTGAAAAAGGCGACTTATGACCGTTTTCACACTTACGACCATTGCAGCATCCCTGTGGTCACGTGATCAAAATCCAGCCACTTGGCAACTGACTCATACCCGTTTTCCCGAAAATAAGATCTATCCTGATAACAAGGCCTAGCATGTTTTATGCATGCTCCTAATATAAGCCCTACCCCCAAAATAAGCCCTACTTAAGCGTCTGCACAGTCGGCCAACCAAGAAGTGGGCTGGTGGCCACATGGGGTCCTGCTGGATGGGATGCTGAAGCTACTGCCGTGAGGCAGAGCAGGTGTTGGGGCATGGGTGGCACTGGTGCACCACGGGGCAGTAGGCCCCGCGGCGAGCAAGCAGGAGAAGTGGGCCTCCCATACATTGGGGGTGGGAAATAAGACATTCCCCCAAAATAAGCCCTAGTGCTTATTCCAGAGCCCAGAAAATAAGACTGGGTCTTATTTTTGGGGAAACATGGATATTAATGACGGTTGCAGTCCTGTAATCATCTTTTGCCACCTTCCATGGAGAAGCCAGATTCACTCTGCAACCGTGCTATCAACTTAACAATGGCGGTGATTCACTTAACAATCGTGGCAAGAAAAGTCTCAAAATTGCATCAAGACTCACTGTGGTCGTAAGTCGAGCTCCTACCTATACAGTGAGAATGCTGAAAGGGTGTGTGGGGGGCTTTTTTTGAGTTCCCGGTATCTACCTGAGGCTGCAGAAACTGATGGTTAGAGGCAGAGTACTTAAAAGGTGACCCTGACAGGCCCACTTTGGGGGTGGGGTGGGGAGTGGGGAGTGACCAGGCTGCCCTTTCTTGTCTCATTTAGCAGAAGGATCAGCCTGGCACAGCTTCGCTTTGGCACCAGCACCTGTTTTTTCCACTTCACAATTCTTTCCCGCCCCATCCTTCACAACCCAGAAGGGGCAGTGGCAACCCTCCAGCATCGGCACAGCCACACACACACACGCACACAAAATCTGGCCTGCAAACCAACCAACCGCATCTACAAAAGGTGAAGATTTTGACCATTTAATGCTTTGTGTGTGTGTGTGTTTGGGGGGGGGGGAAGAGAAGGGAAGCATTTTGCAGTTATTGCCACTGGATGCATTCCTCCCCCCCTCAAAAGCCAGTTTCTGGTTTCGTTCCCAACGCACAAGCCGATGCTGTCCGAAATCTTCGCCATGCACGTCTGGTGGTGTGTTTTTCACCTCTTTCTGGATCTGAGAAATTGAGATTGCTTTCCTTCATCTTTCTTTCTTTCTTTCTTTTTCTCACTTGCCAAAATAATATAATATGGGGAAAAAAATATTCTCAGAGTTTAAGTCGGCGTTTCAGGTGAGCAGGCACCAGAAACACAAGGTAATTGGAGGGAATTAAAATCTATAGGAAGAGAGCAAAGCCAGCATCTGTAATCAATGCCATCCGATTCACAAGTGACCACAATTCCCAGACTTTCTCAGCCTTCAGCTATGCCTATATCTGCCAATCGTGGGAGTTGGAGTCCTAACACACCCCAGATGGTGCCCGCTGAGGAAGACCAAAAGGGTTTTTTTTTTAAATAAATAAATTTTTGGGACCTGCTTAAAAAAACACCTTTCCCCAAACATGGCAAGAAAATTTGGTTCCACAACAGTGAACAGTAAAGCTTCCCTCAAAAGGAAGGCAGTAGGTATTTATTGCTAATGCCCTTCCTGCAAATATTAACACCGGTCTAACTCCAAATTAAGTACAGTCGAGGGCACAGCTTATCGGTTAAGCTTGTTGTCTTGGGAGCCCTTAAGACGGCCAAACGCTTGACTGCATCCATCAGCTCAAGAAGATGGACCAGGCAGCGTTCTGTGATTCGTGACTGATCAAGCTTTAAAGCTCAGCTCGGAGGCCCAAACTTCAGAAGTAGGTACAGGTGGTCCTCAACTTACGACCACAATGGAGCCCAAAGTTTACATGGCTAAGTGAGAAATTAGTTGTGAGTTTGGCCCCACTTTACCACTTTTTCTGCCAAGGATAGAAGAGATAGAAGAATGGAATGGAATGGAATGGAATAGAATGCAATAGAATGCAATAGAAAAGACTAGAATGCAATAGAATAGAATAGAATAGAATAGAATAGAATAGAATAGAATAGAATGCAATAGAATAGAACAGAACAGAATAGCAGAGTTGGAAGGGACCTTGGAGGTCTTCTAGTCCAACCCCCTGCTTAGGCAAGAAACCCTATACCATTTCAGACAAATTGTTATCCAATACTTTCTTACAAACTTCCAGTGTTGAAGCATTTACAACTTCTGGAGGCATTTGTTAAAAGTGAATCGCTGCGGTGGTTAATTTTTTTTTACTATCGGTTCTGTGGGCGTGGCGTGGTGGGCGTGGCAGGGGAAGGAGACTGTAAAATCTCCAGTCAGAGGTGGGATTTGCCGGTTCTCTGAACTACTCAAAATTTCCGCTACCGGCTCCCCAGAACTGGTCAGAACCTGCTGAGTACCCACCTCTGTCACATGATATGGTCACCATCAGAAGTTTAAAATCAGGTCATAACCCCCTTTTAGGGGAGTTGGTTCAAATGGTTGCTAAGAAATTGGCTGTAAGTCAAGGACTGTACTCTAAACTATCAAAACAGGGTCTTGCATGCGTGAATGAGCTTCCCCGCTCCTTTCCTTACTCATATTACTACTATGTTAGTCCTCAACTTACAACCACAATTGAGCCCAAAATATCTGGTGCTAAGGGAGACCGTTCTTAAGTGAGTTTTGCCCAATTTTACAACCTTTCTTGCCACCGTTGTTAAGTGAATCATTGCAGTTGATTACTTAATAACCCTGTTGTTAAGTAAATCTGGCTTTTCCATTGACTGTGCTTGTCAGAAGGTCACCAAAGGGGAATCACGTGTCCATTACGACCGTCATAAGTACGAACCAGTTGGCAAGCATCTGAATGTAAATCACGGGACTGTGGGGATGCTGCAATGGCCATAAGAGTGAAGATTATAGGTCACTTTTGTCAGTGCTGTTGTAACTTGGAACTAAAGTTCAAATCGTTGTAAGTAGAGGACTACATGTAACCACCGTTGCTTGTTTCCTTGAAAGGATCAGCTGAGCATCTGGGCGTTTTTTGGTCTGAAACTTTGAGGGTCAAAACACAAAACACTTTGACCTTGAAAGATGGACAAAGCAACTTCACCCAACCCAACGTAACAGTTTCAGAAGCATTCGTGCTATTTATTTAAGGGGATTAGAAACAAGTTCCAACTTCCAGGATTAACTTAAGTATTTAGTTTATTTCAAGGGTCTTCAAACTTGAGAGCTTTAAGACTTGTGGACTTCAACTCCCAGAATTCCTGAGCTAACATGACTGGAGGAGGAATTCTGGGAGTTGAAGTCCACAAGTCTTAAAGCTCTCAAGTTTGAAGACCCGTGGTTTAGTTAGGTAATTGGCTTGGTCAACTAACTAACCAAGTTAACCAGGCAATGAAAAGAAGGACGTCGAGTGACATGATAGCAGTGTTCCAATATCTAAGGGGCTGCCCAAAGAAGAGGGAGTCCAGCTATTCTCCAAAGCACCTGAAGGCAGGACAAGAAACAATGGATGTGTGATGACCCGGAGTATAACACAAACACAACAAAATCCAAAACATAAATAAATGTCCTTCAATGCCCCCAACTTGGCCCCACTGTTCAATAATTGTCAGTTGGAGATAAAACTTACTCAAAAATAGTCTTTAAAAGAAAACAATACCGCCTGAACTTAATGAGCAGATAGAGGTGAAATAAAAAAAAACCAAAACAAACTACAATGAAAGAAATTCCACAATGGACCGGGATAAGTAAATACCAACTTCAAGGAGATAACAAGGCAGTCTGTTGGAAGGACGCCAACCAAGATAACTTCAGCCCAAAATAACACACGCTTTGCTTCTGGCAATGCTGTGTTGTACGTCTCTCTATATACTATTCTCCACAGCTGCAACTAATGAGGGGGATCATGGCCGCTTCCTCTCTCGAAAGCCAAGTTGTTTCCTTCTCTGTTCCTCCCTGCGTGTCCTAGGATGAAGAGGGGATGGGCCTGGTTCTTCCTCTGACTGCCCAGCCGGCCTCTGCCCTTCCCCAGCCTCCTCCACAACCTCCGGAGCCACACCTCCACTCCCTGTTGGCTGGTCCTCCTCTCCCTCAGAGTCCCACTCTACCAAGGGCATGACAGGATGGAAACTAATCAAGGAGAGAAACAACTTAGGACTAAGGAGAAATTTCCTGACAGTCAGAACAATTAACTAGTGGAACAACTTGCCCCAGAAGTTGTATATACTCCAACACTGGGAGTTTTTAAGAAGATGTTGGACAACCATTTGTCTGAAGTGGTATAGGGTTTACTGTTTAGGCAGCGGGTTGGACTAGAAGGCCTCCAAGGTCCCTTCCAAGTCTGTTATTCCATGATTTTACGATTCTACAAAATTGGGTATAATTCATTTAACAACCACCTAACAGATAGTCCTCGACTTACAACAATTCACTTAGTGACCATGCAAAGTTTCAACAGCACTGAAAAAAAGTGACTTACGACCATTTTTCAGACTTGATGTGATTTACATTCAGATCAGTGGTGGGATTCTACAGGTTTGCACCTATTCTCTAGAACTGGTTGTTAACATTCTAAGCAGTGCAGAGAACCAGTTGTTAGAAGAAATTACTGGCCTAATCCTGTAAGGAAGGCAGGAAGGAAACATTCTGGTGTTGCTTACAGAAACTGCCTCTCTGTTGACTCTTATTACATTCTTGGCAGGACTAGACTTCCTGTCTCAGGAACTTCTCTGGAGTTTTTCCCTCCTTTGCTGGTACTTTGCTTGTGTGGAGTGACCATTCAAAGTTACAATGGCACTGAAAAAAGTGACTTATGACCATTTTCCACACTTACGACTGTTGCAGCATCCCCACAGTCATGAGAGGGCAGGCGAGGAGATGTGTGCCTCGATGTGGTGATGTTGAGTTGGCCATGCCCAGCCAATAACATGACCACCAAGCCATGTCCACCCAGTCACATGACCACCAAGCCACACCCACCAAGCCATGCCCACAGAACAGGTTGTTAAAAAGTTTGAATCCCACCCCTGATTCAGATGCTTGACAAGTGACTCACTTTTATGACAGTTGCCGTGTCCACGGGTCATATGATCCCCTTCTGCAACCTTCTGACAAGCAAAATCGATGGGAAGGCATAGTCACTTAAAAACCTAGTTACTAATTTAACAACTGCAGCAAGTCACTTAACCGGTGTGGCAAGAAAAGTTGTAAAATGGGGGCAAAAGTCAACTCATCAAATTTCTCACTTAGCAACATAGGTTTTGGCCTCAATTGTGGTCGTCCATCGAGGACTACCTGTATTTAGTGAAGAAAATTTTGGTCCCCATTGTGGTCGAGGATTATCACTTTCTAAACATTTCATTCCATGTAATTCCACAAAACCTAGGCGAGATCACGCCAAACGTAGTACTGAAAAGAATAAACAAGGAACCTTCCCTGGGAATTGGCCTTTGGATGCTGTAATTTGCCCCCGTTCCACTCTCATTAACATGAGAGCCTGTTAGCAGAACATGGCTCCTAATCAATAATCACCAATGATGAATCCTAAGTGAGAGCACATTAATGCACCGATCATTTTTCTGGCCTGCGCTGACATCCGTGCCAGACACAATATCTACCGTTCAAGCCACATGCCGGGGGAACTTGAGTCTTTGTCTGAATTTTGAAAGTGTGCATTTCTTGAGATATTTGAAGATATCTCTCTTTATATCTCTCTCTCTCCCTCTCTCTTCCTCCCTTCTTCCCTCTCTCTCCTTCCTTCTCTCTCCCCCTCCCTCCCCCCTCTCCCTCCCTCCCTCTCTCTCTCTGTGTCTGTACACAACTGTGCACACGCATCTTTAAAGCAGCTGTTTCTCTCTCTCATGTAGAAGGCTGGCCATCTCAAAGAAGAACCTCTGGCCAAATTCAACAGGCAGGGGCAAAAAAAAATTCCAAAGAAAATATACTTTTCTTTTTTATACAGTCAAGAAATGATCGTCATTTTTCCCCTCTCCAATTTTCTATGTCAAAAGAAAATAAAACAACAACAACAAAAGCCCCCCTTTTTTTTCCAGTAGGGAAGAAAATTACAGATGACAGCTACGCAAGTGCCCCATCATTCCTATACAGGTAAGCCCTCGACATATGACCGCATTTAGGACCAGAATTTACGTTGTTAAACAGGATGGTTGTGAACTGAGTCGCGCCTGATTTTATGAGCTTTTTTGCCATGGCTGTTAACCCCCAGCAGCCCACCCCTGCCATCGCGGCCAAAAACAGGGCCCGGGGGGCACGCATGGCCCACCAGAGCTCTGTTTTCGCTGACAGAGAGCTGCAGGAGGCCATTGCAGCCAAAAACAGAGATTGGGAGCCTGTTTTCACTGGCAGATCGCTCAAGCCACCACAGGTGCCCCCACAACAAGAGTGACGTCAAGCTGGCCACACCCACCCTGGCCACACCCACCCCAGCCCCCGGGGTCAAACACAAGTGGACCTCCATGAAATCGAGTTTGATACCCCTGTCTTAGAGAGAGAGAGAGAGGAGTTTGGGTGGCGTTGCTGTGGTACGCCTGTTGTTGTTCCTGCCCCAGATGGTTCGGCAGGCAGACTGCAAGTCTCCGGCTGGGCGAACAGTTTGATGCCAATCAGCCAACCGTAATGGCTGGAAAACACAGCCGACCTCTTGGCAAACCGCTCTGCAGAAGTCAAAAGCGGCTTCCAGGTTCCGGCCCTCCTGAAGCAAGGAACACACCAGCCACCTGTCCAATCAGCAGGGGGGGACAAGGAAGCGGGAGATGGGGCAAACATCGGGCAGCGGGCCCAGCTGTCCAATGACTGGCAACCAGCAATGCGGCAAGGAAAGGGGGGGTGGGAGGAAATAAGGAAGTCGTGCTGCCGTTCGTTTAGTGACCGTTTGAAGTTGCAACGGTGCTGAAAAAAGGGACTTACAACCAGTGGTGGGGTTCAATTTTTTTTTACGACCAGTTCTGATAGGTGTGGCCTGGTGGGTGTGGCAGGGGAAGGATTAGTATCAAAGGTGGGATTTGCCGGTTCTCTAAACTACTCAAAATTTCCGCTGTCGGTTCTTCAGAACTGAATACCACCTCTGCTTACGACCCATTTTTTACACTTACAACCGTTGCAACGGGCCCTCATATTTATGATGGTTTGTGATGACCTGGGGCGTGGCACAAAAGCAACAAAGGCACACAAAAAAATTAAACTCCCTTTAATTCCTCCAACCTGGCCCCCAATGTCCAGTTATCCTCGGCTGGAGAAAAAACTCTCCCAAAAACAGTTTTTAAAGGGAAGAAATTCTGTCCGAACCCAAAGTACATATAAATTATACATAAATAAAAACCAACACAAACCACGCTGCAGCAATTAATGAGACAGGGCAGGATAAGGAATTGAAGACTTCAAAAGATAACGAAACACACACAGTTGGGAGGATGCCAGAACCCAGATAGGACTTGACAAACCAAGATAATTCACACTTTGCTTCCAGCAAGGAGCTGTGCGCAAACACCCTCTTTATCCTGTTTTCCCAGCTGTAGCTAATGAAGGGAATCAGGGCCTTTTTCTCCCCTGTAACCCTTGTTGCTCCCTTCTCCGTTCCTCCCTGCATGCCCTAGGATGACGAGGGGGTGGCCTGGCTCTTCCTCTGAATGCCCAGCCGGACTGCACTCTTTCCCAATTTCCTCCACAGCCACCGGAGCTGTTCCACCTCTCCATCGGAATCAGATTCCAACAGGGGCATGACCCAGTTGGAGCATCCTGGGATCACGTGATCCCCTTTTGAGACCTTCAGACAAGCAAAATCAATGGGGGAGACAGATTCACTTAACAACTGTGGCAAGAAATGTTGTAAAATGGGGCAGAACTCCAAAACTTAGCAAGTGTCTCATTTAGCAACAGAACAATTGTTGTGGCAGTTCAGTCTGGTGCAGTGACTTAAAAGAACCAGACTAGAAACGGAGAGAGCACGAGTTCGAATCCTCTCTTAGGCATGAAGCCAGCTGGGTGACTTTGAGCCAATTTTTCCTCTCTCGGTTCTGGGAAGACAAAGAAGGAGACACGGGCAAACCATTTCTGAAAATCCTGCCAAGAACACTGCAAAGATTTGCCCAGGCAGTGGCCAGAAGTCAAGAGGGATCTGAAGGCACCAAACCCAACCAACCAAGATTTCCACTGATAACTTTAGCTCAGCTCTTCCTTTTCCTTTCTCTGTACAGGGAGTCCTCGACTTATGACCACAACCGAGCCCCAAATTTCTGTTGCTAAGCAAGACATTTCTTCAGTGAGTTTTTGGGCCATTTTAGGACCTTTTTTGCCACATTCATCAAGTGTATCATTGCAATTTTTAAATTAGTAGCAGGGTTTCCAAGTCTCTGAATTTTGATCCCATGACCACGGGGATGCTGCGGCGGTCTAAGTGTGAAAAATGGTCATAAAGTCATTTTTTTCCCAGTAACTTCAAATGGTCACTCAATGAACTCCTGTCTAGTGAGGACTACCTGTATAATTTAAAGAACAAACAAAGCCAAAGATCTTTTGAGTCCTCTTTCTGTCTCTGTGATGTCAGTGCAAACAGTCAAAGGGCAGCCTGAACAAAAACCACAATTTTTGCAGTTTCTTACAATCCAGCTTCAACATCTGAGAAACTTAGCAGATGCCAGCTCTCTACTGCAGTGTTTCTCAGCTGTGGCCACTTGAAGATAGGTGGACTTCAACTCCCATAATTCCCCAACCCTCACAGCTGGCTGGGGAACTCTGAGAGTTGGAGCCCACAAGGATTAAGCTGGCTGGGGAATTCTGGGAATTGGAGTCCACATGGCTTAGCTGGCGAGGGAATTCTGGGAGTTGAAGTTCCTATGGATTAGCTGGCTGTGGAATTCTGGGAGTTGAAGTCTACATGGTTTAAGCTGGCCAGGGAATTCTGGGAGTTGAAGTCCACATGGTTTAAGCTGGCTAGGGAATTCTGGGAGTTGAAGTCCACATGGTTTAAGCTGGCCAGGGAATTCTGGGAATTGGAGCCCACATGGCTTAGCTGGCTGTGAAATTCGGGGAGTTGAAGTCCACATGGTTTAAGCTGGCCAGGGAATTCTGGGCGTTGAACTTCCTATGGCTTAGCTGGCCAGGGAATTCTGGGAGTTGAAGTCCACATGGTTTAAGCTGGCTAGGGAATTCTGGGAGTTGAAGTCCACATGGTTTAAGCTGGCCAGGGAATTCTGGGAATTGGAGCCCACATGGCTTAGCTGGCTGTGAAATTCGGGGAGTTGAAGTCCACATGGTTTAAGCTGGCCAGGGAATTCTGGGCGTTGAACTTCCTATGGCTTAGCTGGCCAGGGAATTCTGGGAGTTGAAGTCCACATGGTTTAAGCTGGCCAGGGAATTCTGGGAGCTGAAGTCCACCCATCTCTTAAGTGCCAAAGTTGAGAAGCACTGCTCTACCATCCCCAATTCACAACGACTTGGAATGGAAACAATTGCATATTCTGCCCCATCAGCCCCAGCCTCCATCCTTTCCTTTGTCGCTTTATAATCGTTTCTCCCTTAGGGTTGAGACCTGTTTATAAACTGCCATGTCTGTGGCTGGCCTTAAAAAAAAGAAAAAAGAAAAAAAGAAAAAGAAAACCACAAACGCATAAAAATTAGGGCAAATAATTATACAGAAACAGTAGGCCGGCGCCTGATACAACTGCCGAAATGCAAAAACGGTGCATTTCCACAGAGAACTGGGGGGGGGGGAGACATGCCTGCATGCCTCACTCTTCCCTATAAGTCTATCCCACCCCCCTCGTCTGCCCCCCCCCCCGTAATATATTAGAGTATGCCCACCCCAAGCCTCTCTGCGCCCTCTGTTCCTCTCGCAGCCTCTTAATGCCTCTGGCTAAGCAAAGATCAGTAATATAAGATCTCTCTTAACATCTCTTGCCAATTCTGTCACAGCTCATCTCCAGGGTACCACGACACACAGTTATATAAACAGAGCACATTCTCTGTCAAAGATTTTTGTTCCCCCCTTCCTTTAAAAAAAAAAAGTTGCATGCTTTTTATAAAAATAAAAAAATAATAACAGAAGCCCCTCTCCGGCTCATTTGCACATAAAAGAGACCTTGGCAATACTCGGGGGCGCGAGTGGCATGTTTTAGAGCCAGTAGGTTAAATCCGACAATTAAGAAAAAGGTCAGGGGGAGAAAGGTTGCCTTTCTCTGTTCTTGCCACTTGGCTGGCAAATGCTATTTTTCGCCCGGATCTGTCAATCAAGGCGGGCGTTCGGGACGGAAGGAGAGGGCCAAAGGGAGAGGCAGATGGCCCGCCCGAGGACACGCAAGACCTGCAGGCAAATGTTGGCAGCGGTCTGGAGCGGCTTACAAGATGCTCGCCTAGACTCCCATGCCGGGATTCAATTAGGGGATACGCCAGGAATTGGATGGTGGAAGAGACCAGCGCCCGAGACTAATCGGCCAAAATCATAATAATATCATATCATCATCATCATCATCATCATAGGAATCTGGTACAGGAGTCCTCCCAGTTCATTTAGTGACAGTCTGAAGATAGAACACCACTAGAAGAAATGACTCACGAGTTCACACTTATGACCGTTGCAGCAGCATCCCCTGTGATCAACATTCAGATGTTTGGCAACTGGCTAGGAGCTTCATCACTGGAGGCTTTCAAAAAAAGGACTGGGCAGCCCTGTGAGAAATGGTATAAGATCTCCTGCTTGGGCGGGAGTTGGACTAGATCAGTGGTCACCAACCGGTGGGCCAGGGACCACTGGTGGACCACGAGAAAAATTTGGTGGTCCACAGATAAATGTCACCCCCAAAGCAATTAATCCAGGCTGCACGGGAATACAAGGCTGTGCCGCCCACATGGCCCACAGCAACACAAGGCTTGCGTCGCTTGCACTGCAAACAACACAAGTGAGGGGAGGGGGGGAAAGGGCGAAGGGGGGGAACTTGCCCCCCTCGCCCCACGCGCCTCGCCTGGCCACCGGGCTGCTTCTTTCCGCTTCTTTCTTCTTCTGCTTTTGGCTGCACACAAGGAAAGCAGCAAAAGTCTTTCTTTCCCTCCCCCAAACTCCGCCAGAAATGAGTCTTTGGGACCCTGCAAAGCATCCTGCTCCAAGAGGCTGCACTGGCAAAGACTCAATTCGGGAGGAGTTTGGGGGAGAGAAAGAAAGCCTTCTGCTGCTTCTGCTGTTTTCCTTGCATGAAGCCAAAAGTCTCTCTCTCTCTTTCTCTCCCCCCCCTGAAAATGGAGCTGGAGATGGTATCCTGCGATCCCAAATAAGGAACGATCGATCGGTAGGAAAATGGGGTGAGGAATTTTCCTGCAGACTTTTTTGGTGGATTTTCCCAGAGTCTCTGGTCTGCAGGATTTAAAATTATGAGTTTGCTGCTCCCTGAAGTCCAAATGGTTGGCGAGCCCTGGATCAGATGACCTACTAGGTCTCTTCCAACTCTGCTAATCTGAATATTTATGACGGTTGCAGCCAGTACTGGGTCCCTACCTTAGTTGCTACTGGTTCGGTGGGTGATTGCGCCCGTGTGCCCCAACGCACCGATCAGCTGAGAGGATGAAGAAACAAAAAGCTAGGAGTGACCCTCCCACCCCTCATGCGCTTGTCGCTTCTTTTATCCTCTCAGCTGATCGTTGGAGGAACCAGTTCAGCTGTACCTGTAGTCTTTTTTTTACTACCGGTTCAGCCGTACCGGTAGTTATTTTTATTACCAGTTCGGCAGAACCAGTCTGAACTGGTAGCATACCCACCACTGGTTGCAGCGTCCCGGGAAATCACGTGACCTACCTTTTTGCGACCTTCTAAGCAGCAAAGTCAATGGGGAAGCCAGATTCACTTAACAACCGTGTCACTAACTTAACAACTGCAGTGATTGACTTAGTGGCAAGAAAGGTCGCAAAAGAGGACAAAACTCACTTAACAAAAGTCTCACTTTGCAACAGAAATTTGGAGTCGTACACTGAGGGCTACCTGTAGCAGCCTTTCCAACCAAGACATTTTACAGGTAATCCTCGACTTACGATCATAGTTGGAACCAGAATTCCCATTGCTGAACAAGGCAGCTGTTAAATGAGTCGTGCCTAATTTTATGTCCTTTCTTGCCATGGTTGATAAGAGAATCGCTGCAGTTGTTAAGTGAAGCACGGGGTTGTTAAGCAAATCTAGTTTCCCCCCCCGTTGGCTCTGCTTGTTGGAAGCTACAGCTGGGAAGGTCGCAAATGGTAATCACGTGACATACAGGTAGTAAATACAGGTAGTCCTTGATTTACGACCAAAACTGAGCCCAAAACCTATGTTGCTAAGGGAGAATTTTGCCCCATTTATAACCTTTCTTTCTGGTCGCAAAAGGGGATCACTTGACCCCGGATCAATATGGTTCATAAATATGAACCAGTTGCCAAGCATCCAAATTTTGATCACTTGACCCTGGGAATGCTGCAATGGTCATAAGTGTGGAAAAATGGCCATAAGTCACCTTTTTTCAGTGCCATCATAACTTTGAACGGTCAATGAACCATTGTAAGTTGAGGACTATCTGTACATGCCAGTTGCCAAGTGCCTGAATTTTGATCATGGGACTGTGAGGATGCTGCTGGTGTGTTGTAAGGGCAAGGACTAGATGTAAGCCCCTTCTTTGTGTGGTGTTGTGATTTTAAACCAGGGGTGTCACATTGAGGGCCACATCAGGGCTGTGGTTGACTTGGGGGGGCGTGGACGTGGCCGACTGGGTGGGCATGGCCAGCTTGATGCCACTCACTGGGTGTGGCCACCTTGACGCTACTCCCCAAACTGCTGGTATGTTCGCTTTTTGCATTGGGTAGACCAGGCCGAAGCCATGCTGGCCTGAGGTTTCCTCTTTACGCTAGGTAGACTGGGCCGAAGTGATGTAGGCTGGCCCCTTCCATTTTCCAGGACAGCCTTGCGGGCTGGATCCAACCACATCGCAGGCCAGATAACAGATAATCAGAGTTGGAAGGGACCTTGTAGGTCAACTAGTCCAACCCCCCTACCCAGACGGGAGACCCTACACCATTTCTGACAGATGGCAATCCAATCTCTTCTTGAAAGTCTCAAGTGACGATGCTCCCACAACTTCCAAAGGCAACTTCTGTTCCATTGGTTGATTGTTCTCCCTGTCAGAAAGTTTCTCCTTATTTCCAGGTTGAATCTCTCCTTGATCAGTTTCCATCCATTATTCCTTGTCTGGCCTTTGGATGCTTTGCAAAATAGCTGGACCCCTTCCTCTCTGGGGCAGCCCCTCATGTCTCCCCTGGTCCTTCTCTTCACATCAGATCCTGCCCATGGGCCTTGAACTTGACTCCCCTGCTTTAAACGGTCAACACATGGTTGTAAATCACAGACTGCTTGTATTAGAAGTCTCTAGAGATTCAGTCATCCAGGCCATGGTTGTCCCAAAGGTGCTTTTTCATGAGGCAACTGGACTTTCTTGTTTTTTTTTCTTTTGAAGACGTTTCACTTCTCATCCCAAGAAGCTTCTTCAGCTCTGACAGGATAGTCTATTCCCCACTATCCAGTCAGAGCTGAAGAAGCTTTTTGGATGAGAAACGCAACGTCTTCAAAAGAAAAAAAACACGTAAGTCCAGTTTCCTCCTGAAAAAAGCACCTTTGGGCTTTATTAGAAGTAATGCTCAGTTCATGAGAGTAATTTGGACTGGAAATTTCCATCGCTGAGCAACGCCATCACAAAGCACAGTGTCACGGGACCACAGCCCTTCCGGATGTTAAGTGAATCCCAAGACTTGTGAAGTGTGACACCTCACACGGACTCCGTTTGCCACCTCTTGCCAACTTCCCTGTTGACTTTGCTGGTTGGAAGCTGGCAGGGTAGGTTGAAAAATGCTGATGACCCTTGGAACAGCTGCGACCATCGTAGTGGCGTATGCCCAGATAGCAATTGTGTGACCGTTGTTAAGTTCAAACAGCTGGGGAACACGTGGTCCTTAAGAGAGGACCACCCATAAAAGGCATCGGTTTTCATGAGCTGTAGTTCACATCCATCTGACACAATCAAGGCATCTCAGTGACTGGCTGGGGAATGACACAATTATCCTCAATCAAGATCAAGAGAGGTACTAATGCCACTCTGTAAAGCCTTAGTAAGACTACACCTAGAGTACTGCATCCAGTTTCGGTCATCACACTATAAAAAAGATGTTGAGAAGTGCAGAGAAGAGCAACCAGGATGATGACTGGAGACTAAAACATATGAAGAACGGTTGCAGGAACTGGGCTTGGCTAGTCTAGTGAAGAGAAGGACCAGGGGAGACATGATAGCAGTCTTCCAGTATCTGAGGGGCTGCCCCAGAGAGGAAGGGGTCAAGCTGTTTTCTAAAGCGCCTGTAGGCCAGACAAGGAATAATGGATGGAAACTGAACAAGGAGAGATTCAACCTGGAAATAAGGAGACACTTTCTGACAGTGAGAACAATCAACCCATGGAACAGAAATTGCCCTCAGAAGTTGTGGGAGCTTCATCACTTCAGACTTTCAAGAAGAGATTGGACTGCCATCTATCAGAAATGGTGTAGGGTCTCCTGCTTGGGCGGGGGGCTGGACTAGATGACCTCCAAGGTCCTTTCCAACTCTGTTGATCTGTTAATCCATCTTCTCCCCCCTTGCACCAAACTGGCTCTGAAACAAGACTTATTGGCCTTAGAGATAGTCCTTGACTTACAACCATTCGTTTAACAACCATTCAGAGTTACAATGGCACTGAAAAAAATGTAATTTACAACATGTCCTCACACTTATAGTTATCATGCCTCCCCATGGTCATGTGATCCAAATTTGGGTGCTTGGTAACTGGCATGTACTTGAAACAGCTACAGCGTCCTGGGTTCTCCATTTGAGACCTTCCCAACTGACTTTCATCAAGCAAAACCCGGAAGCTGGATTCACTTTATTGTATGATTCACTTATCAACTGCAGTGATTTGCTTAACAACCATGGCAAAACAGGTGGTCAAAACCAGCACTTAACAACTACCTTGCTTAGCAACAGAAATCCTGATCTCAACTGCAGTCCTAAGTCGAAGGCTTTCTGTAGTACCATCCCAATTGCTGAGGTCCTCGGAACAACTGAAAAGTAGAATATAAATCTGGGGGGGAAAAAAATCTATGAATCAACGAGGACTATTAGTGTACAAAGCACCTGCTCATGCTTTGCTTACTGTTCCGCAGGGAAACCGAATGGAAGAGACAAAACAGTCCTGGTAAGCTATACCGAACGTTGCTGGTTCAAAAGAGACCAGTTAATAGGACAAGGAAGGAAATGAGACAGAAGAAAGTCACAGCTGCTGAGCCCTGACCACTTGGGCTGGGAATAAACAGAAAAGGTGATCTATCAACTGAGAATGGTAGCAAAATATGCAAAGAATGGAAAATTAACACTAAAACTAATGTCCTTAGTTCAATGCAATGGACGATAGAAACACTGCAAGCCTCAGCTGATGGAAAGGCAGTCAGAAATTCTCCTCTTCCTCCTCCCAAACAATAAATCAGGGTTTCACTGGGCACAGCAGACAGACCTTACCTCTGTCCCCCAATAATGCTGGAAAAGAATCCAGTTTCCTGAAATATACTTACTACGGTAAACTGCTGTTATCACCATCAAAAAGTAGTGTTTTCCCAACTTGGCCACTTCCCGCTGTGGGGATTTCAACCCTCAGAATTCTCTGCCTGGGGAATTCAGAGATGTGAAGGCCACCACATCTGGAAAACTCCACAACTGGCAAACCTGTGATTTCAACTCTGAGACCGAGTCCTGCTGAATTTCTTGTCTGAATTACCCTAGGACCGTGATGGCAAACCTATGGCACGCAGGTGCCACAGGTGGCCTGCAGAGCCATTTGTGTGGGCACGCAAGCCCCACCTCACTGACTTACCTGACTGCGCATGTGGGTGCCTCCCAGCTGATTTTTGGGCCTTTTTCCTATGAAACGGGCCCATTTTTCATCCTGCAAAGGCTGCAGAGGCTTCCCTCAGACTTCTGGGAGGCCGAAAAAGGCCTCAAATGTGCCGAAAATCAGCTGGAAGGTGCAGTGCAGATAAGGGGGCGGTGGGGGGATCGCACGTCCATGTGCAGGGGGCATGGGGGCTGTGCACATTGCATTCTGGGTACTGGCATGCGAGAGCGCGAGCGCAAGCACGCACGCAATTTTTGGCACAGGAGCCCAAAAAGGTTAGCCACCACTGTCCTAGGATGTGGCTGGTATCCTAAGAATCGTCATTTGATTTCATCTAAAGGTTGACTCAGCCTTCCATCCTCTCGGGGTAGGTAAATTGAGGACCCAAGATTGTTGGGGGCAATTAGCTGACCTTGTAAAAATGCCACTTAGTAATAAGCAGGCATATACAATGGAAGGAAGGCTATTGCTGAGCACATTGGGTTGTATCCCAAAAATTGTAAGCCGCCCTGAGTCTCCGGAGAAGGGCGGCATAGAAATGTAATTAAAATAAATAAAATAAATAAAAATAAATAAAGGAGAGGTGTGCAATCTTGGCCACTTTTTAAGATTTTTGGACTTTCTCATCCAGGGAATTCTGGGAGTTGAAGTCCACAAGTCTTAAAGTTACCAAGGTTGGACACCCCTGATCTAAAGTATCTGGGTGAAAAATACTTCGTTCGAAATTTCGCTTCTTTGCCTCTATGGAATCTCACACACACCAACAGTTGCTAAAACCCAATTAAAAAAGCAAATGTAACATGATTGTGTGTATGGCTGATGCAGGTACACGCATTTTGCACATGGATTAGTAAAACACGACCCCAAGCAAACATGATGTAATTGTATGTACATTGTGCTGACATTGTTTTCCTGTAGATTGTGTTATTCAAAGCAGGAAGATGTGTTTAGCTTAGTGAAACACAGCTGAGAAATAATCTTAACAAGATACTTCAGCTTAGTATTCCATTAAGTCAATTTGTTTCGCTGTATATTTTTTCCGACGGTCTCACACAAATAAAAAAAAAAATACATGTGGGAAGAAGAATGAAAAGCAGATGGACACGTCCGATACCTTTTCGGCTTTGATGTGATTGAAAAAATAACAGAAAGAAAGAAGCACTGTGATAGCAAACCCTTTCAACAGCACATAGTTAAATAAATTAAATTTCTCCAAAGCAAAGGCTTACAAACGGGTTGCATTTTACTCCGAGGCTGCCAACTCTTTGTCCTGCCACTTCTTAAGCAGTTTTAATAAATATATATTATATCTACAAAATGTTTCTTTCTTTTTTCATATCACGTAAATTGGTCCTGTGTGCCTCGAGTATCAACCTTTTTAGTAAGACAATAAGTGTTTACACGATAACTGTTCGTTTCAGATTAGATGGGCTAAAAGTGCGTTGTTGCATTTTTATAAAGAGGCGACTTTTCACATTGTTTGTTGATAAAATTATTGTTTTCCTAGGAAGCCATTAGCTGCTCTGAGCTTTCGTTTGAAGAAGGAACAGCAGGATTCAAATAAACTGAATTAATGAATGAAAAGCTGACCAAACCAGGATTTCATCTCCGCGAAGCACTTATGCTGGAACTCGGCCCTGAAATATAAATCATAATCTTTAAGGCAGGCTGCCTCTGAACATGTGAAGTGTGCTTTCAACACACACGTCTAAAAAAAGGAAGAAAGCAGGGCGCTAACAAGGTTTGTTCTCCCGTCTTTTTTCTTATTTTCTTGACTGAACAGAAGCAGCAGAGGGATAGGTATAAAGTGACAGCAACGAGAACCTTATAGTCATAAAGATGGAAAAGATGCATTAATTTCCAGAATGGAAGAATGGATGATAAAGGGGGTGGGGTTAGTGGAGATGGAAAAAATTGACTGTTTTAATTGAAGAGGAGAATTATACACTTTTGTTTGCATTTGGAAACTGCTTCAGACTTTTCCCTCAAAACTGAAACGAGACTTTGATTTTAGGTTTTGATGATTAAAATGATTTTGTTGTTATAGGAATGGCTTGAAATGTTGAAAACTGCAAAGCAAAAGGTTGAGGTTATATAAACAATTGCCTGTATTCTACTGCACTGAAGACAGTCGGAAATCAATACTTCTTCTTTCTTTCTTTCCTTCCTTCCTTCCATCCATCTTCCATTCTTCCTTCCGTCTTCCATCCTTCCATCTTCCATGCTTCCTTTCTTCCATCCTTTCCTACCTTCCGTCCTTCCATCTTCCATCATTCTCTTCCTTCCTTCCATATTCCATCCTTCCATCTTCCATCCTTCCTTCCATCTTCTTTCCTCCTTCATTCCTTCCTTGCTTCCTCCTTTCTTTCCCTCCTTCCTTCCTTTCCTCCCTTTCTTCCTATCTCTTTCTTTTTCCCTTTCATTCTTTTTCCTCCCTTCCTTCTTCTTTACACTTCTCCTTTTTTCTTTCTTAGCTTTCTAACTTTTCCTTCATTTTGTATTTTTACCTTATAATAAATGTTTTTTTTAAAAGCTTTTAAAAAAAGGAAACAGATGAAAAAACAAAATCTATCTGGAATGATGCTCAAAACTTTAGGGCTCACCTGCCCTAAAACACCCGAAGGCCAGACAAGGAATAATGGATGGAAACTGAACAAGGAGAGATTCAACCCGGAAATAACGAGAAACTTTCTGACAGTGAGAACAATCAACCAATGGAGCAGAAGTTGCCCTCGGAAGTTGTGGGAGCGCCATCACTTAAGACCTTCAAGAAGAGGATGGACTGCCATTTGTCAGAAATGGTGTAGGGTCTCCTGCTTGGGCAGGGGGTTGGACTAGATGACCTACCAGGTCCCTTCCAACTCTGATTATCTGTTACCTGTTATCTGCCCATTGGTAAGGGGTGGAATGGTGGGTGAAAGCTGCCTAGGACCCCCCAAGTATTGAAAAACCACAAAGAATGAGAGAAGAGAGTGGAGGTTTAATTCATTTGACTCTTCATGTATGCTCTCCCTTATTTTACAAATTCTATCCAAGTGGAAGAAGGGAAGAGAAGGGAGTTGTGCCATGGAGATTCAAGATATATTTGAGCGTTGAAAAAGGAGCAGGTGAGAGCAGTATATTATATTAAATTATATTAATATATTATATAATATATATTATAATATATATAATATTATATTAAAAGCAGGAAAAATGAAATGGGATTTTGTTAGCCACTAGAAATATTTCTCAAATTATGACCACAACCGGAATCAGAATTTCTGTGGCTAAGCAAGCTGGTTGTTAACAGAATCGGACCCAATTGTTGCAACCTTTTTTTTGGTCACAATTGTTAAAGTGAATCACTGCAGTTGTTAAGTGAATCATGCAGTTGTTAAGCGAATCCGGTTTCTCCTATTGACTTTGCTTGTCGGATATCAGCGGGGGGGGGGAGGAGATCTCACCAAGGGTGATCATGTGACCCCGGGACGCTGCAACCATCATAAATACATACCGGTTGCCTTGAGCCTGAGTTTTGATCGTGTGACCATGGGATGCTGCAATGGTTGTAAGTCCGAGGACCAGTTGTAAGTCACTTTTTCAGCAGGGGGTTGTAATTTCAAACAGTTACTAAACAAATGGTCGTAAGTCAGAGGTGGCACACGTGCCATAGGTTCACCATCACGGTTTTAGGATAAAAAATTTTTTAAAAAAAATCTTCACAGGTTACAAAGTCCACTTATCGAACTCACTCAGAGGTGGTATTCAGCAGGTTCTGACCAGTTTTGGAGAACCGGCAGCAGAAATTTGGAGTAGTTCGGAGAACTGGCAAATCCTGCCTCTGACTGGCCCCGCCCGCATCTATTCTCTGCCTCCCAAGTCCCAGCGGATCCGCTGGGTCTTCTTTGGTTGCCCTGCCCAGGAGAACGGAGCTGGAAAGCAGGTAAGTGGGGTGGGGAGGAAATGGGAATTTTACAGTATCCTTCCCCTGCCACGCCCATCAAGCCACGCCCACAAAACCCTACCATGCCCACCAAGCCACGCCCACAGAACCAGTAGTAAAAACTTTTGAATCCCACCACTGTCACAAGTACTCATAAAGCCCACTTCTGCACGATCCTGTAAAAACTACAGACAACCCTTTCCACACAAAGACAGATATGTATTCAGAGACGGTACCAAAGCAATCAAACTAGCTTCCAGGTTTCAGCTCTGGCTGAAATTAAACCTTTTTCTAAGGCAGACAAAACCCATATATTAAAAAGAGAAGTACCAAAAGAAAAAAAAAAAAAGGAGAAGAAAATCACGCAATCATTTACAAAGGTTTGACACACGGCTCAACTTTTTCCAGACTTAGTTGGCAAGTGAGAGAGAAATTCAATTTGCATCTCTCTCATTCTCTCCCCCACCGGAGTCAACTGTTTGCTTTTCGAATAAGTCCGTGTTGGCGGATACGATACGGATAAACCCGCTTCCATTACGGGCGACGCTGTCAGCCTTCGGTGTCAATTGCCCCATGCTGCTTGGCTCCGCGTTTCAATTTTTATTTTAAAACCCCATTTTCATTTGCTTTGCAGGTCTTATGATTAGGATTATTGATATTTGTTTTGAGGCTTGGGGGGGGGCGCTTTGGTCACAGTTGGGCCCGAGGTCCGAGGGGGTGGGAGAGAAAAGACCGTTCATTTGCAGAGATAATTGTTTCAACTTGCAAAGTCTAAATCGGAGGAAATCTAAGACGCAACCATGGGGTTTTCCCTCCCTTGTCTGCCTTCTTCCTTTCTCTCCAAATGTGCTGTCAAAAGCATTCCTCTGTAATTTGATCTGTGGGGAACCGAGGGCAAGAAGCTTCATGGAACTTGCAATCAGGACAATAATCTGTTCAATGTAAAAGAAGAAAGACTGGAGGAAGAAGAAGAGATGCTTGGAATACAGGTAGTCCTTGAGTTACAGCCACCACGGAGCCCGAAATCTCCATTGCTGAGCAAGGCAGTTGTTAAGTGAGCTGCTGTTCTAACCTAGCCTTCCCAAGACCATGAAGCAGACTCCTCATCCCAATAAAACCCCTTTTATTTAGGTTAAAGGGAATTCCTCTCCGGCAAAGTCCCGACAAACAGTCTTTCATGAGATTTCACAATTACAGACCTTTATCAGGCTGGGAGAGTTGCCAGGCCGATATCTTCCAAACACCACGCTGTAGCAGCAATTACTTGGCAAGAAGTCAGGAACAGATCTTCCCCCGAATGAATTGAACAAATTGTCTCCTGCAAACACCACTCCCCTTTCACTCCTCTTTATTTCCTATGGGAGGGGCCATTCACCGTCCAACTAAGCCTTTACTCCCGAGTGACCCTTGTTCCTTTCTCCTGGCAGCTCTGTGCATGCGCACATCGGAAACAGGCTCCAGCTGTTCTTCTGCCCCACTGATCTCCAACTCCAAAGGCAGCTGACAACTGTCAGAAGGCCCAGACTCCATCTCTGCCTCTGAACACAGAGCCCTCCTCAGAGCCTTCCCAGACTCCAGGACTGGACCATGTTCCTCCTCACTGTCCGAGTCTGCTACCAGCTCCTCTGGCCACTGGTGGGCACAACAGTTGCACCTCCTTTTGCGACCTTTCTCGCCAGGCTTAAGTGAATCACTGCAGTCATTAAATGAAACACACGGGTGTTAAGGAAATCTGGCTTCCCCCATTGAATTTGCTGGTCGGAAGCCAGCTGGGGGAAGGTTATAAATGGGGGTTACATGACGGCGGGACAGTTCAACCGTCACAAATACACATGCCAAGTGCCCAGCTGCCAATTTTGGTCACGTGACCATGGGGATGCCTCAACGGTCGTGAAAACTGGTCATGTCACTTTTTTCAGTGCTGTTGTAGCTTTGAATGGTCACTAAACAAACGGTTGTAATCCAAGGACTACCTGTATCGTTTTGGTTCTACCTGTATCATTTTGGTTCTTCGTGCTTAAGTCAAAGGGAGTTAATAAATGAATTGATAAGAAAATAGGATTCCTACCCCTCAAAGGACTTATGAACCGGTTCTGAAATGCCAAATGCTGCTCACGCGTGCACACACACACACACACACACACACACACACAGTTGTTTACAGACACTTGCAGCATCCCATAATCATGTATAGGTAGTCCTCGGCTTATTACAACAATTGAGCTCCAAATTTCCATTGTTCTATGAGACGTTTGTTAACTGAGTTTTGCCCCATTTCACAACTTTTCTTGCCACAGTTGTTAAATGAATCACTGCAGTTGATTAGTTAGTCGCCCAGTCGTTAAGTGAATCTGGCTTCCCCATAGACTTTGCTTGTGAGGTCACAAAAGAGGTTCACATGACCCCGGGACACAGCAATAGATCACGTTGCCACAGAGTCTGCAACAGTTGTAACTGTGAAAAACAGTCATAAGTCACATTTTTAAGTGTCGTCATCAGTTTGAACGGTCACTAAATGAACTGTTGTAAGCCGAGGACTACCTGTCCTGCATTTTGTTTTTATTTTTTTGCCAAAACAAAGCGATTACTTTTGACCAAAATACTCCCATCGCGAACAATGGGTTCAATTTACAATCGTGACGTTCACTTTATGACTGCAGGGTTTGCTTAAGAGTCACCGTAAAAACAGCCATAAAATCGGGTCGGTCAAGTTGAGTGACCTGTTTTATGACTGTCGGGACTGATGACCGTAAAGGCTACGTTTTGAGGGATTTTGTCCTGGGTGCTTTTAGCACAACGCAGGCAAGTTTCCACGTCTATGGAAAGGAGGGGAAGGCACACCTGGCGTACCTGTGGGTGCTTTGATTTCCTCATCTGCCATGTGCCCCATGTGCTGTTGGGCAAAACCAAGGAAGCAACAGCTGCATGGATTTTAACCAGGGTGTCTTTAATGATGGGATTGGGGGGTAAATACAGAACCTGGGAGAGATTTCCACAAGGGAAATTTCCAAACCTCATTTATTAATGAGTTCATTAAGAGGATGGATGGCTTAAAACATTCCTTCCCAGATTTCTTGCCACCTGGACTGAGTTGCTGTTCATGCAAAAAAATCTACCCATCTTTTCTTCCTACATGTCCCAAAGGTGCTTTTTCAAGAGGTAATGGGACTTTTCTGATTTTCTTTGAAGACATTTCACTTCTCCTCCAAGAAGCTTCTTGAAGGAGAAGCGAAATGTCTTCAAAGAAAAACCAAGAAAGTCCAGTGGTCTCTCGAAAAAAGCACCTTTGGGGAAACCATGACCTGGATGGCTGAAAATCTTCACAGGCATTTTCTTTCAATAGTTTTCCCACGCTCTCTTCAATCGCTTGCATCACCTTGGTTTCCGTGGGAAGTTCAGTAAAGAACGAAAGGTCGATGGCTGAACCCCTTCTTTGTTTCCATAAGGTCCCTAGCATCTCCAGGGAGTAAGGAACCATCTAAGGTGACTGGAAAGGTCCCACCAGCTGGACTCAGAAGGAGAGATACTGACTGGTTGGCTCAACCACTCTATAGAGCAGGGGTCTCCAACCTTGGGTCAGAGCGTTCGCAGTGTGACTGCTATTAGGAGCAAAACATAGCACACAGAGACTTAGACATTTAACAGTGGTTTATATACAACAGTTACATACAGGAATATAAGTGGTAGGCAAAATACCTTCTTAGCTACGCGGAGAACTCTGCACTGGATAGCAGACACAAGGAGCGAGAACATGCCCTCTAATGGCTGCCTCTTATATAAACACTTCTTAAAGGGATAGAACCTATCCCCAGTCTTAAAGGGAAATACCCATGCTATGCTGAATCACTCTTATTTCATCAGCCTAACATTGCATCAGACTTACAGCATCTGGCAGCTATCACTATTGCTAGTCAGCTCTTAAATCTTAATACCTCAACACTTGGCAACTTTAAGACTTGTGGACTTCAACTCCCAGAACTCTGGGAGTTGAAGTCCACAAGTCTTAAAGTTGCCAAGTTGGGAGACCTCTGCTATAGAGCAGGGGGTGTCAAACTCGATTTCATTGAGGGCCTCATCAGGGTTGTGTTTGACCTCGGGGAAGGTGGGAGGGGGGCATGCCCCAGGGGGGGCATGGATAGGTTGATGTCACTCATGTCGGGGCAGGGGGGGCGGCGCCTGAGGTGGCCTGAGCGCTCTGCCAGTGAAAACAGGCTCCTGAGCTCACGCTGGCTGGAGAATTCTGGGGGTTGAAGTCCACACATCTTCAGAACAAATTAACAGAGTTGGGAGGGACCTTGTAGGTCATCTAGTCCAAACCCCCACCCCATCCAAGCACCATTTCTGACAAATGGCAGTCCGGTCTCTTCTTGAAAGCCTCTAGTGATGAAGCTCCCACAACTTCAAGTTGCCAAGTTTTTTTTTTAAAAAAACACTGCTTTAAAAGTGCTTTCATACTTTCTCCAAGAGGCTGCCATTAAACCTTGGGATTCATGACATTACAACTTGGAAGAAATGGTGCGGGTTCAAATCCAGTCCCTTTCTTTCAAATCCAATTCTCTTTTCCCTTCGCTCCGGAGAAGGACAGCGAAGGTTCTCCCAAGCTAAACGGCCACAACCCTGCTGACTTCTGGGCCTCAGCTCTCTGCCCTGTGAAGCTTGGATGCCAAAGGAATCCAGGCCCGCCAAAGCTGGTAAAGAAACAAGAGCCGTGCCATTTCCTTCCCGCGCAATGTTTATTTCTTCCTGGCTCCCCTTGAAGCACATCAAGTAAATCCTTCTGCCGTACGGTATGCCTGCAAGAGGCCAACTCGGACAAGTTAAACATTCAATTAAGTCCTTGTTCTTCTCTAAATAAAGAAATACTGTACTGATGTGAAAAAGAGCCTGATTTCCCTTCCCCTCCCTTTCCTCCCCTAATTTATTTTTACAATGGGAAGTCATCTTAGATTTGCGGAGAAGTTAATGTCCGATTTCCCCCTTTGGAGGGTCATTGTAGGCGGCTCGGTTTTCCGAAAAAATACAACCCTGAAAGAATCCAGTCAGATTCAAAATAGAATAGCTATTCAGGCTGGTCATTGTGCGGATCAGAAACGGAGGGAAATCACGGCTACAGAAGACACCTACCTAAATTTTCATCGCTTTTGATCCCGAGAAGGACCTCAATGTGAGAAGTAACCATCAGTAGTATAGGTAGTCCTCAATTTATGACCACAACTGAGCCAGTGGTGGAATTGAAATTTTTTTACTACTGGTTCTGTGGGCATGGCTTGGTGGGCGTGGCAGGGCAAGGATTCTGCAAAATCCCCATTCCCTCCCCACCCCACTAACCTGCTTTCTAGCTCCGTTCTCCTGTGCAGGGCAACCAAAGAAGACCCAGCCAATCAGCTAGGACTCAATGGGAGGCAGAGAATAGATGGGGGCGGGGCCAGTCAGAGGTGGGATTTGCCGGTTCTCCGAACTACTCCGAATTTCCACTACCGCTTCTCCAGAACTGGTCAGAACCTGCTTGAATACCACCTCTGAACTGAGCTCAAAATGTATACTGTTAAATGAAGCGAGTAAGTGAGTTTTGACCTGTTTTACAACTTTTCTTGCCACATTTGTTAAGTGAATCCCTGAAGTTCTTAAATTAGCAACATGATTTGTTAAGTGAATCTGGTCTCCCCGCTGACTTTGCTTGTCAGAAGGTTGCAAAAGGAGATCATATGACTCTGGGACACTGCAACTGTCATAAATGTGAATCAGTTGACAATCAGAAATCAGGTTTAGTCAGATTACAGGTAGTCCTCAATTTTACAACCCCAATTGAGCCCAAAATTTCTGTTGCTAAGCAAGACAGTTGTTAAGTGAGTTTTTTCCCATTACGACCTTTCTTGCCACAGTTGTTAAGCAAATCACTGCAGCTGTTAAGTTACTGACACAGTTGTTAAGTGAAATTGGCTTCCTCCTTGACTCTGCTTGTCAGAAGGTCGCAAAAGGGGATCACGTGACCCCCAGTACATCAACCGTCATAAATATGAACCAGTTACCAAGCATCCAAATTTTGATCACATGACCATGGGGATGCTGAAACGGTCATAAGTGTGAAAATCAGCCATAAGTCACTTTTTTCAGGCCATTGTAAGTATGAACGGTCACTAAACAAACTGTTGTAAGTTGAGGACTCACTGTATTAGAAAGACTAAAGATGGGAGAAAGGAAGAGAAGTTTCAAGGTCACTGTAATGGTAAATGAGAATGACCTTGGGAGACAGGAGGAAGAGCTGCACGCTGGATAACCACTAAGTATAGAAGGTCACTCAGCCCACAGATAGAAAAGGGATGTCGGAAGCATCTAAAAAGAGGCTCTCTGCAGTTTTCCAGAAAGGTTAAAAAAAAAACGAGGGGAGGAATAGCAATAGCACTTAGACATTCATTCATTCATTCATTCATTCATTCATTCATTCATTCAGAAATTTTATATTATTATTATTATTATTATTATTATTATTATTATTATTATTATTATGGCGCCCTCTCTCCCGAAGGACTCTGGGCGGCTCACAACTATAAAAAACATAGAATACAAAAATTAAAATTATTAAAAGTATATGGCTGCCTATTCACACATGGCGACTCAAGGCAGCTTACAAAACATAAAAACACAATATGAAAGAAATAAAAATAATAAAAAAGAAAAATAATAAAATAATAACCCCCACCCCGATGACAGCACACATTCATTCTAGCCATGTATTAGGCTCCATCCTGCTTATTGGGCTCCATCCTGCTGACAGGACCACATCTTCAGGGGCTTCCGAAAGAGTAGGGGCTAATCTCCGGGGGGATGATGTTCCAGAGAGAGGGAGCCACCACAAAGAAGGCCATTCTTCTGGCTCCCACCAGGTGTATCTCCCTCGGGGATGGGACCCGCAGCATTCCCTGCTCCCCGCTCTGGTGGGTCACGTACATGTGACCGGCAAGAGACGGTCCCTCGGATAACCTGGTCCCAAGCCACGAAGGGCTTTAAAGGTGACAACCACCATCTTGAATTGCACCTTGAAGCAAATCAATGGAGTAACAATACCACTTCATGGTGTTTTACAGCCCTCTCTCATCGGTTTACAGAGTCACCTATGGCCTCCAACAACCTGGGTCCTCATTTTACCGACCTCGGAAGGACGGAAGTCTGAGTCAACTTGAGCCGGTCAGGATTCAACTCCTGGCATTGAGCAGAGTCAGCCTGCCATTCTGCATTCTAACCCCTGCGCCACCATGGCTTTCAGTCTTGCAACCTTACAATTTCAACTGGTGCAGAATGCGGCCGCGCGGGTTGTGATGGGAGTATCCCGATACTCCCATATTACACCTCTCCTGCGCGAGCTACATTGGTTGCCAGTTGCCCTCCTGGTGAGATTCAAGGTGTTGGTGTTAACATACAAAGTCCTACATGGCTTGGGTCCGGGATACTTGCGGGAGCGTCTCCTGCCAGCATCGACTTCCCATCACCCTGTACGCTCCCACAGGCAGGGCCTCCTTGGGGTGCCGTCAGCCAGACAGTGTCAGCTGGCAGCGCCCAGGGGTAGGGCCTTCTCTGTGGGAGCACCCACCCTGTGGAATCAGCTCCCCTTGGGGCTCCGATTAGCCCCGGACCTCCGTTCCTTCGGCCGTTACCTGAAGACCTGTTTTTTTTCAGCAAGCCGGCCTGGACTGAAGTGAAGTGGGATGGGTTTTTAATTGTATTTTATATTAAGTTTTATTGCTTTTAGATTCTATTGGGCTTGGGGTTTAATTCTGTTTTAACTTATTTAATTTTGCATTGTGCATTTTTATATTGTGAGCCGCCCTGAGTCCCTAGGGAGAGAGGGCGGCATATAAGTCCAATTAAACTAAACTAAACCTTACAATAAAGATAGAGCTAGAACTCCTGGGTCTGTCATTTTTGTCTGGACTACCTCGCAGGGCTAACAGTCATCACAACATCTTTGAGGTAATAGCGGGTGGAGAGATGTGTGTGTGTGTGTGTGTGTGTGAGAGGTGGGATTCTACTGGTTCAGACCAGATCGGGCGAACTGGATGTTAAAGTTACATCTGGTTCACCAAACCGGTATTTCAACTGACCAGTTGCTCCTGCCCCTCCCCTCCCAGGAGTCTCCACACGGCCCATTTTCGATGGAGATAAGTGTAGGGTCCTTGCAGAGGCTCTGGGTGGGGGGGAAACGGGCCTTCTGGAAGTCCGGAAACGGGCCTGTTTCCAGCTTCCGGAGGGCCTCCAGAGCCCAGGGGAGGCCGTTTTTCCCCTCCTGGGGATGCGGGGGAGGCCTTTGGACCCTTGGGAGGGCAAAAAATGGCCTTCCCTGAAAAACCAGAAGTGGCAAAACCGGCCTGTTTCCAGCTTCCAGTGGGCTGGATCTGGCCTGCGGGGTGCTTAGATGTGGCCCGCAGGGCTGCCCTGGAAACAGCGAAGGACTGGCCCACCGTGCCTCTGTCAGCAAATATGGGCTCCCAAACTCCATTTGTGTCTGCGACGGCCTCCTGTAGCCCTCTGCCGATGAAAACGGAGTTTGGGAGCCCGTTTTCGCTGGCAGAGTGCTCGACACAAGTGACATTGAGCTGGCCACACTGACCCCGGCCACGCCCACCCAAGTCCCCTGAGGTCAAACACAACTCTGATGGGGCCCTCAATGAAATCGAGTTTGACACCCCTGGTCTAGAGCAGTCTTTCTCAACCTTGGCGACGTGTGGACTTCAACACCCAGAATTCCCCAGGCAGCCATAGGAATTCTAGGAGTTGAAATCTACTCATCTTAAAGTGACCGAGGTTGAGAAACATTGTTCCGGGGTATAATGGCACATGCAATCCTAGACTTAACGTCATGATGGAGCCCAACATTTCCTTTGCTAAGCAGGACAGTTGTTAAGTGAGTTTTGCCTCATTTTACAACCTTCCTGGCCGAAGGGAATTCTGGGAGTTGAAGTCCACCCGTCTTAAAGTGGCCAAGGTTAAAAAACAGAGTGCGTGGCTTCCCCTCTCTCATTTTAGAGGCTGGGAAGGGAGAGAGATGAACAGAGCATTAGCTTTCCATGCAGTGTGACCCAATTTCAATTCCACTTTCTGATTTCTGCTTTATATGCTGTGTAACAGGGTTTTGTGATTTCCCCGATGTGGGTTTTAGCAATTGTATTATTATTTGATTTGTCTTTCCTTGTTCTTCCTGCCTCGTCTTTTCTGGCTGTTGTTTTAACCCTCATTATCTACACTCGGAAAATTGCTCAGAATCACCAGGGCGGTTGAGAAGATCCGTAAGTGGAATAATAAATAATAAAAAAAACAACGCCAAAATACATTTGTTCATCTTCGGGTCCAGTTTGACCGGTCATAGACTGCGCAAGAAGCCATGTTTGATTTAGAATCACAATTTAGTGACTAAAACCACAATCGGCTGGATCTGCAGAGCGCACACAGCTCTCAGCCACAGTCTACAAACTTGTTTCCAGGTAGTCCTCGACTTATGGCCACAACAGAGCCCGAAATCTCTGTTGCTAAGCAAGGTGGCTAAAAGTGAGTTTTGTCCCATTTTACAACCTTTTGCCACCCTTGTTCAGCAAATCACTGCAGTTGTTAAGTGAATCATTCGGACAACAAGCGAATCTGGCTTCCCGCATTGTCTTTGCTTATCAGGGTCGCAAAAGATGATTCACACGACCCCGGGGACAATGCAAGTGTCATAAATACATGCCAGTTG
Organism: Naja naja; assembly: GCA_009733165.1. Lineage (NCBI taxonomy): Eukaryota > Metazoa > Chordata > Lepidosauria > Squamata > Elapidae > Naja > Naja naja. The sequence continues at coordinate 362,770,826 of CM019148.1, forward strand.
TGCCAAATGCAGGGATTTTGATCATGAAGATGCTGCAATGGTTGTTAAGTGTGAAAACCAATCATCATGGAACAGTGAGTTCAGTGGTGGGATTAAAAAAGAATTCTGGTTCTGTGGGCGTGGCTTGGTGGGCATGGCAGGGGAAGGATATAGCAAAATCCCCATTCCTTCCCCACCCCACTGACCTGCTTTCCAGCTCTGTTCTCTTGTGCAGGGCAACAAAAGAAGACCCAGCCAATCAGCTGGGACTTGGGAGGCAGAGAATAGATGGGGGCGGGGCCAGTCAGAGGGGGTATTCCGAACCACTCAAAATTTCTGCTACCAGTTCTCCAGAACTGGTCAGAACCTGCTGAATACCACCTCTGAATGAGTTTGATAAGTGGACTTTGTAACCTGTGAAGATTTTTTTTAAAAATTTATCCTAAAACCGTGATGGTGAACCTATGGCACGTGTGCCACAGATGGCACATGGGGCTATTTGTGCGGGCATGTGAGCCCCAGCCAAACTTAACTGCACTGCGCATGCACGTGCCTCCCAGCTGATTTTCGGCCCGTTTGAGGCCTTTATTGGCCTCCCGGAGGCTCAAGGGAAGCCTCTGCAGCCTTTGGAGGCTGAAAAAACAGGCTCGTTTTGTCACTTCTGGTATTTCCGGAGGGCCTATTTTTCAGCCTCCAAAGGCTGCAGAGGCTTCCCTAGAGCCTCTGAGAAGCTGAAAATCAGTTGGGAGGCACGCGCATGCGCAGTACAGGTAAGATGACGGTGTGTGTGTGTGTGTGGCATGTGCATGCGCAAGTGGCGGGGCGCATTGCATTGTGGGTGCCGGCACGCACGCGCTTTTGGCACACCACAACAAGAAGGTTTGCCATCACTGTCCTAAAGGATGAAGCAGATAAGACAGAACTAGGAGACTGTAGTACAGACAGGACCATTATATAAAGCATCATGTAAACTAAAGCAATGTTTCCCAACTTGGTAAGTTTAAGACATGTGGACTTCAACTCCCAGAATTCCCCAATTTGGTTTGCTGGCTGGGGAACTTCTAGGAGTTGAAGTCCACACATCTTAAACTTGCCAAAGTTTATCTCCTGTTCACAACACAGTCCTTTCAGCAGCTCCACATTCATTTGCACTATGCAGGTGACGCTGAGGGCACAGATAAACCTCCAAATGACCTTGATGATTCTCAGAAAGAGTGCTAACAACCAGAGGACTGCAAGGAATATCAGTTCTTCCAATCTTCCACCATTCAGTCAGAACTGAAGAAGCTTCTTGGATGTGAAGCAAAACGTCTTCGAGGAAAAACAAAGGAAGTCCAGTTGCCTCTTGAAAAAGCACCTTCAGGACAACCGTAACCTGGGTGACTGAGAATCTCCATACACTCTTGCTATTTGTGACTTTCCCAGCCAGGGTCCAACAAGCAAAATCAATGGGGGAAGCTGGATTCATTTAACAATGGCATGATTCACTTAACAAACTGCTATCATTTGCTTCATAGCTGTGCTAAAAAAAAAAGATTGTAAACTCTGGCACAACTATTTAACAGCTGCCTTGCTTAGCAATATTTATTTATTTATTTGTTTGTTTGTTTGGTCTTGTATGCTGCCCTATCTCCCTAGGGACTCAGGGCAGCTCACATCATAAAAAACACACAATACAAGAGTGAAGATCAATTAAAAAAATTATTAAACCCAATTCAACCAAACAAATCACCTAAAACTCAAAGACATAACATTTAAAAGCTATGACCCCTCCACTCAGTCCAGGCCAGCTTGTTCGAATAGCCAAGTCTTTAGGCCGCGGTGGAAGGAGTGGAGGTCAGGGGCCAATCGTAGCTCCAGGGGCAGCTGGTTCCATAGAGTGGGTGCTCCCACCGAGAAGGCCCTCCCCCTAGGGACCGCCAGCTGACATTGTCTGGCTGATGGTACCCCAAGGAGGCCCTGTCTGTGGGCGCACACCGGGCGATGGGCATTTGATACTGGCAAGAGACGTTCCCGCAAGTACCCCGGCCCTAAGCCATATAGGGCTTTATAGGTAAGTACCAGCACCTTTAATCATAATTGGGGTCTTAAATCAAGGACCACTGCCCTGTCTAGTAAGAATAATTTTACCATATAATCTGGGTAGGGGGATATAAGAAGCAACAACGGTCTCCTTTCAGTGCAATTCTCCCTCCCAAACTGGGGGATTGGTTGTACACACTTACTGTACGTGTGTCGTGAAAACGCCACGGGGCTCTACCACGCTCTGATCCAAATGGGTTGACCCAGACATTAGCAGAATTCTGCAGAGCAGCGAGTGCTGCGTTGGTTCAAAAGCTGAAGGTGTGTCTCACACACACGCACACACACACGCCCACAGACCCACACGTTGTGCTATCATTTCCAGCCCGCGCTCAGTTCCCCAGCTCTCTGCCCGTACCCAGCATGCTTCCTGCTCGCCTTGCTTGCTTTCCGATCACGTCCCGGACATCCCCGCGGGATGGCGCAGAAAATTAACAGCAGTTCAGATCTGGAGAACTTTATGACACGTGTATGATAGGCCTGAACCAGGGTGTAATTGAATGACGGATGAGCTTCCAAGAGCCACGTTCCCAGGGAGTAATGAAAAATAGAACCGATATTGACTCGAAGGAGCTTTCGTCAGCCGGGTAAAGGGATGACCGAGTGGCTCTCAGCACGGGGAAGCGCATCAACAGGCCAAGTAATAGCGCGGTTATTGTAACTCCCCCCACCCCCAAAATGTCATTTGGGCTTAAAACTAGGGAACACTTTGCTATTAACCAGGCTTAAGCAGAGAGGACACAGGAGAGGTGAGCTGAGTAATTTATTGTGTTCTTTCTCAGGCTCTGCTGCTGGCTAAGGAGTGCCCTACTTTCCTTCCCCAGGGCAGGATTTGCCAGATCTTTTTCGAAGGAGGAAAAATTCGGAGGAGAGGCTGCCACGGCGGATACCCGGGAAAGCGAAAACAGAGGGGAGTTGTGCGGCTCTGCGGTATTCCCAAAGATCATCTAGTCCAGCCCGCTGGAAAGGGCAAAAAAATATCAGTGCGACCGTCCCCGTAACTTCTGAAAGCAGACTGGTTCCATGGATCTGTTGGGAAGTTTCTCCTTATATTTAAGAAAATCTCTAAGGCGGGGTGTCCAACCGTGGCAACTTTAAGACCTTAAGAACTTAAGAACTTTAAGCTGTGCTGCCTGGGGAATTCTGGGAGTTGAAGTCCACAAGTCTTAAAGTTGCCGAGGCTGGACATCTCTGATCTAAGGTCAATGTTCCTCTACCTTGGCAACTTTAAGATGTATGCAGGTAGTCCTCACTTAACAACTGGCTGCTTAGCAACCATTCAAAGTTATGACAGATTCCAAACAAGGAACGTGCAACCTGGATTCAAAGTTCAGTCGTCTCTCTTCCTCACAGTCACATGATCGCATTTTGGACACCTACAGATTATACAGATTAACAGAGCTGGAAGGGACCTCGTAGGTCATCTAGTCCAGCCCCTCCGCCCAAGCAGAAGACCCTACACTATTTATGACAGATGGCAGTCCAGTCTCTTCTTGAAAGCTTCCAGTGATGGCGCTCCCACAACTTCTGAGGGCAACTTCTGTTCCATGGGTTGATTGTTCTCACTGGCAGAAAGTTTCTCCTTATTTCCAGGTTAAATCTCTTCTTGTTCAGTTTCCATCCATTATTCCTTGTCTGGCCTTTGGGTGCTTTAGAAAATTGCTTGACCCCCTCCCTCCTCTCTGTGGCAGCCCCTCAAATATTGGAAGATTGCTATCATGTCTCCCCTCGTCCTTCTCTTCCCTAGACTAACCAGGCCCAGTTCCTGCAACCGTTCTTCATATATTTTAGCCTCCAGTCCCCTCATCATCCTGGTTGCTCTTCTCTGTACTTTTTCCAGAGTCTCAACATCTTTTTTATAGTGTGATGACCAAAACTGGATGCAGTACTCTAGGTGTGGTCTTAGTTGGCAAATGGCCTGCATTTACAGTAGTTTGCATCATCCTACAGTTATACGACCACAATTTATGTGTTTTTTGGGGGGGGCTGCAAACTGGCATTTACTTTCAGTTTCCAGCAAAAAATAAATAAATCAAAAAGCACCTATTGGTTGAAATGAATTTGCTTAATAACTAGCAGCATTGGCTTAATAATCCAGGTGTTTGTTTTAGAACTGCTGCAAAAAAAAAATTAAAATTGGATCGCTCAAATGATGACCTGCTTTTTTTTCTTTTAAATTACATTTATATGCAGCTTCTCTAAGCGGCATTACAAATACAACCCAATCGCTCAGCAATAGCCTTCATTCCATTGTATATGCCTGCTTATTACTAAGCGGCATTTTTACAAAGTCAGCTTATTGCCCCCAACAATTTTGGGTCCTCAGTTTACCTACCCCGAGAGGATGGAAGGCTGAGTCAACCTTGAGCCTGGTGGGATTCGAGCCTGCAGTAATTGCAGGCAGCTGGAACTTAAGTGCTAGGCATTTCTTAACGACCGACCTGACTTACAACCGTAACTTCAGGCTCCATTACAGTTACAAGTTCAGGACTACCTGTATTAAGATGCTGGCTGAGGAATTCTCAGGAGAGGAGAATTCTGAGGAGGGAAGCAACCTGGAATTTGGGAGAAACTTCCTAACAGTGAGGAAAATTAATTGGTGGAACAACTTGCCTTCAGAAGTTGTAGGAGCTTCATCACTGGAAGTTTTTAAGAAGAGACAGGACAGCCACCTGTCTGAAATGGTTATAGGGCAATGGTGGCTAACCTTTTTCAACTCCCGTGCCGATAATTGTGCACACTCGTGTGCCAGCACCCAGGAGGCAATGCGTGCTGGGGGCCCCCCATGCCTCATGCGCATGCGTGCCCCCGGCACACTGTGCATCTGCGCATGCGTGCATGACTCCCTCCTCACGCTCAGCACATCTGCGCATGCGCACTTTTCCCCCTCACGTGCAGCACATCTGCGCATGTGTGCATGATCCCCTCACATGCAGCGCGTCCCTGTGCATGCGCGCACGTCTCACACGCATCCCCCTCTGCCCCCTGTACATGCGCACCAGATACCCGACAATCAGCTGTCAGGTGGCGGCGCGCGCATGCACATTGGGGCTCTTTCGGGCGACCTCTCACGTGCCAGGGGAAGGGCCTTGGTGGTGCAGGCTGTTAAATGCCTAGCACTTAAGTTCCAGCTGCCTGCAATTACTGCAGGCTCAAATCCCACCAGGCTCAAGGTTGACTCAGCCTTCCATCCTCTCGGGGTAGGTAAACTGAGGACCCAAGATTGTTGGGGGGAATAAGCTGACTTTGTAAAAATGCCACTTAGTAATAAGCAGGCATATACAATGGAACTAAGGCTATTGCTGAGCACATTGGGTTGTATCCCAAAAATTATAAGCTGCCCTGAGTCTTCAGGGAAGAGTACCGTAACTTTTACCGGTGGCTGATTGCCATAAAGGACTTTTGCATTGGTAAAATCATGCAGGAAAATAGTTTTGGTATTGATAGATCTCCCATTTGGCCACCACCCTCTCTTTCTGCACTGTTTCTTCCCGGCTTTAATCAAACACCACACAAAAGGATCCAGATGCAATTTTACGTATGATCTCACTGAGGTCTCAGATACATGATTTGGGGGGGCAGGGGGGAGAGGGATGACAAAATGTGCACCGTGATGCAACTTTTGCCCCATTTTTATCTGTGTTGTGACGTCGTACACGTATGCAAGCTCACATCACAAAGCTGCAATGCCCATTTTATTTATTAATGCCTCTGCACAAAATAACTATGATGCTGTTCTGTTCTGTTTTTCTGTTCTATTCTATTCTGTCCTGTCCTGTTCTATATTCTGTTCTATTCTATATTGTTTTGTTTTGTCCTGTTCTGTCCTGTCCTGTTCTATTCTATATTGTTTTGTTTTGCCCTGTCCTATATTCTGCTCTATTCTGTTCTGTTTTACTCTGTTCTATTCAGTTGTTCTGTCATGTCCTAGTCTGTTTTGTTTTGTTCTGTCCTATTCTATTCTATATTCTGTTTTGTTCTATTTTGTTTTCTCCTGTCCTATCCTATTCTGTTCTGTTCTATTCTATATTCTGTTTTGTTCTGTTTTGTTTTGTCCTGTCCTATATTCTGTTCTGTTCTGTTTTACTCTGTTCTATTCTGTTCTGTCATTTCTTATCCTGTTTTGTTTTGTTCTGTCCTATTCTATATTTTGTTTTGTTCTATTTTATTTTGTCCTTCCTGTCCTATATTCTGTTCTGTTCTGTTTTACTCTGTCCTGTCCTGTCCTATTCTATATTCTGTTCTATTCTATACTCTGTTTTGTTCTGTTCTGTTCTCTCCTGTCTTGTCCTGTTCTGTTCTATTCTAAATTCTATTCTATTCTGTTCTGTTGTTTGATTCTATTGATTCTATACTATTCTGTATTCTATTCTATCCCTATCTGTATCCTATTCTATTCTATCCAATCCAATTCTTTGCTTTGTTACCCGTTCAGTTAGGGTTGCATCAAGGATCTCAGGTGGAGAGTTGCAAATGAAAATATTGAGGGACCAGAAAACTGCTCATTGCATTTCTGAGAGTCCACTGCAGAAATTAACTTTTTTGACATTTTCCTAGTTCACTTGGAATTAGACACCCTGAATTCAGGGCTATTTTAAAGTAGACTGGAACCAATGAAGGGACGCAAGAGTGAATATCTTATCTCCCATCTTCTGTGGAAGCACTGAAATCAACTTTGTGTATCCCAGCCAACAGAGAAGTCCTTGTTTACGAGCTTTCTGGAATTACTTCAGCTGACCAGAGTGAAAAGCCGGATGCTGGACTCTTTCTGGCTTAATTAAAAAGAAAAACTTCTGATCTGCTTATGGTCACAAAGCTGTTAGAGAACGGATAGCATCAGGCTTCATGCCATACCAGGGGATAAATCTCAGCTTGCCAGATGCTTAAGGTTCTATTCAGGAGTAGCTTACAACTTGGAGATGGCACAGAAAGATAGGCTGCACAAAAGACAGAAGTCAAGCTTATTCATATACTAGCTCGATACCTGTGCTTTGCTACAAAATTATGTGGTCGGGCTTAGTTTTTGGGGAGGAAAATAAGGGGGGGGAATCTGTCTTTGCCTACCAGCATCCATCAGTATTCATCTGGCTAGCATGCTGTCAGTGTGTGAGAGAGTTGAGGGCTGCTTGGAAACTGAAACAGTATTTACTGTGTGAGCAAGGAGACAGCAAGGAGCCTGGGCGTGGCTTAGCTCAACTGTTCTGAACTAAAGCTGTTTGCTGCTGTGAAACTGAAACTGAACCTGAACCTCCTCTCCTCTGCTTGTGTTTTGCATTTGGAAGAGATTTCTTTTCAGGTGGGGAGGGGGAGCAGAACTCCTTAGCATCAGAGCGTGTTAATAATAATAATAATAATAATAATAATAATAATAATAATAATATAGGAAATACTAATGCTCTGATGGTCATTTTGAAAAATCCTTTCTTAGTGAGCACCTAGAAGCCAAGAGGAAGATATGTGCCAAATTTCAAGTTTGTAGGCTTTATGGTTCTGGAGATTTTGCGATGATGCGTGAGTGGCATTTCACTTTTATATATATAAGATAAGTAGTCCTTGACTTGTAACAGTTCATTTAATGACCATTCAAAGTAACAGTTGCCTTTTGAAAAAGCACCTCTTGGGTCAATTGTGACCTGGATGACTGAAAAGATTCATAGATGTTTTGTGGGCTTAAATTTTCGATCCTTCACACAGAACAACTTGTGAGATCCATGTGCACACTGGGACAAATTGGAGGTCTGGTTTATTCCCAAAGTCATTTGGCTTTGTATGAACTCCAGTTGTGACTATGGACAAGGTGACACTTTCCCTGAAACAGCAGATCTGCAATTACAAGTCCTCGTTGACCCACAACTATTGTTAGGTGGGCAGGTGGATGCTGGGACTAAGGAAGCTTATGTGACAGATCACAGTGAGGTTGTGAAAGCAGCTACAATTCACCTCACTGCCACAGTGTTACAACCATGTCATACCAAGGCTCCAGTGGCCTCCCAATGTCCAAGTGTTGACTGACTTCCACCTAGAAATGCCTTGATGACCTGGCTTCCAAGTATCTCAGATACTTGAGGATGGCCTCCTTCAAGCAGGACCAACCCATCCCTTAATGCTGAATATGTCCCCTTGATACGTGAGGTTGAGGTGACTTGGAAACAATGTCAATTTGTACAGGTAGTCCTCAATTTACGACCTCAATTGAGCCCAAAACTTCCCCATTTTATGACCTTTCTTGCCACAGTTGTTAAGTGAGTCACTGCAGTTGTTAGTAACATGGTTGTTAAATGAATCCAGCTTCCCCATTGACTTCGCTTGTCAGAAGGTTACAAAAGGGGATCATATCAACCATCATAAATATTTACTTGTGTTTCCACAAAAATAAGACCGGGCCTCACATTAATTTTTGTGCCGTAAGATGCATTAGGGCTTATTTTCTGGTTAGGTCTTATTTTTGGGGAACTATGGTACTAAAATTTGTCCATCAGGCCGGAGGGGCTTATTTTGGGGATAGGGCTTATATTATGAGCATCCTGAAAAATCCTGCTAGGGCTTATGTTCCAGTTGGGTCTTATTTTCAGATTAAACACAGTAATGACAGTTGCCATGTTCCAGGGGTCAGGTGATCCCCTTTTGCGACCTTCTGACAAGCAAAGTCAATGGGGAAGCCAGATTCACTTAACAACCATCTTGCTAAGTTACCAAGCTGCACTAAGATTCATTTAACAATGGTGGTGAGAGAGGTCATAAAATGGGGCAAAACTCACCTAACCACTGTCTCGCTTAGCAAAACAAGAATCTTCGGTTCAATTGTGGTCATAAGTTGAGGACTACCAGGCCGGTGGTCCTGACCTGCACCTAAGTAAATACGCACAAAGCTTTCGTACTTGTCTGCCTTTTCCTCCAGCGCAAACAAGCCTTCAGTTTCCCCTCTTTGACCACGGTTAATGACTTGGTTAATTGATCTGCAACAAGGTTCTGCTCCTGTTTCCCAGCTGATCGATGTCAGAAATCTTTCAAGGGCTGAGGGATAGTCCCTCTCGCTGCCCCCAATAAGCCTCCCTCCCCCCAAATCTAATTCTTCACTCAACCTCGACCCTCTTCTCTTTGTCCCCAAATTGAAAAGGACCATTGATTGGGGGCGAAGGAAGGAAAGAGGGCCGCTGATCAATACAACAGTAAAACAATTAAACTCAGGCCTATGATTCCTGAAATAAGTTTAAGGGATCACGCTGAAAAGCAACAGAGCGAGGAAGTCTCTCTCTCTCTCTCTCTCTCACACACACACACACACACACACCCTCCCACAAGTGACAGTAAGTGACAAAAAAAAAGAGGAGGGGATAGATTTTGAGTGGGGCAGCTGGGTGTGTGTGTGTGTGTGTGTGTGTGAGTGTGCGTATGTTGGAGGACAGACAAAGGTTGCCTAGGCATTTGCAGCACAGTGGCTTCACTGCATCATTTCGAAGAAAATCCAAAAGATTTTCACACTAAGATGTCCCTGCGGAATACAAGTAGTCCTTGACTTAACAAGTTCGTTTAGTGAACGTTTGAAGTTACAGTGGCACCGAAGAAAGTGACTTTATGACCCTTTTTCACACTCACGACCGCTGCAGCATGCCCATGGTCACGGGATCAAAATTCAGATGCTTGGCAACTGATTCATATTTATGACGGTTGCTGCACCCTGGGGTCATGGGATCCCTTTTCCAAACTTCCCGCAAGCAAACACCATGCAGGAGCCAGATTCACTTAACAACCATGTCACTAACTTAGCAATAACAATTGGGAGAG
>CM019148.1:362781671-362843655 GCA_009733165.1 Naja naja
GAAGAGAAGAGAAGAGAAGAGAAGAGAAGAGAAGAGAAGAGAAGAGAAGAGAAGAGAAGAGAAGAGAAGAGAAGAGAAGAGAAGAGAAGAGAAGGAAAAACCCTGAAAGGCAGGGAAAAGGCGCTGAAGCCAAAATCAGGAACTTCAGCCAGCATGGAATATTTGCATGACCAGCTCTCCTCCTGGGAAAACCCCTTGGCTGATGTAGCCAGCACCGTTCTGCACATTTAAAACTCTTCTGCCCCCCGTTCTTGGCATGTGCTGGAGGAGGAGGGAAAGGCGCTGACAAGCCCATTTGTTATCCCATTAATTAATGAGCTTTATAAGGCCTGTGACAAAGAAAGGCAGGGCGAGGGGACAGGGAGAAACCCAGCCTTGGCATGAATTTGGCCAACCAGGACCGGGAATGCAAAGCTGGGGTAGTAGCCGAGAGGGGAGGAACTATTTATCTTTAAACATTTTTATTTTGCACCCTCCTCCTCTCCACACCGTGCTCGGTTTCTCTGCCAGCCAGAGCACGGGGCACAGTCTGATGAGGCCAACAGTCAAGTGTTTCTTTCTTCTTCTCAACTCCTGTGGCCGCCTCACGCTTTTATCGAGCTAAATCTGACCGATAAAGGAGAATATTTGTAGCGCAGGGTTGACATGAGGGGTCCTTGGTGCTCTCTGAGCTTGGTGGCTTTCTTGCAGACATTTCATGACCCAGCTACTTAACATCATCAGTGGTAGTCAGAAATGTTCAAGACTGGCACTGATGCTGTTATCTAGTTTGGGTCATGAAATGTCTGCAAGAAAACAACGACGTTCAGATGTCTATGGAGATTCTCAGTCATCCAGGTCATGGTTGTCCTTGAAAAGGTTCCTTTTTTGAAGAGGATTTTCTGGTTTTTCTTTGAAGACGTCTCGCTTCTCATCCAAGAAGCTTCTTCAGCTCCAACTCCTTCCATGCCCAACCATCCAGTCAGTTGCCTCTTGAAAAAGCACCTTTTGGTCAAGCAAGCTCAGAGCACAAAAGACCCCCTTCCCCTTGAAATCAGACTGAATTTGGCAAAAGTTCTCAAAGGTTTTTACGTCTCTGGGCTTCACCTTTGCAAGCCAACCTGGAACCTGCCTCTTTTTCCTCACGTTTTCTAGAAGGTTCCTTCTGACTGGCTGACTGAAGAGCCAGTCAGATTTTGACCTTTTTGACAAGGCATGGGCCTTGTCCTCTGACTCCCTCAGCCAGCACCCTCTTCTAAGTCTTTAACTTCCACTTATTTGAAACACCAATCATGGGTAGAGAATCCTCTTCCTCGGCACAAGGCCCTGAGGTCTGCCCAAGAGGAAGAGTGCGGGTGAAAAAGGGGTGGCAAAGATGGGGAACCAGAGTGCCCTTGTAAGGACAGATTGGGGGAATGAGCCACATCAGAAGAGTTGCAAGTATCATTCCAAAATTCAACTCTCACCCATAACATACATTATTCAGGTATCTACAGCTATGATTCCATTGTTCATTGCAGTAAATCAAATGCTTTTCAACCCTGGCAACTTTAAGATGGTGGACCTCAACTCCTAGAATTCCCCAGCCATCACCTGGCTGGGGGTTTCTGAGGATTGAAGTCCACACTTCTTAAAAGTGGCTAAAAGTCCTACATCCATCTATCCACTCTATCCTTCATTATGAAGCGCACTACCCCAAAAACCTGACGCATTTTAATACAGGTAGTCCTCGATTTACGACCGCAGTTGAGCCCAAATTTTCCATGGCTAAGCCAGACGGTTTTTAAGTGAGTTTTGCCTCATTTTACAGACCAGAAAGGTCATAAATGCAAGGATTGGTCGTAAAGTTACATTGAAAACATTGTTGTAACTACCTGCAGTGCTGAGATTTTGGAGTATCAGTGGAAAAGCAGGGAGGGAAAGAAGAAAATACAGAGGCAGGTTTGATCTTTAAAAAGAAAAAAAAACAGAATCCCATGAGCAAAACCACAATTGTTGCCTTACAGCTTCAAAACAGAATGTAATCTAGTAAAACACGCACACACACACACACACATGGGGGGTGGGATATCCTCTTGAAAGAAAACAAGAGCCAGAAAGGGTCAATTAGACCAGTGTTTGTCAACCTCAGCAACTTGAAGATGCATGGACTCCAACTCCCAGAATTCCCCAGCCAGCAATTCTGGAAGTTAAAGTTCATGTATCTTAAACCATGCTGTCTGGGGAATTCTGGGAGTTGAAGTCCATGCGTCTTCAAGTTGCTGAGTTGGACAAACACTGAATTAGAAAATAAAAGTTGTGCTTGATGAGGAATTTTCCACCGATGGCTCTCCAGCCTCTCTCTGAATATACCCAGGAAAAAGACACCCAACAACTTTCTTTATATAGGCAGTCCTCGACTTACGATCACAACTGGGACCAAACAGATAACGGATAACAGGTAATCAGAGTTGGAAGGGACCTTGTAGGTCACCTAGTCCAACCCCCCCTCCACCCAAGCAGGAGACCCTACACCATTTCTGACAAATGGCAGTCCCGTCTCTTCTTGAAAGTCTCAAGTGATGGCGCTCCCACAACTTCCAAAGGCAACTTCTGTTCCATTGTGATTGTTCTCACTGTCAGAAAGTTTCTCCTTATTTCCAGGTTGAATCTCTCCTTGTTCAATTTCCATCCATTGTTCCTTGTCTGGCCTTCAGATGCCTTGGAGAGAATAGCTTGACCCCTTCCTCCTCTCTGTGGCAACCCCTCAAATATTGGAAGACTGCTATCCTGTCTCCCCTGGTCCGTCTCTTCACCACACTAGTGAAGAGACTAAGAGACTAATGACTAAACGTTCTGTTGCTAAGCGAGACAGTTCTCGAGTGAGTCACACCTGGCTCTGCGACCTATTTTGTCACCAAGTGTTAAGTGAATCAGTGCTGTTGTTAAGTGAATCACACAATTGTGAAGCGAATCTGGCTTCCCCCGATTGACTTTGTCTGTTGAAGCGGGGAAGGTTGTAAATAATGATCACGTGACTCCAGGATGCTGCAACCATCACAAATTCATGTCTGTTGCCAAGTGCCCGAATTTTGATCATCTGACCCTGGGGAAGGTGTTAAGGTCACAAATACGAGGACCAGTAAGTCACTTTTTTCATGTTGTAACTTTGAACGGGCCCTAAATGAGTGTTTGTAAGTCGAGGATTAGCTGTAATCAGCTCAACTAATTAATCACTGAGGCAGGTCCACCCTGAAGATGCTTCAAGGTCAGAAGGAAAGGAAGGACTATGGAGATTCCCAGTCATCCAGGTCGTGGTTGTCCCAAAGGTGCTTTTTTTCAAGAGGCCACTGGTTTTTTCTGGTTTTTTTCTTTGAAGACATTTCGCTTCTCATCCAAGAAGCTTCCTCAGCTCTGACAGGATAGTGGGGAATGGAAAGATCCTGACAGAGCTGAAGAAGCTTCTTGGATGAGAAGCGAAACGTCTTCAAACAAAAACAAGAAAGTCCAGTTGCCTCCTGAAAAAAAAAGCACCTTTGGGACAAAGGGAAGAAAATTTCCGCAATCCTCTTTCCACGTGCACAGAAGAGCAACGAAGATGATTAGGGAGTTTTGTTTTTTTAATTCATATTTATATGCTGCCCTTCTCCAGAGACTCAGGGTGGCTTACAATCTTTGGAGCACAACCCAATGCGCTCAGCAATAGCCTTCATTCCATTGTATATGCCTGCTTATTATTACTAAGCGGCATTTTTACAATGTCAGCTTATTGCCCCCAACAATCTTGGGTCCTCAATTTACCTACCCCGAGAGGATGGAAGGCTGAGTCAACCTTGAGCCTGGTGGGATTTGAGCCTGCACTAATTGCAGGCAGCTGGAACTAAGTGCTAGGCATTTAACAGCCTGCACTACCAAGGCCCATGGAGTTGGAGGCTAAAACATACAAAAAAACCAGTTGCAGGAATTGGGTATGTCTACTCTAATGAAAAGAAGGATCAGGGATGACATGATAGCAGTGTTCCAATATTTGAATGGCTGCCACTAGAAGAGGGAAGTCAAGCTATTCTCCAAAGCACCTGAGGGCAGGACAAGAAGCCATGGATGGAAACTAATCAAGGAGAGAAGCAACGTGGAATTCAGGAGAAACTTCCTGACAGTGGGAACAATTAGCCAGAGGAACAGTTTGCCTTCAGGAGTTGTGGGTGCTCCAACACCGGAGGCTTTCAAGAAGAGGCTGGACTGTCATTTGTCTGAAACTGTATAGGGTCTCCTGCTTGAGCAGGGGGGGTGGACTAGAAGACCTCCAAGATCCCTTCCAATTCTGATGATTCTGTGTTCCAATCTGCCCTTTTCCCAACGCATCACCTTTCATTCTTCATCCCAAAGACCCAGGCAGGATAGGAATCAAATAATGTGTCTCAGTTGTACCCTAATGGGGAAGGGGCTTCAACCGTCTCTCTTTTCAACCCCTCACATCCCGGACACAAACTGTTTCAACTCCTTCCCTCAAAACAACACTATAGAGCCCTGCACACCAGAACAACTAGACACAAGGACAGTTTTTTCCCGAACGCCATCACTCTGCTAAACAAATAATTCCCTCAACACTGTTCAACTATTTACAAAGCCTGCACTACCATTACTATTAATCTTCTCATCACTCCTTATCACCCATCCCTTCCCACTTGTGACTGTACGACTGTAACTTTGTCGCTTGTAACCTTATGACTACATTGACTGTTTCCTAGTAAGATTTGATCGCTTATTGTACCCTGTGACTATTATTAAGTGTTGTACCTTATGATTCTCGACTCTGGACGAATGTATCTTTTCTTTTATGCACACTGAGAGCATTTGCACCAAGACAAATTCCTTGTGTGTCCAATCACACTTGGCCAATAAAGAATTCTATTCTATTCTATTCTATTCTATTCTATTCTATTCTATTCTATTCTATTCTATTCTATTCTAACCTCCCTTGCTTCAGGATTTCTGGAACTTCATTCCGAGCGTGCCATGAACATGATATTCACTGATTGTTTAGCCCTTCCAAGTATTCCAGGCCTCCAGGAATGGGGTGATTCTCCCAAACACCACCCCCAAGCCTCCCCCCCCACAACACCCCCCCCGACTCCCCACCCCAGACACACCCTCTGGCCTCCCTTCCCGGATTCCCCACGGAATACCACTGGCAAGGTTGATCTTCCAAGTTTGCTAACTTGCAAGCAAAGGGAGGCGAGGTGGGGGGGGGCGGCCTTTAATTTGGCTATTTAAAAAAATTATTTAGGGGTTGAGAAAGGAAGAGGCGGAGCGGGGTGTGTGGGGGGGAAGCTAAACTGAGCTTTCAAAAGCCTGGAGGTTCCCAACGGACGCAGCTTTTTCTCTGGCTTCAAAAGCTGCTCCTCTTCCTTTTCTTCTTCCCGTTTGCTCCCTACAAAGCACCCGAGCACTTTTGTCTCGGTGGAAAGACCTTTTTAATTGGTTCCAGGCAGAAGGTTAAAATGGGCCTTCCTCTCCCCCACCCCACCACCAAAAACACTCCCCCCCCCTCGCACACTTTTCTTCAAGCAAAATAGGGGAGTTTAAACGGGAGAGAAAGAGAGAGAGAGAAACAGCACTCTCTGAAGCAGCTGCCAATCGCAGACAGCCCGAAGGATACATGCCAACTAGTGAGAAGAGGGAATTTGCAGAAAAACTATACGGCTTTTTTCTTTTTCTTTTTTTGCAATAATTTAGCAGTCAAATTATCCATCACTGTTGTGCTCCACCATTCACACAAGTATGGGATTCATTATCCGCCGGTTTAAATAAATAGGTGGGTGGATGTAAAAATAAAAAAGAGAGAGAGGGGTTTTTTTGGCTGGGAAAGGGAAGCCTGTTGAGCTGACATGACTCAATTATTGGACACTCCATTGAGTGTCACTCTATGACAGGGATCCCCAAACTTAAACGAACACTGTAAAAAAAGACTAGAAAATTATTTCCAGTCACTTGGGTGCTTAGACTTAAAGGCTGAATTCTGGGAGTTGAAGTCCACAAGTCTTAAAGTTGCCAAGTTGGGAGACCTCTGCTCTATGAACTGTACTTCATAGTCCCGCAGTGATGTCATTGCATGACCAAAGCTGATTGGCTGCTGACTGAAGCCACTCCCTTCCTCCTATCAATTTGCTGTTCTCCCTTCGTGGTTGGATGATGTCATCTTGCCCCGAGTGATGTCACCCACTCAGCCAACTCTGGATAGACTGACTTATGAGGTCATCCTGTTCATTGTGACATCTCTGATGGGTTGATGGACGAGTGGAGGAGCCATTAAAGGAGGGAAAGTGACAAAAACGGCCTTGGTGGCTCAGGCTGTTAATTGCCTGCACTTAAGATCCAGCTGTCTACAATTACTGCAGGCTCGAATCCCACCAGGCTCAAGGTGGACTCAGCCTTCCATCCTCTCGGGGTAGGTAAATTGAGGACCCAAGATTGTTGGGGGCAATTAGCTGACTTTGTAAAGATGCCGCTTGAGGGGGGGTCAAAAAGCCCTAGTAATAAGCAGGCATATATAATGGAATGAAGGCTATTGCTGAGCACACTGGGTTGTATCCCAAAAATTGTAAGCCACCCTGAGTTTCCGGAGAAGGGCGGCATATAAATGTAATTTAAAAAAAAAACAGTCCTGGGAAAGTAGAAAGCTTGAGAAAGAAAGAGGAAAATAATCCTGCTTTCATGATATTTAAATACAGGCAATCCTCGACTTACAACAATTTGTTTAGTGACAGTGGTCTTCCAATATCTAAGAGGCTGCCCCAAAGAAGAGAAGGCATCAAGCTATTCTCCAGAGCCCCTGAAGGCAGGACAAGAAGCAATGGATGGAAACAAATCCAGGAGAGAAGCAACCTAGAACTAAGGAGAAATTTCCTGATGGTGTGAACAGAATAATAGATAATTATTAACCAGTGGATAATAACCAATGGAACCAGAAGTTGTAGGTACTCCAACACTGAAGGTTTTGAGAAGAGAACCATTTGTCTCAGATGTTGTGGGCTTTCCTGCTTGAGCAGATTTGAACTAGAAGACATTCAAGGTTCCTTCCAACTTTGTTGCTCTGTTCTATTATTTTATGCAACTGAGTCTTGGTTTCATGGGGAGAAACCTACATTAGTAATAGCAATAACACTTAGACCTATATACCATTTCACAGTGCCTTTACAGCCCTCTCTAAGTTGTTTACAGAGTCAGCATATTGGCCCCCACAATCTGGGTCCTCATAATGGCTTGTTAGTGCCACAAAAATGCCCAGCCCTTCTTCCGCAATATTTCAGAAACAACTCCTTTCAATTCCACCGTCAAAGAATCCCAACACCATAGGAAACAATTAGAGATAATCTATCAGCCCAACGGTGAGGTGCCACCAGTATGCTGTATACTTCAAGCGGTCCTTTACCATTCCAGTCCAAGACAGGAAATCATGGAGGCTATCAGAATCTGGATGGGGCTAAATAAACTCAGATTAAATCCCTCCAATGTTGAAGTGCCAGAACAATCAGTGAACGTTCAGGAATATCCATTTCAATAGCCACTCGGAGCAGAGTCATGTTCCGCCTGAAGGAGTTAGTATCTTGGGAATCCTCAAAGCTGCTGCTTGAATAGCAGAAGGTCATGGCCACGGGCCATTTGCCCAGTTTTAGCTGATGTGCCACTTGCAGCCCCATCTAGACTTGGCAACGGCTAACTCAAGAGTTGCTTAAGATCAGTGGGCATATCAGTCTTCAAATAAATAAATAAATAAACTCATGCTGGTCACAACCCCTGGCTAGGTTCCTGCAATGCACTCTTCCTGGGCAGACTCTGGAAATGATTTAGGATTGGTCTAGAGCAGGGGTGTCAAACTCAAGGCCCGTGGGCCAGAGGTGGTATTCAGCCGGTTCTGACCAGTTCTAGAGAACTGGTAGAGGAAATTCTGAGTAGTTCGGAGAACTGTCAAATCCCACCTCTGACTGGCCCCGCCCCCATCTATTCTCTGCCTCTCATTGAGTCCCAGATGATCGGCTGGGTCTTCTTTTGTTGCCCTGCACAGGAGAACAGAGCTGGAAAGCAGGTTAGTGGGGTGGGGAGGGAATGGGGATTTTATAGTATCTCTTCCCTGGAGCGGAGTGGGAATGGAGACTTTACAGTATCCTTCCTCTGCCACGCCTACCAAGCCACGCCCACAGAACTGGCAGTAAAAAAAATTTGAATCCCACCACTGCCATGGGCTGGATATGGCCCGCAGGGTGCTTAGATCCAGCCCGTGGGGCTGCCCTGGAAACAGTGAAGGACTGGCCCGCTGTGCCTCTGTCAGCAAATATGGGCTCCCAAACTCCATTTTTGGCTGCGACGGCCTCCTGTAACCCTCTGCTGATAAAAACAGAGTTTGGGAGCCCGTTTTTGCTGGCAGAGTGTTTGCGCCACCACAAGTGCCCCCGACACGAATGACGTTGAGCTGGCCACACTGACGCCGGCCATGCCCATCCCGGCCCCCTGAGGTCAAACCCAACACTGATGCAGCCCTCAATGAAATCGAGTTTGACACCCCTGGTCTAGAGCAGTCTGTCTCAACCTTGGCGACGTGTGGACTTCAACTCCCAGAATTCCCCAGGCAGCCGTGGGAATTCTAGGAATTGAAATCTACTCATCTTAAAGTGACCGAGGTTGAGAAACATTGCTCCGGGGTATAATGGCACGGGCAATCCTAGACTTAATGTCAGGATGGAGCCCAACATTTCCTTTGCTAAGCAAGACAGTTGTTAAGTGAGTTTTGCCTCATTTTACAACCTTCCTGGCCGAAGTGAACGAGTCACTGCAGTTATTAAGTTAGTAACGCAGTTTTTAAATGAATCTTGACTTCCCCATTGACTTTTCCTGTCAGAAGGACGCAAAAGGTGATCACATGATCCTGAGATACTGCAACCGTCATAAATATGAGTCAGTTGCCAAGCATTTGTATTTTGATCACGTGACCCATAGGAATGCCGCAAGGGTCGTAAGTGTGAACAACAGACATAAGTCACTTTTCGCTGTTGTAACTTTGGTCAATAAATGAAGTAAGTCAAGGATTGCCTGTGGGCCTCCACTGTGGTGGCCCCCAGATTTTGGAAAGCCCCTCCCTCGTAGCACCCGAGATTGCTGGAGAGAGTTTGATTTCACTGAACTATCCATCAGAATTAAGCGTTATTTTGGTGAGGTTGATCGATTTTTGACCAACGTATAGCTCTTAGCATAACTAAAGTTGAGATCAGAATTTCCACATTGTTAAATGAAACACTGCAATCATTAAATGAATCACGCAGTTGTTAAATGAATCCTATTTCCCTCATTGACAATGTCATTTGCCAAGTGTCAACATTTTTGATCATGTGACTGTGGAGGTGATTGTGGTTGTAAGTGCAAGGCCTGATTGTAAGTCACTTTCTTCAGTGGTATTGTTACTTTGAACAGTCACCAAATAAATGGTTATAAGCCAAAGACTATCAGTATTATTATTTTTCTTTATTCTTTTTTATTGTGCTGTAACCCACTCAGAGTCTTTGTGTAGGGATAGGAGCCTGTAATAACCAAAATAAATTGATAACTGATATTATTTGCAAAGGTATATATGTACGCACAGAACCTAATAAGAAAAAAATAGGTTTCTGTGCTTGATTGGAATTTTTCATTGTCTCGAAAAGCTATCTCATAGGAAATCATGGTGCATAATATTGTTTTTAAGATTAGAAACGGTTGCTTCTTGATTTCCTGAGTGACTCTGATTATAGTCACAGTCAGCCCAAATTTATCAATCTACATATACAGACAAACATTGGAAAAACAAGGAAACTATTAAGCAGACTTCCTAAATTCTATCTATCTCAGTGTTTCCCAAGTTTAACAACTTTTTTAGCAACATACCGGCTGGAGAACTCTGGAAGCCGAACTCCACATGTCTTAAAGTTTCCAAGCTTAAGAATCAACCAATAAATTAAACCCTATTCTGCCTTTTTTTTCCACCTCCAATTTTGAAAAAAAGCATGGCACATGTGTACCTAGGACAGACTGCACAACCAAAGAAACAGAGAAAGAAATAATCATCCTTATTGAAGATAAACCACAGGATCTCCAGCCCTAAGAACAAAAACCATGTTTTAAATTTTCTCAGAAGAGGAAAAAAACATGTCAACATGAGTTGCTACACACACAAAAAGGCCCTAGCTCCGTGATGGCGAACCTGTGGCATGCGTGCCACAGGTGGCACGCAGAGCCATTTCTGCGGGCACGCGAGCCCCAGTCAAACTTACCTGTACTACGCATTCGCATGTCTCCCAGCTGATTTTCGGCTCGTTTGAGGCCATTTTTGCCCTCCCGGAGGCTCGAAGAAAGCCTCTGCAGCCTCAGGAGGTTGAAAAACGGGCCTTCTAGAAATACCGGAAGTGCCCGTTTTCAGCCTCTGGAGGGCCTCTGGAGCCCGGGGGGAGGCCATTTTCATCCTCCCAGGGGCTCGAGGGAAGCCTCTGCAGCCTTTGGAGGCCGAAAAAAAGGCCCGTTTCGGCACTTCCGGTACGGGGGGGGCATTGCATTGTGGGTAATGGCACGCACGCTTTTGGCATGCCACAACAAAAAGGTTCGCCATCACTGGCCTAGCTTGAATCAGATTCTATCTAGCTCCCCATCTTTTAAGAATATTTTAAGATGACCTGCTGAAATTTTCAATTTCACTGTACGCATGTTGTGCATTGACAATAAACGTTTGATTTGAGGCTCGCTCTCTGTCTCTTCCTTTCTTCCTTTCTCGCTCCTCCCCTTCTCTCTCTCTTCCTCTCTCTCTCTCATCTCCCTCTCTCCCTCTCTCTTCCTTTCTTCCTCTTTCTCCTTCTTGTTGTTAAGTGAACCTGGCTGCCCCACTGACTTTGCTTGTCAGAAGTTTACAAAAGGGGATTGCTGCATAGGTTATGAACTGTGAGAAGTCACTTTTTTCAGTGCCGTTGTAACTTCAAACGGTCACTAAGCAAACTGTTATAAGTTGAGGACTACTTGTACTGGAGGTATTCAATGGAGGCGGCGTTCACTTCACGACTGCAACAAAAAAGATTATAAAATCAGGCACGGTCACATGATAGGCCTGCTTAATGACTTAATCACTTACAAACATCACTTAATCACTTACAAACATTAAGTCCAGGCTCAATTCTGGTCGTAAATCGAGAACTACCTTTACATCCGTCATGACGTCCCAGTGCAAATCACACTCATCGTATTATTTGTGGAATAATGCCATGTGTGCAACATGCATTAACAGAGGGATACAATCAAGATCAAGTGAGGTACTAATGCCACTCTATGAAGCCTTAGTAAGACCACACCTAGAGTACTGCATCCAGTTTTGGTCACCACACTATAAAAAAGATGTTGAGACTCTAGAAAGAGTGCAGAGAAGAGCAACCAGGATGATGAGGGGACTGGAGGCTAAAATATATGAAGAACGGTTGCAGGAACTGGGCCTGGCTAGTCTAGTGAAGAGAAGGACCAGGGGAGACATGATAGCAGTCTTCCAATATTTGAGGGGCTGCCACAGAGAGGAAGGGGTCAAGCTATCTTCTAAAGCGCCTGAAGGCCAGACAAGGAATAATGAATGGAAACTGATCAAGGAGAGATTTAACCTGGAAATAAAGAGAAACTTTCTGACAGTGAGAACAATCAATCCATGGAACAGAAGTTGCCCTCAGAAGTTGTGGGAGCGTCATCACTGGAAGCTTTCAAGAAGAGACTGGATTGCAATCTGTCAGAAATGATGTACAGTCTCCTGCTTGGGCAGCGGGTTGGACTAGATGACCTACAAGGTCCCTTCCAACTCTGATTATCTGTTATCTGTTATGATCACCTGGCCCCAGAAACCAGGCTGTTTGGGCAAAGATTGTCGGATCAAGTTGATGCCAGAATGTGAACAATCGAAGTCCCGCCTCATCCTGTTCACCTGTTTTTAATATTTTGAAGATGATTTTCATTACTTTAAGAAGAAGAAAAAATATGAAAGGAACACTTACATGCAAATCAAATGCCGAGGAGCCTCTAGCAACATCTTCATTTACAGAAATGCCCTTGAGTTCCACAAAGGCCCCACAGTCATTTTATTGTATTTTTAGAAAATAAAATAACTACAGCCTAGGGCTTCGTCTAGAAATGTACCAATCAGCCTTTGGGGAAGGGGTGGGGGAGAGAATGAAGACAAAGGAAGACCATGAAGGGGTGGCACTGCCTAGTTTGTAAACAGGCCAGCTCCCTAAAGCAGCCATTTTGTGAGCGTGCCCACAGCGCTGGCTCCAAACTCCCAATTTTGCTCACCAGCCAAAAATTATGGCTTCTCTTTGAAGTGTATTCTCTGATATAAAACAGGACAGTTTTCCGGCCAAAGGAATTTCTAGTCATCCTAACAGTTTATGTTATGAAAAATGTAAAAAGATGGTTTATTAAAAAAAAATCCACTGGAGTGCTTTTCTCCCTTGCGCCTAAAAATATTCGATTTATTCAAATGCTTGATCGTTCATTCAAATGCTGAACACATCTGACCAGCTGGAAAGCTGGAGGCTACAACATTTGGCAGTTTTATGTTTACCTTAGAGGTAATGTCTATGGAGATTCTCAGTCATCCAGGTCATAGCTGTCCCAAAGGTGTTTTTTCAAGAGGCAACTTCCTGGTTTTTTCTTGAAGACGTTTCACTTCTCATCCAAGAAGCTTCTTCAGCTCTGACTGGATGATGGAGAATGGAAGGATTTATACTCTTTGCGGACAGCTGGTCATTTGTATTCTTTTTAGAGAGTTGTTGAGGCTACTTGGAGGTGTCGCAGGGTCAACCTCCAAGTGACCTCAATGACTCTCTACAAGGATGCAAATGACCAGCTGTCTCCATCTGTCATCCATTCCTGATTTAAGTTTGGGGTTTTTTTTCAGCTGGTTTCCAAAGGGAGAGTTTTGACAAGGCATTTGAACAAATAAATACTTTCTAAGCTGCATAGGCCTCATTTCATGGGGCAGGCAAATGATGACAACCAATCTGGCAAAATTTCAAAAACTCCAG
Source organism: Naja naja (assembly GCA_009733165.1). NCBI lineage: Eukaryota > Metazoa > Chordata > Lepidosauria > Squamata > Elapidae > Naja > Naja naja. The sequence continues at coordinate 362,794,706 of CM019148.1, forward strand.
GGTTATTTTTGGAAATTGCTGTTTATTCTGAGAGAGTGAAATTAGAACCACTTGCTAAAGAGGAATCTTCCTAAGGAGGAATCGGGTTGCAATTTAAACAGCAAACGAAGCCCCTGTGGCTGTGGGAAGACTAGAACCCAGATCCCCCCTCCTAGCTCCAAACTCTTCCCCACTACAGCTGATTGGCTTTTGGACTGAGAGGGAGGGGCTGGCTCAAAGATAGCCAATAAGCTTCAATGGCTGAGGAGGGATTAGATCTTGGGACTTCCTTCTCCTAGTCCAGTATTTCGCCTGTTGCACGTGATTGGCTCTTGGACTGAGAGAGAGGGACTGGTCTAAAGTCAGCCAATGAGCTTTTGTGGATAAAGGGGAGGATTAGAACCTGGGTCTCCCCAAATATGGTCCAGCCCCTTCTCTCTAAATCTGATTGGTTCTTAGCCTGAGGGGCTGGCCCAAAATCAGCCAATAAGCTTCTGTGTCTTGGGGGGTGTCTAGAACCTGGGTCGCCCCACTCCTAGCCATGCCTTCCCCCACCACTCCTGATTGGCTCTTGGGCTGAGAGGGAGGAGCTGGCTCAGGACTCCTCACTCCTACTCACATACTTTCCTCATTGAACAACACTGTGGAAGGGAACCTCTGTGTGTACCAATATACCAATTTTTCCTCCTTTGCCGGCTGAAAAACATCAAGAAAATGCATCATGGGTATCCCTTGACCTCTAGGGCAAATATTCAGGACCACAGTTTGGGGTGATTCTGTCACCCCAAGAAAGAAATGAAGAGAACACACTGATGTAGTGAGGGCAAATTGCAGTGGGAGCAAATTGCCTCTGACAATTTGAACTGGTCTTTAAGGAGGGGGGAAATATGGAAGATATGGACTTTGGTAGGAATGTTATTAAATGGATAAAATCAATTTTTAGCTCACAAAAGGCACCGATAATTGTGAATGGGGAATTAACCAAGCCCTGTGAGATAGAGGAAGGAACCAAACAAAATTCCCTTTCTCAACGTTGCTATTTGTTTTAACTTAAGAAATATTGAACAGTGATATAAAACGAGAGGAGAAAATTGCTGTAGTGAAGATTAAAAGAGAAACATATAAGTTATGGGCGTTTGCTGAGAACCTGATGAGAATTTTAGAAAGATCCTCTGGAAGGAATAAAATGTTAAGGGGGAAAAACTCAAGACGTACACTGGTTTTACATTTAATCAACACAAGACAAAGTATTCACAACCAATATGAATATGGAAGAACGAATGAAATTGATAGGGTGAAAAATCTGGTTTTAAGACTGAGAAAAAAGTGAAACACTTGGTTATCACTGTGATGAACACAAATGGTATGTTATTCCAGAATACATATGTTAAGACTTGGAATGAAATCAAGGAAGTTAGTCCTCGACTTAACAACAATTCATTTAGTGGCTGTTCGGATTTACAACAGCACTGGAAATAGTGACCATTTTTCACACTTAATGGCCGTTGCAGCAATCCCAAGGTCATGTGATTAAAATTCAGCTCCTTGGCAACTGACTCATCTTTATGACGGTTGCAGCGTCCCGGGGTCATGGGATTCCCCTTTTGCGACCTTCTGACAAGCAAAGTCAATGGGGAAACCAGGTTCACTTTACAACCGTGCTGCTAACTTAACACCTGCAGTGATTCACTTAACAACGGTGGCAAGAATGGTCACAAGATGGGGCAAAGCTTGCTTAACAACAGACTGACTTAGCAACAGAATTTTTTTTTCTGTTTTTCTGGTGGTTTTCCTGCATTGTGCAAACCTTAACCTGGGTCCCGTATCCTAAGAATGCAAAATTAGCTTATTACATCAAAGGAACAAAGAGCTTTCGGCTTGATTGGAGACTGGAGCCCAGTAGGTCCTGCTCAGGCCCTTAAAACAATCATCCTTTCCCCCCCCCTCACAACACACATGCACAAACACACGCACAAACACACACTTGTAACCTAAGTTCCAATTGAAGCCAGATGCTCCCATCAGCAAAACAGCTTTTTTATGCTGTCCCCCCTCCTCCAGCTATGGTACTCCAGGACTGTCTTCAAAACCGCAATGCACCACGCGGCCCCCTCACCCAAAAACCCGACTTTGATCAAAATCAGGTGAAGTCATCTGCTCCGGAACTGTGAGCAGATTTTGGACAAGGAGAAGCAGAAGAGAAAGCAGAACCACACAGGAGAATAATTTTAAAAATGGCGGGAGATGGTGAGCTAAGAGAAACCAAAAGATGACGCAACCTATATATTTAGGCCAGGGATGGGCAATTATAGCAAAACTTTAGGACTTGTAGACTTCAACTCCAAGAATTCTAGGAGTTGAAGTCCACTAGTTGTCCATCCCTGCATTAGGTCAACTTTCTCCAACTTGATGGCATCTGTTGGTCTCAGCATTCAGATCCGCCATGGAGCTGCAGATCCGAAATATCTGAAAAACGCCAATTTGGGAAAAGAGCTGTGCGTTTGTCCACAGGTTGCATGCTGGGGAGGTCCCCAGAAACACCTGAGAAGACAAATTCATAAATCAAATGAACAATGAACAAATTCTGCTTTTATTGTAAGGTTATACAGGTACAGAGGTGGTATTCAGCAGCTTCTGACCAGTTCTGGAGAACCGGTAGCGGAAATTTTGAGTAGTTCAGAGAACCGGCAAATACCACCTGTGACTGGAGATTTTACAGTCTCCTTCCCCTGCCACGCCCACCAAGCCATGCCCACAGAACTGGTAGTTAAAAAACTTTGAATCCCACCACTGTACAGGTAATCCTCGACTTACAACAGTTCATTTAGTAACCGTTCAAAGTTACAACGTCACTGGAAAAAATTACTTTGGACCATTCTTCACAAGAGAGCCTTGGTGGCGCAGTGGTTAGAGTGCAGTACTGCAGGCTACTTCTGCTGAACTGCTGGCTGCCTGCAATTTGGCAGATTGATTCTCACCAGGTTCAAGGTTGACTCAGCCTTCTGAGGTGGGTAAAATGAGGACCCAGATTGTTGGGAGCCGTAGGCTGACTCTGTAAACCGCTTAGAGAGGGCTGTAAAGTACTATAGAGCTGTACTTTACCATATAGCTGTACTTTATAATAGTACTATAGTGCTATTGCTATTATGACCGTCGAGGCATCCCCATGGATGATAAAAATTCAGATCCTTGACAACTGACTCCTATTTATGACAGTTGCCATGTCCCGGGATCATTCGATCACTTTGAGATCGGTAAAATGAGGACCCAGATTGCTGGGGGCAAGAGGCTGACTTTGTAAACTGCTTAGACAGAGCTGTAAAGCACTGTGAAGCAGTATATAAGTCTAAGTGCTATTGCTATTGTGCGACAAGCAAAGTCAATGGAGAAGCCAGATTCACTTAACAACTGTGTTATTAACTTAACAAAGGGCAGTGATTCATTTCATAACTGTGGCAAGAAAGATTGTAAAATGGGGCAAAAGCCACTTAACAAATGGCTCACTTAGCAACAGAAATGCTGGGATGGTAAGTCGTGGATTGCCTGCATTATCAGAATTTTGCAAGTCGAAAGGTCATGGCCCCTCCATCAGAGTTACAAGATAAGAAAATAGGGAGGGTTCATTCTGAACTGCTTGCCCTGCGGGTCTATGACATTTCACCGTAGCCAACTTGCTTTGGGACAACTCATTGAGGGAGAAGAGTTACACTAATACCAAAGAAATGGTGGAATAGAATCATTAAAGAAAGGGTGCAGAAGGAGGGACAGAATGAAATGTGAATGATAAAAATTTAAATATTTTTTAAAATTTATTTTAAAGAATTAATTTGAATTGTTAAATTGTCCCGTGGTGAGTTGTCCTTTGGCAGGTTGGCTGTGGCTGCAGTGAGATGTCCCATTCCATTGCCCTGCTGACATTCCTGCTGGCAGCTAAGCCGCCTTTTATCTGATTGTTCCCTTGGTTGGTTTAACTGATTGACAGACTGACAGACTTGGAAGGGACCCTGGAGGTGTTCTAGTCCAGCCCCCTGCCCAAGCAGGAGACCCTACACCATTTCTGACAAATGGCAGAATGCCTTAGTGCAGTGGTGGAATTCAAAAATTTTTACTACCGGTTCTGTGGGCGTGGCAGGAGAAGGATACTGTATAATCCCCATTCCTTCCTCACCCCACTAACCTGCTTTCCAGCTCCATTCTCCTGTGCAGGGCAACCAAAGAAGACCCAGCCCATCAGCTGGGACTCAGGAGGCAGAGAATAGATGGGGGCAGGGCAGTCAGAGATGGTATTTGCTGGTTCTCCAAACTACTCAAAATGTCTGCTAATGGTTCTCCAGAACTGGTCAGAACCTGTTGAATACCATCTATTACAATCTCTCCTTGATCAGTTTCCATCCATTATTCCTTGTCTGGCTTTCAGGTGCCTTGGAAAGTAGCTTGACCCCTTCCTCTCTGGGGCAGCCCCTCAAATATTGGAAGGCTGCTTTCATGTCTCCCCTGGTCCTTCTCTTCACCAGACTAGCCAGGCCCAGTTCCTGTAACCGTTCATCGTGGTTCTCCTTGCCCTGTCTCCCAAGGTCACTGTCATGCAGCGTTATGTGGATTAACCCAAGTTCTGTATTATCATCTCTATAGGCATTTGGCTGGGGATTAAAAAAACTGTCTCCAGTTATATCTCTAGGACCTGCTTAATAGGGTTACGATATGGCATCATCCATTGTGTGTATGTGTGTGTTTCTGCATGTGTGTGTGTGCCAAGAAGAATGGCTGTAGCAGTATAATAAAAATCGTGTGTCTTTAGTAATTTATATGATTTCTATAGCCGACCATTTCATACATACAGTAGTACTTACGACAATTGAGCCCAACATTTCTGTTGTTAAGTGAGACATTTGTTAAGTGACTTTTGCCCCATTTTACAACCTTCCTTGACCCAGTTGATAAGTGAATCACCACAGTTGATCAGTTAATAACACGGCTCTTAAGTGAATCTGGCTTCCCCATTCACTGGTCAGAAGGTCACAAAAGGGGATCACATGACCTTGGAATGCAGCAACGGCCATAAGTATGAGTCAGTCACCAAGCATCTGAATTTTGACCACATGATCATGGGGATACTACAAAGGTCATGGGAAAAATGATCTTAAGTTACTTTTTTCAGTGCCGTTGTAACTTTGAACTAAGTGAATTGTTGTAAATCGAGGACTATCTTTACGTGACTGTACCTGCATGCAATGTCAACACATATACAAAAACAGAGCTTTGATTGTGCTTGTCTGTTTTCACACATATAGACCTGCCCGCTGTAGAGCACACTGGCATTACAATATTTACCATACATGTAGTACGAGGGAGCTCTTGAAAAGGGAAGGCTCATGAAGTAGATATCCCATCAATATCCTGCTTTGGGCAAACCACGATGTGAATATATTTCTATTTTTACTACATAGTTAAGCTGCCCATAGCTGTTTTGGGCAGCAAGGCGAGTGGCATATTTTATTTATTGGTTATTTATTTGCCACTCTGGGACTACTCTAGGCGGCTTACAATAAGAAAAAGGAAGAACAGGAAAGGAGTGCAAATACAAGTAAAATAATGGAACAGTAAAGTAAAATAAGCAATGACAAAGGAACACAAGGTGAATGATACATCAATATGATAAACAAAAAGATGGACGGGTGGAAGATGAGAGCAGAAGGGATGAAGTGGAGTTTGCCATCAATCTAAGAGAGAGACAGAGACAGAGAGAATGAAAAAGAAAGAAAGAAAGAAAGAAAGAAAGAAAGAAAGAAAGAAAGAGAAAAGAGAGAAAGAAGAGAGAGAAAGAACAGAGACTGTAACTGCTAACATCCGTCGCTCTCACCTTGGGCACCTTTAGCTGTGGCGTTTGAGGTATTATTATCAAAATAAAGTATTATTAAAAAATAATTTACCATTAACTACTGCAGACCCATATCAATCAGCTACCAGATCAAACTGGCAAGATTTGCCCAAACAGGATTTTACTGCCAGGCAATTGTTATTATGTTTACGATATTCTGTTTTTAATTTTGAATTCTTGTTTTCCGAATTCCATTTTAAATACGAAGAAGCCTCATTTTTAACCGGCTGATTGCAGCAGGGGGTATTATTTGGTTATTCATTTGTTATTAACCACACTTGAAGGTACTATACTTTCTTCTGGCAATTTGCAACACTTGCCGAACCTAACTTGGTGCCAATTGCTGCGTTCGCATCATTGCACCATTTTTAATTGATTGCATCAATGCCCAGATCGCCAAACTCCGGGAATGATGTAAATGACGTATCATTTTAATCATGACACAAATGAAGCAAACTGCAGAAACGGATCTGCCTCATGTGAAGCCGTAGCATTGAAAGCTACCACACTGGGGGTGTCACAGTACAGAGTTTTAATTGTTTGACAGAGAAGCCAGCTGTGGTTTTAATCCAGGGAAGGGATAGGGACCTCCTTCAAACTAGTGTTGTCCTAAGCACCAATATTCATTAGTTATTTTATTTATTTTATTTTAGATTTTTAATCCCACTTTTAAATATTTTGATAAATAACCCAAAGTGGCAGACATGCCTAATATTCCTTTCTCCTCCTGTTTTCCCCACAACAACCATCCTGTGAGGTGGGTTTGGGCTGAGAGGAGGGACTAACCCAAAGTCACAAAGCCTCCAGTTTTCATGGCTAAGGCGGGACTAGAGCTCACCGTCTCCTGGTGATTGGCCCAAATCACCCAGCCAGCTTTCATGCCTAAGGCGAGACTAGAACTCAGTTTCCTGGTGATTGGCCCAAATCACCCAGCCAGGTTTCATGCCTAAGGCGGGACTAGAACTCAGCTTCCTGTTTTTCTAGCCATTCATTCGTTCAATTTAGCAGCCACCCAATTCTGGAGGACTTAAAACAGCCACGGATGTATGCTTGCCTGTAGAGTATATCCAAAGGCCACTGTCCCTGTGTACAGATGCAATGGAAGAGGCATGACCAGGGGTGGGCAAACTTTTTGACTCGAGGGCCACAATGAGTTCTTAAACTGGACTGGAGGGCCGGAACAAAAGCATGGACGGAGTGTTTGTGTGAACTAATAGAAATTCAAAGTTAGATCACTTCACGTAGCCTTCTGGGAGAGCAAGAGAACCCTCCGCTCTTTTGGCTCCGCGGGCCGGATAGAACAGCCGAACAGGCCGGATCCGGCCCCCGGGCCGTAGTTTGCCCACGGCTGGGCATGACTGTGGCACATGGTATATTAGTAACAGATAACAGAATAACAGAGTTGGAAGGGACCTTAGAGGTCGTTTAGTCCAACCCCTGCTCAAGAAGGAAACCCTATCCCATTTCAGACAAATGGCTGTCCAGTCTCTTCTTAAAAGCCTCTAGTGATGGTGCACCTACAACTTCTTGAGGCAAGTCGTTCCATTAGTTAATTGTTCTCACTGTTAGGAAATTTCTCCTTAGTTCTAGGCTGAGTCTCTCCTTGATTAGTTCCCATCTATTGCTTCTTGTTCTGCCTTCAGGTGCTTTGGAAAATGGGTTGACCCCCTCTTCTTTGTGGTAACCCTTCAAATACCGGCTATACACTGATATCACGTCACCTCTAGTTGTGATGACCCAGAGTATATCAGAAATATAACAAAACCCAAAACGTAACTAAAAGTTCTTTAATGCCTTCAACTTGGCTTCACTGTTTAATTGTTCACAGTAGAGGAGTAAACTATTTTCAAAATAGCATTTCAAAGGCAAGAAACACAGTTCAAATTCAAAGAGCCGATAATGAAGCAAAAACCAAAAACAAACCGCACTGAATAAAGTTCCACGACAGACCAGGATAGATAATTGCCAACTTCAGGAAGATAACCAAGTACAGTCCGTTGGAAGAATGCCAACCAAGATAAACCTTCTTTAGGAATAAAACACTAATTTGTCTCCAGCTTCTGTTAGCAGGCAGGTCCAAACTCTTATGCAAATCTCACACCTGCAACCCATGAAGAGGATCATGGCCCTCTCCTCCAGAGTAGACCACATTTTACCCTGATCCTCTCCTCCCTGCGTGCCCTAGGATGGATAGGGGATGGGCCTGGGTCCTCCTCTGACTGCTCAGCCGGCCTCTGCCCTTCCCCAGCCTCCTCCACCACCTCTGCAGCCACACTTCCACTCCCTGTTGGCTGTTCCTCCTCTTCCTCAGAGTCAGTCTCCACCAGGGGCATGACACTAATTCTTCTTTTCATTAAACTAGACATACCCAATTCCTGCAATTGTTCTTCACATGTTTTAGCCTCCAGCACCCTAATCATTGTTGTTGCTCTTTTCTGCACTCTTTCCAGAGTCTTTACAGCTTCTTTATAATATGGTGACCAAAACTAGATGCAGTATTCTAAGTGTGGTCTTACTAAGGCTTCATAAAGTAATACTAGTACTTCCTATGATCTTGATTCTATCCCTCTGTTAATGTGGTTACAATACTGTGTAGGCATTGGTACTTCCAATTATTATTACCTTTATTGTCAGAGTACAACATGTGTACAATGAGACTGTACTTCCAATGAATTTACATACCCATGCACATTAAAGATAGCAGCTATTTATGCGTTCTCACTTGTTACTTTCCCATTTGGAAAAAAAATGTATTTTTTGCACAAGTAGAAAATTCAGGACATTTCAGAGAGCTGAGGATTTCCCTTAGGAATGTTAAATTGTTGTTGTTTCATTGTGTGTAATTACAGTACCAGATTTATTTGCATCTCATTTTGGAAAATAGCCCTTAAAGGATAGGATTAAAATAAAGCATCTACGTCAAGCAAGGGATAGTCCCAGTGCAACAAACACACAACCTGTTTCGCTGTTCTGAAAAATCCTCCAATTAGCCAATGCCCTATTTCCACAAAGGGAACAGAGTTCGATTGCACATATCTCTTTTTTTGCCATCACCAAGCGTCTTTACAATTTCTCTCTCTTTCAGCTGCGTCTTTTCCCCACCTTCAAAAGTGGGATGAATAACACTGACCTATTACAGAAGGGCTGAAAGAATTATTCCCACCGCGTGAATTTTGTGCACGCTCATGAGAGAAGGAATATGTTATTTTCCATTGGATTTTTATTTGGCTCATTGTTGTACAAGCAAGAGTGAGGACTACAATGATTACGCATCGGATTTGGCAGCCTTTTGTTGGCACTGAGAAATCACAGGTCCTTTTTACATGTCTACGCTTGGGAAGAAGCAACTTCTAAAATTGTCACCTCTTTGAAGATCTAGAAGTCCTCCTGAACTGAAACTATGTGTGTGGTTTAAATGCCATCTCCTCTTCCTCCTTTCTCCTTTCTCCTCCTCCTCCTTCCTCTGTTTCTGCTGCTTCCTCACCCCCTCCTTTCTCTTTTCCTTTTCCCTCATCCTTTCTTTTTCTTCCTCCTCCCTCCTCCTTCTCCTCTTCCTCCTTCTTCCTCCTTTCATCTTCCCCCTCATCCTTTCTTTTTCTTCTTCCCCATCCTTCTTCCTCCTCCTCCACTTTTCTTCTTCCTCCTCCTCTTCTTCTCTTTCCCCCTCTCTTCCAGAACATTGCTCCCCATCACACATAAACACATACACATTGCACTGCTCAACACCAAAGGTTTTGTTCCCACCCTGCCAACAAGTAGATTCCACCTTGAGATATGCAGGTAAAATCACCCAGGTGCAGATTTCGCAGCCTAAACCCTAACCTCTTGCAAATCATCATACCCGCTTGGATGCTGCAACAATTATCTGCGGCGTTTCTTCCCAGACCCCAGGAAAGCCTCTTTGGGTGCAGAGGCAGCAAACCCGCCCCCCATGGGGTGGTGGAAGGGGAGCAGGAGAAGCAACTGTGAAAAGTTAACCTCTGCCTGTTCAGATCCTTCTTTCTAACTTTCTGAGGAGAAGAAGGGGGGGGGGAACTGGTGGACTCCAAGACGATGGGGTTGGAAAAGACAGCCGAGGGGCGAATCGGACCTGACAGGTATTTAACTTGGGCTATTTATTGCAATTATTTGGAACGCCCTGAGAGGATTAAAAAAAGGGAGAGTATGCACTGAAATTATTCACCCTGCCAACTTTCGCCCCCGTCTCCTGCAAAGCCCAACGTGGCTCCACCCGGCCGAGCAGGCCGGGTGTAAGCGAGGCGTCTCCTTCTCCCGATGAGCAGGGCCTCTCCGTTCACAGATGAGCAACCAGCTGTGACTTCTGAACTTCCCTCCCGCCGTCCCCAAATCCCCGTTTCCATCAAAGGGAGCTTATCCCTTTCAAGCCAATGGCGGGCGGGGGGCGGACGGACGCCCTCCAGCCTCCATCCGAGATGCCAAGGGAGCCAAATTCCATTGTCCCGGCATAAAAGCTGGGAGGCAGCGGAGCGAGACGGGGACGGGGGCGACGGTGACCCATCTCGCTTCTCGAGCTTGGAAGCTTTAGCCCCTGAAAAGGGCCCCGGTTCTCTTTTCCTGTGGCTTTCATTAAGAAAACCAGGAAGAAAAGTATCGGTTAACGTTGGAAGGGTGCCAAGATGCCCTACAAAGGTTTTGGGGAGCGGGGTGGGGGGAAGGGACGGGACTTCGGCACGGAGGGTCCGCGGACGGGCAGGCGGGCCAGGCCTCTTTTGTGCGCTCCGAACGATTCCACCTTAACTTAAAAGCTAAAAAGAGAAAAAGAGAGAGAGAGAAAGAAACAAAAAGAAAGAAAGAAAGAGGCCCAACCGGCCCAAACAGAGCATTTAAACATCTCCCACTTCATTAATTTGTGGAATTTCAATGTGATTAATTCAGTCTGGAATTGACCCTTCGCTTCGCCAACAACAGGCCAGGGCTGGAAAGAAGTCATTTGTTTTCTGCCCCAAATTGCCAGGGGAGCAGAAATGGTGGGGAAGGGAGGAAGCGGGGCCTTAATCACATCCACAGAACGCCCTCTTGGACGCCTTCCCGTTTTTTAGCCAAAGCTTCTCCAGCTTTTTCGGCTGAAATACAGGCCACGGGGCCGACCAGAATGGAACAGCAGCTGGACCGGCCTTTACACTCACTCACACACAAACACACACACACACACACCCCTCCGTCATCTCTGCCCCACAAAGATTTAATGACAAACGCAATTAAATTATTTTTTTATAAAAGGCAAGGCCGAGGCCTACCCTAGGCCTCTCTTGCCTTCGCAGCGTATTTGACAGGGTTTGATCAATCATAGACAAGGAGGAGACGATCAATTGACAATATTTGACCTTCCGCATCGATTCGTGTCTCTGCTCTGCTAATTAACAATTTTCGGGGCTTTGCATCGTGCGACTGAAGGCTGCAGCCGAGGCGACAGCTGCAGTTCAACGAGCGAGGCACTCTGCACATCCTCAGAGGGATAAATGAGGGGAGTGTATGCCTGCTCTGCCACAGATGATTGATATTCGGCGCAGAGAAGCAAATTCGGTAATTCATCTTCTGGCTAATCCTCAACAATTTTGCTTCGCGTAAAAATCCAGGAAAACTACTGTTCTTCTTGCTACGCTACGCTGCCACCTTTATCAACTAACATACAAGGTATGTTCAAATTGCATTTCCCAGAATCCCCTACACCGATAAACAATTTGGGAGTTGTAGCCTGAATATGGAATAACAGAGTTGGAAGGGACCTTGGAGGACATCTAGTCCAACCCCCTGCTCAGGCAGAAAACCCTATACCATTTCAGACAAATGGTTATCCAGTCTCCTCTTAAAAACTTCCAGTGGTGAAGCATTCACAAACTTCTAGAATCAAGTTATTCCACTGATTAATTGCTCTAATTGTCAGGAAATTTCTTCTGAGTTCTAGGTTGCTTCTCTCCTTGATTAGGTTCCATCCATTGCTTCTCATCTTGCCTTCAGGTGCTTTGTGGCAGCTTTGCTATCATGTCACCCCTAATCCTTCTTTTCATCAACTAAACATACCCAATTCCTGCAACCGTTCTTTATATGTTTTAGCCTCCAGTCCCCTACATACATCCAGAAGACTGAGATTAAGGAAGGTGGAGTTAGAACTAGTCTTCAATTTATGACCACAACTGAGAATAGAACTTCCATCTCTAAGCAATAAGTGAGTTGCACCCAATTTTATGACCCTTTTTGTTGCAGTCGTTAAGCGCAACCAGATTCGGCCATTGACTTCTAAAAAGCACCCTGGTTCACAAATGGAAACCACAGGATCCTAGAACGTTGCAACTGTCAAAAATGCACGCTGGTTGCCAGCGCATGGATGTTGATCACATGACCACAGGGACACTGCAGCAGTCTTAAATGTGAGGACTGGTCGTAAGTCGAGGACTACCTGTAATTCCTTCTTTTTGCAACTCCATTCCTGTTCCTACAAACAAGAAGGGGATTTTTTAGAAGTTGTCGCAGGACTGAATTTGCAGAAGCCCACTGCGGCACAAAAGCGATGTTTAATTTGGCTGATTAATCTGGGACCTCATTTAGTGTGTTTTCTGGACTCAATCAATCCCCTGAATCATAAACTATTCAACGGGGCATCAAATGCCACATCATTAAAAGAGTCCAACAATTACAACAAACCGAGCTTAGCATGTTGTGTGAATTCAGCCAGAGAGGGAGGGAGGGAGGAAGAGCGGGAAAAGGAGGGAGGGAGAGAGAGGGAGAGAGATGGAAAGATAGAGACGGAGGGAGGGAGACAGACAGACACAGAGAAGGAGGGAGGGGGACAGAGTCAGAGAGGGAGAGAGACAGGGAGGAAGGGAGAGAGAGGGAGGGAAAGGGAGGGAGAGAAAGAGACAGAGGAAGATAGATCGAAAGAGGGAAGGAGGGAGAGAGACAGAGGGAAGGAGGGAGAAAGAGAGAATTCTATCAATTGCTTAGCCAGATCTAATTATTTCTCTCTGAATACCAAGTTGTTTATAGTGAAGTAAGGTGTGAAATGATTAACACTTCAGAATGCAACACCCTGCATCTCACTGTGAACTTACCACCAACTAAAAGCGGAAGCAGGATAAGAATATAACTTTCCAAATCCCTGATTTTGGGTTTTGTCCAAGCCTCTGAATAGCCACGGCAAGAGGGGATAAACGCTAGGAGTGATCCAGCAAGATCCTTCTTATGTTAATCCCTGCTAATCAAAAATGAAGCTTCCATATTTAGTGGCGGCTTCTAAGCATCCCATCTTGGGGGCAGGCATCCTGATTTTTATACATACAATATTTTATATATATGTGGTATTTTCCAAAGCACCAGAGGACAGGAGGAGAACAGAGGTGGCATTCAGCAGGTTTTTAAGCAGTTCTGGAGAACCGGTAGCGGACATTTTGAATAATTCGGAGAACTGGCAAATCCCACCTCTGACTGGCCCCGCCCTCATCTATTCTCTGCCTCCCGAGTCCCAGCTGATTGGCTGGGTCTTCTTTGGTTGCCCTGCACAGGAGAACGGAGCTGGAAAGCAGGGGTGGGGAGGGGAGAGGGATTTTGCAGTAACCTTCCCCTGCCACACCCACCAAGCCACACCACGCCCACTATGCCATACCACGCCCACCAAGCCACGCCCACAGAACCAGTAGTAAAAATGTTTGAATCCCACTACTGGACGAGAAGCAACGGGTGGAAACTAAAGAAGGAGAGAAGCATCATGGAATTAAGGAGATGCTTCCTAACAGAACAATTAACTATTGAAACAGCTTTTATAGGCACTACATCACTGGAGGTCTTTAAGAAAAGGCTGGACAACCACCTGTCGGAAATGGTGTTTGAGAAGGGGTTGGACTAAAGACCTTTAATGTCCCTTGTTAAGAGCATCTAGATCTGCCCATTGACTGGGCTTGTGAGAGCCTTCTCCACAAAGTTGGGTCCTCACATAATAAAATAGGATTACCTGAGCTGCATCATTTGTACCTTGACTAGGTTGATTTATTCTACCATCCCTTACCTCATCGACTTAGCATAACACTCTACCCTTTCTCACTCTGGATGGAGGCTTTTGGGCTTTTTTTTTAATCAATCCTCTGAACACAACAACAGAGTGGAAAGGTTCTAAATCTCAAGTAATTTCTCCTTAGTTCTAGGTTGCTTAGCTTCCATCCATCCTTCTTGTCCTGCACAGGTGCTTTGAAGAATAGCTTGACTCCTTCTTCTTTGGAGCAGCCCCTCAAATATTGGAAGACTGCTATCTAGTCCTTTTAATTAGACTAGACATACCCAATTCCTGCAACCATTCTTCATATGTTTTAGCCTCCAGTCTCCTAATCATCTTTGTTGGTCTTTTCTGCACTTTTTCTAGAGTCTCAGCACCTTGGTTGTGCCTTGGTGACCAAAACTGGACACAGTATTCCAAGTGCGGTCTTGTCAAAGAAGCATAAAGCGGTACTAATACTTTACTGATCTTGACTCCGTCCCTCATGTCTAGAATTAAAATAAATTCTAAACCCCTGTTCTGGATGTCAGGTTTAAACAAAAGAACCAGTGCCAAGGAATGTTCACCATTCCTCAAAGCAACTTTCCCAAGCAAATTTTATCTTTGTTTGTGAGAAATCCCTGTTTTTCAAAAATATGAGCCTAAAAGTCCAGCAACTTCAGAAAACAGATGTGTCCATTTATACAACATCCTATTAAGTACTTGGAGACCACCATGCTTACTGTAACTATCTCAGATTAAATCTACCCTACTTCATCCAGGATCTAGAAAGAGGGGTTTCTTCTTATTATACTCCCCTTACTTACTGCCATGTACCTCACAAAGCTGACTGCGTAACTTTGGGCCACACACCCGAAAACTGGGAGTTCTAGCCCCACCTTAGGCATAAAGCCGGCTGTGAAACTTTGGGCCAAACACCAGGAGATGGTGAGTTCTAGTTTTGCCTTAGGCACAAAGCTGGCTGGGTGACCTTGGGCCAGTCTCTCTCTCTCAACCCTATAAAGAAGGAAGCCATGCCAAGTCACTTCTGCAAAAGGCTGCCAAGAAGATTTCACAGCTTTGTCCAGGCAACCACCAGGAGCGAACACTGATTGAACGCACAATTTTTTAAAAAATGAAATAAATTGAGCCAGCAGCACAACATGTATTGTTATGATCCTATATGTCTCCAAAGCAGGAAACTGTCTTAACACCTTGTCAAATTGTGTTTCCTTTTTCATGCAGCCTTATTTGCTCTAACGTGGTGTTTTTCAACCTTGGCCACTTTAAAAGGTGTGGATTACAACCCCAGAATTCCCCAGCCAGCTATACTAGCTGGGGAATTCTGGGAATTGAAGTCCACACATCTTTAAATGGCCAAAGTTGAAAAACATGGCTCTGGAGCCTTCCAGGAAGATAAGAATAATTTACATCTCATCGGTGAGGTAGTCAACATTTTATGTGCCAGCAATGTAGGGGCAGTCCTTGACTTATGACCACAATTGAGCCCCAAATTTTCTGTCGCTAGGTGAAATATTTGTTAAGTGAATTTTGCTCCATCTAACGAACCTTTCTTGTCCCTGTTCTTAAGTGAATCACTGCAGCTGTTAATTTAGTCACACGGTTGTTAAGTGAATCTCTTTACCTCGTGGACTTGGTTGGTGAGAAGGTCCCAAAAGGGGATCACATGACCCCAGGACACTGCAACCGTCATACATGTGAACCAGTTGCCAAGCACCTGAATTTTGATCACATGAATAGAGGGATGCTGCAATGTTGTAAGTGTGGAAAATGGGCACAAGTCCCTTTTATCAGCACCGTCCTAACTTCGAACAGTCACTAAATGAATGGTTGTAAGTTAAGAACTGCCTGTACTGTATCAGATTGCCATGGTTTTTGTCTAAATGCTAATATTCTGGCCTCATAATTCTAAATTAAGATATTTCCATCCAGCACTATCTGCTCCAACAGACAGCAAACAGACGTGCCTTCCCCATCGACCATGAACAAATGCTTAAAATTGGGAATGACAAGGAGCAAATCCAAGGCTGTAGGCTGGCACTTTCCCATGCTTCTACATTTTAGGTTAATGGTTTTCATGGTTTTAATTTATTTGTATGAATTTATCTTTGCTGTCTTCACATGTGTTGAATTGCCCAGAATCAGGCAAGTGAGATGGGCGGTTATATAAATGGAACGAAGTAAATAAAAATAAAATTCCACGTTTGGGGTATAGAAAACATCTGTCTATTTAGCCTTATTATCTTGTCCTCCATATATATATATATGCACGCGTAGACTTTCCCCTTGGTTCTGCTTTGGGAAGCTGACAGCAAGACAAACAATTGGATTCTTAATGACTTTCACTGATACCCAAATAGCTTGCAATTGCCAGCAATGAAATCATAAAATCACATTCACTATTGCTATAAAACACGCCCCATGTTGCTTTATATGTACTCCAGCTCCGGAGACATTGGCTGGCACTGCAAAACAGACTGCACAGAAAAAAAAAATCCATGTAAATAAATACTCAGCCACCTCTCCCTTCCCCTGATTAAAGGACTGAGCCTCGGGCAGGGCCCTCTGTCTATGCACAGAAGGACTCTTGCTTATTAATTTCAGCTCATCTCATGTTTGGATTAAAGTTTATTTAACCCGAAATAGACACCACACAGTCACTTTCCATTAAATTGTAGCTACAGCTGTGAACTTCAGACAGAAATCCAAGACACAATTTATTAGCTTGATTTACATGCCATCACCTCCTTCAGGGTGGATGTTCAAGGCAGCTTAAAACTGAAAATAGGAAGGAAGGAAGGAAGGAAGGAAGGAAGGAAGGAAGGAAGGAAGGAGAGGAAGGAAGGAAAGGAAAGGAAAGGAAAGGAAAGGAAAGGAAAGGAAAGGAAAGGAAAAAGGAAAGAAAAATATCTGAGGAGGGAGGGAGGGAGGGAAGGAAGAAGGGAAGGAAGGAAGGAAGGAAGGAAGGAAGGAAGGAAGGAAGGAAGGAAGGAAAAATATTTGAGGAGGGAGGGAGGGAGGAGGGAAGGAAGGAAAGGAAAATATTTAATGAGGAGGAGGGAAGGAAAGAAGGAAGGAAATTAAAACATTAAAAGTGCACTGTTTACTTAAAAGTATGTGCCACCAGACAAAACTCATTGTAGAGAACAATACCCAGAAAAATGTATATAAAAGACTTTTTCCAATTAAACAAAAATAAATAGGGTGCCTGGAAAGCATTGAAGTTGAAAGCTTACATACCTGCTTGGGGAATTTGAAAAGTTCCGTTCCAACCCATGAAAAACAAAATGATAAATCAATGTATTTTTTTTTATCATTTATAGACCTGAATGGGCTAACCTGGTCAGAAGGCAATGAGGGCCAATGGTTCATAAAACTTTATTCATGATATATAGTATATATCTTCAATGCAGATTAATTAATCCTACAGACCCTTGACCGAGAGGACCATACATCTTTGAATGGCAGTCTTTTCAAAGTCGGCTCTGCCAAGAGAAATTTGGTAGTATAAAAGATATGAAAATCCAGATGTAGAGTTTCAAATTCTAATTTTTGGGACCATGCCTAATTAGCTAGGAAAGCTTACATTGTTGGTAGAAATAAAGGCAGAATAGCAGACCTACGTGTCTCCACGCATCTGGAAATCAATAAATACATAAATAAACAATATTTTGGAGGCAGCCCAAATTAGCATGCTGCATGGAATGACGAGACTCCAGATGTTTTAACTGAAAGCTACAAAATCGCCAAAAGGAAAGTGAGGGGAAAAAAGCATAATATGTTTATAGTCCCTGAGATCTGGAGTAAACTGATACCGAAACTTGTTGAAGTGAAGATGTACCTTCCAGTAATAATAGGAAGAAGAATGGCTTATAAAGGGGCCACTGAAGTTTGTCTGTGGCAGCAAAAACCACAGTCTTGTGGCACTTTAAAGACTAATTACATTTATTACGGCCTACGCCTTCCTGGACTTAATGAGATGTACGCAGAATTATCCTCCGTGCATATTGTTTGTAAGGAGGGGGAGCAAGAAGGAAATTGTAAAAGGGATCACAGGGAAGTGAAATGCAGATGAGGGTAATTGTCTATCGATAGTGGCCTCTTGCAAAAGAGTCGCTGGGTGTGACACGGATATTTCTGCACGGACGAGCTTATTAGCACATGGTGGAATAGATTAAAAATGCAAGAAAAGGTGGGAATAATGTCAGAATGTTTTAATATGTGTACTGAAATGCACACACACCCATATACAGGTAGTCCTCGACTTAACAATGATTCGTTTAGTGACCGTTCAAAGTTACAACGGCACTGAAAAAAGTGACATATGACCCGTTTTTCACACTTATGGACGTTGCAGCATCCCTGTGGTCATGTGATCAAAATATGGACACTTGTCGACTGACTCATATTTACAACGGTTGCAGTGTCCCTGGGGGCCATGTGATCCCCTTTGCGACCTTCTGACAAGCAAAGCCAATGGGGAAGCCGGATTCACTTAACAACCGGTTTGCTAACTTATCAACTATGGTGATTCACTTATCAGCTGTTGCAAGGAAAGTCGTAAAATGGGGCAAAACTCAACACATTTCTCACTTAGCAACAGAAATTTTGGGTTGAACTGTGGTCGTTAAGTCATGGACTAACTACATGTTGGTTTGCTAACTTAACAGCTACAATGATTCACTTAACAACTGTGCCAAGAGAAGGTGTAAAATGGGGCAAAACTCACTTAAGAAATGTCCCGCTTAGCAACATAAATTTTGGGCTCAATTATGGTCGTAGATTGAGGACTATCTGTACACATATACTGATACATAGATACGAATGTAAATAGAGCATTGAACAGGGGATAGAAGAGGCTCTACAGGTAGTCTTCAACTTACTTAATGGAGCTTTGCAATTATGGTCGTTAAGTCATGATAGTTGTAAAGTGAGTTACCATGTGGCCAGACCCGTTTTGATGACCTTTTAGAATAACAGAATTGGAAGGGACCTTGGAGGTCTTCTAGACCAACCCCCTGCTCAGACAGGAAATCTTATACCATTTCAGACAAATGGCTCATCTTCAAAATTTCTAATGTTGGAGCATCCACAATGCTTTTTGTGGAAGTCATTAGGTGAATGCTGCGGTCATTAAATGAAGTTAATGCTGGTTTCCAGCAAAAATATTGTAAATTGCGGTCATGTGACTGTGGGGTGCCACAAATGGCCATGAATGCAGGCTGGGTGCTGAGAGCCTGAAAGGAGGTCACCTGACTGTGGGAGGGGACAGGTGTGTGTGACATTGGAGCTTTAAAACTGGATTGTAAATCCCTTTTGGGGTGGTCTGTTGTAACGATGAACAATCACTAAACAATTGGTCATAACTCGAGGACTACCTGTATAATATAGGCAAGAGATACCAGGAAAATACAACTGGCACTACAATTCGGGGAGCTGCTTAGAAAAAAAATCAAATGGAAGAGCATTCCAGGGGATAACAAAGTGGAGAGGTACA
Source organism: Naja naja (assembly GCA_009733165.1). Taxonomy (NCBI): domain Eukaryota; kingdom Metazoa; phylum Chordata; class Lepidosauria; order Squamata; family Elapidae; genus Naja; species Naja naja. The sequence continues at coordinate 362,814,065 of CM019148.1, forward strand.
CAATGCCACAAATAACAAGAGGAGGGAATCATAGAGAGAAAATGGCAGAGCGGTCAGTACTGGCTGTCTTGCAGATGACAAAAAAGTGGAGGAGCAAACTTGGTCTGGGAGGTGAAGGCGTGAACTAGGAGAGGAGAGATCTGGGTTCTAATCTCCCCTCAGCCCCAGAAGCTCATTGGCTGATTGTGGGCCAGTCCCTCCCGCTCTCAGTTCAGGAGCCAAACAGCTGTAGTAGGAAAGGGGCTGGACAAAGAGAGGGAGACCTGGGTTCTAATCCCCCTCAGCCCACTTCAATGCCTCCCACTCAACTTAACCTACCTCACAGGGTTGTTGTAATAGGAAAGGACAAACAGAGGGAGATCTGGGTTCTAATCCCCCTCGCTCCACTTCAATGCTTCCCACTCAAACCTACCTCACAGGGTTGTTGTTAGTATGAGGGGGAGAAATCAGAAAGAGCATGCTGTGCACATTGCCTTTTGCTCCTGAGGGTAGAAATCAAACATGTACATTTTAAGAAAACCTATTTTTGGGGGGGGGAGAAAGAAAGAAAAAAGAAATATCCTTGACTTTTGCAAGGAAAGAAATGCAAAACATGGAACTGATGAGGAAGGTGAACCACAGCAGAGGTATTTAAGGCGAGATGCCTTACAAGCATATAAAAATAAATTTAAAAAGGCAGAGGAGTGAATACCAAAAGTGCACAAAAACAAGGGAGAAGAAGCAGATTGGGGCCAAACGAGTCCAATATTTGCTTGCTGTTCCCTCTTCCCACACCATTTTTACCTGGAGAATATCTTCAATCTTTTCCACAATAGGAGAATGGACAAATCATGCAGCTTTCAATACGCTGGCATTTTAAACCCCATTCCATTATTATTGAGCTGCTCGTGCCCGTGATAAAAACACAGCCACAATAACAAAATACACAAGCACAACTGCATCAAAATTAGTTTTTCTCTGGGGTTTCATTAACATGCATAAAAGCTTCTGTGCTCTTGTAAATCACACAGCAGCATTGTTATCCGGTGTACGCTTAACCCTATCACGATCTTTTCCCGCACAATTTTACCCCTGTGAGCATTATTCTGTTTTTAATGGAACAAAACAACAAATTTTAAGTTGTCCAATCCGTGCTGAAAAGAAGGTCGAGAGAAGCTAGAAAGCAAGAAATCTGGTAAAAAATTTGACAAGAGAGAATTTTGGGAACGTTTAAATTGTTTTTATTTGGGAAATGTTTACACACACACACACACACACAATTCCTTAACAGATTCAGAAATAAAGAGAAAAATCTGGAGGGAAAAATCTTTTCCAGGACTCCAGCGCAAACAAATCTAAAACCAAACTTCCTTAACAAACTCAGAAATAAGGAAGGAAATCTGAAAAAAATCTTTTCCGGGACTTCAGCTCAAACAAACAAAAACAGAACACATTTAAACACCATCGGCATTGACAAAATCACCACTGGTCAATTGCAAAAGGCAACTTTATTTGGAACCAGTGGTGGGATTCAATTTTTTTTTTTACTACCGGTTCTGTGGGCATGGCTTGGTGGGCGTGGCAGGGGAAGGACACTGTAAAATCTCCAGTAAGAGGTGGTTTTTGCTGGTTCTCCGAACGACTCAAAATTTCCACTACCGGTCCTCCAGAACTGGTCAGAACCTGCTGAAAAGGGCCTTGGTAGTGCAGGCTGTTAAATGCCTAGCACTTAGTTCCAGCTGCCTGCAATTACTGCAGGCTCGAATCCCACCAGGCTCAAGGTTGACTCAGCCTTCCATCCTCTCGGGGTAGGTAAATTGAGGACCCAAGATTGTTGGGGACAATAAGCTGACTTTGTAAAAATGCCGCTTAGTAATAAGCAGGCATATACAATGGAATGAAGGCTATTGCTGAGCGCATTGGGTTGCGCTCCAAAAAGTGTAAGCCGCCCTGAGTCTCCGGAGAAGGGCGGCATATAAATATGAATTTTTTTAAAAAAACCACCTCTGTTTGGAACCGTTTACAACCTGGGACAGTACCAGTGGAGTTAAGGAAAACAAAGTCATGATTTATTTTAAAAAACCAACCTCTGCATCTTCAAGCATTGGACTAGCCAAGTGTCTTATGCATTCCCATAAGGCATATTTAACCCAGTTGAAGTTTAGGGGGCTACATCCACACCTGTTAAACTTTATTGCTGTTCACTTTGGATAGATTATCTACATGCACGTGTTGTTTCGGGGGGGTGGGGGTGGGGGGAAGCTTGCTGTGTTCACAAGCCCGGCTGAAGCGGTTCATTTAGGATTCCACCGACGGTGCAAAGCAAGGAAATGGATTAATTCCGTAATCAAGTTAAGCGTGTTGAGTGAACTCAGCCGCTCAGTCAATCTTAAGACAATATTGAGCCAAATGAATCGATGATGCGACTCAGCGTAAGCCAGCTTTTGCTGAACACAGGCGAACCAAATTCTGCGAGATCCCCTTTCCTGCAAAAATCATCTTGCCGTAAATCTGAACCGACGGAGACGGCAGATTTGTGTAGGGAAGGCACACACCGAAAAACCCCTCTGAGACCTGGAGACTCTTCACAAGGTAAACAACCTCTGTAAATGGACAAACCAGGCCTGAGAAAGGAGTCTGGACTCTTCCCACCGGTTGGGACCTTTATTCAGTTTGGTGTTTGTGTGTGTGTGTGTGTGTGTCTTTTAAACTCTCTCTCTCTCTTCCCTTTGCTTTCCCCAGATCCCCTGACCGCCCTGCTCAATTTTTGTAGTTGCTGGCAAAAGGAGAGAAGAAAAGCCTGTTCTGCTTTAAAGCCCTGTTTACGGAGGGCTTAATGAGCACGAAATGTTACAACTTGCCAATTATTTGCTCCGCTGGTGCCATTGCAAGGAAGGAATTACGTTTGGCGAGGTCTCGGCAGACCCTCCCGGGGTCTCTGCACAGACCTCAAAGTGCTGCTTTGCACAGACGGCCAAAATCCTGTCCCCTCAAAATAGAAAACCTGGTTTTTTTTCCCCCTCTGCTATTTTGTCAGAGGTTGATTTGGTTGGTTATTTATTTGTTTGTCTGACTTATACGCCGCTCAGCCAAAGGTGACTCTAGGCAGCTCACAATCAATAGAGACATCCATCTAAAACAATACTTGGAGACATTTGAATTACATTTGAATTAAAGTGACCAATTCATGGCAAGCTTGTCAAATGGCGTGCAGCAGGCCGATTGTAATTATAGTCTGCCGCACAGTTGGCCAGATGTTCAGACGGTTGTTCTGCTTCTATTTCCAGTTCTTTGTATTGTGTGGGTTCTTCTATTCTGCCATAGATAGGTACTGCCATGTCCACTACTTTTTGTCTTTCTTACCAACAGTAGTTAAGGCTGGCGTGTTATGCAGCACACACTTCTCCATTTGAATTCTAAAGTCCCAGAGCAGTTTTATTACTATTATTATTTTGTTCTTTTCAGCCAGGGGTCCCCAACCCATGCACCCCAGTCCATGGACCGGCACTGGTCCGTGGTCTGTTAGGAACCGGGTGTCAACTCATAAAATATTTCTATGGTCTTTTTAGAGTTGCCAACAGAAAGGGATGGGGGAGCAGTACAGCGGCTTGCAAAACTGAAATTGCATTCCATAAATGTTTTCAAAGATAGTAACTAGGTGACTGAAGTTTCTGCCATGCAAAATTCTAACTGGAGAGCATGTTTGACTCTTGGCTATGGATGTGTCCCATTGGAGAATATGAATTACGATACACCCAGGGGGTGGGGGGGAAAACCAGAGTCAAGGATAACAATGAATGTCGGCTACACCCAGGCAGTGCCGACATGTTAACTCCCAATAAATCCTTTTTTAAGTTTTGGAAGTTTGGCTCGAGACTCATGATCTAAATGGGGGTAACTGCCGGAATCCTGACACTGCACCACACAAGCAGCAAGTGAGTGAGTAAAGCTTCATCTGCACATACACAGGATTTAGGCTGTGCACAAAACCATCCTCCCTCCCCCACAGGCTGTGGAAGAATTATTTTCCACAAAACTGGTCCCTGGTACCATGGGATCTAGGGTGCGCGTGAAACCATTCTCCCACCACCCACAGAAAAATTATTTTCCACGAAACCGGTCCCTGGTGCCAGAAAGGTGGGGATCCCTGTTTCAGGCAGTCCATTTTGTCTTTTGACGCTCACTTGAGTTCCTTTTGGTTCCCCTTATGCTTCCAATTAGCCGTAGAGAATTAGGACAATGCCTGCCGTTCGGTGTCCTTAGCATTGTCCACATGAGAAATGAAATCCAGAAGTACAGCCCTCACTTGAGCTTTAGGCCAATGTTTCTCAACTGTGGTAACTTTAAGGTAAGTGGACTTCAACTCCCAGAATTCCCAGGCTGGGGAATTCTGGGAATTGAAGTCCACCTACCTTAAAGTTGGCACGGTTGGGAAACACTGGCTTAGGCCTAAGGGAGCCCCTCCTTTCAGCCCAAAGTGGAGAGTCTACCATCTTTGCTAAAACAGACTCTTAAGGGTGGGCAGCCCACTAAAGTGATTGTTTACAAACTGGCACCCATTAAATCAAGAGATTCTCTTAAAAAGCTAAAGTTAATTTAGAAAACTGCCTTCTCTATCCAGAGCTCAAAAAGTTGTAAGATTGCTATTATATCACTAGGCACCAATCCACAGATATTAAGGTCATGCAAGATTTTTTTTTTTTGCTTTGTTTTGTTATTCTGTTTATTTTCATTATTAAGAATCCTCATTTGTTTCATTATTCATTAGTTTAATTAGCATTTCTTTCATTATTCACAAGTTCCCCTCATTTTTTTTTCCTTTTTCACTCTACTTCTCCTTCCAGCCTTCCTCTCCCCCTGTTTTTTTTTAAGGCTCGCTTCTTCTATTTTAATCTGTTTTCTTTTTCTTTTCACATTCTCCCTTCCTTTTCATTCCTTTTCTTCCTGCTCCTTATTGATATGCGTTTGGCCATGTAATAGGGAATATAGCCACAGATCCCAAAACAGCCTTTTTTCTCTCTCTCTCCCAGAATGCCCTGGGTGATGGGGCAGCCTGAAGAATTCTGGGTAAACAAGATCAGAGTGCCCACAATGAAATGTATGGATGGATGGATGGATGGATTTTATCCCTGCCTGAATAGCAAACAAAAGAGGTCACAAATGGGAAGATGCTATTCATCTTTGTAATTTAACATTACTGTAAGACCACTTACTACTACATTCCATTTTAATTTCTCCTGAAACAAAGGCCCACTTGGAATCATCCATGAAATGATATGCTTGGCTTGGATAGGTTTCCACAGGCAAAAATAATGAAAAGCATTTCTTAGGGATTGATCAGCATAATGTAACTTCCAGAGGGTTGCATCATTATGCTTGTCGGAGGCCTGAATTCATTGGATTCCACCTGGTTTATGCCCTATCCCGCAATTGCTTCTTAATTGTTCGCTAAACGCCCCATTTCCCCCCAAATAAAGCATTCAAACCAACTATGCTCTCACTATGCTCTCATTCCTACGGTTTTGGAATCATTCTTGGAGGAGAATCAGCAAAAGGACTTGATTTAAAACAGTGTTTCTCAGCCTTGGCCATTTTAAGATGTGTGGACTTCAACTCCCAGAATTCCCCAGCCAGCTCTAAGAAACACTGCGTTAGAAGTAGGGGAGGGAGTCATTAGTATTAAGGAAATGTGGCAATTTTTAACCCACTCTCCTGCCCATCTTTTGATGAGTCCCCTTCACAAGATCTTTAGTGTAGCTCATGGGGAGGAACAATGGGAGTTATAACTCATCAACATCTGGAGAATCAAAACATCAGCAGGTGTCATGCCCCTGGTGGAGACTGGCTCTGAGGGAGAGGAGGAACAGCGGACAGGGAGTGGAAGTGTGGCTCCGGAGGTTGTGGAGGAGGCTGGGGAAGGGCAGAGGCCGGCTGGGCAGTCAGAGGAGAACCCAGGCCCATCCCCTCTCCATCCTAGGGCACGCAGGGAGGAGAGGATAAGGGAGAGGCGTGGTCTACTGGGAGGAGAGGACCTTGATCCTCTTCATGGGCAGCAGCTGTGACAACTGGATAAGAAGATGGACCTGCGTACGGACGAGTGCTGGAAACAAAGCATGGAAATATCTCTAGTTTATTGTTCCTCTCTGAGTTTGGCGTCCTTCCCAGTGTGTGTTCTGATATCTGTGGACATCTTCAAGCCCTTATCTTGCCTGGTTTGTGTTGTTTTTTACTTTTTATAATTTAAACGGCATTTCCTCCTTCTTGTAACTGTCTGCGTGGGAGTTTTTTGTCTCCAGTCAAGGATATTTGGAGCTTGGAAGGAAAGTGAAGGAATAAAAGGGGCTTCATCTGTTTTTTTGTGACTGTGTTTATTTTGTATCCCACCCTGGGTCATCACAGCAGGCCTAGAAAGACCAAATTCTACTTTTCATCTCACTTCTCAGCCATAAAGTTATTTACAACCTCCGTGTCATTTTTTTCTAACTTTTATCTTTTCTTGCACCAAAGATGCTCTTTCAAAAGGCAGCTGGACTTTCTTTGTTTTTCCTTGAAGACATTTCGCTTCTCATCCAAAAAGCTTCTTCAGTTCTAAAGACTGAAGACAGAACTGAAGAAGCTTCTTGGATGAGAAGTGAAACATCTTCAAGGAAAAACAAAGAAAGTCCAACTGCCTTTTGAAAAAGCACCTTTGGGATAATCGTGACCTAAACGACTGACAATCTCCATAGACATCTTTTCTTGCAGTTCTTCCTTCCAATCAAAGGTGTGTAAGGTAGCATCGAACACAGGTAGGTTCTACAGATGATAGATTTTAGAAGTTTAGTTCATAGGATCAGCACAACAGGTTTTACAGGTTTCATGCCTATAAAATTTTTAGCTCTCTACATTTTGTATGCTATCTTAAATGCATCGACTTAATTCATTCACCCATTTACCTTCATCTTTGCCTTTTATATTGTACTGATTTTGTTGCAAATTTTTTGATTGTTATGAACTGCCCAAAGTCACAGAGAACTGGGCAGCATACAAATTTAATATATTGGTAGCAATAGTCGTAAATGAATTCAGGCAGTCCTCAACTTACAACTTTCGTTTAGTGACCATTCGAAGTTACAACACTGAAAAAAGTGACTTATGAACGTTTTTCACACTTATGACCATTGTAGCATCCCACGATCAGATGATCAAAATTCAAATGATTTGCAATTGATTCATATTTATGATGGTGGCCGTGTCCCGGAGTCACATGTGTTCCACCTTTTGGGACCTTCTGACAAGCAAAGTCAATGGGGAAATCAGATTCACTTAACAACCTTGTTATTAACTCAACAATTGCAGTGATTCATTTAACAACTATGGCAAGAAAGGTGGGACAAAACTCGCTTAAGAAATGTCTCACTTAGCAATCGAATGTTTGGGCTCAATTGTAGTTGTAAACAGGGCTGGGATTCTATCGATTCGACCGGTTCTATAGAACTGGTTGTTACGATTCTGCGCAGTTCGGAGAACTGGCAAATCGTACCCCTGGCTGGCCTCACCCCTCTCCTCCCCGTCCAGTCAGTTCTTATCACGCATGCGCAACATTGGGTGCATGCCCAACATCGCTGACTGCATTCTTCCCCACCCAGTCACTCCTTAAGGTATTTCTTCTTTTTCCTCCCAACGATCAGCTGTTCCTATGATCAGCTGTGCCAGGATTCCCCTCACTGTCTTAATGCTTCACCCATGAGGCTTCCCTGAGTCCCAGAAGGCCCCAAAACGAAGCACAGAGGGTTGCTGCGAGCCCCCCCATGCTCCATTCTTTTCCTTCCTGAGCCCCAGGGAAGCCTTCTGGGAGCAAAAACACCCCCCAGGAGTCCCCCTGAGGCCTAGAAGGCCCCAAAAATGGGGGGGCCACGTACTGCCAAAAAAGCCATGCCCACCCAGTTACATGGCCGTGCCCACCTAGCCACGCCCACAGAACCGGTTGATACAAAATTTGAATCCCACCCCTGGTTGCAAATTGAGGGATAGCTGCATATTCCTGTATTTTATTGCACTATTTTGTTGCAATTTTTGTTTGTTTGTTTGTTTGTTTGATTGATTGTTGCGAGCTGCCCATAGTCAATAAGAATTGGTGTAATGTATTGGTAGCAATAGTCGTAAATGAAAATTTTCCTGTATTTTATTGCACTAGTCGCTAGTAAAATCAGGTCAAAGTCAATATCTTACTCTTGCATATCCTAAAATCCAGGACAAAAGAAGATGACACCAATAGACTGCTATTTTTGCAAGAAGCTCCATATGTCACACTGGCTTGGCTGTCAGTGGCATCATAAGAGAAATAAATAAAATGAAAATGTTAAGGCTGAAGATAAGGTTATCGTGTTCTGCTTAGGAAAAGAGCAAGCTGTCGAAATTTAATTTGATTATTTCTCCAAGATAGGCCATCATAAAATGGATCCAAAAACACCATGTGTTCTAAAAAGGAACACGGGATTCTGAAAAGCAGCCACGGAATTGAAAGACAAAATGCAGCTTTTCACTGGTGAGGAGCTCTGGTTCATCCATTCACTGTTAACAATCTTCCCTGGAGGGAGGGGGGGCTTAGTTTGGCTTGCATTTAAGCAAAATTCGGGCACTTCCCTGTTTGCTAGATTTCATCTGTGAATAGGGGGCTAGCTCCCTTATGAAAAGGATAGGATAGGGTAGGGTAGGGTAGGGTATGGTAGAGTAGAGTAGAGTAGAACAGAATAGAATTCACGAGTCAAGAATCATCAGGTACAACACTTACTAATAGTCATAGGGTACAATAAGCAATCAAATCATACTAGGAAACAGTCAATATAGATCGTAAGGATACAAGCGATAAAGTTACAGTCATACAGTCACAAGTGGGAGGGGATGGTTGATAATGAGTGATGAGAATATTAATAGTAATAGTAGTGCAGACTTTGTAATAGTTGAACAGTGTTGAGGGAATTATTTATTTAGCAAAGTGATGGCATTGGGGAAAAACTGTCCTTGTGTCTAGTTGTTCTGGTGTGCGGGGCTCTATAGCGTCGTTTTGAGGGAAGGAGTTGAAACAGTTTATGTCCGGGATGTGAGGGGTCTGTAAATATTTTCACAGCCCTCTTTTTGACTTTGCAGTATCCAGGTCCTCAGCTGAAGGCAGGTTGGTAATAATTAGTAATTATGCGACTGGTAGGTGTTGGAGTTTCTCTGGATTAAAAGCATGCACAAATATGCACTCATTTTATACTTTAAGATGCTGCAACAGTCATGAGTGTAAGTAATGGTCATATCTCACTGTTTTCAGTACTGTTGTAACTTCGAATGGTCACTAAACGAATGATTGTAAGTCGAGAACTACCTGTATCATTTTTGTTCCCACTCTCTTAACTTTGTTTAACCATTCATTTAGTGACCATTCGTAACTTTGAACGGTCACTAAACGAATGGTTGTAAGTCGAGAACTACCTGTATCATTTTTGTTTCCACTCTCTTACTTTCTCTATAATCCTAACACATTAGGAAGACATTGGCAAATACTAGTCGGTTCTTATTGAAAACACACCCACACACATACACCAACACCCACAAGCAATGCAGAATTGACACTTCTTCATGAGCAGGACATATATGTAACTCATCTTCTTGACCAAAAGTGATCCTGTCATTCTAGGGTTCCCGTAGCGTCATGCGGCCTGCATTGGTTGCCGGTTGCGCTCCGGGTGAGATTCAAGGTTTTGGTGCTAACATACAAAGTCCTTCACGACATGGGTCCTCAATATTTAAGGGAGCGTCTTCTTCCAATGTCGAATACCGGTCGCCCTGTGCGAGCCCATAGGCAAGGACTCCTCGGGTCCGTCGGCGGCCAATGCCGCTGGCGGTTCCCGACGACGAGCCTTTTCTGTCACGGCCCCTGACCTTTGGAATCAACTGCCTTTGGAGCTCCACCTGGCCCCTGACCTCCGCACCTTTCGCCGTGAGTTAAAGACCTGGTTATCTGACCAACCCGGGCTGTGACCCTCTGGGGGAGGGATGGTTTTAAGGTTTTATAAATGTTTGGACTTATAACTTAATTTAATCGTTTTTTAATGTATTTATTGTTTCTTGTTTTAGTTGTAAGCACGAGTCTTGGAGATGGGGTGCATATAAGTTCAAATAAATAAATAAATAAATAAATAAATAAATTTATGCTAATATCAGGACTTGTTTGTTTGTTAATTTCCGTATCAACTCCCCTCCCCACTTTAGCCAGCCCAGATCCAAGAATTAAATCTGAGCAATATGGTATTTATTGATTTATTTTATATAGCGGTACCTTGGTATTCAACTGCTTTGAGACTCAGCGAATTTGGCACTCAACACATTCTGACGCAAAAATTTTGACCTGGGTACTCATCGTTTGTTTGGTACTATGAGCCAGCAACATGCAGCAGCAGCCAAAAAAGCTAATACAATCCTGGGTTGTATAAACAGAGGCACAGAATCAAGATCACGTGAAGTATTAGTGCCGCTTTACAAAACCCTAGTAAGGCCATACCTGGAATACTGCAACCAATTTTGGTCACCATATTGCAAAAAAGACGTTGAGACTTTGGCAAAAGTTCAGAGAAGAGCAACTAAGATCATCAAAACGCCTGGAAATTAAACCATACGAAGAACGGATGGATGCAGGTTTTGGGTCTGGCTAGTCTAAAAAGTAGAATTAGGTATGACATGATAGCGGTATTCTGGCACTTGAGAGGATGCCACAAAAAAGAGGGGGGTCAAATTATTCTCCAAAGCACCAGAGGGCAGGACAAGGAATAACGGTTGGAAACTAATCAAAGAGAGAAGCAACTTGGAATTAAGGAGAAACTTCCTAACAGGACACTTTAACCAGTGGAACAGCTCACCACCAGAAATCGTGGGCGCTCCATCACTGGAGGTTTTTAAGAAGAGATTGGACAGCCACTTGTCTGAGATTGTATAAATTCTCCAGGGCTGGACTAGAAGACCTCCAAGGCCCCTTCCAGCTCTATTCTATTCTATTCTATTCTATTCTATTCTATTCTATTCTATTCTATTCTATTCTGCACACAAGCTAGAACTTGTCAGTGGCGGCTGTCTTGTGACTCACTACATTAGTGTTTTTCAACCTTGGTAACTTTAAGATGGGTGGACTTCAACTCCCAGCATTCCCCAGCCAAGATGGCTGGGAAATGCTGGGAGTTGTAATTCACCCATCTTAAAGTTACCAAGGTTGAGAAACACTGCACTACATTATTCCTTATGGGAAAAATTTCTTCGGCACTCATCGCTTTTGGTACTTATCACGCCTCTGGGAGGAATCAATTAATGATGCGTACTGAGGTCCTGCTGTATTTCATATTTCCAAACCGTCCATCTCCCTCAAAGAGGGGCTTAAATAGCTTTGAAATAGCTTACGAAGGAGGAGGGGCACTTTTCTTCTCAGCCAACAAAAACACACGTTTGCCCTTCGACCTTATATTTGAGCTCTCCAGCCGTTCTGATTTTTTTACAGGTTGTTTTTTTCTGATTTTTTTTTCTTTTTCTTTTTGAAGTTTTCAGCAAAACAGGCAAGCTCTCTTCAAAGTTCTACCTTTTTACTCAGGAAAAAAAAAAGCCAAGAGAAAGGAAATGGACCTGGATGAAATTATTCTATGGAGCTAATAGATCATCCTCCGCGAGAGATTGTTTTTCAAAGCGACGGGAAGGCGGATCAAGTCACTTCTCCAAAGGGAATTTTGCAGATCCTTCTCCCTCCCCTCTCCCTTTAAAGAATTTTATTCAGGAGCTTAGGAGAAATTTAAGCCAGCAATGCCAAACCATGGCTGGGAAAGCAGGCTTGGAACTCCATTATCTGACTCACACAGAGAGAAAAAGTGTCAATTTTTCAAGGAAGCCAAAGCTCGCTCAGAATTTAGGTGTTTGTTTGTTTGTTTGTTTATTTATTTATTCCTCCAGTCCAAACCCTTTTGGTCTGGATCCATCTTTCTCCACCTGCCTCCAGAGATTTTATTCCTATTCTTTCCACATGTACCCAAAACCAGGCCTTGCCTGGATCGAGGAAAAATTTATAACTAGAAGAGAGATTCCCAGCTTTAAACCAAATCTCTCTGATGATGCCATCATTAGGAAAACATTAAAAGCAGGGCCGGTCACCAGGAGCCAAGATCATTTTGTTGTTATTACACCTGGCCTCATAAATCCTGCTTTTTCACAAGCCAGCCAGGGGTGGGTTAGTTTATAAGGCGAAACAAATAGTAAAACGCTTGAAGAAATGGGGGTGGGGAAGACGGGACATGGAACCCATCATGGGCAGATTTGAGGCAGTGATTTTCCCATCTCCTCACATCTGGACATTAACAGGATCCAGAATTTATTGGACGCAGGGCTGGTATAAAAATACAATTCATTTGTCAAGTGGACCGAATCGCAGTTGAAAATTTTTTTACAAGTAGGCCTTGCTTAGTGATCCAAGTCGTTTTACGACCATTTAAAGCAGGGGTCCCCAAACTTGGCAACTTTAAGACTTGTGGACTTCAACTCCCAGAATTCTCCAGCCAGCAGTTTGGAGACCTCTGATTTAAAGTTTCGAAGGCCGTGGCCCATAAAGCACCCACTGGTTGTCGTAAATGGTCGCACTACCACCGTCAGGCAGTCACACAACCACCGGTCAGGCAGGGCAGCCTTATGACTGATTGCGGCATTCTGCGATCGCGTGACTGTGAATTGTAATGATTGTTGCCGGTTTCTGGCCCTAAATGCCCATTCAGATGAATAGGCTCGCTTAGCACTCGCAGTGTTTGCTTAGTGACCGTGGCGTTTGCTTAAACCAGGTCTCCAAACTTGGCAACTTTAAGACTTGTGGACTTCAACTCCCATGCTGGCTGAGGAATTCTGGGAGTTGAAGTCCACAAGTCTTAAAGTTGCCAAGTTTGAGGACCCCTGGGCCTTAAACGAATGCTGTAAAAAATTATTTCCAGTCACTTAGGTGCTTAGACTTAACAGCTGGTTTCTGATCATAAATTGAGGATTATCCTACAGCCTTTAAAGTATAGGTAGTCCTCAACTTACAACAGTTCATTTAGTGACCGTTCAAAGTTATAATGGCGCTGGAAAAAAGTGACTTATGACCATTGTTCACACTTACGACTGTTGCAGCATCTCCATGGTCACGTGGTCAAAATTTGGGTGCTTGGCAACTAGTTCATATTTATGACCGTTGTCGTGTCCTGAGCATCATTTTGTGACCTTCTGACAAGCAAAGTTCACGGGGAATCCAGATTCATTTAACAACCATATTACTAACTGAATACATGCATTGATTCACTTAATTACTGTGGCCAGAAGTCGCAAAATGGAGCAAATTCACTTAACAAATGTTTCACTTAGCAACATAAATTTTGGACTCAAATGGGGTCATAAGTCAAGGACAACCTGTATATAAGACTTTGGTCTGGAGACTGGAATCCTGCAGGCAGGAAGATTATTATTTTTTTCAATAGAAACATGATTTTGTCAAGGCAGGAAAACCAAATACACCAACAAAGCAATTTGTCCCTGGAGGCATAAAAGAATAATGTGCAAAGCAGGGGTATCCAATCTTGGCAACTTTAACACCAGTGGACTTCAACTCCCAGAATTCCCTAGCTAGCATGACTAGCTGGGAAATTCTGGGAAATGAAGTTCACGTCATAAACTTGGCTGGCTGGGGAATTCTGGGAACTGAAGTCCACAGGTCTTAAAGTTGGCTGGCTGGGGAATTCTGGGAATTGAAGTCTATAGGTCTTAAATTTGCCAAAGCCTATGGGGCTGTCCCAGTATACCATGGAAAAATAGGGGTTATTCTCTGGCTAGTCCTTTTAATCAGGGACGTCTGAAACTGGAGCACAGCAAGTTCAAATTTACCACTCAATAATATTTTTTTCTGCCCAAAAATGACTGGAGGAGCCTGATTTGCTGGAAAGAGAGCACAGGAAATGCACAGGAAACAGTGTCTTAAACAAGGTCAGACTGTGGATTTCCCCCCCACACACACACACACACACACAACCCCTTGGCATTGGTTGGACCGCTGCAAACTAACAGGTTTGGAACAGAATTGTCACTTCTCATTATCTCCAATATGATCCTTTGGCTGAGAGAAATGAAGGTTGCCGTAACTGAGGCAGGCAGATTGCCTGAGCTGAAACAGGAGGCAGCCAAAGGAATGGTCAGAGAAGAGATACTATAGCCCACAGCCACAAAACGGATGGGGCAAGTGGCTCAGAAGGAATCCTCCCTACTTTCTTGGGGCTATGAAGGAGAACAGTGGAAGATGGGGTGAAGAGATTGCTTAGGGGAAGATTAGATAAGAGATAGCATAGCCCACAGCTGTATGATGGGTGAGGCAATGCTCAGGAAGGACCATCCTAAAGTTATCATACATCATATATAGTTGTCACATATAACTAATAAATGTACTTTCAGATTTGCAAGATTCTGTTAATGTAGCCTTACGATAAAGATTTCTCCTGTCCAGTTGTATCTGACTCTAGGACACTTTGCTCATCTCCGTTCCTTGGCCGAGAGAGCCAATGTTGCCCAAAGACATTTTCTGTCGTCATGTGGCCAGCATGCTCTGCACCAAAGGGGCATGGAATGCTGTTACCTCACCACCAAAATGGTACCTATTTATCTACTCACATTTTCACGCTTTCGAACTGATAGGTGGGCTCGAGCTGGAGCAAGGAACGGGAGCTCACCCTGTTGCGCGGCGCTTGGGTCTTGAACCTGGCCTATCAGCTTTCCAGCTGACAAGCTCAGCATCTTTAACCGCTGACCAACAGCGCCTCCTACAGCAGGGGTGTCAAACTGGAGGCCCGAGGGCCAGATGCGTCATGCACAGGCCATGCCCACCCCAGCTCCGTGAAGGGGAAAAAAACATCACAATACATCACATGATGGCAATGTGACGCCATGAGTTTGACACCCCTGCCCTACAGTAAAGTAGAATTAGCTTCTTTAATTTTGCTTCCTGTCTGGTCCACCTAGTGAGGCTGAGAGGTGCTGTCTATTTCCTTTCAGCTTGGATACGTGTTCATCATCTCTATCTCCAAAGATCTCCCGAAATGAGACTCCAGCATACATTTTCGTTGTAAACCAAGTGATGCCCCCTAATGAGCCAGAAGTTTAAACTTCCTACCCACCTTTAATTTGCAAATTATTGCTATCAGCTATTGGCAGAACAAAAAGGTAGAATAGGAATATGCTAATGCCTGATAAACTGGTGAGAAGAAAAGGATTTTATTTTTAAAGGCTTATCAAGTTTGGTCGATAAATGTTAATCCTGAAGTGCTAAGAAGTTCAATTCTAGATTCAGTGAACAGGGTGCAATTCTACAGATGTGTACAAAGGACTATAGCCTAAGGAGAGCTATATTTGCTTAACCAGGAATATGTAACCTCTTGAACTTCACAACAAGTGAGTAAGGAGGATAGTGGTAACAGAGCCAGTTTGATCTAGGGAAGGTAGCAGGCTAGGAACCAGGAAACTTGGAGCAGTAGTCCCACCTTAAACATGAAATCTGGCTGGGTAACTTTGGGCCAATCACCAGGAAACTGAGAGTTCTAGTCCTGCCTTAGCCATGAAAGCTGCTAGGTGACTTTGGGCCAATCACCAGGAGACTGAGAGTTCTAGTCCTGCCTTAGGCAAAAAAGCTGGCTTGGTGACTTTGAGTCAATCACCAGGAGACTTGGAGTTCTAGTCCTGCCTTAGCCATGAGTGAGTTTGAGTTAATCACCAGGAGACTGGGAGTTCTAGTCCTGCCTTAGCCATGAAAGCTGGCTGAGTGACTTTGGATCAATCACCAGGAGACTGGGAGTTCTAGTCCTGCCTTAGCCATGAAAGTTGGCTGAGTGACTTTGGATCAATCACCAGAAGACTGAGAGTTCTAGTCCTGCCTTAGCCATGAAAGCTGGCTGAGTGACTTTGGATCAATCACCAGGAGACTGGAGTTCTAGTCCTGCCTTAGCCATGAAAGCTGGCTGAGTGACTTTGGATCAATCACCAGAAGACTGAGAGTTCTAGTCCTGCCTTAGCCATGAAAGCTGGCTGAGTGACTTTGGATCAATCACCAGGAGACTGGGAGTTCTAGTCCTGCCTTAGCCATGAAAGTTGGCTGAGTGACTTTGGATCAATCACCAGAAGACTGAGAGTTCTAGTCCTGCCTTAGCCATGAAAGCTGGCTGAGTGACTTTGGATCAATCACCAGAAGACTGAGAGTTCTAGTCCTGCCTTAGCCATGAAAGCTGGCTGAGAGACTTTGGATCAATCACCAGAAGACTGAGAGTTCTAGTCCTGCCTTAGCCATGAAAGCTGGCTGAGTGACTTTGGATCAATCACCAGAAGACTGAGAGTTCTAGTCCTGCCTTAGCCATGAAAGCTGGCTGAGTGACTTTGGATCAAACACCAGAAGACTGGGAGATCTAGTCCTGCCTTAGCCATGAAAGCTGGCTGAGTGACTTTGG
This sequence comes from Naja naja, assembly GCA_009733165.1. Taxonomy (NCBI): domain Eukaryota; kingdom Metazoa; phylum Chordata; class Lepidosauria; order Squamata; family Elapidae; genus Naja; species Naja naja. The sequence continues at coordinate 362,830,546 of CM019148.1, forward strand.
ATCAATCACCAGAAGACTGAGAGTTCTAGTCCTGCCTTAGCCATGAAAGCTGGCTGAGTGACTTTGGATCAATCACCAGAAGACTGAGAGTTCTAGTCCTGCCTTAGCCATGAAAGCTGGCTGAGAGACTTTGGATCAATCACCAGAAGACTGAGAGTTCTAGTCCTGCCTTAGCCATGAAAGTTGGCTGAGTGACTTTGGATCAATCACCAGAAGACTGGGAGTTCTAGTCCTGCTTTAGCCATGAAAGCTGGCTGAGTGACTTTGAGTCAATCACGAGGAGACTTGGGGTTCTAGTCCTATCTTAGACATGAAAGCTGCTGGGTGACTTTGGGCCAATCACCAGGAAAAAGTTAAAATTGCAGATACATCCATTAAGATGAGAAGAACTTGCCAGTTAGATTAAACAATATCAGGCTGGGAAGACTAAAGATCTTATAATAATACAAGTCAACTTTCCAGGTTCCTAAGCTGCCTACAGGTAGTCCTCAACTTACAACATAATGAAATTTGCCCATTACAGTCGAAGTTATGACAATCATAAAAAAAAAAAATCACAAACATTTTTGTGGCAGTCATTAACTGTGGTTATAAAGTGAAGTAACTGCTAGGTTTTGGCAAAACAGTCATAAAACACAGTCTCATTAACATGGCATGCTAGAAACGGCCGTAAATGCAGCCATTTTACCAAGCACTTGAAATGAAGTCACATGATCGCTGAGGGGGAATTTTGGATCTGACTCATACGTAGCTCCAACTCCATCGTAACAGAATGGCCTCTAACCGGTTGTTAACCAAGAACTACTTATACATTCATGGCTACAGCTAGGAAAATCAGGGCAAATTGAGCATTTCCAACTGGATCCCAGCAAGAAGAATTAATTCGATCGTCCTTCCTTTCCAGATTTATCTGCACTCCACTGCTCAGAGACATTGAAATGGACATAAAATTGATCCCACCTCCATTTTAAAACTTTTGCTCTTGATCGCCAAAACAAGACCTCTTTGTTTTGCTCCCTCACTTTCCCTAGAGAAACAACCCACCAAAGTGGGTTATTTGAGGGCCTTGATCCTATCTGCTCTTGTCGTTTTACATGCCCTGAGAGGGCTTCCCAAAATTCCCCCATGGGCCGTGGGGCATATTCCCCTCTCCCCTCCCATTAGCCCAATATCCTCTCTCCGCCCTTCCACCCAGCCAAGAGGCAGCGGCAACGGCAACCGTGTTGAAGTGACCGGGGTTGGTATCAAGGGTTGCAAGCCAGAGACATCTGGGAAACAGATGCTAAAACAGCCTATGGAAAGTTTGATGCCTTCCATGGGAGCACTGGGGTCTCCTCATTCGGAGACAGATTGGTGACAGGCAGGAAGCAGGAGGACAGAGAAATTAATTCAGAGAGATTCCCAAGGTCAAAACCCACTCGGGAGTCCTTTTTTTAGTTTTGATCAGCAGGCTTTGGAAATAATGCTCCTTCTGTTTCACAAGAAAAGCAGCCCGGCTCTGTGCAATTATCAGTTGTCCGACATGAATGTTGTGCATAACCCATGTATGTGCACATACCTAGCCGTCGTACTATTCAGGATAAATAATGCTATGTATAAAAGAGAGAGAGAGAGAGAGAGAGAGAGAGAGAAAAGGAACGGATATAAACCCTCCCACCACTTCAGAACAGGGTTTCCTTTTTGTCTCTCTGTCTCTCTCTCCCTCTTTCAATTTTTCCCCTCCCTTTTTTGCGAGGATCTTAGCACATAACAACAACTTTCTGGTTTTCTGCTTCCTCTCAACCCACGAGAGTCTACGAAGGGTGCAGAGAAGAGCGACAAAGGTGATAAAAGAGTCTGGAGGCTAAATCGTGGGATGGTGGAGGGAGCCAGGGTTGTCTTGCCTACCTAAGGAAAGGATTAGCGGGGACGGGACATGATAACTGTCTTCCAGTACTTGAGGGGCTGTCGCAGAAGAGAGGATTGACTTATTCTGCAAAGCACCAGAGGGCAGGAAAAGAAGCAATGGGTGGAAGCTTGTAATCGCCTTTTCTACTTATGACTATAACCTTGCTGCTCGTATCTTTATGCTTTATATTGTTTTACTTAGTTTCCTAGTAAGATTCAACCTAGAAATAAGGAGAAATTTTCTGACAGTGAGAACAATCAACCTGGATTGAGGTTGGTTGGGTTTTTTTAATTAATTAGGTTTTATTGTATTTTAGGTATTTATTTGGATGGCTTTTATATTTTAATGCCTTGTATTTATGCTTTGTATTTCGATTCTTAGTGTGAGCTGCCGAGTCCCCACAGAGATGGAGCGAACACAAATCCAAATAAATTAAATAAATAAACAAACAAACAAACAAATAAATAAAATAACCAATGGAACCGAAGTTGCCTTCGGAAGTTGTGTGAGCGTCATCACTGGAAGCTTTCAAGAAGAGATTGGACTGCCATCTGTCAGAAATGATGTAGGGTCTCCTGCTTGGGTGGAGGGGTTGGACTAGATGACCTACCAGGTCCCTTCCAACTCTGATTATCTGTTAATCTGTAGTCTTATTATTTATGATGAATGTATTTTTATGATGACTATGATCATGATGTATCACTTATAGCTTTTATGTACAACGAGAACTTATGCACCGAAGGCAAATTCCTTGTGTGTCCAATCACACTTGGCCAATAAAGAATTCTATTCTATTCTATTCTATTCTATTCTATTCTATCCTATCCTATCCTATCCTATCCTATCCTATTCTAAAAACAGAGATCCAGGCTAGAACTAGGAAGACATTTCGTGGATAGTGAGAACAATTAATAAAATGGAATAGCTTGCCTCTTGGAGTTGAGAGTGCCCCATCACTGGAGGTTTTCAAAAATAGACTGGAACAACCATTTGACCGAGATGGTTTAAGGCCTTCTGTCTTGAGCAGAGGGTTGGACTAGAAGATCTCTGAGCTTCCTTCAAACTCTATGATTCCATGCTCCTTCCTATGTTCATTTTCCAATTCAATCCTCATTCATTCTCTCTCTGATTTGTGGGTCCGATGCTATTTATCGTCACCCTGGTTTGTTTATCTCACAATGCCCCAAATCATGGTATTTTGGGGCATTCTGGGAGAAAAAAAAACAGGGGGCAGCCTCCAGGATCTGCTGCCATTTTACCCTTCTAATATTTTTTTTTCATTAAGTTACATTCATGTGAAACAAAAATACAGAAGATCGAAAGTTAGAAAACACGAAGAGAAAGAAAAAGGGCAAAAAGAAAAAAAAAGGGTGGCCTCCAACTTTTTTTCAGTGCAATAAAATATAAAAACATTAATAACAATAACAACAATAACAACAATAATCAACCATTTCTATACTAGCAAAGTCATTTTCATTTTCAAAACCTAAAATCGGACCAGCTGCCATTTTGATCCTGACAGTTTTGCCCAAAATCCTCTGACATATTCTGAGAAAATAAAGACAACCAGAAGTCCAAATACCTGATCTCCACAAGGAACGCAACAAATGAAGGAAGCTATTGAATAAATGTCACTTTAACGAGGTGGAAAAAGAATCCTTTAAAAACAAATTCAAATGGATTAATGAAACAATAGCAAAATCCTCCACCAACTTCTCATCAATCTCTTATAAAATGAAAGCATGTTAATGCCTCTTTGCAGTATTTTCCCCAACTCCCTTAAAATGCATTCTTGCATATTTACCTGTCAATCCAGAAAGCTTATGAAATAATAGTAATTCACCAGGCCTTCCTATTAATCATAATTCATCATAAATCCTGGTGATTTTAATGAGTCGGTTCTGCCTCCAAACACTACTGGTGCGTTTAAAAATATTGTGAACATAAATTCTAAATATTGAATACTACAGCATGTAAAATCCAATATAAAATAGAGGTTCAGAAAACATGGGAGGCCTGTTTATCTCTCCACAGCTCTTTAAAGCAGCTGCATCTTTTGCTCAGGGCCACAGAGCTGCTTCCTGCAACTGCCACACACTAGTCTGAAAAAGGACACGGCTGCTTTAAAAACTTTCAGATAGACAGTACACACCTGTGCCCCTTGATGTATATTTTGTACACAGATCCACAGCCCAACTGCACATCCTGGTTGGGGATTACGATATAACTGCATCACTTATAAAATGGTTATTCTTGGGGGAGAGCTTTTAAACTCAATGTCAATTCCAAATTTACTACAGGGTCCCCAACATACGACCGGTCACAAGCAACCAAAGTTACAACAGACACCCACCCACCCAAAAAGCTACTTACAATCCTGTTTTGAAGATCTGGTGTTGGCTCCCTCCCCATGGTCATGTGACTGCTTTTTGGGTGGGCACTCAGCAAATGGCCCATATTTATTTATTTATTTATTTATTTATTATTTATTTATATATTTATATATTTATATATATATATATATATATATATATATATATATATATATTTAATTTTAATAACTACCATCTCCGAGAGAGACACAAGGCTCACTCTAAAAAACCTGAACAATAAATATTAAAAGACATTAAACTAACAAGCCCAAATATAAGACATAACAATACAATAAAATATATTAAAACCCATCCCTCCCCAAAGGAGGGTCACAGCCAGGTGGTCAAACAACCAAGTTTTAGGCCAGTGAGGAAGATGCAGGAGATCAGGGGCCAGAGCGGAGCTCAGAGGCAGTTGATTCAGAGGTCAGGGGCATAACAGAAGGCTGTCGTTGGAAATTACCAACGGCATTGGACGCCGATGTTTGCATATCATGTGACCACAATTTACAATGTTTTGCTGGAAACCAGTGTTTACTTTCAGTTTCTGGCAAAAAAAAATGCCCCATAGTAAACAACGGGTTTGTTTAATAACTGTGGCATCGTTAATGACAACTGTGTTCATAATGACCACCACAAAGATCATAAAATTAAATCTGGTTACACCATGATCCATTTTATGACCATCACGACTTACAACAATGATTGGGGCCCAATTACTGTAAGTAACTTGAGAACTACCTCTAATTCAGTCATTAATACCACAGAGGTTATTTTGAGGGTTCTTAACAAGCCAGTTTTGTCCAAATCTAGAAACTATAACTAACAGCTTTGGGAGAAATCAGAATATTATCCTATGGTCTGAAGTGGGTTTCATGACCCCAATGTCTCCTCATGCAGTTTGAATGGAAAAATAAAGCAAACAGAAAAACATCTTGTTTTCTGCCGGTTTCAGAAGAAGCAAGCAGCTGTTCAGACAAAAAGGCTTGTGCCGACCCAGGTTTAGGAAGCTGGTTGTCTAAATACAGCCATAAGGCCTGGTCTCTTTTAAAGCAGATTTTTAAAAAATCTGCTATCAATATCAACAATCCAGTAAGAAAAGAGGCTCTGTCATACCCTACCATCCAGGTGCTCCCAAAGTATCGTCAAAAAAGTCAAAATGGCAGCCCTCTTAATGTGATCAAAGTGATCAGCCCACACAGAGATTCGATTGCATCCTTTGGGGTCCCCTCTTGACTTTTGGGAGACAACCTAGATGCCTGACACACCACTTGTCACTTTGTACAACATCAAAACCGAACATCAATGGGCAGAAATGATGGGTCTCTAAAAACCCCAGGGCGAATATGGAGGCAGGGGCCAGCCAAAGAAGGAAAAGAAAAATAAAACAAAACCCCATATCTGTTGTGTTTCCTCCAACACCAGCCCGATCATTTCTTAAGTAGCACCCCCTCCCCAATATTTGCAAAATTAGCTTCCTTCTCAACCCAGAGGAGAAATCCGTGGGAAATTTTTCACTTCTTGGTTTTGAGAAAAAGATTAACATCCCAAAGATTCATTCCGCACAGTGTTCATTTAACAGCCAAGTCTAGGGACAATGGCGGAGTCTATTTATTACTTAATTTAACAGAGCATAATACAGATTGGAAGCCAAGGAGAACAGGACATTTTACACACACACACAAACACTGCAGCATAGCACATACACACATATACAGGCGCACTGTGTGTTAGGATGGTGTCACCTACAGATTTCCCCTCAGAGATTCCCAATTTCGTCTCTGCCATAATTCCATTTTCTATTAAAGCGACAGGGGCTCTCGTTGCTTTCCTGCCTTTGGCTGGGTTAACTGTCACCTCACCAGGTCAGTTAAGAGACCAAGAAGCGGCATTCACACAATAGGTTAAGCTTGGTGAGCTTTAACCTTAGCTAATTGGGGGGGGGAGGCACTGGGTACAAAGTGCTCAGCAATAGCCTTCATTCCATTGTATATGCCTGCTTATTACTAAGCGGCATTTTACAAAGTCAGCTTATTGCCCCAACAATCTTGGTCCTCAATTTACCTACCCGAGGATGGAAGGCTGAGTCAACTTTGAGCCTGGTGGGATTCAAGCCTACAATAATTGTAGGCAGCTGGAACTTAAATGCAGGCATATAACAGCCTGAGCCACCAACTCAGATTACTCTCCAACTGATTGGCAATATTCATAGTAAAAAATATAACTTAGGAGGAATAAAAGCAAAAGGCAGAGGCTTACACAATTGATTTAAAAGTAGTTGAAGTGCACTCCACTCTAGTAATGAAGATTTGATGGGGGAGAATGTTCTGATACAGTGCACAAAAATTAATCACTGTTCAGGATGAAACTCTAAACTGATTTGATAGGAAAACTAATTAAGCAACTGAACAGATATTAAGGTGGAATGTGGTAAGTTAGCTAATATGATCCAACAGATGATGGTAGATATGTTGCTAATAAATTCAGTGAAAGTAATTTTCTTCTCAAGTTTCAGAAGTTGCCCAGACTTCTGTTGCCTCTACAAAAAATGTGTTTGATACTAGAAGAGTTCAAAAAGATATTACAGACATTAAAAATACCAGGATCAGAATAAAAGAAATGATTTTGGAACATGTAGAAAAGACTGATTAACTGTATATTTTATCTCCAAACGTTATAATCTGGCCGTCTTACAAAGAAGAAAAGCCTTCAAATCTTTCACAGAAGAACTATAAAAAGTGGAATAAGGTATAAATGGAGGTTCCTTTCAACCACAAGAAAGAGTGACTGCTTCTATGCTTCTAGAGATGAATAGAATTTTAACAAGACTATTTTATAAAGAATGTATAAAGTATTAACAGATATGACGCCTAAAGAACTAATATATCTTTTAAAGAGGAAGATAGCGAAAGAAAAGATTTTCTGGCATTAGGGACTTACAGGATGACTGGTAATTATAAAATGTTCAGTATTGTTTCATAAGACTGGAAATAGGAAATAAATAAAGAAGATGAAATACAGAGAATGGAAAATAATTATATAGAAGTTAATATCAGGTAGGCAAAATTAGAGCTCAGCATAGCTTTCCTCTAACCTAGAACAATTAGAGGATTTAATTAACTTTTGGTGAACCTCTGTTCATATGGGTCTTGTGGATTAGGAGGTTGAGTGGTGAGGGATAAATGGAGAAAGGGAGAGTTTGAAAAGGGCTTTGAGGAAGAAAAAAAAGATAGTAAAAATGATGTTGAAGATTTCACAAATATCAAGAGCACTTAGATTTACTTACTACCCCATAATGTTTTACAGCACTCTCTAGGCGGTTTGCAAAGTCAGCATATTGCCCCCAATCAGGGCCCTTATTTTACCTCAGAAAGGTTGAATCAATCTTAAGCCCTGTCAGGATTGAACTCTAGACTGCAATACTGCATTTTAACCACTATGCCATCAGGGCTCATAAAATCACAAAAATATTGGCTTACAACATTAAATAGAGTTCCAACATTGGGGCTGAACAAAAATAATTGCATCCTTGAATAAATTAGCTGGGCAAATTTGGCTCTAATGTGTGATTTAAAATACTTATTTATTTATTATTTATTCAACTTATACCCCATCTCCAAAAGGACTCGGGGGCTCACAACTAAAAAATACAACAATAAATAAATTACCTAAAACATATTAAACAGTTAAAGCCGAATTAAGGTTAAAAACCCCACAGTTAAAACAACCAGCCCGGAGGATCAGCACAGCCGGACTGTAAAAACCAGGTCTTCAAATCGTTGGCAGAAGGTGCAGAGATGGGGCCAACCGAGCTCCAGAAGAAGATCCCACAAAGTGGGAGCCATACAGAGCCCTCCCGGGTCATCGCCAAGCGACATTGAGTCGTGGACAGCACCCGAGGAGACCCGTCTGTGTGCCCTTACAGGGCAGTTGGTATTTGATGCTGGGAGGAGTCATTCTCGTAAATAGCCTGGACCCATGCCATGTAGGACTTTGAATGTTAACACCAGTGAATCTCACCCAGGGGCAACTGGAAGCCAATGCAGATCGCAGCAGGAGGGGTGTAATATGGGAGTATCAGGAAACTCCCATCACTACCACGCGGCTGCATTCTGCACCAGTTGAAGCCTCCAGTGGTATGCAAGGGCAGTCCTAGGTAGAGGGTGTTACAGTAGTCAGAATCGGAAATGACGACGCCTGAGTGATTGTGCTGCAGGGCATCTCGCTCCAGGAAGGCGCCTGGTGAACCAGCGGATCTGGGCAAAGGCCTCCTGGCCACCACCCCTCCTCCTCAATTTGAGCTGTGGGTCCAGGAGGACCCCCAGATTCCGTGCCCTGTCCATGGGGGCAACACCTCCTCCCCCATGACCAAAGATGGAATGTCCAAGCTGGACCGAGATGTCCGGTATGCACAACCACTCTGTCTTGGCTGGGTTGAGTTGAAGCATGTTCCTGTCCATCCAGATCCAGCAGCTTCCAGACAACGGGGACATCATGAGAGAGCATCACTGATGTGGCCTGGGGTGGAGATGTATAACTGTGTATCATCAGCATACTGATGATAACTCACCCCAAAGCCACGGATGATCTCACCCAGTGGCTTATAAATGTTGAACAGAAGAGGCGAGAGGACCAACCCACCCACAAGTGAGATACCTTGGAGTGACCTCTGCCCCCTGCCAACACTGTTGTGAATGTCCTGAGAGGTAGGAGGAGAACCACTGCAAGACAGTGCCTCCCACTCCCAGCCCCGAGATGCCGCACAGGATACCATGGTCGATGGTATCAAAAGCCGCTGAGAGATCTAACAGGACCAGGACAGAGGAAAAAACCCTGTCCTGAGCCCTAGAGAGGTCATCAATCAGCGCAACCAATGCTGTCTCCGTGCTGTACCTGGGCGGAAGCCCGATTGGTACGGATCCAGGTAGTCCGCTTCCTCCAGGAAAAGTGGCAATTGCTGTGCCACCACACTCTCAACAACCAAGTTGTATGCCAAGTTATGTGTGTGAATGGAATGAGTTTAAGGAAATCATATGACAATTCTGACTATTTGAGAGACTGCATGAACTTATTGATATCTGGGAAAATGATAGATATTTCTATTAACAAAGGATTTATATTTCTTTTTATTTATTATATTTGGAGACCGCCTGATTTCAGAGTGATATTAGGCAGCTTGTACTTTAAAAGAGAAGAAAATAATAATAAAAAAAATTTATGAACTTCTAGACAAACCACAACCCTCCCCTCCCCAACAGCTAGGGTTGAGAAAAACCCTGAGGAGTAGAAAAACCACTGAGTTCACAAATCATGCTAAACGATAGTTGGTTGAACAAACCACTATTGGCTGAATACAGATAAAACATGAAGTAGAAAACCTGGTTTACAAATCTCCAAAGCCTGTGTTTACACTATATGATAAACCAAAATGAAACAAACCATATCATCATTCATCATGTGTATTAACCCATAGTCAAAATAAATGAGCTAGGTTTGTACTAATCATTGCTACAGGATTTTCATTCTGCCCTGCCCTAATTACATGTTAGAAATAAAAAGTGGGACATCAACTTAGCAAGTTTTGGATTCTGTGTTCATCAACTATTCCTGTACAAATCTAGCTTCATAGGTATGATCAGAATCATTCTGCAGTAAGTAGTTATTAAATCTTCCAGTTGTTAATCTTACTACAGAGCAAAGATACTTAAAAAAACTTGGATACTAAAGACTGGGTAATAAATACCTGTTTATTGATAATAAACTACAAGGTCTTTGATCTTGCATTCATTAATACTCACTAATTCCTGCCATCGTGACCAATTTCACAGCCAGAGGAGGGACATGGCAAGAAGCAAAGAAAGGCTCAATGAGGTATCGACCAAATGCCAAAGACACCACGGCCATATTTGCAGGACTGGAATATAAAAATCAGAAATGACAGAATATCAGATACAAATATTTTGCATTTTTGTTGGCTTCTCTCAACTTTGCCTCTGTTGAGGGCTTGTGGATTTTCACTTGTGAAAAATCTGCAAGTGAAATGAAGTGAAAATAGTGAAAATAGTCCGCTGCTTTCAGAAATATCCATCTGGAAGATTGGATAGAACATGAGAGGACTCAAGATCTTTCTCATCCTTTCTCCTCTATGAGGAGAATGAGACAATGAGAAGTGTCTACTTCTAATGTGTGGCAGACCAAAACTTACCATTTAATCAAAATGGTGGACTTGGTCCACACGTTGCTCCAAGTCATGGTTTGGTTCAGTTGCAGTGGAATAAGCCACTTCTGGCTTTAGTCATTTTTTATTGTTCTTAATATTTAAATTAAAAATACTATATCATTTAGTGTTTAAATATTGCTTTTGTATTTTAGTTTATATTGTGAATTCTATAAGCTACCTAGAGCCTAGCAGGTTTCAGGCAGTAGATAAATCACATAACTAAATGCAAAGCCCAAGTCATTAGGTTCAGCCAACATGCTAAATTATCAGTACAATGTTACAAATTATAACAGACTAATAATTTTAACATATTAATAATAGTTTTTACAATGTGTGCTATCCTCTTCACAATCTTCTGGCTTATGATCTTTATGATAATATAACAAAAAGAAAAGGAGCAAGATTGTCCATAGTATATGGTCAAAAGAGTCAAGATGACTGGGATTATAGCGCCATCCATTTTTGTATACATTACATATAAAAGCTCAAGTTTTGATGCAACATCAAAATCGCCATCTTGGTTTTTTTTTTTTACCATGTCTGTGAACTCTGCTGAAAGGAAATAAATCTGGATTGGTTGTTAAGTTTGCATGAAGAGTCAGACGCGAAGAGCTTCAGTGAAGAGTTTATTAGTGACTACAGCTCAAATGGACCCGTCTTGGCTGGGCTACGGCTGCTACTTATAGCCAGCAGCCGCAGTTGCCAGCCAATCAGAGTCAGGGTTTTCCACAAACCAATCATTTTGACATTTTACAAGAACAATTCAAACTAAACCAATGACATTCAAACCTACATACATAACAGTTGTTCTGACCACGGTGAGGTAAGATTCTTGCAGAATCATTGTCTTGGCCTGAAATAGGAGTGGATTTACTCTATAGATGCAAGACTTGTCATTCACCAGCTGCAGGAATCTCTTTCAAGTCTGCAGCTCCCAGATGTTCCCCGGAAGACACTTCAGTTGATCGAGGAGTGATCTGGCTTGGAAGGGGACAATGTCATTCAATCAATCCCAAATTGATTTTATAGAGCCAGAGAGGGAGGCCTTTAGTTTATTGCAGGGCAGCAATCTGCCCGTAAGAATGAAATGAAAACCATCCATCTTATGACTGAAAGGGAGAGGTCTTTGGTTTGTGATTGTTTTTGATCTGGAGTTTCGAGCTTTCTCTATTATTGCTTCCATTCTTCGTTCTTCCCCACTGGTCCTTGTCATTCTCAGATGCTTCCCCCCTCTTCTTCCAAACATTTGTTAGATCTCAGTGGTGCTCCATTCACCAGCTGTCTGCCTTTAAAACACAGCTGGAACATGCCCCATTGAGAGATTTAAAAGACAAAGCTCCCAATAAATCTTCCCATCATCTGGCATTCCTTCCTTTTTAGACAAGGAAGGGAAAGAAAAGCTGTCCTTACCGTATCATAATAAATTCAGCCCACAATCGGAGGAAAGCTGGTAATGGTCCAAGAGTCTCCAAAAGATAAATATAATGCCCGCCTGACTTTGTAATACATGTTCCGAGATCTGCATAGGACAGAGCACCTGGAAATCAACCAAAAACTGACTTGTAAGTCATATCCATCATCTGGGCAAAGCTCCACTGAACTCAGTGGATCTTTCTCCCAGTGTAATGTTCACATTTGAGGCCATATTGAGCCATATTTGGTCCTAACACCTTATCTTGTTGACCACTGCCACATTTTAAACTAGGGATATCTTTGTGTTGAAACTATTAGTACCTGTAATGTTTAATGCAACACAGAGTGATATAAAACAACTGGGGCACAATTCTTAATAATTTGTTATGCTTCAAAGTAAATGAAATCAAACTCAGAGGGTATTTGGGCCCTGAGATAGTTCCTCGGTTTCTATTTTGTTTATTTGGTTGTTTGAATTTATCAGCATCCCAGTTTTGGAAATGATTCACCGGTAAACTATTACAAGAGCAAAAGTGACCCTTGGACCAGAAAAGATTGGACAGTAATTTTCACCCAAGTGAATAACTAACTGAAATTGATGAAATTGATTCCTGGAAAGATGCAGTAATTATCACTGTGAATATATTTCCCCGCAAGAGTTGGAAGCACCTCAAATGTTGCAAACATTTATCTGTGCATCTACAACTATGAAATAGTTCGAATCAAAATGAATGACACAAGATCGCTTGGGAGGAGGGGATTTTACCTGGAGATCTACAGCTCAGTCATTTTATTCAAAATGGTTTTCTAGTCTCTTTTGTTATTGTTCCTTAGCCAATCCAAGGCTTAAACCATCATAAAAAGAATGGATACATGATGGCAAAACAGATATTAAAAATGCAACCAGGATTCAACATGAGTTCTAATGTAAAAGACTATCTCCTATTTTTTCATCAATATTTCTGCATCTTATTTAGGCAGAAAATACCTCACTGGAAAGCTGTCAGTAGATTCCAAAGTATATTTTTGTAGCTGCCAGAATTACCAGATTTTTTAAAAAATAATATAAATTTATATTTATAAATATAATTATAAGGGCATGGGGCCCTGAAAGGAAAAAAAAGGAGTCTGGAGTGTGGAGGTGTGGGGTGGTGCTGCGCCCCTCCTCCATTTTTTGCCTCCTGAGCCTCAGAGAAGCCTCCTGGGCAAAGCAGTAA